>CM062816.1:1481698123-1482298123 GCA_031772625.1 Pinus tabuliformis
AAAAGGATTTTCAAATATCTTTAAGGAAACACAGAACTTTGGTTTATGGTATCCTAGAGATTCAAATCTTACGCTTCATGCATATACAGATGCAGATTGGGCAGGAAGTGTTGATGACATAAAAAGCACTAGTGGTGGTGCATTCTATATGGGTTCCAGGTTAGTGTCTTGTTTCAGCAAGAAACAAAGTTCAATTGTGTTATCTACAGTTGAAGCCGAATATGTGGCTACTGCACATAACTACTTTGGATGATGCAAACATTGCAAGACATTCAGATCACATGTACTCCACCCATCTCCATACTATGTGATAATACAAGTGCCATCAGTATTTCAAAGAATCCATTCATGCACTACAAGACCAAGTACATACCCATCAAATACCATTTTCTACATGAACAAGTGCGTGAACAAAAGGTCAAATTAGAATATGTTCCCTCCAAAGAACAGGTTGCTGATATATTCACTAAACCACTGCCCAGAGAGACATTTGAATATCTCAGACAAAAGCTGGGAGTAGTTGTTGCATCATCCTGCTGTTAAATCAAACTTTTCATAGAAAGGTGATTATACGCGTGTTTCCTGAAGTGTAGTCACGTACACATGCGGGTTTCTGTGAGTCAATGAGCGTATATGTTTTCTAGATAAGAAAAATAGTGGGGTAGGCTCTGATATGGGTGCTCTAACTGATATTGATGATTAATATGCTTTGTTCATTAATTTTATCTGACTAACAAAGATGCCTTGATCTTTGACCTGTTAACAATGCACAGGTAGCACCGGTTCAGGGGGAGCATTAGCCTTCACGTACATTCAGCATTGTTGGCATTATGGTTGCTAAGTCCAGCTATGGCTTCAGATATTTATACCATTTGCTACTCAAGTCATGTAAAAGTCTAGGGTGTGATATGTCTTCTCATACATTTGAATGGGTCCTCTTGGTCAAATGATGTAATCCCCACTTTACATGGGATGGATGATGTAATACTTCTTGTTTTTGTCATGTATAAACAAATGGTATATCCCCACTTGGTTGGGTGGATGAGTCAAATTTGGTATATCCCCACTTGGTTGGGAGATGGATGTATGTATTAGTCATTGGTGATAGGAAGGTCATCCTCACATAGTTGAGTTATAGAGTCATGTTATCTTTTAGAAAATCTTTTTGCAGACTTTTGCTTGTGCTCAAGGGGACCATGGACTCAATCATGGGAGCTCAATCAGTTCATTCCAGCATATCAAAGAATTCAGTATGTACTCAGGGGGAGCATGACCAGCATAATGTATGTCAAGGGGGAGCATGACCAGCATAATGTATGTCAAAGGGGGAGCATGACCGTTTTCCCTTGATGTCAAAGGGGGAGAGTGACTTGGTGTTGTTGTTGCCATCAAGTCCAAAGGGGGAGATTGTTGGCATTATGATACATGTGTTGTCCTTGATGGCAACTCACTTAGATGAAAGATCACAGTACAACAGGTTAACAACAAAGAATTACAGATCAGACTACAAAGAATGAAGAAAGAGAGGTATACGCAGGTTCACTGAACACAAGTAGCGTATACGTACACACACACTTTCACAAAAGGAAAAACGCGTATATCTTGGAAAACTAAGTTTTTGGTCCGAGGTATTTGGTCCATGGTATTTTGATCCATGGTATTGGTCCAAGGTATCTGGTCCAAGGTATTGACCCTAGGTATTTGGTCCTAAGTGGTTTTGGTCCATGGTATTGAGAAAGGCCTAAAACTATAAAAGGAGGAGAAGATCATTAGGCCAAGTGTGCAAGTATCGAATATCTGATGAAGTGTGAGATCTAGTATGCAGGTTATTGGCTTATGGTGTTGTGCTTGATCTAAACCAAGGATGAACCTTAGCGTTTGATGAAGGATAATATTTAATGATGGATCGGGATCTTAGGCTTGAAATGAATTATTATTATGTGGTTTGATCATGTATAGTCTAGATCTGAATACTGACGCATGTGTTGTTCTGTAAATATTATGATCTGGGTATAACTGAAGTCCAAAATAGCTGCAGAATTATGAATTAATATTTGTAGATGTGTACGCTGGTTGGCTTTGATAAAAGTGCATATACACATAGGTTCGACACATGGAAGTAGCGTATACCTCATAAAGTATGTTTCAGTTGTTTCTGTTTGCTGTTGCAGAGTTCTGGGTTCTGGTTTGGGTTCTGGTTACTGTATTCTGGTGACAGTATTTTGAATGATCAAATTGATTGTGATTTGACGATGGGTTGTCAAAATGATTGATTGATTGATTCAGTTGTGGTTGATTCAGAAAGTGATGATTGAGTTTCAATGATTGGTTGATGTAGATGTATTTGATGATTGAATTGCAGTTATGATGTTGTTGATGGATCCAGTCTGAAAATTTATGAAACGTGGTCCTTGGAGGAAGAAAGAAGGTCGTAGCCTTTTGTAGGTCACCGCCTACGTACTAGTAAACATATCGGCTAGTACAAGAGTTAGGGGGTTGTAGCTCCCTTCCAGTAGAAGCTGGAGAATGAGAGAAGGTTGTAACCTTCTGTAAGTAGAAGCCTGCGTACTAGTAGTTAAGTTTACACCAGTACAAGAATGTAAACAAATTTTCTTATTATTAAAAGAAGACAAAGACGACAACAACAGGTGGTTTTTACCCACATTGGGTTTCCACCTTATATCTTGGTGTTCATGTGTGTTGCTTATGTGTGATGCTTTATTCTGCTTTTACTGCACTGTCTAATAAATCTTTGATATACTAGTTAAAGTTCAATACATGATAAATTGGGTAAATCAAAAGTTCTCTGCATATACGCTGGTTGCTTTAAGTACAATCATGTGTACAGGCTAGTTCACTTAGTTGAAGTAGCGTATACAAATCTGTTTGAGAAATAAAATTATTGATCTGATAATACTGATTCACCCCCCTCTCAGTATTATTTCCAACAATTTGATGGAGTTCTTGTATTGTGTATAAATATAAGGTAGAGGAGATTCATTTAACACATCCAAGAAGCATATTTCAAAGTCTACACATCAAGAAAGACAACGCGAGTGTGGGCAACGTGGGTGCAGACAGTGCGAGTGTAGGAACGTGAAAGTGCAAGAACGCGCGAGTGCAAGAACACACGAGTGTAGGAAAGCGAGTGTAGAAATGCGTGAGTGTAGGAACATGTGAGTGCAAGAACACGCAAGTGCAGGAATGCACGAGTATAGGAACACCTAACTGCAGGAACGCTAGTTCATGCAACGCAAAGTGCAGACAACATAAGTGAGGGCTGAGCGTGTAGTAGACTGCACCACTATGACACAAAAGTTGTGCAGGGCTAGGTATGTATTGTATTGACGTATTAAGGTTGAATTGATGCTAGTGGATCATGTCCTACGAGAGGACAATTTGGAAGTCTGTTAGTAGCCAAGAGGAAGGTTTCTTAGATGGTTGACTACCCTAACTAGGAGAAGGTGCTACAACAAAGATTGGTCACTCGTGGTCTGTTGGAGGGCAGCATCAGAGTGGACCAAGTGTGGAAAGTGGATTAGGAATTTATGGTATGTTGGAGGACAGTGTAATAATGCCCAAGTTGGAGCCCATGTGCACCATCTTCATGGACTTAGGTTGTTGCTAGAGTGGCAGTTGTTAAGGTCATGGGTCTGATCAACCAGGAGCAATTTGTGCAGCCCTAGATTTGTGTGTGGAGAAGGACATCTATAGCAGATGATGGGCAGTCCTCCTAGCCCATGTTCACTATGAGAAATGGACATCTTGCAGTGATAGGTGGCAACCCTCTATGCCCTATGTTAGTCTTCATTGGAGTAGCATAGGAAGACTATAGTGGGTTGAAGTCTCGGAGTAGTTGAGGAGCACCAGTGGGTAATTGAAAGTTGTGAGCAACTCGACATGAGTCTCGATGTGTTGTGCCCTTGATGGACCTTAGCACAACTAGCGAGCAGATTGGATAGCCGAGGTTCAGTGGTCAAATGGACTTGGATCATTAATAGAGGAATTTTATGTAGACCGGGAGCTGAAAGACCGGGCAGGTACAGGGTACGATCGGGAGGAGTTGAGAGAGAATGCAACAACCAAATGATTAAAGTATCTTATTGAGGGTAGATTGGTTGTCGATGGATTAAAACCAAACCCCAGTTTTGTATTCTTATACTTATGGATATTTGAGGGCCATTATCCCTGCTTCGTTATGTTTCTTGGTTTGGTACCGTCAATGATTTAAGATTCTATCATATACACCAGGATCATTGAAAAACAACATGGTATCAAAGCTTTTCTGAGCTACTTTCAGGGACAGTGAATCAGAGCATGCACAACGAAGCAACTCAGAGGGAATTGTGGGTGTTTGGATCATGGAGTAAAGGGTTCAGCTCAAGACATGGAGATGTGGTCTTGACTGGCTTGGCAATGAGATTGGTTGGGAGTTTTAGTGGATTGGAGGTGAGCATGGTGAACAACAATTTGTTGTAGGGTAGATTGTTGAACATGGACTTCCTGTGATTTTCCATGGATGGTTGGGACAACTCGAGGATTTCTTTGGCATGGACGATATCAGCATGATCGAGATGGCTTCATGTGATGGACTACATATTGGAAGGCTAGAGTCTTCATTGGATCATGATGTTGCATATATGATTTTGGAGGGATTTACACAAGTGGTATTTCATCCAGGAGGATGAGTCCTTACAGGATTGAGCAGTGGAGATCATGTAGGCTCAGAGGGAGTCTATCCTCATAGGTAGAAGCCCTATGGAGGATTAGGATCTTCAGGTTGAAATGTGATGAGGCAGAGACAATACCGAGATTGCAGGGTTCATTCTACATAGTATGTTGCAGTGATGGATGCCATATGATCTAGTGTCGTTGGATGATGTTGATGGAGACTTCTTAGTGTTGGAAGTACCTCCCTTGCTAAGAGGGAGTGTTGATATTTGTAGCTTGGGAGGTACTCCAAACCCTAGGCTTAAGGGTTATGGAGGAGTTGGCACACAAGTGTGGCTTGTGGGAATGGAACCCATGCATGTGGGCTTTGCACCTGAGCTTGTGGGTGTGAATCCATGAGGCTTATTGGACATGTGATGGATAGAGATGATAGAGGACATTGATACAAATCCAATGTAATGAAAATCATCAAATTCCAAGTTGTCCTTGTGGAGATATTAATTTTTGAAGTTAATATGTGGGTTTGGTCAAGGTTGATTAGGCATTTAGAGACTTGTGACAAGTTGTCAAGCCCACACATGTGATTTTATGGAGCCCTTGTATTGTGTACAAATATAAGGTGGAGGAGAGTAATTTAACACATCCAAGAAGCATCTTTCATAATCCACACATCAAGAAAGAGAGCGCGAGTGCGGACTTCATGAGTGCAGGCAGCAGGAATGCGAGCATCATGAGTGCAGGAACATGTGAGTGTCGGAACATGCAAGTGTAGGAACATGAGTGCACAAACATGCGAGTGCAACAACATGCGAGTACAAAAATGTGCAAGTGTAGGAACATGCGAGTGCAAGAACGAGAATGTAGGAACACGAGTGAAGGAACACGCAAGTGTAGGAACACGCGAGTGTAGGCAATGTGAAGTGCAGACAACGCAAGTGAGGGTTGAGCATGTAGCAAACTACACCAGGTGACACAGAAGCTACGTAGGGCTAGGTATGTATTATATTGATGTGTTAACGTTGAATTGATGTTAGTGGATGATGTCTTAGGAGAGAACAGATTGGAAGTTTGTTAGCAGCCAAGAGGAAGGGTTTCCTAGGTGGTTAGATGCCCTAACCAAGAGTAGATTCTATAACAAGGATTGGTCACTTGTGGTATATTGGAGGGTAGTGTGAGAGTGGACAGTGGATTGGGAATTTATGGTCTGTTGGAGGACAACGTGATAGTGCCCAAGTTGGAGCCTGGTGTGCACCATCTTCATGGACTTAGGTGGTTTCTAGAGTGGTAGTTGTTGAGCTCACGGGTCTGATCAACCAGGAGTAGTTTGTGCAACCCTAGACTTGTGTGTGGAGAAGGACATCTACAATAGATGATGGGTAGTCCTCCTAGCCCGTGTTCATTGTGGGAGATGGACATCTTGTAGTGATAGGTGGAAGCCCTCCATGCCCTATGTTAGTCTTCATTGGAGAAACGCAGGAAGACTATAGTGGGCTGAAGTCCCTGAGTAGTTGAGGAGCAGTAGTGGGCAGTTGAGAGTTGTTCTCAAGTGGAGTTGTGAACAACTCGACAAGAGTCTCGATGTGTTGTTCCCTTGATGGACTAAGGCACAACTAGTGAGAAGATTGGATAGCCGAGGTTTAGTGGTCAGATGGACTTGGATCATTGATAGAGGCAGCGTTGCAGATCGGGAGCCAAAGGACTGAGCAGGTATAGGGTACAACCGAGAGGAGATGAGAGAGCATGCGACAACCAAATTGTCAGTGCATCTTATTGAGGGTAGATTGATTGTCGATGGATTGACACCAAGCCCCAGTTTTGTATTCTTGTACTTGTGGATATTTTAGGGCCATTATCCATGCTTTGTTGTGATTCTTGGTTTGGTAGTGTCAGTGATTTAAGATTCTATCCTAGACACCAGGATCGTGGAAAAACAACATATTTTTTGTTGTTTTTGTCCTTCTCTCTACAATTTTAGGAGGTTATTTCATCCTTTTTTCACCCCTACACCCCTTGTTGTTTCTTCCATATGATCCTATCAGTCCTTCTCCTTTCGCCTTTATTGCTCTCCTCTAAGTTTTGGTTCTTAATGCCCCATTACTTTACCTTCTCGTCATTCTCATGAATCAACTCACTTGTCTCTTGGTTTTTACTCCTTTTTTCTTTGATAGCCAATACCTTAATCCCTCTTCCCTCCTTTTTTGTAGTCATAGTCATTCCCCACTGTAGTCATTCACACTCTGGTTGGGGTGGGAACAAAAGAGAGGTGCCTCCTTGCACTAGAGCCTAGGCAATCATGGAGGCTTTAGCAAGTCATTATCGAGAGAACAACACTCGGTTTGCTCAAGAAGAGATGGATTTTGCAAAATAAGAGACCCGGGTTAAAAGCATGTTTCTATCAAACATAGAAGTGGAGGAGAACATCAACAACATGTTAGAAATTAATTAACGAAGCAATGAAATACCCAAAATATTGCGGAAACACAAATACATAAACACATAAAACAAGAGAGACACATATATATGTAGTTTACCCAATTTAGGCTACGTCCATTGAGAAACATCTAGTCGTTCCTTTTATATTATCAAGCAAAATGAAGAGATATAACTTACAAAAGATTCAATGTAATTTTCTCTTCGCTCCCACACAGTCTCCTCTCTCTTTCTCGCTCAAAATAATAATAACTATTTGCAATACAATTTCCTTGTATAAACCAAGGGGATGCCTTCTAGGGAAAAAAACCATAAATTAAACATAACTTCTACCATTAAATCATCCGCTTAATGAACAACCCAGATTGAATATGAAATTACAATATTTGATAAGGCAATCTTTTGTCTATTTTTAGCTTTGGGGGCGTTTCCCCTAAACCCCCGTCAGGGGTGGCTCCAAATATTTAGTCACCCCCCCTGGACCCCTTAGGCAGCAACCCCCATTGAGGATTGGGATCCAAATGCAATTAAAACAAGACCTCTGAATCAGGAAGATAATTAGGCTCCACACCCAACAATCTCCCACTTGGAGACTGATTGTATAAACTCCATCATTGCTTCACTTGTTGAACAACGACTCCACTTGGACCTGGTTGTTTCTCATCTTCACCATCATACTTGAAGACCAATTAAAGCTTAGTAGAATCTCAGATTCTCCCTAGTTACAAATTTTGTTAACATATCTGCAGGATTCTGGCTAGTGTATATCTTTGTTATGAAACCAGCTTACAAAAAGATAGAAAATATAGATGAATGCCTTAGAATTCAGCCTCTTTGAGGGGGCAACCTCCTTTACATTACACAAATGAACAATTCTTGGATGATACAAATGACAATACCTCCTTTCTATATATAAGAGTCTAAGGGGTCATAATATAATCAAAGCCGACATAACAATAATAATGTAAGGGCACAATAATAACATTAGTGGGCTTCTATGGGGCACACTAATAACAATATGGGGACTACAAGGGTACAACAATATAATAAGGGGGTTGTACTAATAACAATAAGGGGTTACACTAGTAGTATAGGAACCTAACATGTCCCTCTCCTTTAAAAAGTGTTGTCCTCAATGCTTGAGTAGTTTTGGATGATTCTGTATAAAATTCTTGTCCTCCCATGTGGAATCTTCAGCAGGTAAGTTCTTCCCTTGCTGAGATACTCTGAAATTAATCGATTTTGTAGCTGTTGGGTTCTTGTTTCTGTGGCTATTACAGGTTCCAATATGATTTTTCCTTCCTCGTCAAGTTCTAGCAATATTGTTTGAACTGGGATGTTCTGCAACTTTTGAAACCAAATGTTATAAAACAATAGTGGGCTTATATGGGGCACAATAATAATAATATGGGGACTACATGGGCACAACAATATAATAAGGGGATTGTACTAATAACAATAAGGGGTTACACTAGTAGTATAGGGACCTAACAATCTTTTCTAGCTTCAACTGTCAATCTTCCAACAATGATCGTTTGAAATGGTACTTGAGTTGTATATGTTTAGTCTTGGAATGAAATGTTAATTTCTTTGCAAGATGAATGGAACTTTGACTGTCACTATGTAACCTGTCCATCTCCTGCTTCTTGTCCAATTCATCCATAAACCTTTGTAACCAAATCATTTCTTTACTAGCCTTTGTAGCAGAAGCATACTCTTCTTCTGTTGTTGAAAGTGCAACAATGTTTTACAATTTTGAAACCTAAATGACATATATTCCACCTACAGTAAACACATTTCATGTGGTGCTCCTCTTGTTATCTCTATCACTTTCCATATCTACATCAACATATCCCTATAGAGCAATATTGAATCACCAAAGCATAATGCTTGATTTGAGGTACTCTCAAATATACTGAGAATCCACTTTACTGCCGTCCAATGTTATTTTCCTGGATTGTTCATATACTTGCTTACAACTTCCATTTCATGTGAAATAACAGGCATTGTACAAACCATTGCATACATTAAGCTTCCAATTGTTGATGCATATGGAACTTTACACATATAATCTGTCTCTTCCTGAGTCTAGGACACATCTCCTTACTTAGTTTGAAATGTCTAGCCAAAGATGTACTAACTGGTTTTGCATTATGAATATTAAATCTTTCCAACACATTTTCTATGTACTCACTCTAAGACAATGTTAATTTGCGATTTTTCTTGTCTCTAGTTATTCTCATACCAAGGATTTGTTTTGCAGCACCCAAATCCTTCATTGCAAATTAATTTTCCAATTTTCATTGAGCACATTTATTTCCTACGTGTTAGACCTTGCAACAAGCATGCCATCTACATACAATAACAATATAATATAGTTTCTATCATTTTTCTTTTTAAGATAAACATAATGGTCAAAGTGACATCTAATATAACCTTGTTCAGACGTAAACTTGTCAAATTTTAGATACCACTGCCTTAGAGAAGTTGGAGCCTGTTTTAAGCCATACAAGCTCTTATTAATTTTCACACTAACTTCTCCTTCTCTTTGACCTCATACCCTTGTGGAAGATGCATATATATTTATTCTTCCAAATCCCCATGGAGAAAGTTTGTCTTTACATCTAACTGCTCAAGATGCAAATCTTCTGTTGCCACTAGACTTAAAATAGTTTTAATTGAAGCCATTTTAACAATAGGAGAAAAAAATCCATCAAAGTATATACATTTCTTTTTTGCAAACCCCTTCACCATAAGTCTAACCTTATACCTTTTTTTACCTCCATGTTCTTCCTTCAACATGTAAACCCATTTATTCTACAATGTTGTTTTACCTGCAGGCAACTTGACTAAATCCCAAGTTTGGTTATGCATCAACGAGACTATCTCTTCTTCCATGGCTTGCTCCCACTTCTTCCTAGTTTCTACCTGCATTGTTTCTTCATATCTTTCTAGTTCACCAAAATCAATCAACAATACATAATATAATAAAAGAGAGTATCCTTTAGGGAGTCTACTTATCCTAGTAGACATTTTAACACAACTTTCAGGTGTTTGAGGTGCTTGTTGTTGTTGTGGTTGTTTTTGTTGTTGTGATTTTCAGGCACCTTTACTTTTTCTGTGATCTCATCAAACACTGTATATTCTTTATTTTCTTTTTCATGTTTCTTTCCCTGCATTTGATCCTTATACAAGGCATTCTCATTGAATATGACATATATGCTCTTAATGATTTTGTGACTTTCATAATCATATAAGTGATAACCAAAATCATTTACACCATATCTAATAAACGTGCATTTCTTTGTTTTTTCCTCAAGCTTTGTTTTATTTTCTTTATTGATGTGGACAAAGGCTTCACAACCGAAAGTCTTTAAAAATGAGTAGTTTACCTTTTTACCTATCCATGCCTCCTCTGGAATACCACCATCCAAGGAACTTGAAGGCCCTTTATTTATTAGATAAACAATAATATCTACAACATCTGCCCAAAATTGTAAGGGAAATCCTGCATGCAATCTCATGCACCTTGCACGCTCCATGATTTTCATGTTCATCCTTTCTAACACACCATTTTCCTATGGTGTTCTTGGAACTGTCTTCTCTTTGCAAATTTCATGCTCTGAATAGTAGTTATCAAACTCTTTGTTGCAGTATTCACCTCCATTGTCTGATCTGAGACACTTTAACTTCTTTCATGTCTCATTCTCAACTAAAGCATTCCTTTTCTTGAAAGTATCAAATGCAACAAATTTATTTCGAATAAATAAATCCAAGTTTTCCTAGTTGCATCATCAATAAAAGTAAAATAACAATGAGAGCCGCCGAGAGATGATATCTAAGTATGTCCCCATACATCTGTATGCACAAGATCTAATTTTTTTCTCTTCTTTTCCTTCCCAACTCTGATAAATCTAACTCTCTTATGTTTTCCATAAACACAATTTTCATAGAAATCCAAATCAACATGCTTCAAACTTGGCAACAAATTTCTTGAGTGAAGAATCTGCATCCCCTTCTCACTCATGTGTCTGAGCCTATGATGTCAGAGTGTCGTATCTACTCTTGTGGAGGTTAAAGCATTAATAGAATTAGAAATACTATTGCATAAATATAATGTACCAACCTTTTATCCTTTTTCTATTACCAGAGCTCCTTTAGCGACCTTACAGGTTTTGTCTATAAAATTAGTTACATAACTTTCGCCTCCCAACTGCCCTGTTGAAATTAGATTTTTCTTCAGATATGGAACATGCCTTACCTCCTTCAATAGCCATTGGTTTCCATTTTGTTGCTTTATAAAAACCTTACCCATTCCAATGATTTTACAGGGTTTATCATCACCCAGATGAACCTATCCAAAATCTCCTTGAACATAGTCATGAAAATGTTTCCTATCAGGTGTGGCATAGAATGAGGCCCCTTAATATACCACCTAGGCATCAATAATATTCTCTAATGAAATAATCATTCAGGCAATGAGCAAAAAAATAACATAGCGCTAACTTCGTCATCAAAATTTACCCCTACAGAACTTAATTAATTGGTAACCGTGTTAAATTCATTTAAATGATCAACAACAAATCCACCTTATGACATCTTCATATTAAATAGACACTTCATAAGAAATTCCTTATATGAGGCCGAGGGTTTTTCATATAGTTTGGCTAATGCCATCATTAAACATTATGTTGTCGTTTCCTTTGAAATATTGAATGCCACTGATGCTACCAAACATAGTTGTATTGTTCCTAGTGCCTTTATGCTGAGAATATCCCATTCTTCGTTTGTCATACTTGTCAGTTTCTTTGATTTTCCACTCAATGGTAGGTACAGATCTTTCTGATACAGATAATCTTCCATCTACATCTTCCACAACTAGTAGTTTTGGTTGTTAAACCTCTCGACCCTAAACCCACCATCTTCTGCCATTGCTCCCTCTCGAACAAGGAACCCTTCTCTCCTGTGAGTATATAAGCCAAATAAACCTTCGACTCTTATAACAGTTATTTGAGATTAATTAATGGAGCAATTGAATACACAAAATATTGCGGAAACACAAATATATAAACACATAAAACAAGATAAACACAGATATACATGGTTCACCCAATTTGGGCTACGTCCACAGAGAAACAACCAGTCCTTCCTTTTATATTATCCAACAAAATAAAGAGATACAACCTACAACAGATCCACTGTAATTTATTCTTCGTTGTCACACAATCTCCTCTCTCTTTCTCTCTCGGAATAATAATACCCATCTACAATACAATTTCCTCATATAAACTGAACAGTTTCCTTCTAGGAAAAAAAACCCTAAGTTAAACATAACTTCTACCATCAGATCATCCGCCTCATGAATGACCCAAATTGACTATGAAATTACAATAGTTTATAAGATAATTTTTTTATCTAAATTTTAGTTTCAGGGGCATTTCCCTCGAACCCCTGCCAAGGGGGGCTCCAAACATGTAGTCCCCCACCCAGGAAACAATAACGTGGGGGAAATTCCCCCAACCCGCCCCCCCGTCGGGGATTAGGATCCAAACACGACTAAAACAAGACCTCTGAATTAGGAAGATAATCATGCTCCACACCCAACATAATGTAATCCTAATATAAGAAACACCTGCTCTAGACGAACTTAATATATGCAAACTCTAGACTTGTATTGGCAAATACAGATCATAATGGGAAATTTATGGCTAAAAGAAATGGAGCCAAATAGTAAATTCTACTTTGCATAGATGCCTTGTAGAAACAAGTCAACAAATTGGAGAACAAAGTTTTAGTGCTAGCCAAGAAATTAGCAATTTAGATTTCCACAACAGTGAAGAAGATGAACAAGTTCCAACACTTACCAAGGTGGACTCTCCTAATGCTTAATCATGGGCTTTACTATAATTTTTTGAATTTTACGAGTATTTGAAAGCAAGATAGCCTTCTTCTTAACTACTATTATGTTTTCTTCTCTAGTTTTCTATATAAATACAAATTTAGCTACTTAGACAATTGCTTTAAAACATTACATATAATTTTTTTTATGACTTTTGCTTTATTTCTATATTATTGGTCTAATTTCCATAATAACATATCAATAAATATACTCACAATGTTTCATTTTGATTAATAATACAAAATTAACCCAATTCAAAAAAAAAAAAACAAATCTCTTTTCAAATTATATATGAATCTTTACATTTTCCCCATTAGAGGTGGTAGACCACTTGGAAAGTGAGATCAGGGGGAATATGCCACCCCATCAACTCTCAATGTAATTAAGAGTGGGGTGGTGTGGCCTCCACACCCCACCCCCGCCCCCCAAGCATGAAGCATGTGAAGGTCATTTTTTCATTTTCATGGTTAGGCACATTATGGATCATTCCAATATTTTCTCTTTGCGACGAGGCAGGGGTATGTGCTCAGTGTTGTAATCCCCTTGACATGGGTGGGATTTCACTTCCCCCTTCGGAGTTTGGAAATTATGTATTGCCATGATTTTCATCTAATGAAATGGATTGAGAAGTGGGAGTTTCCAAATTTGAATTAGCATGTGGGGGTTTCTGTTGTGATTGTGACTCGTTGTAACATCAATTCCCTACTTTTTTGGGCGGATGTGGGAGGTGGATACTAGATAGGATATGATGTAGTTGACACGACTGTAGGATCAAAGGCAGAAGAGGGAATTCGTGATGCTTCTCTGGAATGTTGGTGGAGCTCCTTAAGGAAGAATTTAGGCTTTTGCATGTTGAGGTGCTCGGTTTTGGCTCTTGTATGTGGTTGTAGGTGAGTAATATATTTATCTTTGTCTAATGTACTAATTTCCTTGGCTTATGTTTGTTGCTAGCACTGTGTGGGTTTTGTTAAAGGGTCTTTGCAGGGGCCTGTCACTGCTTGGTATCCTTTGAGATCAGGGGTTTTGCTACCTTCAGGGTTGAATTATACCCCTAGTCTTTTTGTTCCTCATCAAAGTATTTTTTGGAAGATATCTCTACGTGGCCTATTTGGTAGGCAAGTTATGTTCATATTTTATTATTATTGTTTCTATTTCTCGTACTTGTTTGGATAGTCCAGGTGTGCCTAGTGGTTGCTAGATGGTATTTGTTCGATAGCTATATTGGGGGGGACTAGACTCTCTCAAGTCTCTTGAAACATTATTTGTCTATGACGGGTTGATGCCTGGTTGGCGTCTTTGGAGTTGGTGGGTTCTTTATTTTTGGCACCGCATTAGTTTATTTCTTGTTGTAGTCCTTATGCCACCTCAGCATATGCGTGGTCATCGTGGATCTGGTAGACATGGCCAAAAATGTTTGTCACGTGTCGAGTTATAGGCCTAGGAGGCGACAATTACTTATCTCTTTGTGACCTCTCATAGTACTTGGGAGAAGATCAAATGGTTTGAGAATCATGTTGCTTAAGATCGATAGTCCCATTCAGATTCAAGACTATTAAAAGAGGTTTCCCATTGACTTTTAGACCCTAGTCACACCTAGGGAAGAAGGAACCAATACATGCATTCTATTAATCTCCACTAGCAATTAAAGACTTTGCTAGGATGAGTTTTAAAGGAGAAACACGAGGACATGAATAACATCAATTCCTTTTTGAATGATATTCAATGGAAACAACAGGCATGCCTTGATAGGTTGGAAGCTTTCTTAGCTCATATGGAGAGACATATTCAACATGAGTTTAAGCCCTCAGTGCCACCTGGTACGAGTGCGAAGGATCCTACTACTCTGACATCATCAAACACCTTATTTTTTATGATATGTTATGGCTATCTTATAGCCATCTCTTTTATGGTTATACGGTCTTTCTATTTAGTTGTTATTCCTAATTTTTTTCGCAAACATTTAGCATTTTCATATATTGACCAACAAATTTGGTTCCGTGTGTGGTAGAGTGAGGCCAATATTTTTTTTAACAAATGGCTCATTAATGATGTAATATTAGATTTTATATATATATATATATATATATATATATAACATAAGCATTTGAATTGGATGTATGTCATAGGAGTATATAACTAGCATTTGCCCCTAAAAGTGCAAAGGTACATGAAGAAACAAAAGAATTAGAAAATCATCTCATACAAAGCCTATTGAACACTAAATATTACAAACAACTTGCTATTCATAAGCCTTCATCTGGATATCTTGAAAAAAAAAAAAAAAAAAAAAATTAAATCCTCAACATTTTCAACAAAGAACTCAACGACAAATTATCTTAAATCTTGGGAGTTTGCAAAAAGTTAGGCTGGTAGGTAAAAAATTCCATGGCTCGATGTTAAGTTTGTTCTGGGGACTTCCTCAAGTCTCACTGTTGGAGGTGATGAAAAATAATTTTGAAATACTTATTGCTCCCGACATCACCAATGCCAAAAGCCTCTCGCAACTCATCAGAAATCACAATAAATTTACGGGAAGATTCCCTACAAAAATCGGGAAACTTCAAAACCTAATTGACAAGTGATATTAAAAATATATTTTTTTATGCTTTTTACTTTGAAAATGAAATAAATATTTGAAAGAAACTTGCTCAAAAGACAAATGAAGTTTTTATACTTTTTATTTTGAAAAATGGAGTAGATATTTGAAAGCAACTTACTCAAAAGATACATAAGAATAGATTAAAAAATAATATACTTCAAATATAAATGGTTAAAATTAGATTTAATATCAAAGTTCACCTTCGAAAAATAATTTAAAAAATAAATCTAAGTAAATACAATAAATTATGATTCAAATCAATCATTATAAATTCAACGTGCAATACTAATTAGCAATTTAAATAGTCGATGATTTCACTCGAAGAAGAATGGTTTTTGGGATTGGAAATCCAGAGTACAACTGTCATGTTTCATAATTTTAAGTGTTCTAGGGTTTTCAAGTGTGTTAAATATATTTACGTCATTAAAAAGGTGATTCAAATATTCACAATTTTAGATCAGATTTCTTTGAATGGCCATTTATTTATACAAGTCCATATGAATTATTATGATTATTTATTTTTTAATATCTAAATATTTTAAATTTTATTATCTTCTATAAATTTTAAATTGATTTAACTAAATATAAAAATACATTTTTATTTAAATATTTAAATAATATTTTTATTTATATTTACAACAAAAGGTGTTTCCTTCTAAGAAAGACTTCTCTAGGTACCACCTTGCACCACTTTGCAGCTTCAGATTTAATGTTAGACGATTGAACAATAGTCAACAATCACATTAATAATCAGTGAATAGTTATTAACTAGCAATTGTCCCAAAAGGTACAAAGAGAGGCCGATAGGATTATTAAATTGGAATTGTTGAATTTTTCTAGAAGAGTTAATTGGTTTGTGGAAAACCTTGTTTTCTTAGACTGGATCATTGTGCAATTACTTTTCTTTAGATGTTTTGTTTATATCTATATTACAAGGAGCACATTGAATGTCTTATTTCATTTCTGCTATCCTTACTAATATCCTGTCCGTGCTTTTTCTTGATCAATTTGATGAAATATTCCATTATCCTTTGATCAAAGTCCTCACCTACATATTAGTGTACATCTCAGTAAGTTCAAAGCTCGAAAGCCAACCCATCCTCTCCACCCCACAGGCGTTCATGCATTCTTATGTTTCTATCAATTCATTCATATTCACTACTATAATCTTTGATCTTTGCACATCATCAATTACCCTATCAATTAAGTGGAAAGTTAGGTAGAAGCAATGGCGAAAGATGTAAGGAAACTGACTTGGCATTCATACTGGACATTGTCATTGTCTAGATGGAATCCTCAAGCACACAACGTGTTCTAGAAGACGACACAGAAAACACGCAAACGTCTATGGGTAGCCTCTGATATATGTAATTTTGTTTGTCCGTCTTTAGAGTTCAAATTTTGTTCATATAAATTTAAATAAATTAAAAATTAAAAATCTAAAAAAAATAAATAACATTTAAATGAATTTATAAAAAAAATTACAATTTACATATGAAAAAATTGAATCGCTCTCGACTCATATTAGATCCATATTTATTTTAAAAATAGTTAATTCCATTACCATTTACAATGATCCTAATGATAAAAAAATAGTTAACCAAACCAATTATAGATTCTTTATGAACATATCCAACATTAAATGAAATCAATTGTACGTACCAGAAACAACTTGCAAACTTATAACTGAAATAAGGGCAAAGATTGTGAAAACAAGCCTAGCAACAGCCATTTCTGTATTGTTTTGAATATCTACCAACGATGTTGAGATAATTTAGAGAAGCAATAGCAGAAAACGGGCAGTACAATATTAGGAGATGCGTGGTTGATGAGCCTGCGGCCTTACTATATAGGGGAAAAAGTGGAGACAAAACAACCAACTATGTGGAGACTTTCAAACGCGGAAACCGCCTTGTCGAATTCGGCGATGCCCGGTGGAGCCACCACAGAACTTTCTTGCAAATATATTTCACTAAAGTATTTTCTTGCAAATATATCTCACTTAAGTATTCGTGAACACTGCCTCATTAATATCTACACCCCATAGCAATGTTTTACGAAACGGCCGAACTGAAACGGAAACGGCCGTTTCTAACCGTTTCAATCACCATTTAAGTGACCCGGCCCATGACCCGGCTCGGCTGACCGAGTCAGCTATGACTCGGCCGAGTCATCCAATGACTCGGCCGAGTCATAGCTGACTCGGTCAACCCGGCCGGGTCCGTATTGACTCGGCCGAGTCATGGAAAGGACGGCTGGGCAGCGTTTTTTATAAAAAAAAATCAATTTTTTGCTGATATTTGGTAAAGTTAATTAGGGTTTGTGGATTCTAAATGGTTATTGTAATTTGTTAAATGCTTTTGGGGTCCATTTCCCCCTCCCAAACTCTATTTAAGACAACCAAATGCTCTCATTTCACTCACAGCAGTCTTATGCATTTGAGTGAGAGTCTTCTTTGAGAGTTAGTGAGCAGTTCTTGAGCTTGTTTTGGAGCAGCAGTGAGGAGTCTTGGAGGAGCATTGTAGCTGGAGTGAGGAGCTTCTTGGGCAGCCATTTGGAGCAGCATTGAGGAGCTGATTTTTGGAGCAAGCTTGAGGAGGCAGTTTGTGCCTAGAGGTATTTTTTTCCACCCTTACAAA
Source organism: Pinus tabuliformis (assembly GCA_031772625.1). Classification (NCBI taxonomy): domain Eukaryota; kingdom Viridiplantae; phylum Streptophyta; class Pinopsida; order Pinales; family Pinaceae; genus Pinus; species Pinus tabuliformis. The sequence goes on from CM062816.1 coordinate 1,481,716,362, forward strand.
TCTGTTTTTGCTTAGTAAATTTTAGTTGCATATCAAGAAAGCTTAGAGAGTGTTTTTTGTCAAATAAATGAACATTGAATCAAATTTTTTTTTTTTTTCATTTTCATATTGTTTTCCTAGTCAAAAAATGGCACCTAGAGCAAAAGATCCTGCTTGGGCATATGTTGAAATGGTTGATAATCAGATGTGTTGCAAGTTTTGCCATAGGAAAATTAAGGAAGGTCCTGGGGGGATTAATAGGCTGAAACAACACTTGGCAGGGATTAAAGGCAATATTACTGCATGTCAATCTGATCAAATTGGGGAGATTAGAAAGAATTTGTTGGAAAGCTTTGAAAAATTTAAAGAAGAAAAGACTAGGCAAAAAGAGATACAGGCTGAAATTGGGAGGAAGAGGGAGATACAAAGAATGATGGCTGCCAACCCCCACTATGAGTTTGAGGGTTCTTCCTCTATCCCTCAAACTGATGCATCAAACCCTTTCCGTTATGTTCCTCCCTCTTTTGCTTCTGTTCAAGATAAGGGAAAGGGTAGAATGAAGGGTGATGGGACTATCAAAAGTTTTTTCACTCACTCAGGCTCCTCTCCATCAGATGCACATGGTCCTGAAGTTAGCATTAGTAAAGGTCTTGCTCAGCCCACTTTAGATGACCATTGGAAGAAAGAATTGAGGGAGACTGCTTGTGACTACATAGCTAGATGGTGGTATGATGCTGATATCCCCTTTAATGCTGCTCGTTCACCATATTATGAGCCTATGTTTGAGGCCATACATGCTGCTGGAAAAGGCTTCAAAGGCCCTACTATGCAAGAGCTAAGGGGGTTTCGTTTGCAGAAAGAAATTCAGTCAATTAATGAGTATTTGCAAGATTTCAAGGAATCATGGGCAAGAACAGGGTGTACCATCATGTCAGATGGATGGACTGATCAAAGAAACCGTACCATCATAAACTTTCTTGCCTTCTGCCCACAGGGAACCATGTTTTTAAAATCAGTTGATGCATCTGATAAGGTAAAAGATGGCCACTTGTTGTTTCAGCTATTGGATGAGGTTATTGAGGGTGTGGGGGTGGCTAATGTTGTTCAAATCATCACAGACAATGCCTCTAACTATGTTCTTGCTGGTAGACTGTTAGAGGAAAAACACAAGACCATCTTTTGGACCCCATGCGCTGCACATTGCATAGACCTCATGCTTGAGGATATTGGAAAATTAGATTGGGTCAGAAACACTGTAGATAATGCCAAAAGCATAACAAAATTTATCTACAATCATACACTGGTTTTGAGTCTCATGAGGAAACACACTGGAGGCAAGGATATCATTAGGCCTGCCATCACTAGATTTGCTACACATTTTTTGACATTGCAATCTATGCTTTCCCAACATAGAAACTTGCAAAAGATGTTTTCCAGTGATGAATGGAATCAAAGCAGTTGGTCTAACAAACCAGAAGGCAGAGAATTGAAAAGGAAAGTCCATGATGAAACTTTTTGGAGAAAGGCAGCAGAGATTGTGAAGCTTGCTGAGCCACTAGTTAAGGTGTTGCGGTTGGTGGATGGGGAAAGGTTGGCTATGGGCTTCATTTATGAGGCTATGGATCAAGCAAAGGAGCAAATAAAGACAGCATACAAGGATAGAGTGGCAAAGTATGGGCCCATTTGGGCAATCATTGATGAAAGATAGAACAATCAACTCCATCGCCCTATACATGCAGCTGGGTATTTTTTGAACCCACGGTATCATTTTAAAGCTAAGGAGTCAGGAGCTTTGAGGGGGGAGGTCAGAGATGGACTGGTTGATTGCATTGAGCGCATGGTCCCATCGGAGTCTGATCAGCTACTGATACATCAGCTGGTCACATCCTTCAGCAATGCAACAGGTACCTTGGGAAGAACCTAGCAAAGATTGCAAGAGAAGCAGATGAGCCAGGTAAACAAAAATTTCAATTTTCAATTTCTTAATGGTTTTACTTTTTTTATTAAAGTTTGTTAAATCATTTATAATTTGAAAGTTAGATATAATTTGTAATTTTGTTGAGCTTCAGCCTTCATATAACTCATAATTCATTACACTCCTATGTTTTTTGCAGCACAATGGTGGGAGGCCTTTGGTGGCCAGTGCCCTGAATTGCAAAGGTTTGCAATTCGTATTTTGAGTCAAACTTGCAGTGCATCTGGGTGTGAGCGCAATTGGTCTGTCTTTGAGAGGATTCACACAAAGAAGAGAAACCGTTTGGAGCAAAAACGGTTGAATGATCTAGTTTTTGTCCAATACAACCTTCGGCTCAGACGGAACCAATTGCTGAACAAAAGACCTGATTCAGATCCCATTGTGTTGGAAGACATTGACCCAACATCAGATTGGGTAGTGGAGAGTCGTCTACCAGAGTTTGATCCTGATGAGGATCTTGAATCACTTGATGTTGGAGATCCACTGCAACATGTTCAGTTGAATGCAGATCCCAATCCACCAGCCTCAGTCTCACAGCCAGCTAGTAGGACTCCAGTTGTAGGTGCTTCCTTTGCTCAGCCACGACAGAAGCGCAGCCGCATTTGTACTCTATCTCAGCTTGCATCTGCTGCACAGCCTAGTGGTACTGGCACCACTTCTACAGTTGCAGTTGGAGACGATGATGATGAGGAGGAGCCATGGGGCCCCTTGTCTGACTCTAATGATGATGATCCAGAGATTGGTCGAGATGATCTTGGCTCCTCTGGCAGTAGCTACTAGCCTCCTTGGTTATTTGTATTTTGTTTTGACTCTTGAGTCTTTGATCATGTATGACAGACTACAGTTGACTATGTATTTACTATTGCCATTGGGTACACCGTACCATTTTGATATAATGGATTGGTTCATGAGCCTACTTTGATCATATGTTGTCTTCCATGTATATTATAATGTTGTGTGTTTGGAAACTTGAATGAAAATCTTTAAAATTATGTTTAAAATATTTAAAATTATGTTTTTTTATAAAAAAAATAAATATTTAATGTATTTTTTACAACGACCGAGTCATTGAAATCGAGCCGGCCGAGTCATTACCGAGTCCGAGTCCGAGTCCGAGTCGATCCTCGGCCGAGTCCGAGTTGTAAAACATTGCCCCATAGTGTTGCAATCCATGGGGAGTATTCTAAATATTATGCCTTCCTTAATATTCCTTTTTAATTTTATTCTTTTCTTGATTGTAATCTTCCACAATCAGTCATATGATAGTCATGTTATTGATAGTTATTATTGATTATAAAAATAATTAATGAGTTAAAAACACACACATATAAAAACCATGTATAATCATAAAGATTCACTCTCACTGTGTCATGGAGATTCTTAACATGTAAGTAGGGTTTGTTACAATACTATGGTTTAATACCTTCACTATATTAAGGAGGTTCTTACCGTGTAAATAGCGTTTGTTACAATACCATGACCTAATATTTTTTATAGCATATGCATTAATAAGCTAGAAAAGTATTTGAGAAATGAAAGTTGGTAGGGTCATAACTTTTCCTTTACATTGAGACTATTATTCTTTTGACAAGGAACACTTAGCAAGCAATTATAACTACATATAATAGCAAAACTAAAACTATAATAATTAAATCCAAACAAATAACTTAAAATACTTTCGCTTATTATAAAAATCAATGAAAAAAATTAATTAATACTGTAAATTACTTCACCTCACAACCTAACAAAGAACTAAAAAAGTTCACAATAAGCTAGCAATACAATGTAAATCTCAGCTCACCCATGCTCTTTTATATTACACATTTTAGCGGGTGGCGATAATGGTGGTGAGAATAGCTTAAAACGATGTCTTTAAAAGTATTTGTGAATTAGAAGACCGCCCAAATTCATATTGGCTTGGAATTTGGTCAATGTTAATGTAAAATTATTCCACTTATGAATAATGTTAATGTAAACTATTTTACTCATGAATAAAGAATTACATATAAAATGAGAAATTATTATTTTTTATTATTTTATTAAACTAAAATATAAATTTATATCATTTTACATTAAGAGAACTACTTTACCAAATTATTCTAAAAATATTTAACAAAATAATAAAAACTAATAAAATTAGTTGGAAATTGACTATAATACAAGAATATCCCTATCTTCTCCTTAGTCGGAGATAAACTATAATACAAAAGTATGGTCTTCTAGTTAATGAGAGCAGTTTACCCTTCTCTAAGTGACAGGTGTGGGGATGATCGTAGGTGATTTCTCCCCAGTCATTTGGGGCGATGCTTCATTTTTTAGGAGGTCCTTGAGAAGGATACAAGGGTGGAAGTTACTTAGAAAATTTCAAATTCGGATGCGCAAAAGGATCCTTCACCTCCATCGATGGAAACTGATGTCGCTGTGGTTACCAACAAAAATTTGGAAAGCCACATCCCTCTAGGATACCACAGTGAATCAACTATCTAAAGCAGGCTTGGATTTCAGACAATGGCAATGTTTAATTAAAAGCGCAATGGATTGGACCATTACAAATATTATCATAGACCTTACTTTTCCCACTACATGATGTATATTTTTGGATACTACTTTTGTCTATCATATGCAACAAACATAATAGAACAGACACTTTTTTGTGTATGTATATGGATGCATATACTTTTGATTCATTGTTTTATGCAGCATAAAAGGTTTCTGCAAAAAGTACATCTAATAATCTTCTGTGAACTCTTTCGATACACACATGTTATGTATATGAAAAAAAGGTAATTATGTATATTTCTTTAATAAAATAAAATTATTGATTTTTTAATTAAAAAAATAGTGATGTGTTTTGTGGTTATCTATAAATCTGTAGTGTAAAAAGATACAAACAATATAAAAACAAGTTTTATCATCAATTTTAGTTCTTGCAATTCTAGTATTTGAGATCGATTTGTAAGTAATCTCATCAATATCATATCCCCTGAATTGCTAAAAAAAACTTAGTGCCAAATTAACATTTTTGAGAATATATACACATTCTTAGGAAGTTGTGTGCATATTTTTAAAAGCACCAATTCTATTAAAATATAAAACATAGGTTTTCAATCATTTCTTTCATATTTTTTTCTATGTTTTAACTGTTTTTTAATATTTTCTAATCCTTTTAATCTTTCTTTATCCTTCCGTCGTCTTATGTTTTTCTTTCTCCGTTACTACGTAGAATTTAAGAGAGATGCTTTCATTATTCTTCCCCTCTTTTATGTTTTTCTATCTTCATTCTACTTCCCCTCTTTTTAATATTTTCTAATCCTTTTAATCTTTCTTTATCCTTCCGTTGTCTTATGTTTTTCTTTCTCCGTTACTACGTAGAATTTAAGAGATGCTTTCATTATTCTTCCCCTCTTTTATGTTTTTCTATCTTCATTCTATACGTAGAGTTTATCAGAGTTGTTTTTGCTTTTCTCACAGTCGTTGAAAGATGTGGTTACTTAATGCAATCTACCTGTGTATTTCTTTTCATTGATACTACTCAAACATGCAACCCGTAATTTATAAGTTTATTATATAGTCAAGGGTAATTATTTCATAAGACCTGAATGTGCTGACCGGAAAAATTCAGAAGAGTGAATTATCGGACTCCAAATTTGTCTTATAAACTGTGTTTCCACAAAGTCCCAAAGCATATCATCGCACCATATACTGATGCAAAATACATGGATTATTCCAAATAAATTTATACGAAATTTTATTTATCGCAGGAATATTTTGAGAAGTTCCAGCTGTTCACATAGAGCTCTGCAATATGAGCCGATATAAGCCCTGCATAACCAATCTAATTGTACGATTGATTCACACTACTACAAGCTACAAAAATTACTCGACTACACAATCTGGTTCGTAATTTTAAACAATGGGCCCGTACCTAATGCTAACACATCTTATCCCAAACATAAGGAACCATCAATAGCCTTCTCTGTCGCTGCAACTAAAACAAGGCCTAACATCTATGTAGTTGCGTTTCTGCTTCAGAAATGGTGTCCAATGGACGAAATTAAAATCCTGAAAAAATAAAATAAAGCATAAGATTGCTTGCACATAAAAACAATGATTCAGACTATGGTAGTTGTGTATGAGAAGTAGAACTAACTTTAATGATTTAACTATGAAGAAGCGGGAGATGGAGCCGAAGCGGGAGAAATTGTTGTGACTCCAGAACCAATTGTTGCAGGAGCGACAGCGAATGATGCAACTTCGCTTATCATTCGCCGTTGTCCACTTCTGTGAGACTTGCACAGACGGGGCAAGTAGATACTGCACAAATTATATACAAATAAATCAATCATGGCTAACTTTAGGTATACATATACATATTCATGGCCGTAGCTATATTTCATGTAGTATATCAGTATTTTACATCTACGACACTAGTGGCGTTAACAGTGAGAAATAATGAAGTACCTTCCCCTGCAGCAAGATAACACAACGAATGCTGCAGAACCCATGTAAAAACAAGGGCGATCTGCTCGTTTTGCCGGCAAAGGCGATTAGGAAAGTGACGCAGAAGAACTCTATGTAGGCCTGCGGGAATCAGAGTTTTGGCCTAACGGGATCAGAGTTTTGGCATAACAGGGTCAGGTTCAATGCACAGAAGAACTGTGAAAAGAAAGCAATTCAATCGATATTTGGAAAAAGTAGAAAAGAAGGCAACTCAACGGATATTTGGAAAAAGTAGTCAAAGTGCAGTACATGTTTGCCAGATGCCACTTCAAACCAACGGTTGAAAGTATCTCAATTGATCCAATGGAGCAGGGTAAAAGTGTTGACAATTGTTGATACATAAGAAGACCTATCGACCTAAAAATAGTTTCACTTAATAGTTAATAATATTTAACAAACTGATTTCAATTGTTTGGTTTTAGTGGTACCGAGATAAAATATGTTTTTAGAGAGTTCGAGGGCCTGTTACATTGTGATGCGTTCCATGTTTAGCATGCATGGTACCAAGAGCTCTCGCAGGGATTTTTTGTTCCTTTTCTGCATATTGGTGACTGTGTGGTGGGAGAGCTCAAGGAGGCAAGTTCTCAGATGAGATTTTGAGGATCGACCGGAACCACCAACATGCATACCTTTTAGATCTTTTCTTTTCATGAAGCCAGTTTAGATCACTTATATAATCTAACGGTAAGGGAAATCGATAGACAAACATTTATTCTCCCCCGCCTGGTCTTGGCTTAGATGCCTTTGCTATTGGTAGATAAGTTGGAACTACTGCATTTTATACTCGGTATACATATCTAAATTGAATGGAGAAAATAGCCCATTGGTCAGTCGCTTTGTATAATTGTTATCTCATTCGTATTCTTTATCGGTTGCTCCCAATGAAAGCGTATTGGATATCCCAAACCGTTTATTCTTTCATTCGTTCCCCGGGCTGGATTTGTTTAACCATTGTTCCATCCACAATTTGTTCAGAAAGGATCTTGTATTTTCAATGGTACCCACATCGACATTCGTTTATTTTTAATAGTATCCATATCGACATTCGTGTAATGACACAATTTATTGAGCTTATATTTTCCAAAATGCGTCCACTTTTAATCCAGGTGGCCTTCATGGATTCTTGATTAAGTTTGTTTCAGAGGATTTTTGTTTCCTTTGTCGACACTTCAACGGCGGGATAGAAGGATGTTCACTCGATCCGTTTTCTGGCATGTTTTATCTACCCAAGGAATGGTAATGTCTTTCATTCATAAACTTAACTCTCAATGTTAGCTCAGAACCAACCCGTAAAGATTCCAAAATGTTTCTGGCACTAGATACATTAATTATATTTCTCTAAGCAGGTGATTGGTTATGCTCTTGGTGTTATAGTGGCAGCGTTGAAGTTTGATCCTGGGTCTCTCCTAGATTAGACCAGGCAGTTACCGATTCACCATGTGGTATAAAATAAAAATTATATTTCTCTAAGCAATCATAACCCCACAGTTTGCGATTCCAATTACTGGTTCTCCCCATGACACTAGGCATTAAATCTCGACTTCGTTTTTTATTGTTGAAAATTAATCGCTGCACTTGGCTTCTCTGAATATACCTGCATGGATTACATGTGGCTCTTGCAGAATGCTCTGGATGGTTCGACTGGGAGACATCTGAGGCACAACAATTTCTCAGTTCAGTCCTATTCCATGGTGGATGGCAACCCAAATCCAACAGAGGCATTCAACAGAGCGCTTCCATAAGCAGGACCTTCATAGTATGATTGTTATTCTATCTAACTCCAAAGATTTCAGCACAATAAAACAAAACAACTTTGAATTTGCAGAGAAGAAGATAAGGGAAGTGAGTAGATCTATGGCAATCATATGCTGGTATGTTGCGCAACTTTGTACCAATCCACCAAACTATCCTAACTTTTGACACATGATATGGGGTTTAAATCTTTGCAACTTTATTTATTACCATATTTGTTTCTGAATAACCTGTGAAAGGGGACAACGAGGTCTCTTGCATGTGGAATGCCTTAAAACTCGAGTTTGAGTGCAGGCAGGGATTAGTCGCTTGTTGGTCGATGCGTGAAGGGTGAATTGATTGAGAGGACATGTGGATCGGGTCGCAGAGGGATAGCTAAGTTGGTTATGGAGTTGTACTGGGCATAGAGTTTTTCGAGTGATCGATTCTCTATGTAGCTTGAAAGATTGACTTTGTTCGACTTCTGGCTCAATGGAATCAGTGGCTCAATGTGGTGAATCAAATCACAAATTCGAAGGGGAAGCAATTTTTTGTGTTGAGCATGGAGATAGAATGATGATGGAGAAATGGTCCTGGGGATGACCACTGAGAGACCACGTATGGAGTAATCGAATCGTTGACGTAATTATTAGCCAAAGAGATGACCAAATCCTTGTAAACCCAAACATTTTTTCAGAGTGCCATGTGTCAGATTATCACTCGATGGAGGAGTACAAAAATAAGACAATGGGATTGGCTTGGATGAACAATCTTTGCCCATGCAACTCAATAGAGGAAACACATTTGGTGTAATTAATATATTTGACTTATTAAAAAAATGTTTCTAGCATAAAGGTAGGTTTGTATTGGATATATGTCCTAGAATTATGTAATTAATATATTTGAAGTATTAAAAAAATATTACTCAATCATCTTTTATAATATACATATTTTGTGAAAAAACAAAAGGATTTGCAATGAAATTAGTTTTTTTTACTTGAGAGATTATAGATATGTAGAAGAATACATGTATATTATTTTATTTTTTAATAGAGGTATAAAAATGATAATAATGGAGTGTTATTAGTTTTTTGTTGTATATAAATAAATGTAAAAATTAGGCTTGGACTATGTCCTAAAAGTGTTTTTTCTTGACTAAGAATTTGTCTTCCTCGAAATCAAGGAAATGAGTTAACGGGCCAAGACCTAGAGGCATCTAGCAAAAACGAAAGCCTACCCTCTTACATACCACCAACAGGTAATTCCAGGTGGTGTGGTTTTTCTTAAATAATGGTGATGAGTAAGCATTAGCGAACAATAGCTAATGATGGTTTTCTCCACTACTGGTTTGACAACTAAGTTATGATGAGTTTATCCACTATGTAAAAAAATTAATAAATAAATGCAAATTATTAAGTTATTTTTTTCCCACGAAAAAAACGTAATTTTATTAGTGAAAACAAAATTACATGTTGCTTTTTCTAAGAAACATAGCATCATCAAGTCCATGACTAATGATAAGTAGAAACATACAGTGTTCAAGCTAATATACAATGTGGGGAAAAGTTAGGCTTTTCTCCCTTTCTTTTTCTCGACCTTGTGCCATCCCCCTTGAGACAACGAAGAAGTGACAAGTGCAAGCTGGTTTCTATCAGATCTTTGTATTGTCCTTGTTTGAATTTGAATTATCTGATGAATGTACACGTTTGTACCCACTTGATTCCATTGCTTCTGGTATGTTTGCTGGTTGTACCTAATTGTTCTGTGGTTCCATGGGTTCTTGAGAGTGTTCCCCCTGAGTTTCTGGTACCTTTGTTGTCTGGTTGTTCCCAAAATGTATGGGTTCCTCATCTGCCTCGTAATCCTCTTCAGGCTTGGGTAGAGGGAAACTCCAGCCTTTGGGTTGTTTCCAATTCTTCTTCTTTCTACTAGTGTGTTTCTTGGCATCTTGACATACGTTTTGAAGATGCCCTGTTTTCCTGCAAATTCTACATCTGAAGGTTGTGTTCTCATAGTCTAGATTTGAGTCTAGTTCCTCTGTTTATGGATCAGTTGAATGCGATCCGGTAAACCATTGCTGAGATCTACTTCCACACATATCCGTGCATATGTGTAAATCATTTCTTCCAATCTTTGGGTATCTTCCTTGATATATGTCCCAATGATATTCCCGATACCTGCAAGAACTCATTCATTCGAGAAATGAAGAGGGAGATTGTGCAGTCGGACCCACACCGACATTCTGGAGACAACCATGGTGTTTGGATCAAAATCTAAGAACCAAGGTGTGATGTATAGGCTCGTCCATCCCCAGAACCATGGTCCTTCCTGTAAGATAATGTCTCTTAGCTCCGTTGATGGGAAATTTACAATGAAGAACCCTTTGGAGGATAGGTGTATTTCACAATCTAATGATCAATTGGTCAAAATCCAATGAAAAAACTCAAGAGGTTTTAACCTGAAACAATTGAAATGACAAATGATGGCTTGTGATTCAAATGAAGAACAATGCTCATCTGTTTCTATATTGTCTATTTCTAGTTCTAGGATGGAGTTCAGTTGCTCCACAATGTTCGGGTTAGGGGAAGAACCTATTGGTTTTGTTGGTTCTGTATTTTCTCTTTTTCCTTATAGGATGTTCCTTATAGGATGTTCTTGAAGGAGTCTCCTCCATTCTTTTGCTTTTGTTTGGCTTCTGTGTTTTTCGAAGTACTGCTCCCATAACCACCTCCCACATGATTTGTTTGCACGCTATTGCAGCACCACCATGTAGTCTCAAGTTGAGGGTTATGGAGGATGTCGATAGGATATGGTAATCCTTCAAAGACCTGTTATCCTGTAATGCTCTGCCCTCATATATCAAATTTTGCATTTGGGCAAGGTATCCGACATATTGCGAGATGTTTTGCTTTAGTTGTTTCACTCTGTCTGTATTATTTACCCAGATTAATAAAGAAATCCCAATAGGGTTTTTAGAAATATTTGGAAACGAAGAGGAAATACTAGGTTCCAGGAGCCATAATCCCTTTTGTAGTCGATAGGCCGCACGGATATGGGTAGCCCATATGGTACAACGGACTGTATGGTGCGTGTGTCGTCGGAGATTGGAACGAGGGCCAACCCAACAGTGCCAAATATCAACTCTTGAGCCGACTAAGTAAAGGGGGAGCAAATGCTGGTGAGGCACACCAACAGCAGGGGGCATTTCTCCAGTTGGCAAACGACGACAATATTTTTTGGTCCCTGAGTACCCAATATTTATTTTCACCCTTCCCCCGCAGTGATGAGGCGCAGGTGATATTGAAAGAATAGTCCCACCTCCACTGTCGTGCCAGTTAACCTGTGTCCCTTCCTTAGTGAGCCACATGTATATATGCCTCTTGCCACTTCTGAGCCATATGCATGTCTAAGGCTACAACGGGGTTTTGAATCACAAATCCGGCGGAAGTCATGTGCTCTCTTTGCTGGAGTATATCGCGTCACCGCCACCTGCAAGGACTTCAACAACAGCCGCACCAGTGAAGTCCAAGGAACCCACTTTAACCATTCCATCTGGTGTGTGTTGAAATCTATAGGCCCAAGAAGAAAGCGACCGAAAGCAGCAGAGCGATGACGATTTTGTTTCCCTGAATTAAGAGTCTGTCGTAGTCCATTGTTTCCTTTTTTTGAAAGTTCCAGGTCTCCAACGAACTAGTATCTGGTTTGTTCCCTCCAATATGTATCTTCAGAATACACCCACCCAAGAATCAGAACCCTTCAGCGACCCGGTGCTTCGGATCCTTTGTTGCCCTGCAAGCCGTCCAAGGGAAAGATCATGGCGGCCGATCCCAAACCCCCATTTTCGTACAGTGCAACCCTAACTCTGTTTAGCTTCATTCTTTCAGTGTCTCACTTTGTCATGTATCATTATTAAAATTTTATATGGTTGTAGTAATATAAAGAAGTAAATTTTGTTGTTATGTGTCATGATTGTGAGAATAATAATTATTATTAACAAGGGCTACATAGTAGCTAGTCCCTGCCACTTAGTTTAAATATAGCTAAATTAAAGTAGAAAACAATAAAAATACAAATATTTTTTTTTTTAAATGTTAGAATTAGATTAATTTTAAATTGTAATTAAATGCATTATTAAATTTTGTAAATTAACATTATTTGTATTGCAACATAGAAATAATTATTAATAGTTTACATTTGGCTTTTTATAGTTTGTGGATATGGTCTTATGAAAATCTTATTATTAGACCTGGGTATAAAGGTCCTATCATAAATTTCTATTATACCTTGGTTTGTGAATATGAGAAATTTTATATTTATTCGTATTACAAACATATTATTATTTTGAATATCATTCATTCATTAATAGTGTAAAATCTATCATATGTGGTTAAATTCACACAAAAATCTAAGTGACCTCTACCCCTTCAAAATATAATGTGAAAATAAAAATATATCTCTCACATACCATTAATAAATCTTTTTAAATTACATATGTGATTTTAAATAATCATTTTAAATTATATATGTAATTTTAAATAATATATTTTTTATTAGATTATATTAATCATTAGTCATTTTTATAAAATAAAAAGACTATATTCATTAGTAATAGTTTTATGACTTTCCCAAAACAAATCGTATCATAAATGCCCATCGTACACCTTGATTTGATTTATGTACTTTTGGTTAATTAATAAAGGTAATGGACACTTTAATAGAGACAAAGGGCAATAACATGTTCAATTTGATAACCAATCAAATTAGACATAAATAAATTAAATTGTTTTTAAAAAATCATATATTTCAATGTGTAATAGATTTTTTTGCAATTTTTTTAGTCAAACTTAAACTAATATGAATCTGACCAAAAACCCATTGCAATATTCACTACCTTGCCGCAGGGATAATAATAATTTAATTTTGAAATTATTTTCAAGTTAAATTGAGATATAAACCTTTTTATTTATGAAATAATATATTATTTCTATAGCCTTGAGGGTTAGCTCAATTGGTTGTGTCTTTGTTATTGAGAGGTCACACATTCAATTCTTTTGACACCCATGGGATGTAGTTGAGTCAACAGTAAGTGATCTCTTTAGGTGGATTTTCCATAGTATGTAGTTGAGTCAACAATAAGTGATCTCTTTAGATGGATTTTCCTATACAAATTTTTGAGGACATAACGGTCATCGATCTCTGGGTTTGTGAACCACATAGAAAGAAAAAGACACCTACTTTTATATAATAATGTAATTATTATTTTTAAAAACTCAAAAAATAAAGACTAATAAATTATTTAATTTTATAACACTTAAAATATAAATAATATAAAATAAAATAATGTACTTTACTTAAACCCTCATGCATGAAGCTTATGAAGGTCATTTAGTCATTTTCATGGTTAGGTGCAATGTAAATCATTATTATATTCTCACTTTGCATCAAGGCAAGTGTATGTGCTCAATGTTGTAATCCCCATGTCATGGGTGGGATTTCCCTTTTGGTAGTTATGTATTGCCATGATTTTCAACTAATGAAATGGATTGAGTAGTGGGAGTTTCTAGATTTGAATTGACATGTGGGGTTTTCTGGTATGATTGTGACTCACTATGGCATCAATTTCCTAATTTTCTGGGTGGATGTGGAAGGTGGATACTAGATAGGAGATGGTGTAGTTGGCACAACTGTAGGATCAAAGGCAGAAGCGGGAATTTGCGACAATTCTTTAGAATGTTGGAAAGATCCTTGAGGAAGAATTAAGGCTCTGGCATGCTGAGGTGCTTGGTCTTGGCTCTTGTATGTGGCTACATGTGAGTAATATCTTTCTCCTAGTCTAGTGAACTAATTTCCTTGGCTTATTTTTATTGCTGGCATGATGTGGGTTTTGTTAAAGGGTCTTTGTAGGGGCTTATCGTTGTTTGGTATCCTTTGAGATCAAGAGTCTTGCTGCCTTCAGAGTTGAATTATACCCCTAGTTTTTTTGGTCCGCACCAAAGTAGTTTTTGGAAGATATCTCTTGGTGGCCTATTTGGTAGGCAAGTTTTGTTCATATTTTATTATTGTTTTTGTCATTTCTTATACTTGTTTGGATAGTCTGGGTGTGACTGGTGGTGATTAGATGGTATCTGGTCGATATTTATATTGGGGGGAGTAGACTCTCTCAAGTCCCTTGAAACATTATTTGTCTTTGAGGGGTTGTTGCCTGGTTTTCATATTTGGAGTTGGTGGGTTCGTTATTTTTGGCACTGCATTGGTTTAGTGCTTGTTCTAGTCCTTATGCTACGTCAGTATATGCATGGTCGTCATGGAGCTAGTGGATGTGGCTAATAATGTTGGTGACGTGCCTAGCTGTAGGCCCAAGAGGCGACAACTACTTATCTCTATGTGACCTCTCATAGTACTCAGGTGAAGATGCATTAGTTTGAGAATCATGTTGAGATCGACATGCCCATTTAGATTCAAAACTATTATAAGAGGTTTTCCATTGGCTTCCTAACCCTAGTCATACCAAGGGAAGAAGGAATTAGCACATGCATTCTATTACTCTCAACAAGGAATTAACGACCTTGCTAGGATGAGTTTTAAAGGAGAAACACAAGGACATGAATAACATCATTTCCTTTCTGAATAATATTGAATGGAATTAGTGGAAACAGTGGGCATGCCTTGATAGGATAGAAGCTCGCTTAGCTCACATGGAGAGACCTATTCAATGTGAGTTTAAGCCCTCAATGCCACTTGGTACAAGTGCAAAGGATCTGGCGCCTATGACATCACCAGATACCTTATTTCTATGATATTTATGGCTATCTTATAACCATCTCTTTTATTGTTATATAGTCTTTCGGTTTAGTTGTTGTGCCAATATTTAGCATTTTCATATATTGACCAACAAATCGCATGGTAGAGTGAAACTGATTTATTTTTTTAACAAATAACTCATCCATAATATAATCTATATATATTTTTAAGATAATACAATATATATATTTTTAAGATAATACAATATATATATTTTAGTTTTAAAGATATAATTTTGTTAATTATTTTGTGAATTTATATTTATTTTTATTAAGCAATTTCGTAATTCTAGTAATTTTAATTAATTGTAATAAAAATAAAATTTGAGTTTTATGATCATAGATATTATTAATAAAATTTTAACTTTCTTTGAACAAACCTACAACATAAGCGTTTGTATTGGATGTATGTCGGAGTATATAAGTAATATACTTGACTTATTAAAACAATATTTCCCGCAAAAAGGTAGGTTTGTATTGGATCTATGTCATAGAAGTATATAATTAATATATTTGAAGTATTAAAAAAATATTATTTAGTTATTTTTTATGGAGTTGGTTTTAGTGTGATTTTTTCGAATTTTCGGTGTCGGAATCTAGTGGAATAAATGGAGGTGAAAACTTGATTTGTGTTATTTGAATTGGTTTTGACTATATATATGGATTCAACGCTCTGAAAAACCCCTAAGGCACTTCGATTGTGCAGGGGTTACCCATCAAGCTTGTGATTTCATTAAATTCCTGTCGGATTTTAGAGAAATTAAACTAGAATAATCCACCGGAAAAGCTTCCAAAAAGTCTCACTAAAGACAACTCCATCTTTTATAACATACACACTTTGTGAAAATAAACAAGAGAATTTGCAATGTAATTATTATTATTATTATTATTATTTTAACTTGGGAGATTATAAATATGTGTAAAGATAAATGTATATTATTTTATTTTTTAATAGATATATAAAAATGATAATAATGGAGTGTTATATTTTTATGTTGTGTATAAGTAAATGTAAAAATTGGGTTTGGAGTACACCCGAAAACTATTTTTGTTTGATTAAGAGTTTTTTTTTAGACTTGAGTAAACAAGTTAACAACCCAAGACCCAGAGACATCTAGTTGGAGTGAGATCCTACCCTCTTACGAACCGCCAGGTAATCCTAGGTGGCGTTGTTTTCCTTAAATAAAGGTGATGAGTCAACATTCGCTGATAGTAGCCAATAATGGTTGTCCCCACTGTTGGTTTGACAAATAAGTTATGATGAGTTTATAAACTGTGTAAAAGAAAACTAATATGTTAATGTAAATTATTAAAATTTTATATTGTTGTAGTAATATAAAGAAAGAAATTTAGTTGTTATGTGTTATGATTGCGAGAATAATAATTATTAATAATAAAAAATTATTTTTGAAATTATATTTAAGTTAAATGTTTTTTGTTTTGTTTGTCAACTTGTCTGTGTCCTCTAGAGATGACTACATGCTTAACATTTGGCTTTACACACTGTGACCCAAGGACATCTAAGCTGTCAAAATCACCCGGCTTGGGCCACATCAACCCTTAATATGAATGATTTTTTTCCCACGAAGTTTCAAACTGTTGACCTTCACATCACAAAGTGACTTAACAATACACCCCATCACTATCTACTCTACACCCTGTGGTAAGTTTCAAGTTAAATGTTAAATTAATATATATATATATATATATATATATATATATATATATTATTTATTTATTTATAAAAATAAGATATCCATTTGTATAGCCTTGTAGTTTAGCTCAATTGGTCGAGTCCTTGTTATTAAAAAACTTTTGCTATTGAGAGGTCATGAGTTCAATTCTCGCGACACACTTGGGGTGTGGTTGAGTTGACTGGAAGTGATCCCTTCAAGTGAATTTTCCTAGTACAAATATTCTATGGACATAGCGGTTACCGAACTCCAGGGTTCATGGACCACATAGAAAAAAAAAGACATCCACTTTTATATAATAATGTAATTAATATTTTTAAAAATTAAAAAATAAAGACTAATAAATTATTAAATTTTATAACTTTTAAAATATATAATAATATAATATAAAATAATGTACTTTACTTAAAACCCCATGCATGAAGCCTGCGAAGGTCATTTCATCTTTTCATGGCTAGGCACATTCTAGATCATTCCTATATTTGTTCTTTGTAATGAAGTAGGTGTATGTGCTAAGTGTTGTAATCCCCTTGCCATGGGTAGGAATTCCCTTCCCGCTTCAGAGTTTAGTAGTTATGTATTGCCATGATTGTTAGCTAATGAAATGGATTGAGAAATGGAAGTTTCTGGATTTGAATGGGCATGCGGGGGTTTCTAATGTGATTTTGACTCATTGTGGCATCAATTTCCTGCTTTTTTGGGCGGATGTAGGGGGTGGATACTAGATAGGAGATGGTGTAGTTGGCACGACTATAGGATCAAATACAAAAGAAGGCATTTGCAAAAATTCTCTGGAATTTTGGTAGAGCTCCTTAAGGAAGAATTCAAGCTCTGGCATACTGAGGTGCTTGGTATTGCCTCTTGTATGTGGCTATAAGCAGGTAATATCTTTCTCCTAGTCTAATATACTAATTTCCTTGGCTTATGTTTGTTGTTGGCATGGTGTAGGTTTTTTGAAAGTGTCTTTGTAGGGGCCTATTGCTGCTTGGTATCCTTTGAGATTGGGGGTCCTGCTTCCTTCAGAGTTGAATTATACCCTATATAGTCTTTTTTTTCCTCATCAAAGTAGTTTTTGGAAGATATCTCTTGGCAACCTACTTGGTGGGCAAGTTTTGTTCATATTTTATTATTATTGTTGTCATTTATCATACTTTTTTGGACAATCCAGGTGTGGTTGGTGGTGGTTAGATGGTATTTGGTCGGTAGCTATATTGGGGGGAATAAACTCTCCCAAGTCTCTTAAAACACGCGAGCAGTAAAGTTTCTCTTAGTCTAATGTATTAATTTCCTTGGATTATGTTTATTATTGTTAAAGGGTCTTTGTAGGGCCTATCGTTGCTTGGTATCCTTTGATATCAAGGGTCTTAATGCCTTCAAATTTGAATTATACCCCTAGTTTTTTTGTTCCTAATCAAGTAGTTTTTGGAAGATATCTCTTGGAAGCCTATTTGGTATGCAAGTTATGTTTATATTTTATTATTATTGTTGTCATTTCTCATACTTTTTTGGACAGTCTGGGCGTGGTTGGTGGTGGTTAGATGATATTTGGTCGGTAGCTATATTAGGGAGAGTATACTCTCTCAAGTCTTTTGAAACATTATTTGTCTCTGAGGGGTTGCTGCCTGGTTGACATCTTTAGAGTTTGTGGGTTCAACTGCATTGGTTTATTTCTCATTGTAGTCCTTATATTGCGCCAGTGTATGCGTGGTCATCATGGAGCTGGTGGAGTGGCCAACAATATTGATCACGTGTCCATTTGTTGGCTCAGGAGGCAACGACTACTTATGTCTATGTGACCTCTCATAGAACTCGAGCGAAGATCCAATAGTTTGAGAATGACGTTGCTTAAGATTGGCAGGCCCATTCAGATTCAAAACTATTAGAAGAGGTTTCCCATTGGCTTCCTAACCCTAGTCACACCAAGGGAAGAGGGAAGAAGGAATAAACACACACATTCTGTTACTCTCCATTGGCAATTAAAGACCCTTCTAGGACGAGTTTTAAAGGAGAATCACAAGGACATGAATGCCATCATTTCCTTTTTGAATAATATTAAGTGGAATCAATGGAAACAATAAGCATGTCTTGATATGGTGGAAGCTCGCTTAACTCACATGGAGAGACATATGCAATGTGAGCTTAAGCCCTCAATGACTTCTGACACGAGTGCAAAGGATCCAACTCCTCTAACATCATTGGACACCTTATTTTTATGTTATGGCTATCTTATAGCCATCTCTTTAATGGTTATATGGTCTTTCTATTTAGTTGTTATTCCTATTTTCTTTTGCAGACATTTAACATTTTCATATACCAACCATCGAATATAGTTTCTTATGTGGCAGAGTGACAAATAACTCATCAATAATGTATTTTGACTTTTGAAAATAATAAAATTAATATATATATATATACACTTTGTCCATTTAAATTTCAAGATTTTGGTTTTAAAAAAATAATTTTGTTAATTATTTTGTGATTTTATATTTATTTTTATCATAAAATTTTGTCATTCTAATAATTTTAATTAGTTGTAATTAAAACAATTTTTCCCTTTTCTTAATTTGACTTTTATTATAATTGATATTATTAATAAAATTTTAACTTTACTTTGAAAAACCTACAACATAAACATTTGTATTGGATGTATGTCATAGGAGTATATAATTATTACATTTGACTTATTAAAAAAATATTGCTCGCATAAAAGTAGGTTTGTATTGGATCTATGTTATAGAGGTATATAATTAATATATTTGAAGTATTAAAAAATATTACTCAAATATTTAACAAAAGGATTTGCAATGTAATTCGATATCCTTAATAGTGTCAATGATTCACTAGTTACTATTTCTCCACCGTTTTATATTTTTTCTTTATTACTAATCATTATATCCGAGTGAAATCGCTTTTATATGCATAAAGTTTTGTGAATGGTTTTTTGTTTTGTTTTGTTGTTAAGGTATTGTTAGTGATTTTTGGGTATTTTTCAACTTTTTTTAGATGACAATTGTTTTGTTTTTTACCATGTTTTGGTGTTGGTAATAAATCCTTGTTCTCTTAAGAAGTAATCTGCTTAAAATGATTTATGTTGGCATTGTTGGTTTTAATGAATGACCTTTGGTGTAAGAGTGTGACGACCTTGGTGATTTAATCAATTGCTTTTTTGGAAAGGCAATTTATTCTAAGTGTTTTTTTGTTGGTATTGTTGGTTTTAATAAAGACTCTTGGCGTAAGAGTGTGGTGATTCTTACCTTAGTTGTCTGGCTTTCTGATGGTGATACTACATGTAAAATGATGTATCTTTCTAGTTTATAGTTTAGTAGATCAACATGCTTAGTTTACTCATTCGCTTGAAGACTTGAGCTCCCAAATCAATAATTGTGAGATCCTATGGAATCTTTGTTATCACTGTAAATTTCATCTTTATCAATAGAAAATTTTGCACTGGCTTAAAAAATAATAATATTTTTTACTTGGTAGACTATAGATATGTATAAAGGTAAATGTATATTATTTTATCTTTTATAAATATAAAAATGATAATAATGGAGTGTTATTATTGTTCTGTTGTGTATAAGTAAATATAAAAATTAGACCTGGAGTATGTTCTAAAATTGCTTTTGCTCGACTAAGAGTTTGTCTTCCTTAGACTTGAGGAAACATGTTGATGACCCAAGGCTCAAATGCATCTAGCAGGAGCGAAAGCCTACCCTCTTATAAACCACCAACAAGTAATTCCAAGTGACGTCGTTTTCCCTAAATAATGGTGTAAATCATTAAAAGTTTATATGGTTGTAGTAATATAAAGAAATACATTTTGTTGTTATGTATTATGATTGTGAGAATAATAATTATTAATAATAATAATTAAATTTTAATTATTTTCAAGATAAATTTTAAATTGATATATATTTTATTTATTTATGAAATAAGATATCCATTTTTATAGCCCCGAGGGTTAGCTCAATTGATCGAGTCTCTCTCATTAAAGCACCTTCGTTATTGAGACTTCACGAGTTCAATTCTATTGACACCCTTGGGGTGTGGTTGAGTCGACAACAAGTGATCCCTTTAGGTGGATTTGCCTAGTACAATTATTTCGCGGACATAGTAGTCACCGTTCTCTGAGGTCCATGAACCACATAGAATAAAAAAAAGGAAAAAAAGAAAAAAAAGACACTCACTTTTATATAGTAATGTAATTATTATTTTTAAAAATTAAAAAAAATAATAAATTATTTAATTTTATAGCTTTTAAAATATATAATAATATAAAATAAAATAAAGTACTTAAATACATAAGTAAAAAGAAATTAATAATATTAAAAAAAGTTTAAAATAAAAATAAAAGCTCTTTAGATTTGTCATAACTCTTATCTATCAACAAGTGTAGAGGGGACCACATCTCTCAAGGTGCAAACTTATTTTTTAAGTGCAAAATTTGAGAAAAAAATTGCACATACACAAATTTGATCCTTAAGAGTGATGATGGATCTAGGCTAATTGTGTATGTGTATGTATATACATACCATTGATAAAACCATAGATTCTCAAAACCTGAATTTGAAAACCACTAATAATAAATTAACTTTATAACATCCATTTTACTTGAACTATTATAATAACAATATTTATAAGCATTAATTTATTATAGTTTTTTAATTTTAATCTTATTTCTCCAAATTTATTTTTTAATTTAATTTTAATTATCTAATTAATATTAATAATTAATATTTTTTATTTTATTATTTACATAATATAATATCTCTTCCATACTAAACAAACATCTCTATTCACAAAATATATAATAAAAATAAAACATAAAATAAAAAATTTATAATAAAATACGATTAATATATTATGATGGCAAAATATCAAAGCTACTAAAGTTGAAACAAGTGTTTCCATTCTACCAACATAACTATACAAATCCTACTAAAAAGTGATTTCTTCAAATGGATTTAGTTGTGCCACATTATACCATGATATTAGATTAGATTAGAGTAGTGTGGTTAAGGAATTACTCAAATTAAAATTAAAAATTAGATATTCTATTTAAAATGTAATTTAATTAAGAGATGAAATGTTTTTTTCTTTGGTTAATTTTGACCAAATTATGGATCTAAGTTTTTAATTTTGCAATATTCAAGTACTTTAAAGAGTTTATAGGGTTTGTGTTTGTAAATTTTTGAAGTTGACAATAAAATGTTGAGAAAATCTTATAGAATTTTGTATGCTCTTAGGGAGTTTATAAAACACTGAATCTATTTATACATTCAAAAATACATTTTAAATAACAAAACAATATATTTTTACTTGAAATTGTATTAACAATTCCAACCAAAAAAATCATTTCATTTATTAATTAAACTACACCTTATATTTAATATTATAAATAAATTTATTATCATAATAATATTTAATATCATAATATTAAATTCATTATTATAATAATTATTATAATAATACTAGTACAACATAATTGTAATAAATCTAATTTTTTATTTATAAATATTATAGTTTATTAATAATTAAAAATATTAATATATATAAAATAATTAATATAACAAACTTAATTTCTAATTTTATATATTTAATATATAATAAATAATAATTATTAAATAATTTAAAAGCAATTCAATTCGTGATCATCATGTTATGAAACACTATAAATTATGAAATTCAAAATTCAAATTTCAAACTTATCTTAAATATTTACAAAAAAAAAATATTAAATAATTAAAAAAAAAACTTACTAATTATACTCCTATGATAAGATTATACCCTTCCATGAAGTATATAGATTCATGGATATTTAAGATCTTACCTTTGATTGAAGGATATAAATCCATGGATATTTTAAATAGAAATATAAACATAGTGTAATTTTGCATTATGATTATAACTGACTTGAAAAATGTACATTACTGAGATACACATAAAGATTGAATTAACTGATTTGCATCGTGATTATCACTATATCGTTAAAATCTAGGTTTTGAAGCTGTGTGATGGTAATGTTCTTTGTTATAATTTCATTTGCAATAATTAATGACACAAGTTAATTACTATATAAATTCCATATTTTTTTTTGAATTATGGGAAGAGTGATATAGTATAGCGGAGGGAATTTCTATTGCCAAGCTAATAAAGTTATGTTTATGTATATAAAAAATGTTGGAATTGTTTCGGTAGTATTTAATTTAATTTTAATCTATATATATAGTCTTGTTGTTTAGTGTTTATTTAAAAAAAAAAAATTATAAGATTATAAAGTTTGGATATTAATTAATCTTTTAATAGAAAGTATTAGAATGGTTTTTTATTTAATATATAAACATTATTTATATTTTTAGACATTAGTGAAGTTCATTGGAAATGGAAAGCAAGATTTTATAAGGGTAGGAAACCCATAATTCCTACATTGGAATGCATAATTAATGTATATTTTAAATTTTACAATTTTTAGAATGTATGCACACCTTACATGAAGGGAAAGTATGTATGAGACATGTGCTTCCTTAAAGGAAAGCATGTGTACCTAGTGAAACTCTCTTTAAAGTTGAATTAAGTGGAGCAAACATACTAAACTAGATATATCTTAGCCAATACAATCACTAATGGTCAATTGTGACCAAATAATGTTATAATAGTTGTTGATGATCAACCCTATAAGCAATATGCTCACTAATTAATTAACAGAGTTTGATGTAAAAGTAGCCTCAAGGTTTTAGAAATCATATCGACCAAAAATAATATATGATCTAGTTTGTTGTTGAGTATTTATATGTTGTGTTTTTTAGTCAACCTCATCTCAGGGAGAGTCTTGGTGTGCATCACTTATCAATTTAGAGAATTGAGGAAATATAGAAAGATTACAAGTTATATGTAACATGGTATATTTGGAAAGCCCATTTTTTTTAATTAAAATAAACATTGTGTTGCAACATTTTTTTAATGTTTCTAAATAACTCCTACCTTTAGCTAAAGATGTCATTTTTATCCCAAAGTTGTAATGTTGAAGTTTCTAAATTGAAAAGTGTTTTTATACCTATTTAATTCAAAATTATTTATTTATAAATATAATAAACCCTTATATCAAAAATATGTTAAAATAATAAATATTTAAAAGATATGACATGAAGCTTACCTTTCTTAAGTTGGACAAACTGGTAATCCAAACCACACCCAAATCATAAAATAATATAAACACAAATAAATATATTTTTATTAGTCTTTGCATGCTTAGAAAACCACATTTTTAGATTTTTGAAAAACAAAAAACATAGAATTGACATGTTTTAGTAATATGCACTTTGACATGTCACCCCCTTGCACAATTTATAATTCATCTTGATTTTGAAATGAGTTGATAAACTACAACATGATTATAGAATTTGAAAACAAAAAATTATTAATTTATATAAATTAAAAAAAATGAGTTCTTTTAATTTTATTAAAATTAAATAAAAATTTACAATTTTGAACTATTAAATTAATATAATTTAATGATTATACAATTTATCTATTTATTTGTAAGCTTGGCAAGACTACATCTTCATCATGTCCAATATATCACCCCAATCAGGTTGGGGAATTCAATCGGTGACTTCACATCAATAGGTGCTTTAACAAAGAACCCAATCAACATCTATCCAAGACCCATGATTTTACAATTTTATAAAATATAAATTTTTAATATTAAAAATTCAATTTATCTCACCAATTTATTTTTGTTAAAGTTTTATAAATATTTCATAAATGATGCATAACTTTATAGTATTGATTTTAATATTTATTAGAATTTAAAACTAAGCATAATTTTAGATTTGAGACTTTTGTGATCCATATTGTAGATAAATATCTTTCGAAATAATCACATCATTAAAATTTGATCGACGTTTCGAACCAACCAATGTGGTTCATCCTCAAGAGAAAGTAACATAACTTTTTAAAATAATATAAAATGGATAGATATTTGTTTAATAATATAATTATTGCTAATATGATCCACCATCAATACGGCCTGGAGTATGCCGTAAAACTGCTTCTGCTTGGCTAAGAGCTCGTCTTCCTCGGACGTAAGGAAACAGGTTAATGGCCCAAGACCCAGAGGCATCTGGCAGGAGTGAGAGCCTGCTCCCGATTACGGACCACCAGCAGGGTTATGTCAGGTGGCGTGGTTTTCCTATTTAACAGTGATGAGTCATCTCAGCATTCGCGGATAGCAGCCAGAGATGGCTGTCCTCACTGTTGGTTTGACACCTGAGTTGATAGGTTTTACCACCTTCGGAAAAAAAAAATGATCCACCATCAATATAAAATATTATGAAATAATAAATTTTTGGTTGGACCAATTCGATAAAAAGACAAATATTTAATGAATGAATGTTTCATGTGTTCGGCGGGAGACAGTGATACTACTTTTCAATGAATTTATCCCTCCATATGTAATATTTAACGAATGAATGTTTCATGTGTTCATATGGAGACAATGATACTACTTTTCAATTAATTAATCCCTCCAGATGTCATTCATATGCGTATTTAATTACAACGAGGGATTTTTTTTGGGATATAATTAAAAAAATAATAAATTTTTATTAATTTATTGAAGTTATTTTATAAAATTGATTTAATGTTTATACTAAATTTTCGTAAATATTGGGATGTAATGTGTGGGGAATTCCTATTTCTGACTTTATTGCAAAATAAATGTTCCCTGACATGGGCCCGATATAACACCATATAACACGCCGCGCGGTGATGATGAGAGAGAAAAAAACGCGTGGCGTGTTATATGGTGTTATATCGGGCCCATGTCAGGGGGCATTTATTTTGCAATAGGGTCGGAAATAGGAATAGCCGTAATGTGTGCACTGTTATGACACTTGGTTATATATATATATATATATATATATATATATATATATATATATTATGACAAATTCTATTTATAACTCCATAAAATTAGTCATCTCATTTATATGGGCCACAAAAAATATAGAAATATAAATTTCAAAAATTAATTTTAATTTGTAAATTATTTAGTGTAATATTAGTTTTTTTCCAAAACTTCAATAAACTTTTATAAAATTTGTTTAAAATTTTACAAACTAATTTAAAGTCAAATTTGTTTGACTACAAATGATTATAATATACCTGCCTATAGGCAAGTATAACAAGAAAAATAAATTTACACATTACTCTTTCTATGAATTAATAATTTGATATCACTGGTAGTTAGGATTTTATTTTAATTTTTTAATGTAGATACTTTATTAATATAAAGTATTTATTTATTTTGTAAGTAAGAGAAGTTCTATTATATTAAAATGTGGTAATTACAATCGAAGTGGTATGTCTTGAGCTTACAAGGTACAAAATTTACAGAGAGTTTGCTTTCTGTTCTTACAAGATATACAAAAATTTCCCTTCCATCTGGGTTGAGTGGTTTGATAGAGATTGGTTTCCTTCAGATGATTTTTAGCTTGACTGCTTGCAGAATTCTTAGCCTCACCATCAACTTGCAACTTAACTATTGTACCGAATTTTACATATGATATCCTTAGAGAGCGTCTCCCAAAGAGGATGATTGACCGAAATAGACAAAACATAGAAAGTGCCCAAAACAAGAAGTAAGCACAATTCATCAAACTTAGTTATCTGAGGGGTCCTCCTCCAACTTGAGCAGCTTTTCAGGGGTGTTGCCGCCAGGGGTGTCCTTGGCAGCCTGGTGGCTGGTGGAAGCACCGTCTGTCTCTCTTTTAATGCTTGGTGAACCTCCTCCATTGGCCTGCATGGCGACGATGCGACACTTCAGTAATGTGTAGTGAGGTGAATCCTTTGTTACAAAGTGACGATGATGAACAAATTCCACATACATTGTGAATTTGTCATTCAACATGTCAATCTTGGCTTGCAGAGTCTTGGTATTTTTTCTTTGCTCCTGCAAAGCAAGGTTGAGCATTGTTTTGAGATGCTAGGAGAGTTCAATGGTTCAGCTACACAGGTTCTCCTCGGCCTTGGTGAGGCTAGGGTCCAGGATCCATTCAAATTGAGTATCAACCTCTTCTGTGGTAACATGTCATCTAATATTTCAGGCTCGAAGCTCTAGATTTTGGACATGCTATTGAGTTTTTGGCGCTAACGCAACATTGAATTTGAGCACGACTCTCCTAGCCGACACTTCTGATCGGGTTCGAGGCTACATGCCAGGGTCATTCCATCTTTCATCATTGTGACCTCTATCGCAGTGGGGAGCAGGGGCCAAGCTGCGCCGAAGAGCCATGTTGAAGGGGGGGGGGAAGTCAAAGGAAAACTTCAAAGCGGAAGAGGGGAAAAAGAGGGAAACAAGGGTGATCAGGTAGTGAGAATGATGAAGAGGATCCAACGAGGGGTGGGCGACTAAGAGTAAGGGGAGAGAGGCAAAAATGAATGTACCATTGATTATAGCTAGAAAAATGTACATAGAATTCATGTGAGATCGGGGGATATTAGTGGGCGACTGGTCAAGGAGGCGGTAGCCTGATAGAAACATTAAAATCAAGATTTTCATTCCCTCATGTAGATGACTGGAATTGATGCTCACGTTGGAATTCATGATATCGGGGTAGGGGAATTGTACCAATAAGGTCTGAGAATTTGACTATCTCCCTCAGAACTAATATTGTCCTATACCCTATTGTCCTTGCCATTTATAACCTCACACTCGTGGTGGAGAGGTCCTTCCTCTAGGTCCTTCCATGCAAGGGAGCGAAGTTTGATGCTGCCACTTGTCGCTTCGTTAGAAAGCCTACCGGCGAGGCTGTTAGCCTTCCGTCTAACGACTTGGAAGTGGAGCCCACTAAGCTCACTAACATGCTGGTTGATTCGATGGAGTGTTTTGATCAATTTCCAATTGTCCATGACCTTGGTGATGATAGTACCTTGCTATAGCTTGCAACTTGCCAAGGTAGCCAAAGTCGAGTCACCTTCTACGGTTTGCGTTTAGAAGCCTTGAACTTTGGAAATGGCGAGGCCATGCTCTAACGCCTGAAGCTTAGTTGTGTTGTTAGTGGTAGTACCAAGGCTACCCACATAGACCCATAAGATATCCCCAACCAAATTTATAAAACTCCACTGAAACTAGCAGTCCCAAGATTACCTTTTGCAACCCCATCATAATTCATATTCACCAAATCATTTTGGGGGGGGAGCTAGTGACAAGAAGCTTCAGGGTTCACATTCACTGGGCTATATTTGGTAGGAGGAGGACGGTGTAGGTCAATGAGGAGCATAATTCCCTGATCAACAAGTCAAGGGGGACCATTAATGCTTGGAATTTTGGAGATGGCCACAGTTTCGTAGACCACCTACTTAATTAAGGTAATGTTACAGATCTATTTGGGCACATCACTCCCGATGATCAGATCAGTGTAAATCGTGTCTATCAAACCCTAATTCAGTTGCTACATTCCCTAGACATGCCACCTCATTGAGTGCTTTCATCCATGAGAGTTTCCTGACTTCAAACCCTGCTGAAGTGCTTCCTTGGGTCACCAGCGCACCCCTAGTCAGGGGTAAGTGCTCTACAGAGCAGGTAGCCCCATTCAAGGCTGCGTTGCAGAGCACCTAAGCCCACTCAAGCCTACACTGGGCGAGAATCCTCGAAATTTTCATTGGATCCTGAGTATATTCCTCCTTTCTAGAGCCTTCTAGAAGGAACCTAGCTCCTATCCTATCAAGATGAGCTCGACTTAGGATAGCCTTGGATCATCTAATCCTCTATTCTCTCATCCCTTTGAACATGGAAACTAATCATCCAATTATGGAAAACCATTCAATGCCATATTAATGACAAAACCACTTGCATTCATCTATAAATTGGCCTCCCATCATAGAGCCAAAGAGGGCTTGGATATTATAGAGAAATACTGTTGGTTTAGAGACTTGAAATAATTGTCAAGTAATGTTATGTTGCTGGATTGATTTTGCTATTGGTGTGATGTTGCTTTTTCCTTTTCCAATACTTTTGTCTATATCTATGATGAATGTATGTTCAAATGTTGTTGGTTCCATTTGTTTACAATAAATAGATCATATGCTTTGATTGTTGTTGTCTTCTATTTATGTTGGCAGGTACGAATTGAGCGAATTCAGTTTGAGCGAGAGCGACGGGAGAAACTCAAAGGAGATCAAAGGAAGCAAAGGATCACAAGTAGGTTCTTTTATCTTATCTGTTTATTATAGGAAAAGGTTAAACATCTTTATTTTAGTTGTTCTAAGTGTAACTACCCACTTAGGGAAGATATACTTATCCGTAGGTATAAATTCCATATAAAAAATTGGCGACCATACTCGGGATCAACCATCATTCTTGGTAGTTATCCCTTGTCTTAGCAGCACTAGTAGACTTTGATTGAGATCATTTACCTATATTCAGTCATTTTGAAGCTTGTTTGATCAAAATGTGTGCTGATAGTTCTCTCTGGCATCAACGCACTATTGTTCTTGACACAGTACGTTGCAGAGCAGCCTTAGCCTAGAGACAGTTCTCTCCAATGCACTGTCTCCCACTCAAGGCCGCGCTGGTCCCTGTCAAGCCAAAACCCCATCCTTTTGCTTGATTTTTTCCAAACTTTTTCACATCTTGTTTGCTGAATGGTCAATGTTTCTTTGTCCCTGAAGTCCAAATTAGCATTTATTTTCCATGCCCACTTTGGTTTTGTTTGTTCAATGTTTCTTTATGTTTTCTTTATCATTGTCAAATAAATCCCAAAGTTAGCTTACATTGATTAGTCTTTACTTTTCTGAAAAAGAATTGTCATAAAGTCTTCATTTCTTTGAAAAAGAAACCGTCGTAAAGTCTTCGTTTCTTATGAAAAGCATTGATTGATCGTTTGTGCATTTATTTTCTTTATGTTCATCTAAACATTAAAGGAATGAAAGAAAAACATGCATAATGCATTTAGAAGTTTGTGTGTGCTTGTAGGAATGGTATAGGGAAAGTTGCATTAGATGTGCTCTATTCTCTTTGTTTAGAGATTTTGATTGCTCTATCCATTTTAGTTATGGTTCTCATTGTTTAAATCAAATGAAAAGAATGTTTCCCATCTTAGTTGCATTCTAGGAGTTTCAGAAACATCCCGCGGTGAAACTGAAAGGCAAACTTTAAAACAATATCAACTAAAATTTATCTCAATTAACCTAATGGAGCATTGTAACTTAACGCCTAACATTTAGACGTCTAGGCTAGAGACATGTTCTAGCGTCGTTAAACATAGAAGATGTCGCTAATGGTCTGTGATACATCCTGAGTGTGATACCTCATTCCACGTACATAAGTATATCGTAGCTTGTCCACGTACTTTCAGGTATATCGGGCGGTGTTATAGTGTGAAAAGTATAAGGGAATGCTCTCACTGTGCGGTTTCACATTAGACAACGCTAACACGGATTGGGCCTCCACGTACTTTCGGGTACTTTTGGGAGGACTACATTAGGTTGCTATCCATCCATAGGTAATCGAATCGACCACCTTGCATACTGTGATACACCAAAAACAACATTTAGGGAGATTACCTGCACATATGTTAAGTCCTTGGCTCCTCTGAAGCGGTATATTGCAGTTCACAGTTACTTGGTAATTCTTTTGCCTAGATTACCCTCTTTTTGTTTATTCCTTTTGTATAATAAAATCAATCAACAATCGTGGAAGAAAATAAACCTTTACCCCGTCGTTCGAGTAGGACAATGAGTAAACCACCTTAATTCCCTGAAGCTACAACTAATCGACGAAAGTGGTCTTGTTTAACTGAGTCCAGTACATAACAACTTTTGGTTCTTCATCTAATTTACCAGAGTCACCTATATTGGTACGTACTGCGATTCCAGTTACTCCTACTATTACTGGTTTATCTGCTACTGAAGTGGAACCTTTACAATTACCTAAGGACACTGAAAGTGAACTTAGTGAAATGTCAACTGAAGTTGTCTAATAAGAAGTTGATCCTCAACTAGAAGTTGTTCAAGAAATTCATCCTAAACACGTAGTTCTTTTACTAGAACACTTGGAACTCGAAGTTGAACAACCAGAAGTTGTTCCCGTACCAGAAGACGATTGACCGGTTTATCCTCAGACATCTATAACTATTGAGACTTCTCCTTTACCACAGAGTCAAACACCGGAAATTTATTACAAACCTGACGATGAAATCCTTCCACCTGATTTGATTTCTATTGAAGAGGAGTTTGAAGAAGAAACTTCACCTAGAACTCCAACTCGTTTTGGACCAGGGATTTATCTTCATCCTTCTTTTCCTCGGTTAACTTATACTGCTCCTCTTGATCATGTTTACTTTCAAACTCCCATAGATTCATTAGGAAATTTATTGGGTCATTTGACTATGGCTAAAACAACATCCCAGAGTGTATCATCTATTACAACTGCGACAACATCTATTTTCACTACTTCTTCAATGTTTACCACAACACCTGTGTCACATATTAATGGTGGTTCGTCTGTCCCAATGGGTTACCAATCATTATCTGGAACTCACTCCAGTGTTTCTTCTAGTCCATGGTCTTCACCCATGTCATCCACAGGAATTTTACCTGGTTCTTCACTTACAGATACTGAACAATTTGATCCATCAAGTCAATATCAACTTGGTCCATCTGGTTATCATCTAATGTATCCACTTAACACTAGATTATCTCCATATGGAGAACAATGTGCCCAATCTTCTTATTCTCCATACTCTGGGGGGCCACCATATGGCAGTATACCATCATCTTTAGGTCCAAATTATTCTGGAATGACTATTTGTCAATGGCAGCCTACAATGCCCGTTCAACCAAGGCTTGTGTATTCATCACAACCAATACAACATGTTTCATCCATACCTATTACGCCTGTCATTACAACTTCACCACAGTTGCAAGCTTAGTTGATTGTATCCCAACCTTTGCAAGTTGATCCTTCAACCTCTTACCCTCAAGTTTCAGGTCTACAGACTCAGTCTTCTCAGGCCATTTTACAACAACCGTTTGTGTGTGGAATCCAACAATCTCAAGCCAGTTTACCATTAACTGGGATGACCCAGACTTATACTGGTCCAATTGTTCCACAACCTGGTCAAACTTATACTGGTGGGCAACAACCATTGTACCAACAACTGTGACAGCCATAATACCAACAACAACAATTCCAACAGTACCAAACTTATCCTGGACTTGGTCAACAAGCCTATGTTGGGTTTGGTCAACAACAAGCTTACCTAGGTTCTAGTCAACAAGCCTATGCTGGTTTTGGTCAACAACAAATTTATCCTAGTTCCTAACAACAACCTTATATTGGATATGCTCAACAAACCTACCCCTATCAAGGTTACTAGCAGTAGATTCCTTATGCTAGTATGCAAAGGCCTATTGCCTAGGAAATTCCATCTTATCTTGGTTACGCTCAACCCGATCTAAACCGATAGTTGCCTTTTGTCACAACACTTGAATTACTGGATTTAAATCGGCTTACCAATGATACCATTCTTTATTCAGCTTGGTGGTCGATGATTTCACACAAATGGCCTTCTGATATTCCTAAGTTCAATGGAAACCCTAGAGAAGATCCGTCCAATCACGTTATGACTTTTCATTTATGGTGTTCATCTAACTCCCTAAATGATGATTCAGTGAGACTACGTATTTTCCAGTGAACTCTCACTAGACCGGCTGCAAAGTGGTATATTGAATTACCACGAGCTTCATTTGACAACTTCACAGTCTTAGCCACTACATTTTTAACCCATTTCCAGTTACCCATTAGATTGAAACTAGAACGAAAATATTGACCAACTTTAAATAGACCATTGCTACTCACATTTCTGATCATATTCATGAGTGGCGTCGTCGTCGTCAAATGGTCAAAACTTTTTTTCTTGATCAACTTTTAGCTGAGTGGTTTATTAAATCCTTGTTGCCATCTATCACCAAGGAGGTGGCTAAAGGAGGAGTTATTACTGAAGACCAAGTAATTTCTCATGCCCAATACTTAGACTTGATTTACAACTAGTCTAGCATGCTTGTTGGCTTATATGGGCTTGACCCAGGTTTGAAAGAATTATTTAGCCAAACAAATCCCGCAGCTATTGGCCCTTTCGGCAACAGCCCGCGAAGCGCGGACTGAGGTCTCACCCGAGGTAGCAGGGGAGGGTGCTGGAACCAGGTTTCTGCACCCTGGGGATGTCTTGGATATGGTTTGGGGCTTACACGCTGTTCTACAGTCTCGCACTGCGCCCAATCTGTGCAGATCAGCATAGCCTTATCGCGCTTATTATAGATTGAATCACTTATTATTGGTTTGATCTAGTTAAAGAGATCTTTAAGAAAACATTTATTACTTTTGGTTACTTTGCGCATCCAGATTAACCCAGTTCACATGTATTCAACCATAGCAAATGCAAAAATCATAATAGTTCATTTATCATAAAAAGTAAAGTCGCAATTAACACATAATTCAGAAGAAACTTATCTTTATTACCAATCCTCAACAATACATACAGATCCACCCTGCGCACTCAAATGTAGGGGTCCACGCACACAGCTGCAGACTTTCCAGGCCTCTGTGCACACAGCTGCAGAGCCTCTACTTTCTATCCTACTCCCTCGACTCGGACTTATAGACACTTTCAGGCTATTTCCTTTAAGGACCCATTACATTCCATCTTTTAAAAGAACTACTTTTCCCTCATAGAGCGACGCTCTATTTATACTCTCCCTTGGCTTGCGATCCCTTCGCGGGCCGACTCCATTACTATTTCTTTACATTATTTTTAGGTGGACTACCCTTTGACTCAACCTCATATATTTCACGCTCTGCACTTTCCGCAGAGTCTTTTATCCTAATATTACCCAAAATTCCGGGCTTCGCACCCCATACTCATTCCGCGGGGCTTGGGCTACTCAACAGTCCCCCAACACAATCATTGTGACTCATCCTGAGTCACTTACTGGCATGGCTAGACACTCTGCCTTGGCTTCGTGGTTCGCCTCTCGTTGAGTGGCGCTCGTCATCTGATTTCTCCTGCTTTGTCTCCTGCAACGCTTCTCCTACTTTAGTGTTTCTACCACAACTCGCAACCGATGATGATCATTCTGTTCTGCTCGGTTAACACAGAACACCCCCTCTGAGGATTTTAGCGTGAGCAGGGGAGCCACATATGGGACCTCCTGGTACCACCGTAGCCCTTTCGGACCAACGTATCTTCTCTCCGCACCGTTCGCTGCAACCTATGTTGCAATTTTGCAAGACCCTAGCTGCTGTTCGCAGGATCCCAATCGTCGAGAACCATCAGAGGTGACTTATTGACTGCATCACCACCCATGGTCATTGTCTATCCATCCTTCTATTTTTTTGTTGTAGCGCGCCATCTTGCCCCTGTGCAGGGCGACGATATTCGAACCAATTCTACTTTGCATTCCCTTTTTTTCGGTACATCGCCTGCTAGTGATGCTACAGCCTGCGGGATACTCGTAGCTGTCAAGATTAGACTCCTTAGAGAGTCCTGCTCCTCCCTCGGTCAGATTACTACCTTTGGGCGCATGCCTGGTGCAGAGATGATGAACAACTCCATCTGCATTTCCGAAGCGTAGGCTGCCCAGCGGATTCCCCATGGTGATTTATAAGCCATGTGAACTTCAAATGCCCGGATTGCCACTCATTCTAGCTTGTGTAACATTCCTGTGTGAAATCAGTGGCTGATCATTTCATATCTGGCTCATACTATTGCTCTTAATTCCCTACCACTCGCTCCCTTTTGCCATAATACAGCCATCTTGTCATGAACAATGGTATTAACGGTCATCATTCCTTGGAGTGGCGCACCCGTGTGGCTTTGTCCGTGGAACCACGCCCCTGATTGTTGGCCAAATGTACGTGCACCCTGATACCCGCGCATCTGTCCCCCAGACTGCTTTATCGTCCCTCGCTCTCTTTCAACTGGTCGGAGCGGTGAGACTCTCCTTGGAACGGTTAGTCAGGTGGTCGGCCTGCCCATATAGAGCTTCAAGTGACTGCCATTCACTCTTCCCGGGAAGGGGTCTCTATTGAGCTTAGCCAGCTGAACTGCGCCCCCATCAGTTACTTCTTTAACGACATAAGGTCCCAACCAATGCATGCGGAGTTTACCTAGGAATTTCTCGAACTTACTGTCATATAAAAATACGAGATCATCCTTCTTGAACGTGCACAGCTTGATATGGCGATCATGCCATGCTTTCTCGCGCTGTTTTTTTACCTACTGATGAAATCTCGCCAGAAATCATTCTTCGTCCAGTTCATCGAGTTGTGCGAGCCTTTCCTCCAAGGCCCCACAATCTGCTATTCCTGTAGCTTCTACAATCGCAGAATAGGCACGATATATTCCATAGGCATCATGGCCTCCTTACCATAGACTAGTCGAAACGGTGTCTGGCCTGTCAACTTTTTGCACGTGGTTTGGTATGCCCATAACACAGCAGGGATGCGCAAGTCCCAATCATTCCATCGTGCATTGCAGATCTTAGTTAGCACAATTTCCAAATTTTTTTTGAATGCCTCAACGGTCCCATTTGCTTGCAGATGGTATGGCGTGCTCTGTTGGTGATATATTTGGAATTCCTCAGTGAGCGCACTGATGGTTTCGTTCAAAAAATGTGTTCCTTGATCACTCATGAGAATCTTAGGACACCCAAACCTGGTCAACACATTCTCGAACAAGAACTTTGCCGCTGTCGTGGCTGTGCAATCCTTAACTGGCTGTGCTTTTGCCCATCGGGTCAAGTATTCGGTCACAGTGATAATATAGCACGCGCCCGTCTTCCCTCACGGTTCAATAGGCCTGACGAAGTCGATCGCCCATTTCTCAAATGGCTGTAGTGTTACCTGTGGCTGAAGTGGCATTTCATCCCTTCGCGACGGCTTGCCCGTTCGTTGGCATACATCGCAGGCCTGACAGTATGCTTTTGAATCTTGATGTAGGGTGGGCCACCATAATCCAGCGCGAAGAACCTTCTGGGTTGTGGCGTGGCCCACATAATGTCTGCCAGCAACCCCTCCATGTGCTTCGGCAAGGATCTGTTCTTGCTCAAACTCTAGTACATATCTGCGTAATATCTCATCATGGCCCATCTTGTAGAGATGGCCGACAATCACAGTGAAATCTATTGCTCGTGTCACCAATTCCTTATTTTTTTGCACAGAATACCCCTGCGGCGTAGTGCCGGTAGTAAAAAAATAGATTATATCTTCAAAGTGGCCATCCACAATGTGCACTACATACAACTGGGAGTTCGGGAGTCCTTCTTCTAGATTCTTGGGTTCCTCGCCCATCTCAATCCGAGATAAGTGGTTTGGACCCGCATTCAGATGTCTTAGGTTGACTACAACCTCAAAATCATATTCCTGAAACAACAGCAACCACCAACAGATGCGGCCCCCCAACACATGCTTATTCACTAGGTATTTTAGCGCAAAGTGATCAGTATACATCTTAAAATGTCCTCCAAGAAAATAGTGATGATACTTCTAGAGTGCGTACACCATCGCCAATCCCTCTCGCTCAGTAGTAGAGTAATTCTTCTCAGCTTTCGACAACCTTCGACTTGCAAATGCAATAAGGTGGTAAACTGCCTACGCTCCTTCCTGAGTAAGTACTACTCCTAACACGATACACGACACATCGACATGCACATGGAACTCCACGTCCCATTTTGGAAATATCAAGATAGGGGCAGATGCCATTTTTT
Source organism: Pinus tabuliformis (assembly GCA_031772625.1). Lineage (NCBI taxonomy): Eukaryota > Viridiplantae > Streptophyta > Pinopsida > Pinales > Pinaceae > Pinus > Pinus tabuliformis. Next base: position 1,481,752,808 of record CM062816.1, read on the forward strand.
CCTTCAGCAATTCCAGGCTTTTGTTACATTCCTCGTTCCAACAATACGTGGCATCCTTTTTTAACAACTATTCCATTGGAGCCGTGATCTGGGTGTAACCTTTTATGAACTTCTGATAGTACCCCGTGTGTCCTAGTGTAGTGCGGAGCTGTTTGACATTGCGCGGTGCTTGTAGACCTACTATGACAGTGATCTTTGCCGGATCCACCATCAGGGCTTGCCTACAAACTATGTGACCCAGCAAGTTCTCGAAAGGAACAAGGAATGTACACTTCTTTAGATTGAGCGCAATCTGGTGTCGACGGTAGGTATCCAACATTAATCGTAAGCTCTCAGTATGTTTCTTAACCAGGCCAAAGATGGTCCAATCATCAAGATAGACTTCCAAGAATTTATGTATAAATTCCTTGAATGCAACTACCACAATGCGGGAAAATATTGTCGACGCGTTCTTCAGCCCAAATGGCATCATCGTATACTGAAAACAACCCCATTTCATAGCAAACATTGTCTTGCTTCGATCTTCTGGTGCGATCTTGATCTGATGGTATCTAGAGAACCCATCCGTAAAGGAATACGCTTCCTACCCGCCCACATTTTCTAAGACTTCATCGGTAAAAGGTGTGGGAAATGGATCGTTAACACAAGCATCATTGAGTTTCCGTAGATCCATGCAGATGTGGATCTCACCCTTCTATTTCTTCTCCTGTACCACCATCAGACTTACCCAATCAGACTCCTCGACTGGTTCAATGATCCCGGCTGCTAGCATCTTGTCCAGTTCTTCTCGTACTTTTGCTTTGTATTTTGGATTCAATCGGTAAGGTCACTGCTTTACTGGCTTCGCGTTAGGCTTCAAAGTTATCTTCATCATTCCTAGTTCACCTCGAATCCCTTTCAGCTCCGTAATCTTGGTAGGGAAGAGGTCTCGATACTCCCGGAGCAGCTCGATGACCTTTTCCACTGTAGCGTCGTCCCAGTAATCCCCAAGCGTAGCATACTTCGGTTCTTCCTCTGTTTTGATATTCACTTGCTTCGTTTTTAATGGCACTACGACGTCTGGATCTTCTATTTCGGGGCTGCGCACTTCTCGACTTCCTTCGGATTCTGGTATATTGATGTCGCACGGATCATCCTTGTCACCTTCTGCTTTTACATTGTAACATTCCAAGGCCCGGCTCAGCTGTCGCGACCAGTCTGGTTGCACGACTTCTTCTAGTTCTAGCGGCATCGTGAAAATTGCAGTCTTTACTAGCTTTAATGCGTTATCCACTATATCCATCCATTGATCCTCAAAAAGAAATGTTGACATAAACCTTTCACACAAGATATGCCACTCACCTTTGCCACGTCCGAGCTCTGTTTCAGTATACCAATTCCTTGGGATGACATCCATGGTATGATAAAATAGGTGCATCCATTTTGGTTGCAGCTCCTCGCCATAGGCTTTGTTCCATTTGCTCAGGTGTATGTGCGGATTCTCTCGTCCATCATATTTCTCTGTTAGTTGGAGTGCTAGCTTCCCAAATCGTATTTGCATCATGCGCTTACAGCTTCGCCAATCTGCGAAAGTTCCTTCATGGATACCCCACCATCACGCCGGTGTCGCACGCAATGCCCATTTGAGTGCATCAAACCGCTGGTACTCTGGTACTGTGCTTTCAAACTTCTCCAGGAATTCATTTACTATCGTGAGCCCGTCATACACTGGTAACTCACGGTCCTGAGCTTTAACGTAGTACACGGATTTCATCAGCATATTGCATTTTATAGTAGTTGCCTTGTTCAATTTGTTCCGCCATTGCTCGTCTTATTCTTCCGAATCATCGGTGTATGGTTCCGCATAACCCTGTGAAATTCTCTGTTCCTCCATTACTTTACCCTTTATTGTCCTTTGTGTAGCAATTTGGTAGATGCAATCCATTGCTTCGTCCTGCTCGTCGTCACGCACAGGTTCCGTCTAGTGGGGTCCCTCGGTTGGATCTAGCGGAACAACTACACGGTGCAAATTTTTCTCAAATATCATCTTCCTCTGCTTGAGATTAATAATCCCATTCATGTCGATGGCCCAGTCTATTCCCAACAACACGGGGTACGGGATTTTTTCGTCCACTATCTCAATAACTTCAAAGTCCGTTCTAGTGCTTGCACCATCCAGGTCTACAGTGATTCCTTGCAGCCTACCCATGGGAAAGATCTTCTGCTAATTTGCCATCCGTAATTGGATCGAAGACCATTGGAGTGGGGGCTTGCCGATACGCTCCCACGTTTGCTTGGGCAAGACGTTTGCATCCAAACCGAGGTCCAGAATGACTTGATCCATCTCATATTCACCAATCCGCATTGTTAACTGCATTTCTTGTCCGGTCCGCGACGTATGGCTCCCCTTTCATCGGACTATGCAAGGTTCTCTCCATCCTGCATATTTGTTAATTACTTCCTGCAATCCTTCCATTGCCCTATTATCGCGAAGTAACTTCATGCAAGTTTCTATGAAAGTTGTCAACATCGAGGGACCTTTATACGGCTCAGACTGATCCCCTTCTAAGGTTGCACCACTCCTTAGTACCATATTTACTTTAGGTTCTTCATTGCATGGTTTGGCCCTTATCATTTGGACATTCTATGTCTTCGTAGGAGGTGCTATCCTTTTTTCGCGGATTTGTGCTAGCAGCATAGGGAAATCTAGCAGTTCATGGCCGAATTGCTCACAATAGGGACATGATACTCGAGTTGGATTTGTGCAATCCCACACGTAATGTCCTGGTCCTCCAAAATTATAACAAATTAGCTGTCCTCGATCCCTTCCTGGTCCCATTCCGCCCCATCCTTGACCTCGTCCTTGGAATCCACTGTGCGCAAACATTGCAACTGGGTTTTGACCTTGCCCCGCAGTCTGTATTCGGTAGGCAGATGCCTGATACACCAACATCCTGCAATATCTATCCTCGTGACCCACCGATCTACAAAAGTTGCAAAAGCACTGCTAGGGGTTCTGATTGTATTTCGGCAATAGGTGGAAATTATCCATGTTGTGTTTTCCTCCTACTTGACAGCCTGCACACTAGAGCGGGGTGATCACGCTTGGCCCTGCCTGTGCCTCTGGTCGCAAAGGTGGTGGTCCCCTCATGACCACAAGATTCACCACGACTGGACAATGGTCTTTATCATGTACCTGGCCCCTACACTTGATGCACCAAATTTCTTCCCCAACTTCCAATGCTTGGTCTTGTTTTAACTTTTGTATTTCCAAACACAAATTTTGGACCTGCGCTTGGATTTGCTGAACTCCCAACCCTGGGTCCTGTACCGGGGTTTCATGCAGCCGCATTGCTGCCTCCAGTGCTTCTGCTTGGGTTGAGATCTTCTGTTGTGACAAAGCCGATTTCAGATATGGCGTTAATGATGCGATAAACCAAGCATGGTGTTGTGCATCCGTCAGGGTCATGTTGGCTTCGTGAATAGTGCTTTTTAACCTCTGATCCAGATCCCACGGGGTCTCACCACGCATCATCGTGATTTCTTTAAATCCTACGACTGACTGCGATTCCGATTTTGGTCGGCTAAACTCCTTATTTAATTTAGTGTGGATGTCCGCTATCCCCACCGTTGGGTTGATGCCTGAATAATTCATATACCATGTTAGCGCTCCGTCCTGAAGTGTGCTGACTAAGACGACTTTCTTGATATTATCATCCGTGATCTACTGCGCGTTCCATATTGAATTCAATACAAACCAAAACTTTTCCAGATCTTCACTTCCTGCTCCCTTGAATATTGGTAACTGGATGGCACTTGCCATTACTACTGTCTTGATCTTTTCGTTGCTCTTTCCTCTAGCGTCCCCGCCTTTCACACGAGACATCCCTTAGGTAGATCTCAGTCTCGATAACGAAACCATTTGTTGGCTTATATGGGCTTGACCCAGGTTTGGAAGAATTATTTATCCAAACAAATCCCACAGCTACCGGCCCTTTTGGCAACAACCCACGAAGCGCGGATTGAGGTCTCACCCGAGGTAGTAGGGTAGGGTGCTGGAACCAGGTTTCCGCACCCTGGGGATGTCTTGGATATGGTTTGGGGCTTGTGCGCTGTTCTGTAGCCTCACACTGCGCTCGATCCACGCAGATCGGAATACCCTTATTGCGCTTATTACAGGTTGAATCACTTATTGCTGGTTTGATCTAGTTAAAGCGGTCTTTAAGCAAACATTTATTACTTTTGGTTACTTCGCACATCCAGATTAACCCAGTTCACATGTATTCAACCATACCAAATGAAAAAATCATAACAGTTCATTTATCATAAAAACTAAAGTCGCAATTAACACAAAATTCAGAAGAAACTTATCTTTATTACCAATCCTCAACAATACATCCAGATCCACCCTACGCACTCAGCTGCAGGGGTCCACGCACACAGCTGTGGACTTTCTAGGCCTCTATGCACACAGTTGCAGAGCCTCTACCTTCTATACTACTCCCTCGACTTGGACTTACAGACGTTTTCAGGCTATTTTCTTTAAGGACCCATTACATTCCATCTTTTAAAATGGAAAATAAATAAATATGTAAACCATAAAAAAAATTTGGGGAAGAAAAACAAAACACATTAAAAAAAACATGGATCAAGCATGGTCAACCATTGTCCAATATTTCATTGTGACAAGGATTGTCTCTATATTAAAATTGACCATTGTCAACCATGTCTATTTTAGGGTTTATAATACTTTTTCCCTTCGGTTAAATATTATTTTCTTATGTTCATTATCCCTTGGGGTTTTAGTAATATGGACTTGAGTTTATTATTACCTTGGGTTTATAATATCAAACCTTCATTCAAGGAATTTACTTGAATCAGGAATGCTAATTGCGCTGGTAATTGTGGCGTATAACCCACATGGTTGAAAACCACAAGATTGGAATCCTCATCCCAATGTTCTCTAACATGTTACTGTATCCTTGTCATCAAACTTCCTCTTATAGATCTTTAGAATGTGGTAGGTATTCAACCCAAAGTTAGAGTCTGTAAATAATCATTAATATTCATGTTGAAGATGAGCCTTCAGCCGCTGCAAGTCATGCTGGGGGCACAAGTCTAGTCACTGCAAGTCATACTAGCAATTCATCATCAACCTCTACTAGTCATGTTGAAGATGAGCCTTCAGCCTATGCGCAATTCCTGGAGGCAAGGCAAAGCCTTGACTTCTGGGAATGCGTAGTGAATGTGAGGAGAAGCAAGATCTAGGCCAAGGTGAGCCATATTTTCTCAAGGGCAACCTGAAAACAGGAAGGACTGAATGTGTGTGAAAAGCTGGTGCAGATATGAATGAATATCCATGCATGAAAATGATAGAGTCTTGGAACATTCGAGAGGAATCGTTCTAGGAGTATTAAATGTGATTCAGTGTTGATGGTAATTCAACTGCAGAGACTATGAAAGATCAGACGTGTCATGGAAATGATTGGTGATCTGATGCCATCTGTTCAGATGAATAAACTATTGTACAGGTGTTGCTTCATCTATTGGCACATGTTTCATCCTTGTTGTATTTTCGGTTGTTGTGCTTCCCTCTCCTGTTTGCATAGCTCCTATTCCTTTCAGTGTTTCTCCCTCAGGTCATGCAACTCCTTCTATGCTTCTTCGATTCTCTTCTTGTCATTTTTTTAATGTGTTTTCCATTTTTATCAATGTGGGTCTTCTCCAAAGTATGCATAATGGTACTCGTTGGATGTAGAATTTAATTCCACATCCAAGTCATTAAGCAGAATGGAGAAGTTGGTCGTGGATACAAGGGATAACCCATCTTATCCAGTTGTGGTCGAAGCCATAAGCTCTTAGCACTGCCCTGATGTAAGACCAGCTTAGCTTATCATATGCTTTCGCTAAGTCAAGCTCTTCCTCCTTACCAATTAGGTATGGTGATTTACATAGCATGCAAGTTAATCAAGAAAGAGGTACGAAGGCATGAACAATAAAGATTTTCATTGATGAAAGTTGCAATACATGAATTTTTACAATGATGACTTGATTTGCATTATTAACTTTAAATAAACTCACCAGTCTATCGTAGATTTCCTTGGAGGTGTTCAAGTCAGAGATGTAGACCACCAAGTGCTTGTCGATAGAGTCCCGGATGATCTTCTGTTTTGACTTCTCCGGTTTTCCATTTGTTCCATGCAGCAGCGGATGCATTTGATGAAGGCTCAACAATATTGCCTCTTACATGGTCCATCACTCTTTGATCTTCTAGGGTTAGATCGATAAACATTTTCCATCCGTGATAGTCAGCTTTCTCACAAAGCTTTCCTTTGGCAGAGTGTTGAGAATCCCATAGTTCTTTTAGGATAGCCTCACCAATCTTCTCTTCGGTGATTGCTCACCTCATTATAAAAAGGTTCACAAAGATTTTAGTTCCACATAGTCAAAATTTTAGCTTCTAAATCCTCATAGAAAAAATGTTATAGTGAAAATTCAAATATGACTTGCTTCAATAGAAACATGCTAAAAGCATAAATTACTCACTGGTAAAAACAAAATTCCCACAAATCCTCAATTTTTTGATGTTAGATATATTAACAAATTAAAAAATGTGCATGGATACTTGACATCAATTGAGAAATGTATTAGATGAAAATTAACTAATTAACATTGAATAATAAATATTTATCGGGGGTGGAAGAAATGTAAAACAAGAAAAAAAATCACCAATTTTAATTTTTTTTTTAATCTTTTTTTTTCATCAAATATATTTTATGAGAGGTTACTAGAATTTATGGACGAAGTTTTAGTTTTAGGGATGAAATTTTGGTAAGGATGCTTCATACTCTCCCTCACGAAGAAGAATATATGGATACGAAGACTGGAGAATTCATCTAGGCTTTGTTCCTGGAGTATATCCTCTACAAGGGAGTTTATGGAACAATCCTGCTGCTACATACACCTTTTCAGCAGAAGAAAAATAGAGTGAAAAAAATAAGTACACAGAAGGAAGATTTAACACATTGCAACTTATCTCAATTCCATAATAAAATTGGTTTTCATTGATGGATTTCTGAGGGATTTCTTCATTACATCCTAGTCTAATTCCTTGGGGCTTTGACAAGGTGTATCGACCTGTACATCATCTTAATGCGATGGAGCCTCCTTGCTCATTGACTTACCATATCCCAGATGATGTCTATCTGCTGGAGCAATCGACGAATACGGGATTCCTCAATAATCAAATCCCACCTCTAGTTGTTACAGAGAATCACAGTGGTATGTGATCAAACAACTCACTGAAGAGCTTCCCCAACCAGGCAGCTTCATACGAGATCATACTCGTAGATATGTATCCGGTCTCAGCGGTGCAGATTGAGTATAAATCAAGTCTAAATATTGCGCACGAGCAATAACTTGCTCTTCAGTGATGACTCCTCCCTTTGCCACATCTTCTGTAATGGAAGGTAATAATGACTTAATAAACCATTCAGCTAAAAGCTAATCATGAACATACGTTTTTACCATTCTATGACGTCGTCACTCATGAATATGATCGGATATGTGAGTGGCCGTCGTTTGCTTGAAATTGGTATATTTGAATATGATCGGATATATGTGAGTCACCCTGTGGTCATATGTTTCTCCAGTAAGACCGCAAGCCCTCAGAGCTCCCAGAGCTCAATGTATGTAACATGCAGGACCCTTGTACAAGGGTTTCTTGATGACTCCAAGTCGTTTGGTAAAATCATAGATTAGATCTTGCCTCAACTCATGCAACTCCCTCTCTGCTTCTTCCATTCTCTTCTTTTCCTTTTTCCTTCACGAGATTCGTTTGTCGCGCTGCTGCCTCTTTGCCTCTATAGCGATAGCTGCTTTCTCTAGAGGCGGATATGCTCGAATCTTGCAGCTTTTCTACTCCATCATGCGATCAAGAATCTTCCTCTTACCTTTCTTGCACACTGGTATTCTTGCCTTTGTTGCCACTGTTTCTAAAGTGGTTTTTGGGAGGTTACGTGTCGAGCACTGAGTGGAATCGTGTGCTCCCAGTTTAAAACCACTTCCTGCCTTGAGGGCACACAATAAACCATTTATCACCCTTCTGTCGGAACTCAAAGAGTTTGGCTCCTTTTTCATAATTTTATGGCATTCGTTTTCGAAGATAACATGCTCGCATGTTTCGACGCGATATGCGTCGATCTCCTTTGATCAGATCTCTCAAATGAGGGATCCATTTATAGATGTGTGCAAGGGTGTGAGTCATCTATGGGGTTTTGATTAGTGTCATTCCACTTGTTTTTTTTTTTTCCACTTGGAGATTTCTTGGATCTCTTACTCATCCCTAGGCGAATTTAGAGAGGCAAGTGTCATAATAGAAGTTTCTAGAAGATTCCATGAGCATCCACTTAGCAAACTATCTTGGACATTTGTCCATCCTTCACCACCTAATGTATTAGATTTTGAATATGTTTGGAGATTTTCACTTTTTTGTGTCAGTTCCTCTTATCTACTAGTACACTCTGTCCATCGCCAAACTTCTTTCCTTGTCCTCTGGTTGCAATATCTATTCCCAACAAGAAAGGTGTTAATAAAAGTAATTGGCAAAATGCACAAGCTACCTTACAATGAATAAAATTGTGGGTGCTTCCTGAATCAATCAACACTATTACCCTTTTCTTCTTGATTTGTCCTTCTATCTTGATGGTTTGAGGAGTGGTAATTCCCGCCAATGCATTACAAGATATGGTCGGATTTATTTGTTCTTCATCTAGGCTTTGTTCCTGGAGATGATTTATCAACAAGGGAGTTTATGGATTTTGTTCTAAAAAACAATTTAGGCCTTGAAAGCCTATCTTCTATAGATTCCTCTTGAGATATTCGATCACTCATGGACAACTACCATAACTCTTCATCTTTAAACTATGAACTTTTCCATGCTCAGATCTTATCAATCACATCTCAAATCTCCTCCACTGCTTTGCTTGCCTCCACTGCGCAATCCTGCAAGAGAATGAATGAGAATGGCTGATACAAACTCCTATTTACCTTGGCTGATCCAAAATCACGTGAGTAGGAACAGTAAGCATCCTTAATTTAAAATAGCAAGGGGAGCAAGCATAAGTAAAAGGAATACGAGGATGTTGCTGTTTCAAAACAGTTGTGAAAAACATATCGCATAATGAGCTATTCATACATTAAGCATAAATAAATAGCTATCACCGTACAAAAGTGCCAAATGATAACTCAGGCATTCATGCAATAATACATAAACAACTAAAAACTATATATCACTTTAACATATATATATATATATATATATATATATATATATATATATATATACAAGAAATAAAGCATAAAAAAAACTTTAAAACATGACAAAAAAATCAACTATTAAAAAAAAAATTACAAAAAAAACTAAAAAAATGTAAAAAATAACATAAAATTAACTTATAAATATAAAAAATTAGACAAAAAAATTAAAAGGAAAATTCAAAAAATCATAAAACAAAAAAAACAAAAATACAAAAAAAACATAATTTAACAAAAAAAAAATTAAGTTAACAAAATTAAAATAAAAACAATTTGTGGGCATTCATATTTTTGCCTAAGGAATCCAAAAATGCTGAGTTTTCCTCCAAAGTAGGTCCCTAGCAAAAGCGCGCGCTAGGTGGCATGGCACACCAGGCAGAAAAACTTGTGTTTTGCTCCAAAAATTCAAAATTGACAAAGTATCCCAAATTTCTTGAAAGTGGACAGCTAGCACACCAACAATTACTGCAGCATTTATTTCTTTCATTTACTTCTTTTGAAAAGTTGGTGAAGAAAGTTATTGCATGAAGACTTATCTACAAGATATTTTGTATATCATTTTTGTATAAATACCTCCCCATAGAATGTATTTGTGGTTGGTGATTTTCTCTCTGGAGGTTCATTTCAAAGCAATCAAAGCGATAAGAAACCAAATGCAAGAATGGTACTTTTCATTATTTCTCAAGCAAACCAATCAAGAGGAAAGAGTTATGCTTCTATCTAATTAAGAAAATGAAAAATACATCCTTTGATTTCTCGATAACAAAAGATGACAAAAAAAAATCACCTGGAAAAGCAATGAAAACTCCACCAAAGGTTCCTTGGTCTCCTTGAGAATGCTAGATATCTAGGATTGAATGTAAAAATGAGCTCTAGAGGCATATCAGCCAAAGAAGTGCATCTTCTTTCTATTAACAGCAGGTAGAATTGAGAATCGAAAGCATTAGCATATGTGAGCATGGCAAAAGCAGGGGTAGTTTCTCAAGATCTGATCGCTGTGAAACTCTCTGGAAGGGTGCTAGGGACCCCTTAGGCCCTCTTCTCACCTTCCCAATCTCCTGCAAGTGCCTGCTCCATTTCCTTTCACCAATCAACTTCTGCACAGTCAAAAACAGTTAAAACACATGCATAATAATTCTGCAAAATTACTCAAAAATACAAAAATATGTTTTTTCCATATTTCAAATATTGAACGCATAACAACCTTAATTGAGTGCTTATTCTTCTCATAAAATGCCAAATCAAAACATTACAAGTATAACTGATTAATAGTTACAAAAAATGAGCTTGATTTCCTTGGAGTTGGCTACATAAATTCTGATTGGCTATGAAAAATGTACATTTTGGTAGCCATAGAAATATTTCAATCAATTTCACAAAGAAATTACAGATTATTAGTAATGAATGAATGTCTAATTACAGTGGGGAGACTTTCCTAAGGACTCGTGCCTCTCTAGATACAATGCCCTGTGTCAGTGTCTTCCTAGCATCTAATGACTTGGGAAACCATTAATTCAAAGCTCAAATGTGGTCAACCATGGTAAAACATGTTTATTTTAGGCTTTATAATATTTATCTTATGGTTTATATACCTTGTGTTTATAATATTTATCCCTTGGGTTTAATTAAGTTTAATATTTTTAATGTTTAACAACGTGTATTCACTGTTTAATCCCATTTAAATATATTACTTTGTGTGTGTATATATATATATATATATATATATATATATATATATACAAATTGATTAAATAATTTAATATTATTAGTTCTCGTAATAATATAAAATCTAATCAATAATGTGTGATGGTGTTATTATTATTATTATTATAGAGATTCATTAGTTTAGAAGAAGCCATGCTCTATTTATACTCTCCCTTGGCCTGGGATCCCTCTGCGGGCTGACTCTATTACTATTTCTTTACATTATTTTAGGGTGGCCTACCCTTTGACTCAACCTCCTATAGTTCGCGCTCCGTGCTTTCCGTGGAGTCTTTTATCCTAATATTACCCAATATTCCAGGCTTCGCACCCCATACTCGTTTTGCGGGGCTTGCGCTACCCAACAACGCTCTATGATAAGATTCCAAATGCACCTAGACCAACTTTTACTGTTCCACCACCTCCATCCAGTAAGGAATCTCATGCCGGTGACGGTGTGATAGGTTCTTCAAGCACTCAAACAACAAGTAGACCATCTAGTCAAACACTCTCTATTTCAAATCAAACCTCTAATACACCTAATAATACACTTGCTTCTGAAATAAATTTCGTGTCATCTGACAAAGGTAAAAATGAAAAGCAATCTGGAAGCAAGAAAAAGGGGAAAACCAAAAAGAAACAAAATTCTACCCCTCAAGAAAAATCATCTGATTCCTCTTCTCCAGCTAGGAAACCTTGTTACCCATGTTTAATTTGTAATGAGGAGAAATTTACACGAGACTCTCCTCACCATTTTGAAGTCCCAAAACTTCTTAAGACTTCTAGTACATCCGCTGTGTTGACAGACTCTTTTCCAAACCCAGAGACTCATTTGGTTGCTACAGATCATGCTTCCACTTCACAAGTGCTTATGCTATCCGCCACTAAGCCTAAGACTGATGTTTTGGTGGCTAAACGAAGTAAAGATTATGGTAATCCACCGTTGTCATCGAATAACCAGGCTATAGATCAACCCAATACTTCAACTTCGTCTGACTCCATTCCACCACCCATTATGCCAGAGTTAACAATAAAACCGCTTAAGGGAGTTGTTCGTAAATCTGCATTCAACCCTCAAGCTTGAGCAACGAAAAATTATAACATAGTAGAAGATTTGGCTCAATCACCTTCTGCTATGTCGATGCTTGAGGTGCTTCAAAATTGTCCCTCCAAAAGGCATGCTTTATTGTCAGCAATTGGTGGACTTGATCCAATAGATTCCAATCTTGTAGTTTTTAACCATGCAGGTTATATGCCACAATTACCAACACAATTAGCATTCTTGATCCAAGTAAATGCTTTGAATCACCTCATTCACCGAGCCATTGTTGACGAAGGTGCATCTAGTTGTATCATGTTAATGAATTGCTAGAAAACACTTGGCTCACCTCCTTTGTCACGATCACATACAACGTTAAAAGATTTTGACGATCACACTTATACACCTTGTGGAATTTTAAGTAACCTCCATATAGAACTAGGGGAAAAAACTGTAACTGTTGAAGTTGAGGTCGTTGACGGACCCCTTGACTACAATATTTTACTAGGAAGACTGTGGGTTTACGCTATGGCTGTTGTGGTTTCAACATACTTTCATATGATTGCTTTCCCTCATAAAGGCGGAATCACAATAATTGATCAACTCGCCTTCTTCGCCTCTAGTTCACAGGCAACTGGAAGTGTTCTGTTAGTTCACAGACCTCCGCTATCTCTTCAGAACATTAGAGTAGGTCTCTTCAAATATTCTTCCCTAATGGGCACCTTTTCACTACCGTCACCATCACAAATGGCAAAAGTTGCAAAAGTTGAGACCTGTAACATGATATCTTCCACTTCATCTGACTCATGGAAGATTTCCAATAATTCTGAAGTTGATATGCGTAATGAAACCATGCTGCTAAGCCCAATTGAGCTCGCATAACAATCAATATTTTTGGCTTGCGCAACAAATCCAAATCCATCATCACCGATTGTATGGGTTGATCGTTCATTAGAATATGGTACTTCCTCTGATCCTTTTTCAAGTACATTTTCTACTGATGAAGGAATCATCCAATCAATGATGATTCCTAGACATGCCACCTCATTGAGTGCTTTCATCCATGAGAGTTTCCTGACTTCAAACCTTGCTGAAGTACTTCCTTGGGTCACTAGCACACCCCTAGTCAGGGATAAGTGCTCTGCAGAGCATGTAGCCCCATTCAAGGTTGTGTTACAGAGCACCTAAGCCCACTCAAGCTTGCAATGGGCGAGAATCCTCGAAATGCTCATTGGATCATGAGTATATTCCTCCTTTCTAGAGCCTTCTAGAAGGAACCCAGCTCCTATCCTATCAAGATGAGCTTGACTTAGGATATCCTTGGATCATCTAATCCTCTATCATCTCATCCCTTTGAACATGGAAACTAATCATCCAATTATGGAAAACCATTCAATGCCATATTAATGACAAAATCACTTGCATTCATCTATAAATTGGCTTCCCATCATAGAGCCAAAGAGGGCTTGGATATTATAGAGAAATACTGTCGGTTTAGAGACTTGACATCATTTTTAAGTAATGTTATGCTACTGTATTGATGTTTCTATTGGTGCGATGAGGGCTTGGACTAAGCTGGATGAGTGACACGAGATCGAACCACATTGGGTGTAACTTCTCCTTCTATCAATCAATAAAGTCGTTTGTTCCTTTTCCAATATTTTTGTCTATATCTATGATGAATGTATGTTCAAATGTTTTCGATTCCATTTGTTTACAATAAATAGATCATATGCTTTGAATGTTGTCATCTTCTATTTATGTTGGCAGGTACCAATTGGGTGAATTTAGTTTGAGTGGGAGCGACAGGAGAAACTCAAAGGAGATCAAAGGAAGCAAAGGATCACAAGTAGGTTCTTTTATCTTATCTATTTATTGTAGGAAAAGGTTAAACATCTTTACTTCAGTTGTTCTAAGTGTAACTACCCACTTAGGGAAGATATACTTATTCGTAGGTATAAATTCCATATAACAAGTAAGGAGGCTTTCCTTCGACTTTTCTTCATTCTTAAAAGTTTTGGCGTTACGCTCTTTCCAGACAATCCAACAAATGGTACCGGGTATAATATTCCAGCTCTATCAACCATAGGATGGGGGGGGAATTTTTATTCTCCAATTCTTGAGAGTGCTAACAATGGAAGCCATGTCCCTGTATGAGGTTTTGAAAACTTTAACTGCCCACTCCCATAACCTGTTGGTGTAGTCACAAGTATTCAAAATATGGTTAATGGTTTCCTCATTCGAATTATAGAGTGGGCATCTCGAGGGACACGTGAATCCTCTTCTCCACAAATTGTCTCAGCTGAGAATTTTCCCCTACATAGTCAACCAAAGAAACAATGACTTTTGGCCACAGTTGTCTCTCCCATGAGATTTTCCATTTTTTGTTGTTGTTGAAGTTGATCATGATTGGCTATATAGCTATAGGACTATTTGAGATTGAAGAGACAATTGATTTTTTTCGCCAACTAAATCTGCCTTTCCTGGATGGCTCGTGAAAAGGTGTTCCAGTAGAGATTGTCAAGGAAAGGTTCCCAGTCTTTAGCATCCAACCAATCTCTCCATCTTTCATTTCCAGTGCTAGGTTTCTAGTAGCGAGCCACCTAAGTTTTACATCTCACTTGCATAGCCATCCGAAGCGAGGAAAACTGCTCCCTTTCTAAGATTGGTAATTGCTGCGAGGCATCTTGCCAAAAAAGGTCTTTCTCCCCATTGAAAATCTCCCAAAAGTTGTGCTTTTGGATGATTGATTTATTATTCCATGCTTGGTTCCATATAACAGAGCCCTTGATGTTTCTGGTAAGCCTGATAAGATCTCCATTTGTGTATTTAGGCGCATATTTATCCTTCCAAATAAGCCCTACGGTGTGAGTGGGTTGTCCATCCACCTCCACTAGTTTTTAGCTCCCAGGGCTTTCCCTAAAATTTCTAAGTCTCTTAGACCTAGCCCGCTAGCATTCTTGGTCTTGCAAACTTGATCCTAGGCTACAAGAGCCCATTTTTTCTTGATGTTTGAGCCTCTCCATAAGAATTTTTGTTGAATACTTCTGATGGCATTGGTCACTGACTTAGGGTAAGCTAGAGCTGAGAATAGATACGGGGGCATGGCTTGCAGGACCGATTTTACGAGGACCAGTCTACTTGTTAGATTAAGGGAGTGAAAGGTCCAATTGGAGAGTATTTTGCGAAGATTATTGAATACGTCCTCCCAATTATCTTTCCTGTAGGATTTATCAGTGAGAGGAACTCCTAGGTATTCAAAGGGGAGAGAGAACCTTTGAAAGCAAAGAATTCTGGTGATGTTTCTTTGAATGGCCAAGGGGGTATTGAAGAAGAAGATTTTGGATTTCTCAAGGTTGATGGAGGTACCAGAGGCATTAGAAAAAATAGTTGATAATATGTTTGAAGGTGGCAACTTCATTAACCGTCTGGAGGCCCATCAAGAGAGTGTCATCCATGAATTGTTGATGGGTTGATGAGGGGGTAGGGTTATGGAGCTTGAAGCCAGTGAACGTGTTACTGAGGTTGGAAACCTTGAAGGTTCTGCTCAGTCCTTCGGCCATAATGACAAAGAGGAAGGGGGATAGAGGGTCTCCCTGTATGATGCCTCTAGGGGTACTGAAAGGATTGGAGGGAGAGCCATTAACCAGGATAGAAAAGAAGGCTCCTCAGACAGAGATATAATCCAATTTATGCAATCATGATGGAAACCAAAAGTAGTTAAGACTTTCCGCATGTAGTTCCAGCTGATTTTGTCGAAGGCTTTCAACATATCCAATTTCATGATCGTGCCATGCTTCTTTTGGGTTTTAAGAGAGTGAATCATTTCATGCGATAAGATAATGCTTTCAAGAATTTGTCTGCCCTCGACATACCCTGCTTGACTAGAATAGATAAGGAGGGGGAGAATAGTCTTGCTTATGTTGGAAAAAACCTTGGAGATGATTTTGTATATAACATTACATAGGGAGATCAGTTGGAAGTGATTCAGAGAATCAGCTCCTTCCTCCTTTAGAATGAGTATGAGGAAGGTGGCATTGTGAAGCGAACAAAGTTCCTTCTAAAAATTAATTACTCCAAAAGACTTGGAATATCAAGATATCCATTAAGGATATAAATATTATATTAAATATGAATAAGAATGATAATGAATTACAAATGAGAACAATATGCTTGCTTATATATCAGGCAAGTGTCTCTTCATGAAGAGTCATGTCTCATTTAGACATGCCTCTTCAACCTAAATACTAATTAACTAATCATTATTTATGATTATTATTGTTTACATTATCTATATATATATTTTATTCGTTACATTGCCTCCTTCCTCAAAAAGCTTTGTCCTCAAAGCTTGTCGATGAAAAAGGCTTGATCTCTTTTTCGGCTTCGAACGTCTTTCTCTCTCAGGATAGTCATCCTCATCGATACAAGTTGATATGATCTTCTTAGTGACAAACAGAATTGTTGCACTGAGAAGGGATCAGACCATCCCAGATTAATGTTCTGTGGAATATTCCGATCATTGGAATTTTGTAACGACTTGTTAGCATAAGACTGGAGTGAGATTACATCACTATTATCTAGAACATCAGTTTGTTGTTTCTGGTCTGAATGGTACCGATACGTAGCATGGTTGATTGGTATACTCTCGTGATTTGAATGTCGATATGGAGTTTTCAGATTTTCTTCTGGTGAAGATGTTGTTGAATTGGTCATGGAACATTCACTTGGGATGTCCATTGTCTGAACTACAACATCTAAGTGTGTCATTTCTTCAACTGACTTGTCTTCTTGAGTTTTCATATTCACTGGATCGGTATTCATTCCCTTATTTTCAACTTGGACTGTTACGACTGGAGATTTCGATGCTTCTTCTTGAGTGAATTGTTCCAACTTATCTTTTAATGCTTTCTTATCATCCTTAAGCTTCTTAATTTGAGTGAGTAGACTTTGATTATGGTTTTTCAGTCGTAAAAGTTCTTTGATTTCTGATTTATCAACCTTATTTTCAGTGTTTTGAATTTTAATATTTTCATCTTTTAGATCTTTGATTTGTTCTAATAAATTTTTATTAAGGTTCTTTAAACGCAACTTCAAGAATCATAATCACAACATTACTTCTTTACCCAATCATCAAGTTAGGGCATCCAATTTTTGTCACATTATCAAATTTACTAAACTTATCAAAACCTAACCAAGATCAACAAGAATATATTAAGTATCACTTTTATTATTAGGGTTACCATGCTTATCACAAGCATTAACAATAGTATCAAGTTACCATATATCAAAATCAATGTTTCTAGCCAACTTTATAAAATCAGGAAATCCACCATGTCTAATAAAATGTAAGATACTTGCCAAATATCAAGAGCACCAATATATCACATGTACCAAAAATCAAACTTACTTTCATATGCATGCATGAGTCATTTATGAAGGTGATATTCTCAACATACCTTAGGGCTTAATTTTCCATCCAATCTTGCAGTTAAATCATAACACTGAAAAAATATACTTCACATACCTTGTAGTATTCATATACCTTTGCAACTTGTAACACTTATTTGTCATTTGCATATCGTAATTTCCGTATGCTACTTTGCAAAAAAATTCCTTAGGTACTTCTTTCCTTTCAACGCTAGCTCTTCACTTCCTACACTAGCTCTCTTTTCCTGCAACTTAGATGATCCTAAAAAAGGATCTGCTTATTACATCTCATTTAGAGCTTAGAAGTATTCAGATACTCAAATATTATTGCAAGAAATATAAGTAATAATCAAAACAATAATTTTAGTATCACAAAGAAATAACATAAATCTAAAAGGTACTTATCTTTAACGAGAAGTGATCATCTCCCTCTTGATCCAACCTTCCAACATTGAGACTAGCCCATCTAGGGTTACACTAAAATTGTCACAAGTGCTAAAATATCTTCTCACTTATCATATCTCAAGACTTTGAAATATTCTAGGGTTTCTTCCAAACCCTAACCTCATAATATTCATCAAACTAGATTTCCTAGGGTTTCCTTCAAACCTTAGCATACTTTTAGGTCTCCTCCATATTCTCTTGCTTCCATCAAAGGTGTCTTCACAGGGGTGATCTCAATGAATTTCCTTCATCCTAACTCTCATACCATGTTAATTTTCTTAGGGATGTATTGTTCTTTGCTTTAGATAATTGCATTTCATTATTTACATATTGAATTCACGCCACAACATCATAACATCATTAGCAACATATGTAAATATAGAAAGAACAATATCATCATCAATGCGGTGAAACATAAAGGAACAATAGAAGGAAATCACTCACACATAGAGACACCAAGATTGATTGGAGACTAGGGAAGAACCCCACAAATGGGGAAAACCCTTTCAAATTCTTCTTCTTATTAGATTGTCATAATATGTTAAGCAAAGAGAGTTTACAATAATCCAATTCTTCATTCACAAGACTATCCATCAAAACCAACCAAATTATATCCGCGAGATGAACCCACAGTGATATTAATATGCGGTCAACTATCAAAATATGTGGTCAACTATAAGAAAAACAATAAGTCTTGGCTGCATGGAGCTGACAGTCATACATGCGGTTGAAGCATTCTGGCAACATGTATAGGATTGTAAGCATGCGACTGGAGCATTCTGGCAGCACGCATAGGCTCGTAAGCATACAAATGCAACCAATTTTTTTTGTGACAACCCTATGGCTATGAACTAAAAACCCTAATCTGCACGTGCGAGCTCAGACCCTTTAATTTTAGATCTGTGCGAACGAATTCCTCGTGAACCAATTTCAGACCTATGCAACCCACAACCAAATAAGGCAAAAGAAGAATGCTTAATGATGATCTCCAAATGAGGGTCACTTGACTTGTATTTATAGCCTTCCAAGGGTGTCCAATTTCCTTTTAGGGTCAACCTGTCCTTTTTTGCACATGTGGGGTTCCATATTAAAAATATATTTTTTCTTTAACCAAATTAAATTCTTCCAAGGGCTAGGAGGAGCCTTTCTTGATGAGGAAGATTTTCCAAAGGAGGGAATTTTTCCCTGAGCTACCAAAGTAATAATGTGTTAACATAAAAATACATCACAAACAATGAAAAAATAGTCTCACAATCATACACGGTATGCGTGAAAGTGCACCGGCTCTTAGAGCTTCGTATATTAAGTGAAATTCCTAAGATACATGATGAAAATGTTGCCACACTGACCCCAATAGTGGAACATTAAGTCACCACTTTCTCCTCCAAAGAAATATCTTCTCTCCTATGCCAAAATAGATAAGCCAAGGTGAAAAGTCCTTAGTTCAAAGTCCCTTCTCTTAAGCTATGAGGCTGTATTTATAACAAATGAGGTGACTCTTCACCTCCCATGTGACTCTTGGCCTCCCTCATGACTCTTGAGATTCTACTATGAATTTTAAAATTCCCATATGACCTTTCAAATTCTAGTAACTCTAGATATTTCTAGTGACATTTCACATTCCATGTGGGACCCTTGGTCTTTCACACTTTTTTACGTTCTCTAATTTTTGAAAATATAATAATTACATTCCACAAATGATATGGCAAGATACATTGACACATATGACTTTGTGATGAAACTTGGACAAGCCATGACTTGGCATTGATGATGTGGAACTTCATTGTGATGTGTCTAGGCCAAGCCTTTCTCCTTACTGCTATGACTTTGACTTCTACATGATGTAGTTTTTATTGCTCATTTTCACCTTCCAAAGGGTTCGGATCAGTGTTAGAACCTTCCAAGTCAACATTAGAGGCCACCATTATGTCATGGTCCAAGATTTCTTTATGTCCTTCATGATGGTTCTTTCTTCTGCTCCTTCTTAACAAGTGATCTATTGGAGCCCCTCCTTGATGATCTCCTTTGAGGATCACCTTGCCATGTTGATATGATAATACCTACAAATGAAGTCTACTCATGATAGGCCAACATTAGTATGGAAACCACCTACTCTATCTTCACTTTTCTCATGAAAGATGCAGACTACAATGAGGCGATAGACAAGGGTTTGAGAGCAGGATGTTGAGAATTGCATAGTTGAGGATCACAGGGGTTGAGGGATGACCTCTCTATCCATTGGAACTATGAAATGTGTAGTAGGAGACTCACCAGATGAAGGGACTGCGTAGTTGGGAAAGTTAGTGAGACAAGGAGGTAAGGTTACACATTGTAACTGTGAAACGCGTAGTAACTGAAGAGGAGGCTTAGGATATTGTGAAATTAGGAATGCTAGTGACATAGGAAGGCTCAACTGTCTATTGCAACTATTCAATGTGCAACCTAGAAGATAGGACAAGATACTATGTAGTTAAGGGAGTCAGTGATGCAGTGAGGTAGTATTTCTCATTGTGATTGTGCAATTCGTAGTTCTAGGAGGACTGGGAAAGTGGATTGCATACTTGAGGAAACTTGACTATTGACTAAGATTTTTTAGTGAGCAGTGGAATCCTGATTGTGAAATGATTGTGCATTTTAGGAGGCAGGGGATAAGAATAGGGATTACACAATGCATAGTCCTTGGAGGTAGTGACTATGTAGTGCATAGTTCTAGGAGGAAAAGATCGCTTACTGGGGACAAAGACTGTATAGTGCACAGGTTAGAAAGGTAAGATGATGAGTGGTTGGTTGGGAAACTTGCGAAGTGAGGAACATTTCAGAAGTTGACTAAGTGTGGGATCAGTGAAATGAAAGATGAAACCAAAGCATGTAACAACGCTTGATAATGATCACACACTTACAATCGATCAACCACATGACAATTAAGCACTTAACACCCAAAACCAACATGCCCATTGAAATGAAAATAAAATGATACTTACCTCGAAGTGTGATACTTGGGATATACTTTGCAACACAAGTGGGGATTGCAACCAGAAAGTGAAAAATACTCAAAATAAACATAAATATCTTGAAATGACAACAAAGGGATACTTATTTCTAGTTGTGATAGTTGAAACATGGGTTTGCGACCTTTAGAATACAAGTTATGACACAAGTGTCGATTGAAACTAAAAAGTGTGCTAAGTTGTGGGAGAGTGTCTAGCACATATTCTTATGATATATAAGATCAGTTAATGCAAAACAGTGTGTTAGATCTACCTCTTATGGTGCGTCAAAGAGAAACACAAGTAGAAATGAAAAAAGTAAAAAATGACACTTGCGACAGTAATAATAAGTGAAAATGACACCTAAAAAAGATAAAGGAAGTGAAAGTGACACTTGCGAAAGCTAAAGAAAGAAAAAGTGACACTTGTAAAAGTGAAAGAAAGAAAGAAATAATCGTGAAAGTGAAAGGGACACTTATGAGATCAATGGTGCACAAGAGCAAAAGTTGAGAAAACTCATTGGGATGATGGTACACTTGCAACTAAGAGTGAGAGAGAATGTCAACTAGAATTGTGCATTGAATATCCACAGGGATTACATAGTGCACTGTCTTTATGAACTGTGAAGCCATTACCACCCAGGATTGCGCAGTCATTGTCATCAGGAGTTGTGCAATGCCTGCCTTCAAAGGGAAACATTGACTTTTGAGATTGATAAGAAGAGGTGCGCTTGTGATTGCATCAAAAACTAAGCATGTGTAAGACAGTGACTTCAACACTTAGTAGATCATCATTTGACCATGAAGAAAATCTTATTAATTTGGAACGACAGATTGTAGGATCAAAAGGAGGCTCCAAAATTCAAGTGTAGGCAAAAATTTGGAGGGTGTTTGTCACAATGACAACACTAGGTGACACACTAGAAGAACATTGGCTTCTCTATTTAGGTCTAGCTTTAGGCATAGAGTCTAGTCCTTTAGGAAGTATTGATTCAATGTGTGGATTATGTCAACTTCCCTAATTTTCCCGATTATGGATGTAGTCTTTCCTATTCCCATTTTTTGGTTAAACACATTTATAAGGCTTACCATATCCTAATTGTTTTGATATAGGAGAATGATGGTATATATTCATGAGTTTAAGATGATCAAAGTTTTAGTTCCATCTCTATTGTTGTTCCACTACCAACAAGCATGTTTAGTACCCCAAAAAAGTCACTACAGGAACACAAGAATCACTTCGCTACTAGCGAGCTTGTTTAGTATATCGACGAAGTTTCTTACTTGACCTCTCTACGCAGGAAGCCTTTCTCTTCTTTCAACCTTTATTTTATTTTCATTATGATCATTAGAATTTTATCAACGTTTATATTTCCAGGGTGGAAGAGGGATCCTGAATTATTGAGAGAAAGAAAGGCTAGTCCTTTAGAGAGTGTTGTATACCTTTGAAATTAATATGCTCATTTTTAGTTTTCTCCTTTTACCTTCTCTACTTGATTGAATTGACAAGAAAAACACTATTCAATTACCATACTGAGAAAGGAATGAAGATCCTAAAATAGATATGGGCATCATGGTTCTACTTATAGATTTCCATTTGAATGAATCATATTTTCCATTTAGACATCATAGACCTTAAAGATATCAAACCCAAATAAAGAAGGGGATTATAGACTAGCCAAGCAATGTTTATCATCACAATTCCCCTTTCAAAACTTTGACACATTGTTCAGTTGAGACAAACAAGAGCAGTTTTTATGCATGGTATTATTAAATAAACACGAAAGAAAAGACATGACAAAACAAGAAAGATAAAAGAAGAGAATAAAGAAAATGCAAGACTTAAAATAAAAGGAGCGTGCAAGACATGAAGCAAGAGACAAAGCAAATGGAAAAACTAGATGTAAAACAAAATGCAAGATCAATGCAATGCGAAAGAAAACTAATATGCAACCAAACCTACTCCTATTCTAACCGGCTACAAGGTCAGGGTTAAGTGTAGTGAAATTTCCAATGTAGCCACTGAAGTTACTTCTGATTTGTGAATAAAAAGATATGAGCAATTACAAACAATGTAAAACAATGTGCAAAATTAAAAATATGATTATGAATAATTTGCACAAGAGATAGAAGGTCTTTCCTAAAGATAGAAATATATGCCATGACAACTAATTTTAACCAATCTGTAACCTTACCTTTACAGTATGAACAACAATAATACAAACCTTGAAATATTCTTATGAATGTACCTTTGTCCATGTTCTCAGTCTTAGCAAACATCAAGAAATATCAAAACTTATTATTTACAACAAAGCTTGCTAAATAATATGTTTCCAGCAAATCATAGATTCAGTAATGGAATTCGAAACGATCCTTTTGAAAGCCCTAAAAATATTGGGAGAATGAGTTTTAAATTAGTGCATTCAAATTAAGAGAAGAATCTTGCAAAGAAAAGATAACCTAATATTGTTCAAAAACATTGTGAAAATAATGAAGTGCCTCAACTGTTCGACAAGCATGTGAATAATGAACTGATAAATTGTAATGATCAATGGGCTCAAAAATATCAATTAATGTAAAAAAACTATCATCAGATATATTAGCGAGAAAACGATTAATTGAATGACAATTGTTAGACCTAGTGTTATGATCAGATTGGTGGCTTGGCATACAATATCCTTGATTCTTGATCAATTCCATTTGTGTCCAATTCCATACCAGACCAGTAATATGAAATCTTGGGGAATTAAAAGCAATTGATGGCCTTGTAAATCTGGGAAACCAATTAGAATAACATGTTAACACAATTTTAGAAGGATATGTCAAATCACATATAATTTCCATATTAGCATGGGGGTTTTGATACTCTAAATGATTCAAGCAGTCAATGCTTCTCAAAAGAATTGATTGGTTGAGAATTGATTAGCTTTATCACATTCACAATGAAGATTAGGAGCTAATTTTTCACAAAAGCACTTAACTAATATGAATTCTTGGACCAATGATAATATTTATCTTGATAATTAGAACGATAGGATTCATAGCTTTGTGTATCCATGAAAGATATAAATTCCAATACTGTATTCAATGCAAGAGGTTTACAAGAAGATGAAATAACTAAATCAGAATCCTTTATCTGATTAGAAACCCAATCTTGAAAATTAGAAAAACTGCCTTAGAAAACCCCAAATTATTTCAAGAATGAGTTGGAATCTAGTGAAACAATGCAGAGAAAATAAACATGAGAGAAAATCTAGATCTAACCCACTTTATGGATCTTATCAAGATAATGAGAACCTGACATAACCATCAACGAGAGTTGAAGTGCCCCGACTCCCTGACATGTCCCAAAAATTTCAAATGTTGGAAAATTATATTTTGAGAAATGAGTTAGAGTGTGAAATGTATGTGGAAAATTATTATAATCTATTATAACAATATCACTATTATCTAGATGGAAGCCATCTACATCACTGTTTTGATAAAAAAATTCAACCTTAAGAGACATATTACTCAATTTATACAATTATTCTTATTTTGTACCTAAGGATATATAGACCGGAGAAATATCACGAGCAACCTAAACTAAATAATTAACCTCATGCAAGACTGGAAATTGCAAGGATTTTTGGTTTCTTATTCATCATGTGCAACCTTTCCATTTTGTGTCAATTTAAAATTAATCTCTTCAGATTGTGAATTCAAGAAGCATGGCATATTTTCATCACAAGTTAATTTATTACAAGCAACAAGACACAAGGGATAGTAAGCTAAAGAAGAAGTTCCTACAAGAATATATTATTGAGAAATCAAAAGATTGGATGATATACCTAGGAATTATTCAATGGGATCATGGTCATTAAAATGATGACTGTCTGAGGGTTTCTCCTGGTTAAGAGGATTAATTTCATTTGACTAATTTATGAGATCATAAGATTCTAGGTCGACCAAGAATGAAGGAACAACATCTTGACATAGAGGACTTTGATATAGGGAAGAGAGATAAAAATAATCTTCACCTTTCTTCTCCTCTACTTGTGGAATGTGACCACCTTGTACATGATAAAAAATTGGACTAGCCAAGTGATAATCAAGAGTATCTGAAGAACATGTTAGTAAAGTAGATTGATCAAGTGAATCAGGGTACAACAAGCTATGCAATGTAGATGATAGAGGATGATAGGTATCCTTTGAAGAAAGGATAGTTTCAATTGAAACAAATTATGGATTAGGATTATGTGCATTGTGATCTTGAAAAATCAAGGGATCAACCTCCACCTTAGGCTATATGAATTTATTAGAACATCAAATGTTTCTCAAATAATATCCTGACCATGGGAAGCAAAAGAAGGTGGAACAAGAGGATCAACAATTTTATTTTCAGATTTCCCAACTTCAACAATAACACCAGAGACTACCTTGTTAGGAAATGAAAATGGAGGAGGACAAGGGACAAAAGGAACAGTTGGTTCCTCCTATGATATTAGAGGTGTCTCATAATTAATAAAAGTTGGGAGAGCACAATCAACCAAGGGTTCATATTTACATTGTTTCAATAATATTTGAACCAAATGTTGAAATGCTTCCTTAAAGAAATACCAGTCAAAATCTTCTTCAGGAAAATCATAACATAGGTGAAGAAATATATTAGGAAAATCCTTTATATATTCTTTATATTTCAGTCTAAGTTGATTAATCCTTTATAAACATCTCAATAATCATACCTTCCAAAGGCTTGACGCATCTCCTTGAATAATTGTTCAAATGAATGAATAGAAGCAAATGGTAAAGTCTGACACCATAGTTTAACTCGATCTTCAAGTGTGAGGGTGAATAATTTACAAGAAACATCTTCACAATCCACCTCATTAAGATCACACAACTTAAGAAATTGAGATGTATGCTCAGCTATGGATATTCCACCCTCGCCATCAAACGTTAATTGAGACAATTTTTAAATAAGTTCCATAGGGAGTGTAAGATTTGATATATTAGAAAACATCCTTGGATTATGATTTGGGAATGATCTATACAAGATAAGAGATTCAAAATAGACTTAACGAGCTCAACTTATCATTTGTACCTCCTTATAGTGCCACCTGTTGGTGGTGCTACAAATATGTCAACCAAGGGGGTCTCCCCAGTATGAAGTCCTAAACAGACCTCACACCGTTTGGAGTAGGAGACCCAACCAAGAAATAAGGATGGTTTCCATTATCCTTAGGAATATTCCTTGGTTGCAATTATGAACATAATAGATTATGCAAACAATACTTGAAACAAGAAAGTTAGTTGACATTGTGAGGCATACAATTGCAATGCATATAAGGTACTTTCACAGAAGGGAAAAGAGAGAGTGCACCTCTAGAAGAATGGTACTAGTACTATCCTAAAAGAGACACACAAGTGCATGGAAGGAATCACTACTTAACTTGCAAAGTAGTTCACGAGATAACAACGGTCATAAAAGAAAGTAAAATTGCACATTCAATAATATTGCATACCAAATCCAACAAAATATTTCATTTTCATTAGTATGTGTTAACATAAACATACACCATAAACAATGTAAGAATAGTCTCACAATCCACATGCACTGGCTCTTAGAGCTTCATATATTAAGAGAAAATCCCAAGATACACGATGACAATGTTACCACACTAGCCCCAATAGTGGAACATTAAGTCACCACTTACTCCTCCAAATAAATATCTTCTCTCCTATGCCAAAATAGAGAAGCCAAGGTGAAAATTCCAAAGTCCAAAGTCCCTTCTATTGGGCTATGAGGGTGTATTTATAACAAATGAGGTGACTCTTCACCTACTATGTGACTTTTGGCCTCCCTCATGACTCTTGAGATTCTACAATGACTTTTCAAATTCATATATGAACTTTGAACTTGTAACAACTCTAGAACTTTCTAGTGACTTTTCACATTCCATGTGGGATCCTTGGTCTTCCACACTTTTTACATTCTCTCATTTCTGAAAAGATAATAATTACATTCCATGAATGATGCGGGAAGATACATTGGCACATATTATTTTGTGATGACACCTGGACAAGCCATGAATTGGCATTAATGACATGGAACTTCATTGTGATGTCTCTATGAGAAGCCTTTCTCCTTGGTGCTATGACTTGGAATTCTACATGATGGATATTTTATTTCTCATATTCACCGTCCAAAGGGTCTGGATTAGTGCTAAAACCTTCCAAGTCAACGTGAGATTCCACCATTCATTCATGGTCTAGGATTTCTTTATGTCCTTTATGATGGTTCTTTCTTCTGCTCCTTCTTCGCAAATGCTCTCTTGTAACCGTCCTTGATGATGATGAGTGGTTGGTTGGGAAAGTTGCGAAGAGAGGAACAATTTAGAAATTGTCTAAGTGTGAGATCAATGAAATAAAAGATGAAACCAGAACATGTAACAAGGCTTTATCATGATCACACACTTACAATCGATTAAACCACATGACAATTAAGCACTTCACATCAAAAATCAACATGCATCCATTGAAATGACAGAAAAACGACACTTACCTCCAAGTGTGACACTTGAGATATACTTAGCAACACAAGTGAAAACTGTAGAAAGAAAGTGCAAAGTACTCAAATTCAACATGTATACCTTGAAATGACAACAAAGTGACACTTATTTTTAAGTATGATAGTTTAAAGATAACTTTGCGACACTTAGAATACAAGTTATGACACAAGTGTCGACTGCAACTAGAAAGTCTACTAAGCTATGAGAGAGTGTCCAACACATATTATTATGATATATAAGACCAAATAATGCAAAATAGTGCACTATATTTGTCTCTAGTGGTGCACCAAAGAACGACACATGCAGGAATGAAAACAATCAAAAGTGACTGTTGCAATAGTAAGAATAAGTGAAAATGACACTTGCAAAAGCTAAAGGAAGTGAAAGCGACACATGTGAAAGTTTAAGAAAATAAAAGTGACACTTTCAATAGTGAAAGCAAGCAAAAAATATAGTCACGAGAGTGAAAACGACACTTATGAGAGCAAAGTCACACAAGAGAAATAATTGAGACAACTCACTGGGATGATGGTACACTTGCAACTAAGAGTGAGAGAGAT
Organism: Pinus tabuliformis; assembly: GCA_031772625.1. Lineage (NCBI taxonomy): Eukaryota > Viridiplantae > Streptophyta > Pinopsida > Pinales > Pinaceae > Pinus > Pinus tabuliformis. The sequence continues at coordinate 1,481,780,813 of CM062816.1, forward strand.
TGTCAACTCAAATTGTGTACTAACTGTATATAGGAATTGCACAATGCATTATATTTATGAATTGATAATCCATTACCACCCAGGCTTGCGTAGTCATTGTCATTAGGAGTTGCAAAATGTCTACCTTCAAAGGAAAACATTGATTGTTGAGCTTGCTAGGAAGAGGTGCGCTTGCGATTGCATCAAAATCTAAGAATGTGTAAGAAAGTGAATTCAACACTTAGAAAATAATCATTCAACCATGAATCAACTCTAATAAATTTGGAATGAGAGATCGTATGATTACAAGGACGCTCCAAAATTCAATTGTAGGCAAAATTTTGGAGGGTGTTTGTCACAGCGACAACACTAAGAGACACACTGGAAGAACTCCAACTTCTCTGTTTAGGTCTATCTTTAGGAATAATGTCTAGTCTCTCAAGAATTATTGAATTACCATGTGGATTATCTCAGCTTCCCTACTTATCCTAGTTATGGTTGTAGTCTCTCCCATTCCCCTTTCCTAGATAAACACATTTATGAGGCTTACCATATCCCAATTGTTTTGATCTGGGAGAGAGATAGTATATATTCATGAGTTTAAGATTATCAGTGTTTTAGTTCCATCTTCAGTTTTTCTCCGCTCCTAGCAGGTCTATTCAATACCCTGATGAAGTTGCTTGGTTCACCTCTCTGTGCAGGAAGCCTTTCTCTTCTTTCACCCTTTATTTTATTTTCAATATGCTCATTGTAATTTTATCAGTGTTTATATCATCAAGGTGGAAGAGGATCTCAAATTATTGAGAGAAAGAGAGGTTATTCCTTCAGAGAGTGTTATACACCTCTAAAATGTTTCTCCTTTTCCCTTCTCTGCTTGATTGGGTTGGCAAGAAAAGCACCATTAAATTGCCATATTGATTCAAGCAATGAAGATCATAAAATAGATACAGGCATCATGGTTCTTCTTATGTCTTTCCATTTGAATGAATCATATTTTCCATTCAAACATCATAGACCTTAAAGATATCAAACCCAAGCAAAGAAGGGGATCACAGGCTAGCCAAACATTGTTCGTCATCATAATCCCCCTTTCAAAACTTTGACACATTGTTATCTTGAGCCAAACAAGAGAAGTTTTCTTGCATGGTCTTAGTGAACAAAACATGAAAGAAAATACATGACAAAACAAGAAATATAAAAGTAGAAAATAAAGCAAATGCAAGACTTAAAATAAAAGGAGCGTGCAAGATGGGAAGCAAGAGACAAAGAAAATGCCAAAACTAGATGCAAAGAAAAATGTAAAGTTAATACAATGCAAACGAGACCTAAAATGTAACCATACCTACTCCTAATCGAATCGACTAGAAGGTCAGGGTTAAGTGTAGTGAAATTTCCAATGTAACCATCAAAGCTACTTCCAACTTGCAAGTGAAAAGATATGAGCAATTAAAAACAATATAAAGCAATGCACAAAAATAAAAATATGATTATGAATAATTTGCACAGGAGATAGAAGATCTTTCCTAAAGGAAGAAATATATGCCAGAACAACTAAATTTAACCAATATGCAACCTTACCTTTTTGGTCAAAGCAAAAATAATACAAATGTTGAAAGCTTCTTATTAATGTATCTTTGTCCATGTTCTCAGTCTTAGCAAACATCAAGAAAGATCGAAACTTATTATTTAAAAAAAATATTTCTAAACAAGATGTTTCTAGCCAATCATAGATTTGGTCATGGAATTCGATACAATCCTTTTGAAAATCCTAAAACTCTTGGGAGAATGAGTTATCAATTAGTGCATTAGAGTCAAGAGAAGAATCTTACAAAGAAAAGATAACCCAATCTTGTCCAGAAACCTTGTCAAAATAGTGAGGAGTTGACATAAGCATCAACAAAGGCTGAAGTGCCTCAACTGTTTAACAAACATATGGATAGTGAAATGATAAACCGTAATGATCAATGGGCTCAAAAATATCAATTGATGTAAAAAAACTATCATCAGATATATTAGTGAGAAAACTATGACTTTGATGACAATTTTTAGACCTACTGTTATGATCAAATTAGTGGCTTGGCATACTAGATTTTTTATTCTTGATCAGTTCCCTTTGTGTCCAATTCCATGCCAAACCAGTAATACGAAATCTTGGGGAATTAAAAACAATTGATGGCCTTGTAAATTTGGGAAACTAATTAGAATAACATGTTGACAAACAGGGAAAATTTTAAGAACCCCTCCCAAATTTATAAATATAATAATTGGGCGAATCTCCATGGTATATAGGAAAAATGGAAGGCGATTTTATCAATAATATAATATGTATATATAATTTTCTGGCGAATCTCTCACCAGGCATGGCGAATATTTTACTCAATTATAAAATCTTGTAAGAACTTGGCAAGTCTTTCACTAAATAATAAAACTTTGTAAAGTCCTAGTGAATTTTAGCATTGTGAACTCTTAGAGAATTTTTTGAAGAAGTATAAAACCATATATGATAAGAGCCACATGGTGGCAATATCACTATCTTTTTTCACATTTCCACGACATGGAACTTGTCTATAAAATTATAAAAAAACCAACCAGGAACAGGAACAACTCAAATGCTTTGTGAGAGCTAGTCTAGAAAAAAGCAACAAATAACATGTCGGCAGAATTGTTCATCGGTGAGCCGCTATTTCGTGGGCAATCTGTAAAGGAGTAGTTGGATATCATATTTCCAAATCCGGGAAAGCCTTTCCCATCCCTCACAAGATTTGTTAAAAATGTTGGGTGTCTAGAAGGTGTGGATTTGCTGAAACAAATGTTACAAGTGGATGGAAACAAAAGAATAACAGCTAATGAAGCTTTGAAACATCCATACGTTCAGTCCTACAGGACTATAAACAACTGCCATAAAAATTAAAAATGGAAATCAGCTACAAATCTCTTGATGACAACACTATCAAGATAGAGGTCGATGCTCTCTTAAAGACAGAGCTGCTGGAAATGGAAGCAGGTGCTATGAAGCTGACACTAGTAAAAGATGGGACAGCACAGCTTCCCATAGTGCATCCCACTCTGGGACAATCAGTTTTTTGATGTTTTGCAGATTGGGTTACAGTCTTGCAACTTGTTTTGGATTTGTCACCAACCTTATGTTTTGCTTCTAATTTATTTTCATCTGGTGATAAACAAAGTGTCAATCTTTTCTTAGGATAAAATAGTATTCTTTACAGACATATTAACTTGGCTAAAAAGTCCAGGACAATATGAACAGGACAGCTTCCAGGTTTTTTTGAAGATTTATCCTATCAATTTACTGCCGGAGGGTTTTCTGTGATTTCTTGCACTTTTGAAATTTAATCAAATTTCTACTTGAAATAAAAGTTCAGAAGAGACTATATCACTAATGCTAAACACACATAATTGAGAAGCCGATATGAAGCATTGTTTTTTTGGGTGTGTTACAACTTTGGTGACCGTGCAGCTCAGTCATTGCATGTTCAGTTTGTAACTCCACCTTGAAAGAGTGAAATGTGTGGTGTAGGATAAGAAGCTCTCTGTTAAGGCACAATTGTTTTTCCCCAAAATTCTAATATATAGATTCTATCTTGTTCATGTCTGTGTCAGGTGATGTTTCTTTTCACGTGCATGTGTTTAGTCAGATATAAAATACTCAAGTTCTCACCAGCTTGGGCTACAGTGGCCATTCTGATGATCTATTTCATACTCATTGCATTTTTCTAATAAAATGACATTATATTCATTTAAATTATGTGATTGAAATAGGGATACAAGAGCTTATTTGTATTTGAAGGTCTATAAGGCAGAGTATAAGCTCACACCAATCCTTGTTATTCTCTGCAAGAGAAAATCAGTTTCTATTTCACTCCTCAATAACACTGACTAAATCTCAGTTTGAAAATCAGTTAAATTAAGAAGACTAAATCCCAGTTTGAAAATCAGTTAAATTTAGATGAAATTTCTCATTCAAAATCATTTGGATGAGGAAATTGTCAAATAATTGTAAGTTGTCGTCTTAGAGAACATGAAGGGAGCACATTCGTCATATTCTACCAACTGCAACATACCTACCTTCAATGCACTCTCTGTAAGGACCATAACGGGAGCAAATGTGGACCCATGTACAAATTTTTACTGCCTCAGGGTTTGTTTTGTCCTGTGACTACTAGGTTCGTTAGTCCTTCACATAACTCTCGAACAAAATGAATCCAAGAGTGGAATATAGACTCTTTACACGCAATTTATTTTCTAGAAAGTCTATACAGAGAAATGAAAGTTGCAAGCATAAGAATTATGCTTCAAAAATGAATTTTCTTGTGTAGTGAGCTATACCAAGGGTATGCTTTTGCAAAGTTTTATAACAGAAAAATTTGTCAGGAGGAATTTATTAAGGAAATCTCTTGTTAGAAATGAAATCCAGTTGAGTTGAGATAAAGTCCATAGTTACAAAGAAGTATTGTTGTGGAAAGCAATTCCACTATGACATTCCTGTACATTTTAATACAATATAAAAGGAAATTGATGTGATTTCCAAGCTACTTGAATCCATTGAACACAGAGAGAATCAGTTGAGAACTGATGAATGAACATGGAAATCGATGTAATTCCTAAGCTACTTGAATCCATTTTGAACACAGAGAGAATCAATTGAGAACTGATGAATGAACATGAGCTGAAGCAAAAGGACACTATCATTAAGCTAGTCGACCCTAAAATTGAAGAAAATGATCATGTCAAACAAATCTACTAGCAGTGTACTAATAACGGTAAAATCGACTTGCAAGAAGAAAGTAACTTAAATACCACATTTGTTGGAAAATGAAATCAATCAACATCTAATCTTCTTCTGGAAAAAAACTAAAAGAGCTTTATTTCACTTTGAATTTCAAATGCTTGTTAAATGATCAAGTGGTAGTTGCAAAGAACAACTCAAACTGGATGATACCAAAACAAAATAATTTAGTATTTCCAAGACAAAATAACATTACTGATGTATCTTTGGATTCCATGAAAACAAAGCAATTTGATGTATCGAAATGATATTAGGAGATTAGTAAAGAGGATCAAATTAAGTGATGTTATGGCCATACCAATGACCATTGTATCCATTTACGCTTCGAGCGAAGAGACTCAGCAACACCAAGAACATCGAGTGCCCTCCAAGAAAATGTAGTCCTTGTGGTTTGTAGAGAGTCTTCACACTCTAACATCGGGCTCTTCAAACCATCTCTGCACAAGGTCATTACAAATGTAAAAAATCAGCAAGACACAAATTTGGTAGTAAATATGACCAAAAGAAGAACTAGTGCAAACAATTTTCACAATCTTGTTTTTGAAACCAACATTATAATCTCCTTAGCATTATGATCAGTTGTCAGTGTTCTTCCCAAGTCAGCAAACTCAGCTCCGCCTTGAAAAAGTGTAATTGCATAAAAGGAATGTCGGTCTCATGCCAATAGGTCTCCTACGATGAATGCGCAGGAACCTAGTACATAGACCATTTTTCTCTTCGCTTAGCTACCTAGGGCTTATTTCCCTTTCCAAATATCAATAATTCTTTTCCAAGAAAACATAAAATAAGAATAATATTTTACTATATTCTAAAAGGTGAAGATGTTGAAATCATGCCATAAAGTGAAAGGAAATCAAATATCTTTCCTCAAACCACCAAATATATAAAGAAAACAACAATAATTATAAAAATAAAACTAGATCTGTCGATCTATGCATGAAATAAGTCAAGCAACTAAAAAAATATGACCAAAATAAACCAAAAATTTCAAACTTGACAAAATCCTCTAAACAAGCAGCAAACAAACTGCTAAATTTTTCTAAGATATTAGAGCTAGACATCAACACAATTTCATGTACTTGAATAAGCCCATTGTTGCTTAGCGTTAGACTTCTTAAATTAGTTATTTATCATTTAATACTAGGACACTGTCTATGTGAAAAGAAATAGGTCCCAGCTTCATCAAATTTGACTTCATTTCAAATCAAAGATCAAATCCAAAGAACACTAACTCGTTACTCTTGGATGGTACTAATGTTAAATACACAAAATAACAAAAAATAAAGATATGATAAAAAAGTAGACCTGCAAGATTATATTGGTCGAGTGTGACAGGGACACAAATAACTGAGACTAGAGAGATTTATAGAAGGCAGTAGTTACTATTGTGTGATTAGTGGTATGGTGGAGAGACCTGTCACCTACCAAGAAGGGACGTTGGTCTCAGAAAAGTATAGTAGGGAGATCCATAGAGCATTTATGTAAAAGGAAGATGAGAAGTGTCGTCTTCAAGTTGGTTTATGTTATGGTAGAATTTTGTTGGTGATAAGTGGTAACAAAACACTTACATCAATAGGTAAAAAGTAAATTCGGGGCATGAGTTGGACTGACTCATGTTATCTCATCCCTTAATGGTCCTAAGGACATGTGGGGACCCGAACAACTTAGTACCTAAAAGACTTGAAAACATGGCTGACAAATCACTGACAAGAAATGGCTAGCAAATGAAAAGAAATAGGTCCCAACCTCACCAAATCCAGCTTTATTTCCTGTCACAAATAAGAAACAAACAATGTAATGATTAAATATGAAACATCAATCTTAAAATAACACACATCAAAATAATGTTGCTGCAATGTTACAATGAAAAATACAAATATAGAACCTATTTTTACCTGAAGTTGACATATAGTAATTTTGCATGATCAATGGAACATGTATACCAAAATAAGAGTCCTAGGGTAGTTCAATTTCCCAGTTCTCATCTTGGTCCTCATTTTCTAAATTGTGAACATGATCTTCTCTAAATGAACTATCATTATGAGCCTCCAAAACATTATGTTCTATATCAAGTTCATTAGATAGATTTATTATATTGTTTTCTCCCCTTCTATCACAATCTGATCGCCAAAGAGTTAGCGCTCTTTCATATGGAAAATTGTCAATGTCATACTTTGTTACATATAATCTTAAACATGTATCCACATGTTTATCAAGCTTGTTCCTCAACTTTGACTTCAAGAATGATAATGCACTAAACATTCTCTCATCCTCCACTGATCCCAAAATCATGGTTTGACACAAATCTGCTAATTTGAAATATTCTGATATGTTTTCTTGCAGGTATTGGCTAGCACTTAAAGTAGTCCATAATCTTGTTATAGCACCATTTTCATTAGGATTCTCCAAAAAAGGATATTGCTTCCACATTGTTTCAGCAAAGCGTCCACCTTGTTGATACAATTTTGATGAATCTAAAATACCTTCAATTTGTTCTCCATGTATCCAGACTTTCTTGCAAAAATGGTCTACTAAACATTTTAATCTTTTTTGAAAATCAGCTTTTAAAGTTCTTCGACATTGACAATTGTTCCAATATTGAGGGTATACCACACACATGGCCTCCAACAATTCATCTCGAGGAAATCGTTCTCTTATCTCTAATGATAGTGATCTTGCAATTTCTATCAAATTTTGTCTCACTGAAATCACAATATTATCAAATTGGTCTCTTGACACGGGGCAATCTTTGGTGATTCGTCCTGTCTTACTAATATAATGAAAGGGAACCATATACCCACGCACTACGATACATAGTATCCCTTTTTCATCAAAGGTCAAAAAATTTTCAGTATTTTCTATATTGATGATCTCAGTCCAACTTTTAAACTCTGGACCAGTAAAAGAGTCTGGCATCATATACAAATTATCCAATGCAAGACATGCTGACTTTCTTGCATTTGTGTATTCCGCAATATACATTGTGCGATTCTGAGACATTTTCACGAGGACATTCATTTCATGTAGCATAGGAAGAATTCCAGCCAATGTCAATAATGTCTCTATATTAGTTAGTTGAAAAAGAAGATCTTGAGCTTTGTCTACATTATAGCGATTTTCATACATCAACCCTACCAAAGATTTGAACTCACTAAATAGTCTTTGAGCTGGTCCATTTAATGAGATCCATCTTGTATCAACATCTTTCAGTAGATTTTTTCCATCCGTAATACCATCTGCAAATTGTTGAAACTCTAAATATCGTTTGGGACTACGAGAAAAGTATGCATGAGTCTCACGTACAAGATCTTCAACTTTTGAAACTGATGGAAACTTGCTTACTATTTTAAATGCAAGATTCATCCTATGAGCCATACAATGAATATTAAGCATATATGGTGAAGCTGATAGTTGTAGCCTAACACAAAGGCCATTCCTTTGTCCTTGCATTACCGCTGCTCCATCTGCTCCAACACATACCAACTTTTTTGCAATCATTAATTCATCCATACCACTTTCCTTCAATCCATTAAGAACAAGTTCATAAATATTTTCAGCTGTAGAAGTCTCTCTCATCTTATTAATCCCAAGTAGATAGGAATGTCTAATATGGTCATTAACCATATAAATGCTCATGCAAATCCATGAAGTATTATCTATAGCTGTAACCTCATCTAAAGACAATGCCAAAAACCTAGCATTTGCAATCTTCTCTTTCAAATCATCCTTTTCTACTTGAGCTAGATATCCTGCCCATCCCCAACCACTAGTTACAGACCAATGAGAAGATGGAAAGTTTGGCACTTGAAGAAAAGATAGTAATTTCATGTGATCTGGATAATCTGTCATAGGACGACCTTTAGATAAGATGTGAAATACAGTGCTCAATTGTATCGTCTTGGATAACAAATTTCTTTCCATCGTCTTTTCAAATAGAGATATGATGGTTCCTCCGTCCGCCTCAAGTTTCCTCTTACATAATAAATATTTTTTATATTCTTCTGCATATTCAACATGTCGACATTCCTTGGAAGATTTCCATCTAACAATAGATTTCTCTTTACCATTTACAATTTTCTTTTCATACACCTTTCCTGCATGCTTTTGTACCGTATCTAGCTTCATCTGAAATTTCACTTCCTTTTGAGTTTTCCAACTACACGCAATACATTTAACTTGTCGGAAAAACTCTTTCTCATTTGTAGGAGGTATTTCTTCAATAAATGGAAAACTTGAGACCCAATTTTCTTGGAATTGTCTTCCTATGGCCCACTGGCCTCTTTTCCTTTTCCGCGAATGGATTGTGTCACTTTCCAAGGAAAAATCTTTAACATTTTCATCACCAATTTCTGTTGAAACTGCATTTATCTCACCCTGACCACTTGAGGAACCTATTTCTTCATCCATCGTATGGATATCAAATGCATTTCCACAAGAGTTAACCTCTTTCTCAGTAACAGATTGTTCAAAGGAGCTTGAATCATGAAGAGGATGTTTATTTTTGGATGGAGCCTTTTGAAAGTATGATAATACATCTGTTTGCCTTGATGGTTTCTTCCCATGATTATCTTTTGACATCTCACTAAATATTCCACAAGTAAAATTTCCAATCGATCTGCAAACCTGCATCAACAGTTTTCAAGCGTTGAGATATGCTTCATATAAATTCACTTGTTCATAGAAAATAGAATTATACTTTGCAAAATAATTGTTGAGTCAACATTGAAAGAACATATATCAGAAATTGAATTTTGAGGCAAAATGGAATTTCACAAAAATTATTTAACAATGATAATGGGAAACTATTAAATTTTAAGACATAAAATATAATAATTCATTTGTATAACATTAAAACAACATCACTTTATTTGAATTATTCCTAATTTCCTACAGAAGTTGGTTGACGGATTCAGGACCTGGTCCCCTCCTCCCAAGCTAGCTTACAGTATGTCTACCATGCCCAAAACTCAAAAGCTAATGCTAAGCCAAATGAAAGGGTATTGCTACCTGAGGAAGAAATTTGAACAACCAGAAATCTAAGTATGGAAAGGGTAGAGCCTCCATCCCTTAGCATGTGAAAAATAAATGGTTAAAATATAATAAGATGGAAAGCTTAATTTGGAAGTCTTGACAGGGTCAAGGAAAGCCACTATTACTTCCACATCAAGAGGTTTGTTTAGAGAAAAGCTCATCTACTGAAAGTCAAGGCTTCTTTCTGACCAATCACTAGCCTTCGGAAGATGAGATTTCAAGAGAAACAATCAAGTCTGAAGATATAGGAGTTGATGAATGCCATTGCTCAGTTGGCTTGGCATTCTCTGTTTTATAAATCAAACAGTGTAAGTGGAACTATTTTGAGGAGTGCAGAAGGTTTAAGCATGTCTAGTTCCAGTTTTTCCATTTTGCAGCATTCTCAGAAATTTTATAGTCTGGAGTATCAAAGAAAGTTATCTCAGGAATGTTCTCAACTATGATCAAAAGTCTAAAGACCTACCTGTTTTTACTGACATCTAAGTGACAGCAATTTTCTCATGTAATTCTTCTTAAAGCCGAATTTTTCAAGGGGTTGTGCTCCAAGTGGGCTATTAGAGCCTGCCAACCCACAACTTCAATGACCAAAATATTCTAGGCAATACAGTTAGTACAGAAGAAATATATTTTATAGATATAGTATCATCGTTCAATACCTGCCAACAAAAAAATTTAAGCCTGACCAACTTGTAGGATGCTGCAAGTCAAGACTCAGATTGAAAGGTTGTCCTGCCTTTATTACAAAGTTCTATCTAATTTTGTAGCATAAGATATAAGGCTAAGAAACAATGTAGATAAGGCAAGATAATTTTATTTAAGTCTAAATAAAGCCTGACAGATAGGTAAATGGGACTACAAAGTACAACTAGTGATGCTAATATGTAGGGGAACCCTTATATGGTCTGGTTAAGAATTTAGAAAAATATTCAAATTCTACCCGGACTGTGGTAGGTATCCTAGGTTTATATCCTCAGTTAAATTTCAATATCTTTTTTCTAAACAACTTAGTTTTGACTTCGTCTTTGATTTTCCATATGCTTCTCTACCAGCATACTGGCTCCCCTTGTGTTTTCTCTGTGAGCACTGCTTTGTAACCAAGCTTTGCTGTGTAGCCGACTGAATCAAGGTTGTTAGACCAATTTAATTCATCCTCCTTATCTCTAATTTTGATTGTACTTAGTTGCAACAATGCAATATGTTAAGTTGTTAACATAGCCAACTCGATTGTCAAACGAATATCCTTCCAAACCTGTTGACCTTGCTGATATCTAGTGCTGTTTCTGCATGGTGGTCAAATTTGGATCCACAATATCAGCTTGATTGTGTGCCATTGTTATGCAGGGTCTCAATAGTTTCTTCATTAATCTCCTGGAGCCTTTTAAACCTCACCTAGGGATCTTCACCTATTCTCACTTTCTCTCCATTTCCTATTCTCCACATTGTGCTTAGTTGTAATATATAGACTGTTGTATAGACACTCTATATAACAGTGCAATTTGTCTTATAGCTTTACTAATTCTTTAGCAACAGTGCAATTTGTCTTCTTACCCTCCACAAGTCTTAACAATCAATTCTTCAATTATATGTTTAGCACCCTTCACTTGAAGATAGGATAATTCTTCCCATCAAGCTTAACGTTGGGTAGAGGGATGCTTTAAGATGAAGCTATCCTCCCCCTTGCTCAACAATTCTCTACAGATCTCATAACAGAACCAAAGGTAATCTCAGGAACAGCGTACTATACTACTATGACAAAGAACCACAATTCTGAAAGAAACATCAGTTTGGTTAGGATCTTCAAACAGCTACCAAGGAATCAAGCAAATGCTGCTCTGCAATTCAAAGACTTCAAGTATCCAGATGCATTGCATTGCTCTATGGCACATCAATGCAATTAAAGGAGAAATTGCATTAAAGGAGAAATTGAAATTTCCCCAGTGAAACATATGAACAAGGTTACAATCAAGAGAAACCAATTATCCAGGTTGGCTTGTGAAATATATTAGTATTCCCCAAAACATTAAATGAAATCAGATGATTATAAAATGGATAGTGTACCTTGCAATAGATTATCAACCTTCCTCCAAGACATGCCAAATGTGAGTGCACTGACCAAAGTAGAGGTGGAAAGCTTTGATGTAAATCTATTTATGGGTCATCATAGGGTTGTTATCTGGTCGTTTTAACACTGGGTAACAAATCCAATGCAACAAATATTGGGCATATAGATCATATGATAGAAATAACAAAATGTAGTGGCTAACCTTCTGATTATAAGTATGAGGAAATGAGTAAAATCCCTTGCATTTCAGTTGTTGGCAACTTGATGTACGCCATGGTATGTAGCCAACCAAATAGTGCACATTCAATTCGAGTAGTGAGTAGATTCCTTGCAAATCCAGACAAAGAACATTGGCAAGTAGTAAAGTGAATTTTAAGGTATTTCAAATGTACTAGTAATTATGTTTTATCTTTTGATAATAAAAATGTTGCGCTTGAAGGTTATAGAGATGCATAAATGGCTGGAAATATTGACATGAGAAAGTCCACCACTAGATATTTATATACTTTTGCAAGTGCAAGTGTCTTTGAAGTTTAGTTTGCATAAAATAGTAGCCCTAATGACCATAATGAGTTTTGAGTATTGTTAAGGGAAAATTGGGTTAACTTTCTAAACATAACAAAAATTACTCATGCATCTCATACCTTTTTATGACAAGCATCATTGTAAATGATTTTGAAGAGATGGATTTTTGATCTCATCCAAACTAATGAATGCATTTAGGATTTGAACAATTTAATCCACAACCTTAAACTAATGAAACAAAAAATAATAACTACAGGATGATCTATCTTGCTCACCGGTCCAAGGAAAAATTTTAGGGGAGGGGTGAGGCTATAATGGATTGTTCATCACCAACAGTCACTTGTGTGGTGCTTGGATTCTATATTGTTACCCTCCCTGCATATTCCAAAACCAAAACTATAATAATTCTTCTCTTTTTTGTTTTTGGCACGTTTGGTATTCATATTATCAAACTTTAGATGCAACTATTTTCGCAAATTGCTAATGAAGGATTTGCCTATCTAATCCTCCACTTATTTTGCTTAATCCTCACTCCCTTGTTTGTACTCGATTTAATAAAAAAATTAATTTCTCATAACTTCAATTTTGGGTTTTCTTCCCTTACAATCTATTTTATTTTCCTTCCAACGCATAATTCTCTGCGAACCAATGACAGCAGTAATACCGCGACTTGTTCAGTAACGAAAATCCTAGTGCACAAAGTTGCACGGCATTTACGGCAACTCAAAACTTATTGTACATCTTGAATAATCATTTATAATTTTATGATTTAACAACTTTATAAAAGCGCAACTGGAACAAAACCATAATATAATTAGAATAAAATAATTTATATTAGAATAAAATTGAAATTGCAATCCTTAGACTCTGAATGTTAATGACAGAAATCGAAATTCAACAAAGACACTGTTGCTAACAGAACACAGGATTGTAAAAACTTAGAACACGGGATTTTCAACGTTTTACAGACAAGCTACCAAATTCTAAATACACAATCCTCTAAAGACCTGCTACAGATGACCTGGGCCCAAAAGCCTTGGCCTGTCATTATCGGTCATCATTACTTTTCTGCATTAAAACTGAATATTTATTGAACACTGTGTTCGGAATTTGAGTAAGTTTGTCTCTGATGAATTTCTTGTCCTGCACCCTCAGATGGACGCAGCATTTGGTGTTTATAGGCTGGATATTACTGCTGGTAACCTCCATATCTTGGAAGAACATGGGATTGAGAATTTCTCACTGCGTGCTGACTCCTATTGCCAAATGGCATCATGCTATCCTGATCTAAGTAGGAATTTGTTCTACCATTTTGCTGGTGAATGCCCATTCGTCCTTGGTAGCCATGGTACCCATCAATAGAGACAGAAGACTGAATTTGTTGGTGTGAACTATCATAGCTATGATGATTCTGATTGCCATAGCATCTTTCACCATAACTATTGGAAGCAGACATGGGCTCATTATTCTTACTGCCCATATAAGTTCTAAGAATTGCTAGCAGAGGCTGTATTGACCATAATTCTCATTGGCATTGTATCTTTCACCTTTATATTGCTAGCAGTGTGTAACCACCATGATTAGATGACTGTGCTAAGCTAGCAGGGCCATATTGTATATCACCCAGAATTGACTTACATAAAATTCTAAGTCAACCCTTGGACTCATTTTGGATCATCTATTCACTCTGCCTTATTGTGATATGCATGATTGACAGAATTCACATGATAGATGACCTTTGGCCTGTCATTATCGGTCATCATTACTTTTCTGCATTAAAACTGAATATTTATTGAACACTGTGTTCGGAACTCTGATGAATTTCTTGACCAGATGGACGCAGCATTATAGGCTGGATATTACTGCTGGTAACCTCCATATCTTGGAAGAACATGGGATTGAGAATTTCTCACTGCGTGCTGACTAAATGGCATCATGCTATCCTGATCCTACCATAATGCCCATTCGTCCTTGGTAGCCATGGTACCCATCAATAGAGACAGAAGACTGAATAACTATCATAGCTATGATGATTCTGATTGCCATAGCATCCCATAACTATTGGAAGCAGACATATAACCCTGCTCATTATTCTTACTGCCCATATAAGTTCCACCATAAGAATTGCTAGCAGAGGCTGTATAACCCTGACCATAATTCTCATTGGCATTGTATCTTTCACCTTTATTGTAGGTTCCACGATAAGAATTGCTAGCAGAGGCTGTGTAACTTCGACCATGATTATCATTCCTGTTATGACTGTCACCCCTATTGTATATTCCACCATAAGAATTGCTAGCAGCGGCTGTATAACCCTGGCCATATTGCATATTCTTGCCTCATCAATAGGGGCAAGAATATGCAATATGGCAGAATTGATGAAGATGCTTACATTCTCTCTAAAATATAGATAATAAACTAAGTCAACCCTTGGACTCAGAGCAATAGGTTTGGATCACCCTAATACTATAGCCAACGACTCAGGTCTCTGCCTAAGAAATGGGATTCCCATTAGTGATATGCATGATTGACAGAATTCAGTACATGATAACAGAGCTAGTTTCGATGGCCCTTTGTTTGATGTTCCACTTCTTGAATCAGAAATCAAGCATGTGACTAAGATTGAGGAAGAAAAGCAAGCTTTCGAAATTGAAAAGGATCGCTTTTGTTTCCCTGAGCCTGTACACAAAGCTCATTTAGCGTTTTGAAGATCCTACTACTTACAACACTGAATACGAGAAATACTTATGAGATATATAAGTAGACCCTCATTCTCATTTTAAATAATCTCATATTACAGAAGTCTATTGGCACACAAACTGAAGTCCACACAGATTTGCATGACATATTTAATAGGGGCATGAATATGCAATATGGCAGAATTGATGAATATGCTTACATTCTCTCTAAAATATAGATAATAAACTAAGTCAACCCTTGGTCTTAGAGTAATAGGTTTGGATCACCCTAATACTGTAGCCAACAACTCGGGTTTTCCCAAACTCGGGGCACTTGCCTAGGGTATATAGGCGTAGGTTCTCATTCTCATTTTAATCACCTCATATCGCAGTAGTCTATTGGCACTCAAACTGAAGTCCACACATATTTGCATGGCATATCTAATAGGGGCAGGAATATGCAATATGGCAGAATTGATGAGGATGCTTACATTCTCTCTAAAATATAGATAATAAACTAAGTCAACCCTTGGACTTAGAGCAATAGGTTTGGCAAGCCACCAATGACAACAAATGAATTTTTATTTGAGATATGTTGCATATATTACTTCGAAGGTCAAATCACTACATACAAGAATTTCTTTTATCACATGATATTCCAAGATATAGATAATCCTTCAACTCAGGTATGCCATCAAATTAGATATGCCTATGGAGGGTCATGAAAACCTGAAAAAGTCAAACGTCCAAGAATTCTTAAGGTTCCACAGATCAACAAAAATAAGGCTGGTTTTTTTTTACAGTGCCTATCAAGGAACTCCAAGGAAATGTGAAACTAGTAGCATTTTGTATTTAATAGAAAAACGTTATGTTTCTTTCAAGTATGCAACAGACCAGAGGACTAATAATAGAGCTGAGTTTTACACTTTATGGTTACTTCTGAAATGTGCAACTTAAAAAGGAATTGATGGTCTCTAAGATATGGGGGATTCAAAACTGATTATAGATTGGGCAAATGGAAGAAGCCATATTGAAAATCTGGTGCTTATTCTAACCATAAACAGGATTTCAGAGGTAAGAATGAAGTTTGCAGAAATTATCTATTTTCATGCCTATGGAGAATTCAATGAACATATTGTCTAAGTAAGAATTGTCAATGCAGAAAGGGCCACTGCCAGAAAAGGAATTTAAGGGTAAAGTTACCCCAGTTAGAACTATGCAATAATTGCGTTGCCTAGTGAATGAAGTTTTTATACTTTTTGAGGGACCCGTAGCATCATCATCATTTGGACTGGAGTATTTGTGCTTGGCTGGGCTATTAATGGAAGCAGGGGGTTTACAGAAGGCCCTTGTTTATTATAAGGGGGCAATCAGGTTGAAGCCTATATTTGGATGTTCAATTGAGCCAAGGAAATGTATTAAAGGCTATGAGAGAGCTTCAAGATGTAATTTTGCGCTACCAACCAACAATCCAATTGTGTATTGACTATCTATTTGCCTTCGGGTATTTATCCAACGCTTTTTATGAACAAGAGTTGGCATTACCACTCTAGAAATATTCTATCATCCTGGACTCCATCTTTTTGGAGGTATAGAATAACCTGGGTGATGCATTGAAAATTTATGGGGAAAGTGGACGAAGAAATTGCTTGTTACCAGAACTACCTTCAAATTTAGGAAAATCATCCTCAGGCTCTGACAAATTCTGGGGGTATTTATATGGAATGGAATATGGTAAATTTGGTTGCTGCTCCTTTTTGTGGGATCCAACTGATATATAATGCAGGGGATGTCAAAGGTTCTCAAACAGTTTCCTTCAATTTTCCAAATGATAAGAAAACAATAAACGAGGTGGGAATTGCCATGGTCATGCTCAAAAATGTTGCAGAGGCTAAATTGAGGTCTATTGCAGGTACATGCATTTCTGAAGAACAAAACCAATATGTGGATTCTGAATCCATGTTCACACATATGGTTTTCAAAGAACATTGTCATGGGATTAAGCTTTCCAATAACAAGCAGTCACTTGAGAATAGAACAAAAGGATAACTTCTTATAGCTCCAGATGAAGATGCACTGAATGTTTTGGCAAACTTCATGGCTAATGAACAACGATATGTTGTATAAATTCTACATATTTACAACGTAGAACCAGATTATATTAACACAACATTGGTAACTGTCTTCCATAATTTTATAAGGGAGGATTTTGGTGACATTGTTGTATTCTTAATGAGGCAAGAGAGAATTGAAAGACTCCTGCAAAAGTAGGCTACACATTTGTTTGAGAAAATACCACAATTATCTGTTGTTGTCGGAGTAGAAAATTGCCTTGGGATAATGGAGGTCCTTCCAAGTCCATGGTTGAACTCATTTCCACCAGCTATTCTGTGCTTATAGATACTACTCCAAGGGAACATAGCCTGGTCATTTCACATCCAAAGTTAACAATCGTGCAAAAAGAATCTTCAGACATAGAGCTGGATTTTGCAAATCTGAGTTTTGAGGTAGTCTCACAACTGGTAAGTTGGTTCGATGAACTAGCCAATGAGATTAATTCAAGTAGAAGGCCAATTAGTATACTTGATAATGAAGATCTTCAGACAACTAATCCTTATATAAAAAGTCTAGTGCGCCAGGTGGATGAGAATTGTCTTTCACTGACATTAGATTGGCCTAGTCCTAATGCCATTAATAGAATGAGGCAGCCGAGAATGGAAGAAGAACGAATAAGGCAATGGAACATCAGTTTCATTGTTTTCATGACCAAAGCAGATGGTAAGGCAGCCGAGGATGAAATGCAAGAGTTTAGCTAGGGTGAATTGGTTACACTTCCTTTCCAAGACGATGAGCATCAAATGAACATGATCGACACCATGGCAATGTGTGTGGTTGATTGTAGTTGTGCTTATAAGCAAGAAATAATGGGAAGGGGACGTGACCTTCAATTGATGAATTTCTTAGTTGACCTTAGATTAAAGGAGCATACATACTACATTTTTCCGACCTATTCATTTTCTCAAGAAAAACTACTTCAAACACCGTAGACAAGGCTTTTCACCATGGTAACTGAAAGTGGACAATGGATACCACCACTTTTATCCCAACAGGAAGGCATGAGAAGTCTAGAAAAGGAGAAAGGTTGTAGTGCAACTTATACTGCTGGAAAGAGTGGGTGGGTTGATCTAGAGCGCTCCTCAATTGACAAACAAAAAGGCGGATTTGAAGACACATTGAAAGCCTTCACCCTGGAAAGAAATCAGATAAAAGAAGCTATGGATTTTTCCTTGGATAACATTGATGCCTCAGGGTTTGATGAGACTTGTGCATTATTGTGGGATATAGATACTTCTGTAAAGATGGGAAAATTTCCATATTCAAATACTTCTAGTGAATCTGACCCGAACAACAAAGATGACATTGTCTTAATTGATTCTGTAAGGGTAATTTTGTGGATAATAAGGAGAAATCTAATATTGGGAATGGAAACGCTTCTAGAGTCTATGGATGCCAAGCAAGGCTACGAGGAAATTTTGTTGCATGCTCAATCTGCTCACATGCTTCACTCTGGAATAAAACCAAGTTCAAATTTTGATCATACTATGTATGAAGATGTTATAGTCAAAGATATTATTTTGTGTTTGAAAGCAGCAAGCGAAGAGCAGTGGGAACAAATTGAGTGTGCAATCGATGATGGTACTGGGATTAACTTTCGATATGCACATGGATGGACTTTCTTTCATTGGACTGCAGATTCTTAAGGAAATTCTATTATTTTGTGTTTGAAAGCAGCAAGCGAAGAGCAGTGGGAACAAATTGAGTGTGCAATCGATGATGGTACTGGGATTAACTTTCGATATGCACATGGATGGACTTTCTTTCATTGGACTGCAGATTCTTAAGGAAATTTTACTATTCATAGGGCATTGTGTGACCATCGTTACCAAGAATTAGCTGAAGTAGTTATTTCAATGGGCAAAGGAGATTTATCAACACAAGAACCACAATAGTAGTATAGTACGCTGTAGAATTTCTTCCATCAGAGATTATTAGGGACAGAAATATCATTGCATATTAACTTGAGCTCACAATATGATACACCAAAATTATGTGACAAGGCCACTCGATGCATATGTTTGCGATTTCCTATGTTGAAGGTTCCAACAATCATTGCCGGCACCAACTGCTCTGGCCCTTATCACCGCAAGAAACAATATGACGTACTGTGCCAAAGAAGCACAACATATTCAGCGAATTGAAATTTGAAATTAACCTATCATCTGATAAAATAACCCTGAAAATAAAAATGACAGCGTATTTTGACATTAAACACCCAAGAACACATCTGGATTGCACAAAAATGAGCACAATCTACAGCTATAAGAAAGCTAACAGAATGAAAGGGAACACCAAAGGAAAAAGAAACGGACATTTAACGAAATAGGCGTGATATAAGCAACAGATAAAACAGCAATGACCAGAAAGTTACTGCAAAAATGGTGCAGATCACGGCTACTTATCCCATGCTTGAATATCAGCAGAGTTAATATACCTTTTACACGAACATGAGAATAAAGGGGCCTAATTTCTCGCGCTCAGCCAACAAAAGTACCGATTGTTGTTGTTGCTGCTGCAGTGGCATGAGCCATTCAAATCCAAGAAACAATGGATACCGAAACCAGAGAAGAATAAGCGGATTGAAATCTGAAAATGCAAGAATATCCCACCGAAACTGCTGCTGCTATATTTGTGAACTAGGATGAAAAAACCTATTTCAAAACCATTTTTATACAAGAACCCAGGGAGCCATATACACCAAAACAGCGGGCTGAATCCATCAAAACAGGGAGCCGCCCTCCATTTCAAAATAAATCTAACATTCCATGACCAAATCAACCCTCATAAACCACTCCCGGGACCAAATCGACCCTCACAAACCACTCCCAAACCAGAAAATCCAAACTGTAAATCAAAATGGGGGCGATTTTGATCAAATACGATTCCACAAATATCAAAATGGGGCTATTTTGATCAAATACAATTCGGTTAGTTTATCCGCCCTGGGCTAAAATAAAAAAATAAATTAATTTTTAAATAAAATATGGGCTAATTATATAAAAAAAAAAATATTATTTTAATTAAAAATTCGCCCCATTAAAATATAAAAAGCCTTAAATTTCGCCTTTGGGCGATTATTCGCCCCTAAAATTAACCTTGTTGACAAAATTTTAGAAGGATATGTCAAATCATGTCTAGTTTCCATATCAGCATGGGGATTTTGATCGTCTAAATGATTCAATAATTTAGTTCTACTCAAAAGGATTGACTGGGCCAAAACCAAAATGATTAACTTGATAACATTCAAAATGAATATTAGTAGTTTCTTGTTCACAAAAGAACTTAAACAAATACAAATTCTTCGACCAATGATGATGTTTATCTTGATAATTAGAATGATAAGCTTCATAGCTTTATTAATCCCTGAAAGATATACATTTCAATACCATATTCAATGCAAGAGGTTTACAAGAAGATGGATTAAATAAACATAATCCTCTATTTGATGAGAAACCCAATCTTGAAAATTAGAAAAATTGTCTTAGAAGAACCCAAAATCTTTCAAGAACGAGTTGGTATCTAGTGAAACAATGTGGAGAAAATAATCATGAGAAAAAATATAGATCTAGCCTAGTTTATGGATCTTATAAGGATAGTAAGAACCCGACATAACCATCAATGAGAGTTGAAGTGTCTTGATTCCTTGACAAGTCCTGGAACTTTCAAATGTTGGATAATTATATTTTGAGATATGAGTCAGAGCACGACCTGTATGTGGAAAAATACTATCAATTATAACAAGATCACTATTATCTGGATAAAAGCCATCTAAATCACTGGTTTGATCATATTTTTCAATCTCAAGAGACATATTACTCAAGTTATAAGATTCTTCTGATTACGTATCTAAGGATATATAGATCGAAAAAATATCATGAGCAACCTAAACTAAAGAATTAACCTTATGCAAGACTAGAAATTGCAATGAGTGGAATGAATGCTCAATTACTTTGTTTCTTTTTGCTTCAACATGTACAAACTTACCATCTTGTGTCAATTCAAAACTATTCTCTTAAGTTTGTGAATTCGAGAAGCATGGCATATTTTCATCACAAGTGTAACCACCTCTCCCACATTTACCCAATTTCACCAGTCTGCCAGGATAAACATGAGACAAATATTTACTATGACATGACTCAACCTTGAAGCTTCAATATGGAAGTGGGGGTGACAAATTGAACTTACTGACCAAAAACTAAAATCCTACAGGGATTACAGGACACTCAAGGGCCAAAGAACCACCTAGGTGACGAAACCCTGTGTTGGACTGCTTTTTCAGTGAACTAAAACCCCAACCGCATGCACAAGCCTACATGAGTGTGGTTGTCATGCTCCAACTATATGCACAAGCCTGCTTGAGTGCGATTGAGACCTATAATCCTTAGTTTAATTCCCATGGTCCTGATATCTGAGCCATAATTGCAAGCAAACCTCTAGACCACTACCTATAACTTCCTAATACTTTCCAGAATGATAAATTACTTAAAGACAAAGCTAATCATATAAAACTTGATCAAGGACTTGACCTAACCAGGCCTAACCATGATAGTCATTTCGTCAAACATATGATGAACATGTAATCTACAGGTCATGAATGCATATATGGACATAGGAGGTTGAAACTTATCTAAGAATCACCAAGAAGGTCTAATGCCCTCTCAGAATAGCTGAAATAACATTTGTTAGCCCATGCATTCGTTAACTATCAATTACTTATCAAATCAAGAACAAGACATAACTAGAGTACATTGCAAATCCATGCTTATAACGAACATATAACCAAATTACTAACCATGGCATAACAACCATCAAATCACCATAATAACAAGTACAAATTTTCATAGAACACAATAGGAAAATAAATCTTATTAATTGATGCAAAAGCCAACCAAGTTAGGGACTTCCACATACCACCCGACCATAGATTGGGTTGAACCAAATCTTTCGTTTAGCCAATCACCCCCATGACATATTCCAAGCATGAATGTGGCATGTCAAGACATAAACAACCATGGCTTCCTGAATATTAAACCATGTCTACCCTCAGGCTACCACGATCTCGCCAAAACTGGTCAAGAGATCACAATGCCCAAAACAAGCTTGGATGCCTCAAAGTTTTTTTGCCAATACCTTGAGACATTTTCTTGTCTCCACCCACCTGTTGAGGGATTCCCAAATATTAAACCACATCCAATCCCAACCCTTTGTAATTTTCCTAAGACCACCTCATCGATTCCAAAACCTTCCGAAAATCCAAATCTCAACCATAAAAGAATCACATCACACCATGGCTATCCAGAAATGGAAACGCAAGGCATAAATCACTATCACACCTAACAAAACCCATGTTGATGACAACAAGAGAACCAAATACACAAATGCATGTACCATGCATTCACAAACCAACTAGGAAAACATACATGCAACCTGTTACCTGCAAGTCTTCCTATTTAAGCTTCTTGATCCAACATTCCTTGCTTGTCCTTTTCTTTTCATGTCCTCCCTTTTCCTTCCTTTTCTTACTTTCTCCAATGCTAGAATTCACCAAGAATACTGTAAGTGTGCAATAGTATGAGAGAATAGAGAGATCTCTAAAACTGAACTGACAAAAGGTTAAACTGGAAAGATATTTGAACTGATCCTCAAAAACCTTTTTATCATTAAGGCCTCTATTTTCTTCAATTTCCTCTAAGTTTCCTTCAATTTTCCTCTCATGCAAACCTGTGACCTTTCATCTCCCTTTTCTCCTTTTCCCCTTTATTTTCATAAATAAAATGCCAATTAATGCCTCTTTGTCTTTGCCAATGTATTTACTAATTTCCTTAGCCATAGTAAACCGAAAGTGACGTCTAGTAGGACGTTTTGTCCAAAATTCATCTTGGAATATGTTTCCCACGGTCTTGGTCTTATTATGTTCCTTTATTAATATTTATTACATGAAATTTTAACCCGGGGTTGTTTCAACCCCCTCTCCCTTAGGGGAACATTGTCCTCGATGTCCAATGACACCTATGACCAACAAAACCACTGAAAACCAAAACATACTTCCCATGGAGATTTATAACTTAGCTCGATGTAGTATTTACAATAAACAACCCGTTCAAAAGAAAAACCAACATGACAAACATGACAACATGATAACCATACTGCTTATTGGAGCTTTATAACACAACTCATTGTGGTATCTACAACCATATACATATACCAAAATTCATTTTCTTCACCTAGAAAATAATGAAGGATATAAAGCCCGCATCTAATGAACCATCTCCCATGTAGCTTCATCGAGCCCAAAGTGCTTCCACTACACTTTAACTTGCTTGATTACTGGGTTCTAGAGCATGAGTTGTTTCTATTGTAATATGCACTGAGGTTCTAGCCAAAATTCTCCTTATGAATCCACTTGCAAAATAGGCCAGTCAATCACATGATCAACATCCTTCACATATATTTTAAACAATGAAACATGGAAAAAATCAAGGAGTTTCACTGTCAACGACAATGCAAGTCTTTAGGCCACTGATCTAATCCTCTAAAGGATATTGAAAGGCCCAAAATATAGAATTTCCAACTTGGCACATGACCTAATACTCAAGGAGATCTTCTAGGGCTTGAAAAGCAATTACATATGCTCCCCAACTTGAAACTCCTTAAACACCTTGTGTTTGTTTGCATAACTCTTTTGCATGTCCTATGTTGCCTTTATATTCTTCTTGATAACTCTCATTTCCTATTCCATCTCTGCCAACATGTCCATTCTGAACAATACCTTGTTCACTATATCACTCCAACTAATAGGAGTATTACAACTCCATCCATAAAGTGCTTCAAACAGACTCATACTTAGTGACTCCTGATACCTACTGTTGTAAGAAAAATCAACCAGTAGAAGATACTCGTCCCACTTCCTATGATATTGCATAACATACATCCTCAGCATATCCTCCATAATATTGTTGAACCTCTTTGTCTATCCATATATATGTGGATGATAAGTTGTACTAAAAGTGAACGTTGTCCCCAAACCTACAAACGAATCCTTCCAAAACCTATAAGTGAACTTGACATCTCTGTCAGATACAATCTTCTTAGGAATACCATGTAATCTCACTATCTCCTTGATGAAGACTTGAGCTATCTCACTAGCTAAATTAGTAGACTTCACTGGTATGAAGTGAGCTACCTTGGTCAACCTGTCAACCACAACCATGATGGAATTATGTTGTCTAGATGTCACTGGAAAATCTGTGCTGAAATCCATGGAAATGACCTCCCATTTTCATTCTAGAATCGAAATCGGCTGCAATAAACCACCTAGATGCTTGCAATTTGCTTTTACCTGTTGACAATCCAAACACCTTGCAATGAACTTAACTACCTCTTTCTTCAGATTCAGCCAATAGTAGAACTTATTCACAACAGTTAAAGTCTTCTAATATCCCAGATGACCTGAATACGACTTAACATGAAATTCCCTCAAGATAATCTTCTTGAGCTCACTACTGTCTGACACATATATCTTGTCCCTAAATATCACCAAACCATCTTCTGTGAGATGATAAACCACATCCTGTTCACCTGTACCCTGCTGCTGTAACCTATGCTTAAGCTACTGGTACTTGTAATCTTGTTGTCTTGCCTATAAGATCTGCTCCTGTAAATTTTTCCCATAATAACTCATAACTACTATGTGATTCACCTGCACTCTTCTAATAAGAGAATATGCAACCCTATTCTCCTTACCCTTAATATGTTGTAACACCCTTCTCCCACATTTACCCAAGTTAACTGGCCCGCTAGGGTAAACATGTGACGAGAGGCTACTATGATTTGATTCAACTCCCCATGTATAGTTAAGGAAGTGGAACCGACAAAACACAACCAACTTGACCTTCTACACATGCTATAGAACCTCTGGGAGCTAACCAACCTTCCCAGGTGAGCAACCCCTGAGGAAAACCCAACATCTTATTGACCTAGAGCCTCATTCACTCCCATGACATGGGCATGCATACATATGGGCCCTCCAGTCACTCTCACAACAAGGGCATGTAAGAGACTCGAGTCTTTTTCAGTTAGTTCAGAGCCCACAACCCTAGATTATGTTCCACTTTTTTAGGGCCAGGTTTCAGGCCACTGCTATAACGTCATGAAACTTCCATAAATGAAAATTAACATTGAAAGAATGATAAAAATGAAAATACTTGATTGAACCCCTACTAGCCATGACATACATTTCTTCAAACATGTTACAAATATGCATTCTATATGTCATAACAACAAATCTGAGCATAGGTGTCTCATACTTATCTGAAAATTTCTATGAAGCATTGATACCTTATCACATTAGCTACATTATCATCTATTAGGTATTATATTCATTGTTCATTCATTTACAAATCAAAACATGATCCTTACATCATCACTGTCATAAAACATACTCATAACCAACATATAAACAATAGAAATAATAAGGATACAACAACTATTTAATCCACATATAAACTAACACATTTACACATGAAATACCAAGGAGAAGGAACTCTTATTAATGAATGCAAAAGCCAACCAAGTTTGGGACTTCCATGAACCAACCGACCATAAATTGACTGAACCAAATATTTCTTTCAACCAATCACCCTCATGCCATATTCCAAGCATGAATGTGGGACTCATAACAAAAAAAAAACAAATAAGCATGGATGCCACCAAATTTTATACACCTACACCGTGAGGGATTTTACTGTCTCCTAGTCTCTAGGCTTTACCACAATCCACAGACTAATTCAAGGATCACTAAGCCATAATTGAGACTCCACCCTACATGATTTACCATATATCCTACCTTTCACTGGCCAAGGATTCCTAGGCATGATCGAGGGCACCCACCTCTAGGAATTACTATATATCCTTCCATTCACCAATCGAGGATTCCTAGGCCCACTAAGGAAACACAAAATTCATCTTTGCCGCAACCCACAGTCTGGTTTAGGGGTTACTAGGCCAAGGCTTTATTGAAATCCAAATTTCGGTTCAAGGATCACTATGTCATGTGTTCTTCCTTTCAAAGATCCACCTCATTAAGTTTTGAATCCATCTGATAATCCAGCTCAACCAAAACATGAGAACCCCATCACATCTAGGCTATCTGGAAATGGAAAGGCTAGGCTGAAAAACACTGTCACACCTAGAAAAACCCATGCCAATGACAACAAGAGAACCAAGAACACACATGCATAACCATGCATGCTAAAACTAGCAAGGGAATCACATATGAAAATCGATACATGCAAATAATCCTGATGTAGTTGCTAGATATTTTTCTTTCTTGCTTGATCCTTGCTTTCCTTTGCCTTCTTTGATTTTCTTAATCCAATGTTGAAGTTCTTCAAGAAAATTTTTTGTCCAAGAGTGAGAGAGAGAGAGAGAATAAAGAGAGAACTCCAAAACTGAGCTAACAAAAGTCTGTGAATTGATTCTCATAAGCCTTTTTATCAATGAGGCCTCTATTTTCTTCATTTTCAATTATTTTCATAAATGAATGCCAATTAATGCCTATTGCCTTTCCAAATCCCTTGCCATTGCCTTTACCAATTTCCTTTAGCCATAATAACCAAAAAGAACACCCACTAGGATGTATTTATCACCATTCAGATTGGAATACATGTCCCATGAGCTTGGTCTTATATATATATATATATATATTACATGGATTATTGACTAGGGTTGTTACAAAGAACACCGTCCTTGGTGTTCAATGGCACCTACAACCAATGAAACTGTTGAAAAAAAAACTTATTTCCCATGGAGATTTATAGCACAACTCATTGAAGTATTTACAATGACCAATGTTGAAAACATGATAATTATACCATTTACTGGAGATTTATGCCACAAATCATTACAGTATTTACAATAAAAAACACATATGATCTCATACACATTTCCTTCAACCAACAAATAATCATAATATCTACAGTGCTTTATAAATCTAGCTCGATATAATATTTACAATAACATACACATATATACATATACACATTTTCTCAACCAGAAGATAAAAGGATACGATGCCCATATCAGTAACAAGGGAATCCATAGACTCACACCTCCACCCTAAAATAAATACCAGGATTCACGTCCTTCCTAGGAAGTCCAGAATCCACTTCCAAAGTCAAACTGCATCCAATGTCCAGTGCTACAATGCTGCGCCACTTGTCCTCTAAGTGAATAGTTACTGACTCATTGTTCCACGACACACTCCTAATGTGCATCTGACTCCATTTGGCAATGCTAATGACCAAAGCAATCCATCCTCAACCTTCTCTTCTCTGCTACACAGTGCCTCGGGAAACATTATCACCACCTTCCGTGCAGTCACACAACTCCCAAGTTCTATGGGCATCCTCTTTTCTACTACATCGTCCTTTGGTGAACCCTCCCTTGGCAAGGTTTCCTTGCATTGGAAGGTACAAAAAACAAGCCATATCCCTACCTCAAAACCATCATACTGGTCATAGCATGCTCATGTCAATCAATTGACACTATTGGGTACCAGTGTCCCACAATGGACCTACTCCTGAAGTTTTTTAACAACATACTGCTGCTTGTCCAGTTCCTTTCACTGTTGTTGCTAATTCTTGCAGTCAATTTCAACCACGCAACTGGGTACTTCATGCTTTCAAGTACCAAGCACATAACTTCCATTAGACTCAAAACAAATTGAAATAAATTCAAATCATACCTCATTGGTGGCCCTTCAATAAGGTACACTTGAAATTTTGTTTACTTCAAAATCATCATGTATAAACATATCACATCTGGTTAGCTCAAACAAAACCATCATAGGTCAAAATCGTGAATCAAAAGCCATCATCATAAACTAGAGTCATATATCACATGTAACCATCAAACATCATAAGCATAGACCACATGCATAATAAAAATGAAATAAAATATTGATACTTATACTTCAGTCGGTCCTTTGCTTCTACCTTTATCATTTGTCATTTCCATACACACACTGAATTGGTTGCCACACCCAAAAAACACCTAGTTCCTTCTTTTCACCCACTTACACATACACATAGTGTGCATCACACACATCCAACCACATACAACACCATACAATACATGCACCTACACCTAGCATACAACATCACACAACACATACACCTACATCCAATGTACATCACAATGCAATACATATACCTACACCCGGTGTACAACAAAACACAAACATACACCCACACCTGGTGTTCAACACAATACCTATATGTACACAGAGTACAACACAATGAATACACTTGTCATGATGCCACGACTACATAATGCACATATGTATTACCACATGTACACAACACAGTATGTATGACATGCAAACAATACCACATTTTCAGTTGTACCACATGTACAACATGTACACAATACCACCTGCACAATGTGTACACAATCACAAGTACATGACACCACCTACACAACGTGTACACAACGCCACATGTACATTGCACCACCTGTACAATGTGTACACAACACGACATGCACAACATGTACATGACAGCACATGTACATAGCACCACATGCACGAAATGTACACAACACCACCTGCACACAGCGCCACATGTACAACATGTACACAACACCACATGCATACAACACCATATGTAAAATCATGCACACAACACCATATGTACATAGCACCACATGTACAACATGCATGCAACACCATATGTACATAGCACCTTATGTACGCAACATTGCATATCCAACAAGCGCACATCACCACATATCCAACACGTGCACAATACGTTATGTACACAACATCGCATATCCAACATGTACATAACACCATCTATACCCAACATTGCATATGCAATATACACACAACACCATATATACAACAGGAACACAACATCATATGTACACAACACCGCATATCCAACATGCACACAACACTATTTGTACATAGCATTGCATAAACAACATGTACACAAAATTATCTGTATCACCCTGTACATAACATTTCATAAACAATATGTGCACAACAGTAGTACCACACATCTAGAGACTAAACTATCTCTACCAGACAACCTTGTTTCAAGTGTCTTTCCACCATCCATTCTTATCCCAACATACCACTGATCATATTTCTTCCATTCCACTGATGTATCCCTCAACATTACCTATCCATAACATAGGAGTAGTACAAGCACATAATATCAATGCATATCCACATGATACTGACCTAGTTGATCTGCCAGGGTTACTCTTCCCACTTGATTCCTCATAAACCAAGAACCTCTTCATGCCATTCACCTACATAAGTAATCATCTCTTCACAAGAATGATTCTTGATGATCCTGTCAGATAATGACATCCATCCATACATACACACATACATACATACATACATACATATATGCATATATAAACATCAACATAACAATAGTCACAACACAATCACAATATATCATAAGGTTAAGGTTACGATAACTCCTTTATCCATGCACAACATGCGCAACATTGAGAACAAAATTCCCAACTCAGCCAAGGCATGTGATGCCTCAAGTCCATTTACTTTACCTTTCCTACTACCTTTCTCATTGATCTGGATTCTCTCAGCTACCGGAATTAACCAAGATATTTTACTTCTGTGATGTTAGCAGAATTACATGTGAAAGAGTATGAAAAAACCACATGTGCATACTTTAAATAAGGGGAAACATAAAGACAACCATCAAATAAAAACACACACACAACTTGATAATGAAGTTCACCAAGTTTGGGTTACATCTCTAGGCCTGATGTCAAGAGTGGGGAGGTCACTTTATTAATTGCTGCAAGATGATGATGAGTACATGATGCATTCTTTGTCAAATACAAGAATGAACTTCCTTAACTAGAGTGGCATGTCTATCCACGAGACATTATTCTATAAGAAATCTCACTCATAAAATCTCTCCTTCAACATGACAAAATAACAAACTCTCACATGAAGTGGCATACAAGGATCCTACAACAAAATGGAAAACAAGGATCTCAACATCAAATCATCATCTCAACAAAAATCAAAAGAAGACATGGCATTAGTGCATCTTATACCTCCACTTTCAGGGATGGCTTAAAAATTCACACCTCTGCTGAAGTAATAGACTACACTGTTGAACTCCTAGAAAAAAAATCGTGACATCTGACAATAAACTCGACCCCCTTCTACTTAGGTCAAAATATGGATCCTTGAGAATCTCAAAGATTCCCTAAATATTCCTTCCCGTGGGTTGAATGGAATTTCGTTGCTCAGATGACAAATCTGACCTCACCACTGTGCCCCTTGTGAAAAACTAGTTCAAATGAGTATAAACTCGACATATTTTTGACACCTTCAAAATTCTACCCCAAGGGAATCTTAAAGATTCCTCATAGAGAATATTCTTTCAAATATTCCCTAACATGTGCTCTAACAATATTCCTAGAATCTTTTTGAGATTCATGACTTCATTTGCCTACTTTCACCCTCATCTCTCATGTATTCCCCATCATTCTCCATGGTTCCCTTTCAGCCATTTGAATGGCATTTTATAACAAAGTGTGAGGTTGAATAAGAATAATTGTGTAGTTGGCATAATGGTTGGCATAGTCATGTAAAGTTACTTGTTGTTGGATAGGTTTTGGGTTTGAAACCCATGGACTTCTAATTTTTCTTTAATATGGTTATAATATAATTTTCAAACAATATAATATATGGTATACATATGTCGATATTGTAACGACTCCCCAAAACCATGAGAACAAGAAAAAAATAGGTTGCACCATGCCAAGGCCACTTGGGCCTAATTTGAGGTGCCATGTGGCAAGTCTCATTGGTCCACATCATCTGCCACCTACTTTCTATGTATCGACTTGTGGTGTTGCCATGTCACCTGCTTATGGGTCCACCTAGTTTTATGAGTGGCCTGCCACATCAGCTTTGTGGGTCCCACTAGGCCTACTGAATTTTCTGCCATGTTTCATATGTACGACTTTCCATGTGGAAAAATGTTGAATTTGACTTTGAATTTTGCCTAGTTTGACCAAAAATTTCACTGGCCATAACTTTTGCATACAAACTCAGATTGAGGTGAATTTTACCTCGTTGGAAAGATTGTGACGATATATTTGATCTGATTCTAGTTTCATTGAAATACAAGGAATTTTATTTTTGAGCTTTTCTGAAGCCACCTAGATCATTCCTCCCCACTAAGGAGATTTGGTCCTCCAAAAGCATGAACACAATATGCAATCTATTGTACTCCCCCATCTACAAAACAAGTGCCTTAATAGGCCACACTTCCTTCTCCTTCACTTTTGTACTTCAGAGCCATAAGTGATGGACTGACACCTGTACCCAATGCAAACATGTAGTACAATCTTTGCAAAATACATGTTCTTCTACAAGACCAAAGACAGCCCAATCAAACCCCATACTTGCCAAGAGTTTATAATGCACTCTTTGGTCAAGTTTACATCATAATCATAATATAAACTAATACCCCATCTATCAACAAAAAGGCCAAAAACATCATCATGTTGAATTCATAAGTGATGGAAAACACATCATCACTTTTATAATCATCTTACAAAATGCGGCCATGACAAGCTACTATATCTACAAAATCATCCCTCACTCATAAAAGTGAATGGGTCATCATTCTGGAGCTAATTCACTTGTTGAACAACTTTATTGGTTGGTTCCTTCACAGGTGCTTAGTCCTTCTTGAGACGTTGCTTTGGATGGAGCTCCTAACATGTATCTCTCTAATGTCCATGCTTGTTACAATGGTTGCTACAATTCTTATTCCTCCAGACATGTTTGAACTTATTCTTACACTAATGTGGAGAAGGGTCTACATGTATTGTCCTTTTCCTTGTTTCCATTCTCTTCTAGCACTTAGCAACCACATGGTTATACAAGCCACAAAAACTACATGGTTTTCTATGCCACAAGTTCTGATCGTCATTAATATTCTTGTAATAAAATTTAACATTAGCATAATGAGACTTTTTATACCTCGCTTGGTTGTCTTTGGTACATGTCTGGCAATGAGAGCTTGCCTTAGCTCTTTCTCTATAATGTGCACTATCATGGGAGGATTGTGATGTGTTCCAATCATTCTCTTACTTTGATGATTTAGGCAATGGCTTGAATTCTTTGCCTAAAGAACCCTGTTCTTCTCCTTCCTTCAAGCATTCTCCTTTAGTGTACCCCAATCCTGAAATGGGCACCTCAAGGCTTCCAACAAAAATAGCATTAGGTGAAAATGAAACTGAAGAAATATCAACATTGTTTACCTCTGAAGTAGATGATGATGGCTTTGCTAAGACTTCGTTTCATTTCAACATTTCCAAGGCCTCTTTCGTGGCTCGTAATTGAAGCTGCAATCTTTGCTTCTCTGCTTCTACTTCTTGTAGAAGTCTCTTCAATTTAGTATTCTTCGCTTGAAGGATTTTGTTGATCTCTTCATTTGAATGATGAGAAGAAGATGAAGAAGAGGTATATTCACTTGAATATGGATATGGAGCATCGTCCTCTTCTCTCTCTTTTTCTTATTCCTCTTTAGCCATTTTCTCCTCATAACCTGTATACATTATATTTACCATGCTTTCCATACTGTAGAAGGTCTCGTAGAAATCTTTGTGACCCTCAATTTTCTTTCTTGTTTCACGTTAAATCTATGGTTATCATTCACACTCACAATTCACATAAACAAGAAGACCGCTATGATACCAAACTTGATTCAGATTCTCTTAGCTACCAGAATTAACCAAGATATTTTACTTCTATGATGTTAGCAGAATTGCATATGAAAGAGTATGAAAAAACCACATGTGCATACTTTAAATAAGGGGAAACATAAAGACAACGATTAAATCAAAGAGCACACACAACTTGATAACGAAGTTCACCTAGTGTGGGTTATGTCTTCGGGCTTGATGTCAAGAGTGGAGAGGTCGCTTCATTAATTGTTGCAAGATGATGATGAGTACGTGTTGCATTCTTTGTCAAATACAAGGATGAAATTCCTTAATTAGAGTGGCATGTCTCTCCACGAGACATTCTTCTATAAGAAATATTGCTCACAAAATCTCTCCTTCAGGATGATGAAATAACAAACTCTCACATGAAGTGGCATACAAGGATCCTCCAACAAAATGGCAAACAAGGATCTCAACATCAAATCATAATCTCAACAAAAATCGAAATAAGACATGGCATCAGTGCATCTTATACTTCCACTTTTAGGGATGGCCTAAAAATTCACATATCTACTGAAGTAACAGACTACATGGTTGAAGTCTTAGAAAAAAATCGGGAAATCTGACTATAAAATCGACCCCCTTTTGCTTCGGTCAAAATATGGATCCTAGAGAATCTCAAAGATTCCATAAATATTCCTTCCTACCGGTTGAATGGAATTTGGCTACTTTCATGACAAATCTAACCTCACCACTGGGCTCCTTATGAAAAACTGGTTCAAATGAGTATAAACTCGACATATTTCTTACACCAAAATTCTACCGCAAGGGAATCTTAAAGGTTCCTCATAAATAATATTCTTTGAAATATTCCCTAACATTTTCTCTAACAATATTCCTAGAATATTCTTGAGATTCATGACTTCTTTGGCCTTCTTACACCCTCATCTCTCAGATATTCTCCATCATTCTCCATGATTCCCTTTGAACCATTTGAATAACATTTTATAACAAAGTGTGAAGGTGAATAAGACAAAGTGTGTGGTGGGCATAGTCATGTAAAGTTATTTGTTGTTGGAGAGGTTTTGGGTTCAAAACCCATGGAATCCCAATTTTGCTTTAATACGGTTTTAAAGACCAATTTTGTTTTTAATATAGTTTTAAAACCATACAATATATGGTATACATATGTCCATATTGTAACGACTCCCCAAAACCATGAGAATAAGAAAAAAATGTAGGTTGCACCATTCGAAGGCCACTTGGGCCTAATTTGAGGTGCCATGTGGCACCATGTGATTGGGCCAAGTGGTAGGCTCTCATGGGTTCACATCATCTGCCACCTACTTTCCATGTGTCAACTTGTGGTGTTACCATGTCACCTGCTTGTGGGTCCACTTGGTTTGCTGACTGTGCTGCCACATCAGCTTTGTGGGTCCCACCAGGCCTATTGAATTTTTCTGTGTCATATGTACAACCTGCCATGTGGTAGAATGTTGACTTTGACATTTACTTTTGCCTAGTTTAACCAAAACTTTGCTTGGACATAACTTTTGCATACAAACTCAAATTGAGGCGCCTTTTGCGTCATTGGAAATATTACGATGAGATATTTTATCTGATCATGGTTTCATTGCAATACATGGATTTTAATTTTTGAGATTTTCTGGAGCCACCTAGATCACTCATGATTGTTCTGCCATCATCCATTTATGCCAGTGGACCCATCCAATCCAATCCACTATCATATTGATGCCTTCAGTTGCCCTTATACATGCACCGACTTCACTTGAGTCTTACGTTGCCTGCTAGATTTCATTAAGATCTCCCCGAGCTCCACTAACTTTCCTCTTTCCCCAACCAATTCCCAAGACACTCAAAACACAAAAAGGAAAGAACAAGAAATCCAACAAAGAAGAATACCATGACAACCAATAGAAATATGACATCAAAAACAATGTAGCAAGGCCTTTGTTGAAGGCCTGGAATGTCATTGCCTCAACTTTGGGGATAACCATCCGATCGGGAACTTGAAAATCATTCCGTATCTGTTTGGAATAGTGGCTCCAACTGGGGATGAAGGGACCAATTTCCATTTAAGTATATATATGATGGGAAATGGAGTGTAATCGTGAGTAAAAGGGATGTGGTGGATAGAAGTTATCCTTATCCTGTGATTTAAAGATTCTTTAATATGCTAAACAATATAGATCATATAGAATTTCAAGAAATAAATATAAGAAAGATAATTAATTTGATTAAATAGTTAATCAAATTAATTGTTTTAAAACATATCGTATATAAGATTTCGTTGTTTCTACAATGCATTCAAGAATATCAACTTCATACTCTTCAATAGTGAATAAGTATTCAACAATATATAAGATCATACACAACAAAAACAATAAAGAAAATGTGTGACTATCATCAAATATAAACACAATGATAAAATAAGGATAACATAGATTAATGCTCTTCTCATGGAAAGAAAACAATCTTGGTTCCTCCTTCTTATTAAGAAACCTGAAAGATACAATAGTGTGAGTCTCTTAAGTTTCCTTACAACAATTCAAAACCCCTTTCTAAATACATGAAAGGGGTATTTATAAAAATATAAATTACAAAAATAGCGATACTTAAAATGCTGAGGAGGTTCAAACAACCTTCCTTAATATAAAACTAAAAGACAAAAATAGAGTACGTTGGAATCAATCATACTGAATGAGAAGTCTGTTGTGCTTTCATTTGCTGCTCGATTTCATAAATATCCATTATGGGATTTAATTATGGAGGATGAGCTGGGTTGAGTCACATCTGGCCCACATAAATCGCATTGGAGAATGCTAGCTGTGTGGTTTAACTAAGTGTTTCCAATAGTGTTCAAAGTTTAACTTAGATAACTTGTTTGTGTTATCTTCCTTTGCCTTGGACCAATCGTGACGATGCTTCATTAGTATCTTGACATCTGACAATGTATCTATGGGGCATTCTTGAATCAAGTTGGCATTGAAAAGGTTTTTTGCGAATGGTCTCCATGATATTATTTGTGACATCCCTTTCACGGAGGATGGCTACCTATCCTTGTTTCATTCTCATGTCCCAATCCTGAAAAAGGATTTCCTTCTGTGTGTCCTGAATCCTTGGAGGATTGGTTGCTCTACTTTTTGTGCTGTCTTGCCAAGTAATGTAGTCAAAGATATTTTCTTATGTGTCATTAAAGTATGTCGTTAGGTCATAAAACTGATTCATCATTGAATTACTTGTCTTACATAGATCATTTACTGTTGTTCACTTTTGGAAACATGCAACCTGTTGTTGAGCCATGAGAGTGTTAAGTTATTTCGTTTCCTTCTTGAATTCTTCAAACTTAGGATTATCTTTGAGTCGATCAATCCTTAGCTATAGTTTTTGTAGTTGTTCATCCTTGCTTCTGATGTTTGCTTCATGTTGAATTTTTATTTCATCAAAGCTTTTCTACAACTATGTCATCTGTACTTTCCATTCTTCACCAATACTCTATCTTGCATTTGACAGTGCATGTTCTAATTGCAGGATCTTATCATCCTTTTCCCTAAGAAAAAAGTTGTACTTTCAGAGGCTTTGTCAATAATAGCTATAGCATATGCCCTTGCGAATTGAGACAGTATTGTGAGATCATTTCCAAGGTTGAATTGAGAATCCTTCAATAGAATGCCCAAAGGTATATTTCCAGGAATTAAGGCCTGAAATTGCTCTGTTCTCTTCCTCTTCTTTTGCCTTGTCATAACAGCTTTATGTTTTGGTATGTAGAATACATCCAAGGGATGAATTTATTCAATCTTGAGTACAACTTTAGATGTGGGGTGTGCTGGGATGACTTTCAAGTCATTGGTGTTGACTGCCTTGTCAGAAGATCCAATAGTGAGCGAAATATTCTTAGTAACCTCAAAAGTTTTGAGAATTTCTATAGGATTTGTGGTCTGAGTTTCTTGCGAGGTTGTATTGACAATCTTATCAAATTGTTCCCATACTTTATCCAAATCACTGGTAGACAACGATTTATCAGTCTGTTGTGCTGATGATGTACTTTCAATGTTCCCCTTCTTGACTTGAGGTTCCTTTGGGACTTGAACTATAATTGGTTCTTTATGTAGAACTGGTTGTGAAATATTTAGTATCTCGAGGGGGGTATTCTCCAACCTATTGTTCATGTATTATTTGAATTTCTCCTAATCAACTGGGCTCAGACGAGCTTTGGCTAATACCTCTACTTGCAGATAGTCTATAGCTGTCTCGAAAAGATCATCAAATTCATCTGGTTCATGCTGGAATTGCCTCACTTTGACCTGCGTAGTGACATTTTGGGCTTTCTTGTCTAGGTCATATTGCCTAGGTCGAACAATGGGAAACTTCATGCATAGAATTTTCTCAATTTCAAGCGTTGCATGCCTAAAATTCTCTAGAGTAAAAACTCCACAATGAATAGGAAAAGGTGGCCAAACAAATTTCTTGGCTTCCTTAAGAGATTTGGTCAGTCCATTGCCCACAGTCTGATATGCTACTTCTCTGGCTAAAAGTTTGTCTGGGACATAGAGAGGGAGGACATGTGGGGAAACTAGGCTTCCATAGATCCTAACATAAGTGAAACATTCTTCCCCAAACCATTTTCCTATGGTCGTAAGGTCATCTAGAGCTTCTCTAGAAAATCTAGGAGGTTTTTCATCAAAGATGGTTTGGTACAATGGTAACATTACCCCATGGCAGATTTTATAAAAATGGGTCTGATAGTTGCTTTCCCATAGGATATTATGGTATATATGGATGGGGGTAGGGTCTTCTAAAGTCCATTTCCATCCCATGGATGGAAAATCAGAGGTAAATCACAATGCATCCATAATATAAGCGCTCATAAAAAAGGGGGGAATCTCCCTGGTAGACATATTATATTTACTTCTATATGCCAGAATCTGAGTGGCCAAATTGTTTGAAAAAATGGTAGCCCAATCCATAATGTAGGCATCTAAGGTGGCTTCTATTAGGGGAACCCATTCTATAGTGAATTTTTGTGTATTAGGTTGTCCAAATAACCTATGCATCATAGCTATGATATGAAAATAAGGACCAACGAGAGAGGCCAGGGAGTACATACCCTTATTGTCATGTTTGCATTTTCTTGGTTCATTCCTCCACTGCCTGATTGGGTATGACTGAACTGGATGCTCATCTGCGAACTTCTAAATAAACTGGGTGTTGTATATCTTCTGGGGTTCTAGTAGATGGTACATCTTTTGGAGGTCTTTGACTCTGAACGATCCAATATTCGTATGTGTCCTTAAGGTTATGAAAGTCTTGTCAATGATATTCACTTCATCAATTACCCATTTGACTAAGTCTGTATATGGAATTATCTTTTCCCGAGCAGCTATTCGATGGAGATGAAAGTTGGTGACATTTTCCCAAGTGGTTTCAGATGTCGATGTAGTATCATCCACTGTAGCCTATATGACAACTACCCTGGGTTCTTCTTCCTTGAATAATATGTATATCGCTTCCCAGGAAGAACTTCCGGAATTTGTAATACACGTAGCGTCTAATAATAATGGAGTCATTTTAGTTACTTCCGTAGTAGTTGTAGCCAATGGTCATGGAACCACATTCTTCTTATTCTTCTTTGGAGCTCTTGACATTTTGCTTAAGCTCTGTTTCTTGGGACTAGCCTATGACAAATAAAATATTATAAGAATAAGGAGCAACACTTAGCGTTTGAGACTTATGGCGAGAATGGTAAAATAGTATGAAAACAACCGAATCATTCACATAATCGAGGTCCATTAATACCATTATAACTGATAATAAATGAAGAAATGTGGGTTTCACATGTCTTTTGGACAGGTCAGCATCCCGTTGGATTATATCGCATCGCAAGTTTTTCGATATGATCATCGATGGCTTTGTGAAGTGAAAATTTGCAATATGCAATTGGCGACATTCGCTAAGAGATATAGCGGGGAATTTATTGCATGATTTATCACAATCGACGTTTCTTGAGGGAAGGCCACTTTAACCCTTTACGATGCGATGAGAATATGGCGATAAGGTTTTTTGATATTGGGCGGTGCTTTATCGGGGTTTTGAGTTTATAATAACGTTGGGGGAATGCGATATTTCCCTTTGCGATATGATGTGGCTTATCCACGAGACTTGAAATATTATTCAGATGTGAGGGGGCCTTTTCTTCACTTAAACTCAATTAGGAGTTTTATCGTGGTGGGTTAGGTTGGGTATTCTCGCATCGCTTTGACTTAGCATGACACTTTTACTCACTTGCAATTAGCGATATGCGAAATACTTGAGACCTATTCAACTTTAAGTCTTTTTAAAATATTAATGGAGTTAAGACCTAGGGTCAGGATGGTTCTTTATTTTAATTTTTTGAGACTTTATTTTTATCCATTTTATTAAAGACTCTATATTTAAAATTCAAAAGGGTCCCCATTATTCAACTAAGTTACTTATTCTAATAATAATGGGGGATTGTTGAGTGACACAACAACCTTGAACTAGATGAATCAAAAACCATAAATCAAGCTCAAACAAATCACAAAATACCGAAGGCACAAAACTAGCAGAAAAGACCATGACTCAATCCCCATGGTTTCCGAGGAAAGCTCAACCCGAGCCTTCTTCAAGATTCCATGCCAGTCTCTTTTCCATTCACTCCTATGCATCATATTTCCATAAACACATAATTGTGAGCACATAAATAAATGTAACAACATACTAGCTATCTTACCTTCTTGTGCCAAGCATGTTGCCTTGTAGCTGAACACATCCATGCCATCTCTCAAGGGACTCTAATTCCCTTGATAGATCTAGCTATAACTAGACACCAGTTGTTATACCTATCAAATACATGTCCATGAATATAAAACATATCCATATAATTTCAGGCACGATCAGGGTTAAGAAGACTTCATGTATTTAAAGCATTCATTCATTTGGAATTGAGGTTTCCAAACATAGCCAAAGGAATCCTCACCCAATTCCATTCTTTTACCTTTTTACTTTGCTGCAATCAAGTCTTACTATGTACTGTCACATCATCCAACTGTTAGTTATATAAACAAATCAACTATTACCTTGTCACACTAATGCCAAGCATGTTGCCTTGCAACTGGTCACACATGTTAGCCACATCTTCCAAAGATCAAGACTTCATATCTAGTAATTGAAATTAACCTTTACCAATACTATCAACCATTAGGGGCATTTTGAGGTCTAAAATGGGCCTCCTAAGGAAATCATAAAATAATAATGGAAATAATAAAATAAGATTACATTACATCGTCAAAATTTAGAGGGAAAAAAGAAAAAACTCTTTTTTCAACTCGTATTTTCAACTTATCTCCCTATGGGTTACTCAAATTTCGAGCAGAAACACTCATTGGATGCAAAATTTGATTCTTCATCCAAGGAGTACCCATGTTTCATACTTTGATGGACCCTACTAAATGAGAAATACATGAAAAACGTGATTGCAATCACGTCTTTTCATGTATTTCTCATTTTTAGTGTAGTAGGTCCATCTAAAGTATGCAACATGGGTACTCCTTGGATGACGAATTAAATTTTTCATCCAACGAGTACTCCTGCTCGAAATTTGAGTAAAACCTTAGGGAGATAAGTTGAAAAAGTAGTTTTATTATTTTTTAATCTTTTTACTTTTTTACTCCAAAAATGGTGAATCATTCCCCATGGTTGACATCTTAATATTGAATCATATTGGTTCTTATAAAGTTTATTTAGGTTGTACATTTTTCTTAGGAGGCCCATTTCAGACCTCAAAATTCCCTAATGCATGTCATAATCAATATTCAACTCATAGTCATAAATCATAACAATACAACATTCACTTGCACTCAAGTACATATCAGTTGTCTCAACACATATGTGTTAGTGCAACCATCTTAAAACAAAATAATTCCTTCATGCAATCTTATAGACACATACTCATATCATGCAATTAATCAAACATTCAATCAACTTGTAAACATACCATGTTAGATAA
Source organism: Pinus tabuliformis (assembly GCA_031772625.1). NCBI lineage: Eukaryota > Viridiplantae > Streptophyta > Pinopsida > Pinales > Pinaceae > Pinus > Pinus tabuliformis. The sequence continues at coordinate 1,481,821,789 of CM062816.1, forward strand.
ACCAAATTGACGACATAATCAAACTCATACCTCAATATATCTTAGGGGAGGCTATCACGTCTGCACAAGTCAGTCCAGATTAATATTACACGACATCACAAGTATATCATCTCATACTCGAATGTTACAACCATAACCATCTACAAAGACCAATCCAGGTCAACATGATACATATAAAATCAAGATCTTAATGCAATAACCCTAATCATGAAGTTGACCTTCATATAACGATAACAAGTTAACATATAACATACTCATCAACAACATATAACATAATCATCAAGTTAACTATCATATGAAAATAATCAAGTTAACATATAACATACTTATCAACAACATATAACATAGTCATCAAGTTAACTAACACAAAACAACAACAACAATGCATATAACAACAATTACTATCATTCATGGCTATTTGACACACGTGCATATGACCACACTAATCAACCAACATTTATCATACATGTAACCATAATAATAGAATGAAAGCATATAAGTAACCCTAATTCTTATAACAACCAGTAATCACATATCTGCATGCCAAATATACAAACCTATATGACAATCTTCTCTTACACCAAAGTCTAGTGCTACCACCTCGCTTTGATGTTGTGCATCTCCTGCTCTATCTCAACCAACACATCAACATCATAACATACCGACAACATCATGATGATGTAAAATGCATACAAGGACCTCATGGACAACAACCTTAACCATGAAAATGCATGCATAACAACATATAGACATTGACATACATAACAAATGCATATACAACCGACATACCTTCATGACAAACACATCCCAACAACAACCTCATCAACTTCTACATGGTGACAAAATGACAACAATGACCACCACCATGCATACATAACAAGCACATAGTCCACAAGCATAAATAACACATATGTAACTGACATGTATGCATGACAAACACATTCCACCCATCTAGTCCAAGTGTTGAACCATGCTCTGATACCACTCTGTAACACCACCCTCCCACATTTACTAAAGTTAACTGGTCTGTTGGGGTAAACATGTGACGAGAAGCTACTATGATATGATTCATCTCCCCATGTATAGTTAAGGAAGTGGAACCGAAAAAACACAACCAACCTGACCTTCTACACATGCTACAAAATGTTTAGGAGCTAACCAACCTTCTTAGGTGACTAGTCCATGAGGAAACCCAACATCTGACTGACCTAGAGCCTCAGTAACTCCCATGACATGGGCATGCATGCGACTGGGGCCCTCTAGTCACTCTCACAACAAGGGTATGCAAGTCACTGGGGTCTTTTTCAACTAGTTTAGAGTTCATGACCCTCGATTTTGTGCCACTTTTTCAGGGCTAGGTCTCAGGCCACTGCCCAAAACTTCATGAAACTTCCAGAAATTAAAATTAACATTGAAACAATGATACAAATGTAAATAATTGAACAAAGACTTGAATAGATCCCTACTATCCGTGACAGACATTTCGTCAACACATGCCATAAAAATGCATTCTATAGGTCATAAAAACATGTCTAAGCATAGGGGTCTCATAATTATTTGAAAATCACTAAGAAGCATTGATGCCTTATCACATTAGCTGCATTATCATCTATTATGTCATATATTCATCGTTAATTATTTTATAAATCAAAACATGATGAGATCCATACATCATCATTGTCATAAAACATACTTATAACCATCATATAAACAACAGAAATAATAAGGATACAACAACCATAGAATAAACATATAAACCGGTACATTTTCACATGAAATACCAAGGAGAAGAAACTCTTATTAATGAATGCAAAATCCAACTGGGTTTGGGACTTTCATGAACCACCTGACCATAGATTCTGAACCAAATCTTTATTTTAGCCAATCACACTCGTTCCATATTCCAAGCATGAATGTGTGAATCATAACCAAAAATAAATTAAAAATAAGCATGGATGTCATTGGATTTCTCCTCCTACACTATTGGGTAATTTAATTCTCAGCTAAATTACTTGTCATTAAATTATCAAACTCGGGGTTCGTGAACTTGCAAACTATACTTGCACAATATATGTTAGGAATCAAATTTCTATTTCAAAAATGAAATTCTACCCTATTGAAAGAAATTTCAAAATGAAATAAAACCTATTAATGTCTAAGATGACCATGTACACACTTTTTTTTTAAAGTCTCAAATTTGGAACTTGGGAAGAAATATTTTAATTTATGAAATTGAGATGGAAATTGACATGAAAGTAAACTTACTCTATTGACATAAAAATAAATCTATTCTAGTGACATGAAAGTAAAGCTATTTTACCAACAGAAAAGTAAATCTATTCTAATGATTTGAAAGCAAATTTAATCTAGAAAGCAGAAAATGATATACTAAGAAAGCATTAAGTTCTTAAACTATGAAATTTAAAGACAATTTGTTTTGAAAGTAGTGAGAGATCAATTGAAATTACTAATGTGTACATTTTCAAATTATAATCATTCGTAAGTATCTATCAAACAAATTGAAAAGAAATGAATTTATGAAAAGAGAGAAATAATGGTTAACCTGTAAAAGAACATAAATGGAATAATTATGAACGAATGTAAACAATCCATCTAATTAAAAGACTTAAAATGAACATAAAGAAACTAAAATATAAAACATTAGAATACATCCCATACTCATTATGTGGCCATCCCAAAGTGCATGAGAGGTGAAAAGTTAAGAAAACTCTTGATCAAACACCAAATGAAGGCACAACCATATCAAAGTGAACTACAATGGTATTCATTACATCAATCATAAGCATAGTGTCAATACTTAACATCCAAAATTCTACATTGAAGCATGAGTATAGCTCGCAAACTTTTCACACCTTTTGAGAGGAGTATGCACTCCTATTTATACAAAAAGTAAGATAACTAACTCATAAATGTAGATTCACAAATCTCTCCTAGATTGATCTAGGTGGATATTGGTGGCCACTTGCCTATTCCACCTAGATGCTACAGTCAGTTTCATATGTTTCCTTGTTTAATTAAGCATTTACTATTTTTAGCATTTTTTCGGGTCTTGAACTTCCAGAGCAGTTTTGACCCCCTAAACAGAATTTTTTGAGGTCCACTGCAAGCCCAAAATTGTGGGCAAGGGCCTATGATGAAACCTATACTAATCGGAGATACCTTTCCAACAAGGTATCATATGCACCAAACGGAGATAATATGACCAAGTTACGACCCCAGGAAGTTGGTTGCCCAATTAACCCCAATGGGGCCCACAAACTCTTGGTGTTACATCTCCTGGGGTTAGAGTTTTGGTTATTTAGGGTTTTCTCATGTTTTTCAATAATAAATAAGCCCTTGAGCCTCATTGTAACACAATTCAGAGGCATGTAGCCACCACATCTCTTCTCAGAGATAAACTACCATCGCCCAAGCTATCTTATTTCCATTATATTTGTAAGCATAGTTCAATATTTTTCTATTAATGAAATGAAGTGTTTTTCTGTTGCATCTCTGTATTTATGATTATATCTTTAATTTGTTGCGTTACTATTTACTTTCATATCAGTGGTCCTAGAATGTTCTGCTCTTTCTCTGTTTTTTTGTGGATGTACCCAACGAAGTCAGGGTATAAGGAGTTAGGGCTCAATCTAGTTGAACCACTGAAATATTAGCCTCACAAACCCTGATGATATCCCATGGTGGATGAAAAGAAAGATGAGGGGGAAAGAGATCCTTTCAAACTATTGCTCGAGGAAGCCCTCGAGTAACAGAGGAACGTGATGATGGACAACTTTACCCAGATCCTTCTACGACTACCCACAAGCAACGCATCTTCATCCAACATTCACTCTGGAGGCGCCACTCCTTTTAAGGTACAAGTTAACTTCGATATTCCCATATTTGAGGGCCTAATAGATGCAGACACCATAGATAAATTGTTAAATCATTTGGAAGGATATTTTTCAGTTCATGACTTTTCCAATCGCGAAAATATTACTTTTGTACTTCTCAAAGCTGCCCCACACGTCAAGGACTGGTGGGAAACCTACTGTGAACAAAAAGACGAGAGTGAACCCTTGTTGTTTTCAGCTGCACCCACTTGGGATTCTTTCCAAGACGCCATCAAGGGACAATATTACCCTGTCGGGAGCTATGAAGATAAATAAATTAAGTGGACCACACTGTGGCAGGGATGGAACCAAGATGTGCCAGAGTTCACAAATAATTTCCACACCATTCGTACGAAGCTGGGTATCAAGGATATTGAGCGGCATTTGGTACTCAAGTACCATGACTATCTGAACAAGTACATCAAGGATGAGATGGAGTTCCTAGACATTTCCTTTCTTGGCATGGTGTAGCGATACACTGTCAAAATTAAGAAGAAGTTTAAATAGAAGAAATGGGACTTTCGATCTGTGAATCCAAAGCAAGGAAAAGGTGCCCCAAACCACATGGAAAAGGATAGAGCCAAGGTGGGGCTACCTAGGATAGCTCGCTAAAGCTGCAAGAAAAGAACAACACCACAAAGACAAAGAAGGACATGGGAAAATGGCATGAGTTCCATAAGAGCTCCACTCACAACACAAGTGAGTGTCGGGCCAAGAAATCACTGGTGGCTGAGCTGAAGGCCTCCGAATCAGATGCATGTTGCGAATCTGCATCTGAACCCGATAAGGGGAATGAAAAAGGGAAGAAGATCATTGATTTGGAGCCCAGTGTGACGATGGCCACCACCAAGATCTAGAATATTGAGCCTAGAGATCCAGAGGAAGGGGAACGCCTCTTCCACTCACATATGTTGGTGAAGGGTTCTACGCTGCAGTTCATTGTCGATAGTGGTAGCCAAAAGAATCTCATTTCAGCAGAGGTTGTGAAGTGAATGGGCCTAAAGACTAAAACACATCCATAGCCGTAAGCCATCGGGTGGCTTCGCCAAGGACGATATCTCTGCATCAGCCAACAGTGTCGCCTTCCCTATAGCATCAAGCCCTTCATAGATGAGGTACTGTGTGATATTTATCCTCTTCAAATTTGTGATGTACTGTTAGGAAAACCATACTTTTGGAAGCGACATCCTGTATATGAGTCTAGACCTCTCTTTTTGATCATTACTTTGGCCAATAAGTTGTATAGGATACCGGAGGTAGCCCCGCCTACTGCCATCTCTTTGATCACTGTCATGTAATGCTGTAAGATCATTTCCCAGTCCAGGAAATTTGTTTTGCTTATGATTCACCCTCAGGGCAAGAAGAAGGTTGTGGCCACAACTTCCCTGAAGGGCTCCTATGCACATTAGCAATAGATGGACAAGGTAGTGGAGGAGTACAGGGATATTTTCAGCTCACCTACAGGGGTACCTCTACACTGTCAAGTCAAGCACTCCATCAATCTGACCCTAGGCGCACCATCATCGAATGGACCGACCTATTGACACTCCATTATGGAGAACGATGAGATCGAGAGGTAGATTCAGGAACTATTGCAGAAAGGGCACATCAGACCAAGCTCTTCACCCAATGGGAGCCCGATTGTATTGGTATAGAAGAAGGATGGGACTTGGAGACTCTGCATTGATTAGCGGGTGCTAAACAATTTCATTGTCTAGAATATGTACCCAATCCTGTGGATTGATGATGTCCTTCTAGACCAACTCAAGGGGGCCAAATATTTCAGCAAGATTTACTTGAAGTTAGGTTATCACCAAGTGCCTATCAAACCCTCTGATGTGTGGAAGTATGCCTTCAAATCAAAGGAGGGCTTTTTCGGATGGTTGGTCATGCCTTTCGAATTGACGAATGCCCCTGCAACCTTCATGAGACTGATGGATGACATATTTCGACCCTTCACCAATGCATTCGTGGTGGTGTATTTAGATGATATCTTGATCTTTAGCCAGAGTTGGGAAGAGCACCTCCACCATATTCGACAAGTCCTTCAAGCCCTGCGACAACACAAGCTATGTGCTAACTTGGAGAAATGCACTTTTGGCCTGACCCAGGTTCAGTATCTGGGGTACATCATTGATAAGAAGGGTGTACATGTGGACCCAGCCAAGATGAAAGTCATTCGGGATTGGCCAGCCCTGACCACACTAACAGAGCTCCATAGCTTTTTTTGTCTTGCCAAATTCTACCGCAGGTTCATGTTGGGGTTCTCTCATATCACTTGGCCTTTAAGTCAAGTCACCAAGGGTGGAGCGAAAGAAATTTTTTTGGTCTGAAACCCAACAACAAGCATTTTCCAAGTTGAAGCATCACCTCTGCTTTGCACCAATGCTCACATTACCAGACCTACAACAACCATTTGAGATTGAGATATACACCTCCGACTATGCTATTGGTGCGGTTCTTACTCAACATGGGCATCTAGTGGCTTAGCACAGTGAGACACTTTCAGACACAGTCTGAAAGTATCCCAATTACGAAAATGAAATGTATTTCATTGTGGAGGGATGCCATCAATGGAAGCATTACATTCTAGGGAAGTAAATGGTCATCCACACCGACCACCAACCCCTGCAGTTCATACAGACACAAGGGAAGATGCATAAAATGATTACCATCAGAAATGGTTCACCTACCTGTGAAAATTCCATTTGAACATTAAGTATAAGTAGGGTAGAACCAATATTGTCATTGATTGCCTCAACCGACAACCATTCATGGTGCTAATCACTGTGCTCGACTCCTGTGGGCATGAGACTTCAGGGTGGCCTCATCTTTACACAAGCAATCCATAATTTGACAACACATACCAGACAACCCTAGAAGGGAAGAAGGTTCCAAATTTTCACCTTCATGATGCACTATTATGCCACCTAGGACACATCTATGTTCCTTCAAGTGAGCATGCCAAGATGATTTGGGAGGTGCACTATAGTTGGGTCGTTGGACATTTCGAAGTAGAGAAAATAGTGGTGGTATTGCCAAAGTATTTTTATTGGCTAAAAATTTGTCAAGATATTGGGAAGTGTTGGGTGCAGTATAGGGTCTATAAATGTACCGACATTTAATTTTTCAATCCATATAGTTTGTGAACTTCGAGACGCAGCACTGGAAATGCCAGAGAAAGCCCCTGGCAACCTGCAAAACAAATGCTAGTCTATCTTGCGTATTAATCTCATCAATAAATGAAATCTTGCACTAAAAGAGAATTCGAGAAAAACTAATCCAAACAATTAAATCATGCGGGAAATAAAAGGAAAACTAATGCAAAAGGAAATTCTAAGTATGAGCAAACAGAAAGGGAATCATAACTGGAAACCAAACAATGTCGACACAATATCGAGATACTGTAAATCATGGAAGGAATTCAAAATCATTCTGCCTGTACTAATTCTTCTTGTACTAATTATGTGTGAAATTACTTGAAAGCATCGACAAGTAAATCTACTGCATAAATAACTTATGAAAGAAATTAAATTAATATGAATCTCGCCTTCCTTGTCCCTGAAAATAAATCATGGAGAATTGTCCAGGAGTTTAATGGAAAGTAAATATTATTGTTTTAAACATGAAACACTTTTCTTTCATTAACATTGGCTCCGCGGCATAAAAGTAATATATGGTTTTTGTAAGCATAGATTGAATGAATATGTCAGTACCTCAAAATCATAATCACTCACATCGCTTTCACATTCTAGAATATAAATGAATTACATCTCGTCAACGCATAAGCCAATCTTGTAAATGAGAACAAATGGAGGGACACAATTTGATATTGAAGAAATATCCCAAGTGTAAGCACAAATCTCAAGTACAGGAACAATTTCTTAATGCTGAAAATCAATGAAGTTTAGAGCTAAAAGGAAAATGTTGCAACAAATTAAATAACATCAATTTGGAGAAGGAAAGAGACTATAAATTATTAAATAAACTTCACCCAGTAAATGACAATTTAAATGCTAATTAATTTAAGAAATGAAGAGCAGTGGCGCGCTAGTATGGCGGCCAACCCAACTAGCTCACACCCTCAATTAACCTGGTTCACACAACAGTCAAAATCATTAGATGCAATAAATAAATAGACAGAACATAGATGAAAATTGCTTCAATTAATTCCTGAAAAACAATCTTTACATCAAGAAGACAATGCTCAGCTCCAGAAAGACAATAGGAGTGATCCACCAGTTATGAACTCTGTGGCGCTACATTGGGACAACTTCTCTTCCCTTATGTGCCTTCCTCTCATGCGCAATATCCCTGGTTTGATCAATTTGCTTCCTTACTGTCTAATTGTCTAATTAATTGACTAATTTATGTTTGCTCCATTCGATTTCTTATATAGACATCGAATTACATATTGGGCCTTTTAATTCAGCCAATTAAAATATAGAATATTATTAGTTTTAACAATTTTCCGAAATAAGAATTAGTTTGAAACTGAGTTTCAAAAGAGGGAACGATTCTAGTGAATCGTTCCTCTTTTCCTGGAGTATTTGTTGCTAGAAGGTGCGATTCAACTGCCCTTCAATTCCACGTAATGACTTTCCCAGTCACTGCTACATCCCTCGTGGCCTTCAGATATGGTGCTGGAAGATTCAATCCATACTATTTCCGAGCACCTCTATGATATTTGTTGTAACAATATTCTGTTGTTCAAAGGCTAAAGATGCTGCCTTTCTCATGAGTACAAAACCAGTAATAGCTCCCAAAATTACTGGATTTGATGAAACCCTTGACAACTTATCATCTTTGTTAGATGCTACTCGCTTTCCAACCCATGAAGAGAATACGACAACATTACCTAAAAGGATGTCACCTTGACCACCACATCGACGAGGAGATCCAAACATCCTTACACCATAGACTGCATTTCCATCACTGATAAGATCTACTTTTCCCTTTTTCAATATTGTCAGTCCTCCCATTTATCCAACCAGAATTTGTAATCGTTGTGGAGCGTCGTTCTCATCTATTTCCTGTTTTCCACCTAAAATATTTAGATTTTGTTCCATCACCTTTTGAACTAAGCATTTATGTTCATTTACATTTGGTGCGAGGATGACTAGAGGATAACCAGCCACCAGTTCAGGATCGTTCGTGACAAGAAATAGTCCATCCCCATCAATAACAATTAGAATGTTTCATTGCCTTGCAAGTTATATAATTTCTGCCACGCACTCCAAAAGAAATGGATCCTTGCCAAGTCCAGGCCCAACAACGAGACAATCAAACTGACAAGTATGTCAAGGGCATGTCTTGTCATGCCATCTGCAGCATGCTCTTTCATGTGCTGAGGGCTTTCCAAAGTGCGCAGTCTATGCATATTTCCAAACTATATTGGCCACAATTCGAGTCCCATGAACTGGAGGGTTCGAGTATAGGCACAACTTCAACCACAATGATATCAGTGTAAGAGTTTGCATGCTGCTAACAAAATACCATTGCGTTCATGAACATAGCATAAGACCAGGTTTGAGTTTAGCATAGTGCAGGAAGCCATAAAATGGCACAGGCATGTAAATGAAACGGTGCAAGCACATAAATTAAATGGTTCAGGCATGTAAATGCAATGGTGCAAGCACGTCCCAAAGTATAATCAGACCGATTTTAATCTTGCAACATACAAACCTTAATTAAACTCTTATTAATGTTATTTTAATCCTGTTAAAACAAAGAAGTAACAAATAATCTTCTAAAATAATCATTTATCCAATCGACAACATGAGAGAAATAAATAAAATAAGACAAAATGAAGACCCAACATCCCCCCATGCTGACCATCTTGCATGTCCTCATGCAAGGAAATCCAGTACTATTACTTCCTCGCAAAAAACAAAATTAGAAACATTTGTAGGCGTTCAAAATGATGTTCCTGCAATTTTTCGTGATCACATTTCTTGTGCTAGATAAAGCTTGCTCTAAAATAGAGTGTCTTCTAGACTCTTTATTTGCTTAAATTGATTTCAAGAAAACTTAAAACGAAAGCGCCATGAAAAACTAAATTTCACAGATGGTGTTATTACTTGAATAAAATAGCTAATTTTTAAAATTTCCAAAAGAATATCTCGGAGGCATCCCTTATTAGAAGTTTCACTTTTAATATTCTCGTTGTAAATATGAGTGACTTGATTTTTTGAAATACCCATAGTGTTAAAATTGGACATAGAAATACCTTCCCACAGTGATTATCTTACCATTATCCATGTATAAGTAAAGCTCTCTTGTCTGGGCATAATGAGCTACCTACACTAAGGGTCCCACGTCCATAAAAATCATTCCAAAAAGATAGAAATCCAAGGCATAACAACAGAAGGATGTTAAATCCATTCTCAAAGAGATTAATAGTGAGTTCATGGAAAGGAAAAAACAACCAAGTAAATCATAGTGTAAAATTAACTTTAATACCACAGGCATGGCCTTGCTGCCAACAGGCGTCCATAGCCTCGATAGGGGTACCTTTTAACCTTATGAAATGATTTATCCCACTTATTAGATATAGATTCAGAGTCGTTTTAAGAACATTTTACATTTTCTCTTTTTAGAAGTTAATTGAAGGCCGTTGTCCTGGCTTGGTAACCAGCTATCGATAGTGCCATTCACGAGAACTAACAAGAATGAACAAGCCGACTCGCGATGAGACCTCTCGTCTTCTAGTTTTTCAACTGAAAGCCATTACCCTGGCTTGGTGACCAGTTTGGAAATGTCATTCTCCTTAGGACCCATGATCATAGTAGGTTAGCTTGCAATGAGACCTCCTATCCCTCTATTAATTCGTTTATGTTTTTTTAGAAAAAAACTCTGATTATGATTAACCTCAGATGGGTTACTTAATAGGTCGGGAAGAAAATCTACTCTTTAAGAGTGCAGGATGGCGTGAAAAGTTTTTAATTACTATTATTCACTGGTTGGTCATGCTAACCTAAGAACTTATTTAAAAAACATCTCAGATAATGACCAAAAATATTCCTTGAGTTGATCATGCCAAGGTTCTTTATGAAAGCTTATTATAGTTTTGTAGGTGTGGTCCATCATAGGAGGTTTTTAATTGATCCCTTCGAAGAGGACTTAAAAAGATGTTCTAAATAATAGTTTCTAAGGATAGGATAAAATTATTACATGTAACTTATAACAATATCCTTTACTGGCATGTTAATCCATAATCAAAGTCAATTTAAAATATTAAGTGTAAAGTTCTTTTGACAAGTCTTACCATGAGAGTGCATGATAATAGAAATTTCAAAAGATGTGCTTTTAGGGAATCACAAGTTCAAGAGTGTTGTTATGCATCTTTATTCATTATTCTCCTATTATCCTACCCTATTTTTAAAGAAAGAAATATCACCTTTAAGTGAAGGCATACTTCCAATGAAGCCATGTGCATAACAAAATGCTGATTATACTCACACTTAGTTTTAAAGAATAGACTTCAAGACATACCAAAGCATGAGAAACTAGTTGCTTCAATTGATATGGTACCAAGAGTTTCTGAATGATGAGGAAATAAGATGGCTTGATGACTGCTCGAAACCAAGATTCAATGGAATCCACATATTTATGATTCTTCAATTAATGCAAGTCTTCCACATTTTGATAGTCACTTTCCTGGAGGCACAAAGAATCTGCTGAAAGACAAAAGATAAATCCCTCAAATTCAGGCTCAAATATTTGATTTTTCATATTGACAAGAATGGTTGAGAGAGATTCTAGGGTTTCGAGTTTCAACACCATTTTTAGAACAAGTTCCAATGAAATATTGCTCCTCTGGGGGTCTTTGAATTATATCTTCCCGAGGTGAATGCTCTGTAGTAATGGCAGAAGTTTCCAAATTCATTCCCTTTCCAAACATGGAAGATGTTTCATTTTGTTCAATGGGAAGAATAGGTGTTTGAAACTGTTGTGCAACCTGATGGTTTAGATTAGGGTTTATGATATGGTTTGGGCTAGGGTTTTGGTCAATGCTTGGAGTGAGGTTTGGATTTCGATTGGGATTAGGCTTTGGGCTAGGGTTAGGTCTAGGTTTTGAATTAGAACTAGGGTTAGGTCTAGGGTGTGATTAGGGTTAGGTCTAGGGTGCGATTAGGGTTAGGTCTAGGGTATGGACTAGGACTAGGGTATGGATTAGGGTTTGAATGAGAGCTAGGGTATGGATAAGGATAAGGAGTAGGGTAAGGATTAGGATAAGGGGCAGGGTATGGATTAAGGCTAGGGTAAGGTTGCACATGCGGTTGGGATCATGGAGGAGTATAACTTATGGTGCATTGGACAGAAATTGTGGCTGTTGTTGGTGCTCATATGGTTGAATTTGCATGGGATATTTCCCTAGAGATAAGGATCCAAACGATTCTTAAGGCCATGGTGATATCTGGCACGAGGATGAGGGCCAAGGAGAGGGCCACTGTAACCATGAAGTAGGATATTCAATTGGAGGAGGATTAAAAGTTTGCCATGAAACTGCAAGATTATAAACATGTTGATGAGCCTGCTAAAGAAAATAAGCATTATTACAAGTATCAAATGATAATGGGGTTTGAGTTATACCTGGTAGTCGATTTGATTCCTTAATTGATTCCTGAAGTACCTAAAATAATCTTGGTAGTGATGGGCAACGTTCTGTTGGATGATCCTCTTCACAAATTTTGCAATTTTTCAGGCTACTAAGTGGACACTTTCCAAGGAGGTGTTTCTTTCTACAGTTGGCGCAAAAGATAAGCAGTGGGTTTTCATCCTGCTTCCACTCTTCCTGCAAATCATCCAATTTCGAAATCAAAGATTTAATAATTTAATTTTTATGTTCAATCAAAATATTAAAATTTTCAATTGGTAATTCTTCATTGGATGAATTTTATGTCTCTATAGCAACATAAAAACTCCTCATTGAATGATTCCTCAAAATACCATTTTCTTATTTTTAACAAGCCCACTGGTACATTTGTTAGCACATGTGTATATATATGTGTAGGGTGGGTGAGGGGTTCTTACAACATTAAATAAAATGAGAAGCCTTATAGAAAAAATGCAGAAAAGAAATAAATTCAAAGAACATAAAATTGCAAGAGAAACTAGGTAAAGGAAAAAAACAAATGCGCCAGATCACTAAGGTCAATCCCCTGAGTGCCTCCCCAATAACGGCACCAAAATTTTCGGTGCAGTATAGGGTCTATAAATGTACCAACATTTAATTTTTCAATCCAAATAGTTCGTGAACTTCAAGACACAACACTGTAAATGCCAAAGAAAGCCCCTGACAACTTGCAAAACAAATGCTAGTCTATCTTGCGTATTAATCTCATCAATAAATGAAATCCTGCACTAAAATAAACTTAGAGAAACACCAATCCAAACAATTAAATCATGCGGGAAATAAAAGGCAAACTAATGCGAAAGGAAATTCTAAGTATGAGAAAACATAAAGGGAATCATAACTGGAAACAAAACAATGTCGACACAATATCGAGAGACTATAAATGCTGGAAGGAATTCAAAAGCAATTCAAAATCATTATGCCTGTACTAATTCTGCTTGTACTAATTCTGTGTGAAATTAACTTGAAAGCATCGACAAGTAAATCTACTGCATAAATAACTTATGAAAGAAATTAAATTAATATGAATCTCGCCTTCCTTTTCCCTGAAAATAAATCATGGAGAACTGTCCAAGAGTTTAATAAAAAGTAAATATTATTGTTTTAAACATGACACAATTTTCTTTCATTAATATCGTCTCCGCATCATACAAGTAATATATGGTTTTTGTAAGCATAGATTGAATGAATATGTCAGTACCTAAAAACCATAATCACTCACATCGTTTTCATGTTCTGGAATATAAATCAATTACAACTCATGAACACATAAGCCAATCTTGTAAATAAGAACAACTGGAGGGACACAATTTGATATGAAGAAATATCCCAAGTGTAAGCACACATCTAAAGTACAAGAGCAATTTCATAATGCGGCAAATCAATGAAGTTTAGAGCTAAAAGGAAAACATTGCAATAAATTAAATAACATCAATCTGGAGAAGGAAAGAGACTATAAATTATTGAATAAACTTCACACAGTAAATGACAATTTAAATGCTAATTAATTTAAGAAATGAAGAGCAGTGGCGAACTAGTCTAGCGGCCAACCCAACCATCTCACACCCTCGATTAACCTGGTTCACACAACAGTCAAAATCATTAGATGCAATAAATAAATAGACATAACATAGATGAAAATTGCTTCAATTAATTCCTAAAAAATAGTCTTTACATCAAGCAGACAATGCTCAGCTCCAACAAGACAAGAGGATCGATCCACTAGTTATGAACTCCGTGAGGCTACATTCGGACAACTCCTCTTCCCTATTACGCCTTCCTCTCATGCGCACTATCCCTGGCTCGATCAATTTCCTTCCTTACTGTCTAATTGTCTAATTAATTGACTAATTTATGTTTGCTCTAGTCGATTTCTTATATAGACATCGAATTACATATTGGGCCTTTTAATTCAGCTAATTAAAATATAGAAGATTATTAGTTTTAAAAATTTTCCGAAATAAGAATTAGTTTGAAATTGAGTGTCGAAAGAGGGAACGATTCTGGTGAATCATTCCTCTTTTCCTGGAGTATTTGTTGCTAGAAGGTGCGATTCAACGGCCCTTCAATTCTGCATACTGATTGCTCAATCACTGCTACATCCCTCGTGGCCTTCAGATACGGTGTTGGAAGATTCAGTCCATATATTTACGAGCACCTCTATGATATTTTTTGTAACGGTACTGCACTTGTGTTGTTCAAAGGCTAAATATGTTGCCTTTATAATGAGTATAGAACCAACAATAGCTCCCAAAATTACTAGCTTTGATGAAAACCTCGACAACTTATCATCTTTGTTAGATGTTTCTCCCTATCTAGCCCATGAAGAGAATACTGCAACACTGCTTGAAAGGATGTCACCTTGACCACCACACCGATGAGGAGATCCAAAAATACTTACACCATAGACTGCGTTTCCATCGCTGATAAGATCTACTTTTCCCTTTTGCAAGATTGTCAGTCCTCCCATTCATCTAGCTAGAATTTGTAATCATTGTGGAGCATTGTTCTCATCTATTTCTTGTTTTCCACCTACAAGATTAAGATTTTGTTCCATCACCTTTTGAACTAAGCATTTGTTTTCATTTACATTTGGCATGTGGATGGCTAGAGGATAACCAACCACTAGTTGAGGATCGTTCGTGACAAGAAATAGTCCATCCCCATCAATAACAATTGGAATTTTGCATTGCCTTGCAAGTTGTATAATTTATGCCACGCACTCCAAAAGAAATGGATCCCTGCCAAGTCCAGGTTCAACAATGAGACAATCAAACTAGCAAGTATGTCAAGGGCATGTCTTGTTGTGCCATCTACAACATGCTCTTTCATGTGCTGAGGGCTTTCCAAAGTGCGCAGTTTGTATATCTTGCCCAACAATATTGGCCACAATTCGAGCCCCATGAACTGGAGGGTTTGATTATAGGGACAAATTCAACCGCAACGATATCAGTGTAAGAGTTCACATGCTGCTAACAAAATACCACTGCCTTTATGAACAGAGCATAAGACCAGGTTTGAGCTCAGCATAGTGCAGGAAGCCATAAAATGGTGCAGGCAGGTAAATGCAATGGTGCAGGCACATCCCAAAGTATAATCAAATCGGTTTTAATCGTGCAACATAAAAACCTTAATTAAAATCTCATTAATGCTATTTTAATCCTATTAAAACAAAGAAATAACAAATACTCTTCGAAAATAATCATTTAGCCAATCGACAACATGAGAGAAATAAATAAAAATAAGACAAAACAGAGACCCAAAAGGAAGTACATTAGATCCTACACCGCATGCGCCATTTCCAAACCAACATCAAGAAGCAAGGCCTATAAAGTCCTCTACCTACTCCTAGTCAGCCTTGGGAATCTATCTCCATGGATTACATGTCGGGCCTTCCTTCTACTAAGCACGACAACGATTGTGATTTTGTAGTCGTCGACAGATTCTTTAAGATGGCCATCATGGCAGCCTGTAAGAAGAGTATCACAGCGGAGGCCACTGCTAAGCTCTTCCTTGAGCGAGTGTGGGTACAATTTGGGATCCCATAGTTCATTGTCTCAGATCCGGACAACGGATTCCTCAGTGCATTTTGGTCCAGTCTCTCATCGATGTTGGATACAAAACTTATTAAGTCCATGACTTTCCATCCCAAACTGATGGCCAAATAGAGGTTGTCAGCAGGATGATCATACACATTATGTGCATGTACAACTAGAAGCATCCACGCACGTGGGATGAAAGTCTCCCTTATGTCCAACATAGCTACAACAAAGATCTCCACAGCTCAACAGGCCACAACCCCTTTCACGTAGGGCTAGGATTTCATCCATTATGTCCCATTGAAGTGGTGATACCATTTGCAGCCACTCAAGCAGATTCGGCTCACGTCCAATCTGAAGCTGAAAGGGATAAAAACTTCATTGAGCACATTCAAAACATTCGCGAGTAGGTCCATGATATATTGGACAAAGCCAATGCTAAGTACAAGCAGTGCGATGATCAACATCGAGTGTCGAACAAGTTCTAGGTGGGCGACAAAGTTTGGCTACATTTGCAGAAGGAGTGCCTCGTTGGACCCCATTGCAAGCTTCACCTGCTCCAATATGGGTCATACACCATCACCAAGGCTATTGGTGACAATTCCCTCGAGCTCAGCATCCCATCATCCCTTGGTCTGCACCTAGTATTCAATTTAGACTGCCTTCAACCATACTTTCCACCATTGTTGGACACATCTGACATTGCAGAACAACTCACACCAACATACCTCATCTCGGACTGCATGGAACATTCCACAACTGATATGATCATGGATACACAGATCAAGAACAATCACCAACAAGGGATACAACTATATCAAGTTGTCAAAGCAGGCCAACTCCTTCACTAGGGCAAGTGGTTCAACAAAAATTTCCTCACATCATGGAGGCTCTGCACACAATGGGGACCATTGCTTCCTAAGGGGGGAGGAATGATCTAGGTAGATATTGGTGGCCACCTGCCTATTCCACCAAGACCCTCTAGTTAGTTTCATATGTTTCCTTGTTTATTTCATCATTTACTATTTTTAGCAGTTTTTCAGGTCCTGAACTTCCAAAGTAGTTTTGACCCCCTAAATGGCATTTTTTTGAGGTCTATTGCAAGCTCATAACCATAGGTAAGGGACTGCGGTGAAACCTATAGTACTCAAAGAGACATTTCCAACAAGGTATCGTACGCACAAAACGGAGATAATATGACCAAGTTACGATCCTGGGAAGTTGGCTGCCCAACTAACCCCAACGTGGCCCAAAAATGCTTGGTGTTACAACTCCTGCGGCTAGGGTTTTGGTTGTTTATGGGTTTCTCATGTTTTTCAATAATAAATAGACCCTTCAGCTTCATTGTAACATAGTTCGGATGCATGTAGCCGCCACATCTCTTCTCATAGATAAGCTACCATCGCCTGACCTATCTTATTTCCATTCTGTTTGTAAGCATAGTTTAGTATTTTTCTATGAATGAAATGAAGTGTTTTTATGCTACATCTATGTATTTATGATTATATATGTAATTTTTTGTGTTCCTATTTAATTTGGGATCATAGATCCACAAATATCTCATGTGGTTACAACCATGTGTTGACATCTAACAATTAGCATCTCTTCATATCCTCTCACAAATCTTTCCTAGCTTTAATAGGAGACACTTATGAAAACTTCCATGATCTTTCTCCATGAAATGTTCTTAACTAATGATCTCAAATCTTCCTAAAATATTCAATAATTTGAAGAGGAAATTCGAATTTGAGTCTTGGAGGCCAAATATGACTGTCCCAGATTCTTCAAATATGCCTACACATGTCACAAAACTCATCCAACTTTTATATATAAGTGAATACATGTTATTTTTCTAATATTTAACCATAAATTCTCTCAAAATACCAAAATAAATGTATTGGAAAATAATTTTTATAAACCCATATTTAATTATGAATATTGTTTTAGTGCATGATTATGGAGTTATGGAACATGGAAAATTCTGAAGCAAAGTGAAAGAAAAGAAGTTGAACTCAATGATATTTTGGAGACTCAACACAAATATGCATTCTGTATGTCATAACAATAGATCTGAGCATAGGGGTCCCATACTGATCTGAAAATCGCCAAGAAGCATTGATGCCATGTAACTTTAGCTGCATTATCATCTATTAGGTCATATATTCTTTGTTCATTCATTTACAAATAAAAACATGATGAGAGCCATACATGATCACTGTCATAAAATATACTCATAACCAACATATAAACAACAAAAATAATAAGGATACAACAATCATAGAATCCACATATAAATCAATACATTTACACATGAAATACCAAGGAGAAGGAACTCTATGAATGCAAAATCCAACTAGGTTTGGGACTTCCATGAACCAGCTGACCATAAAGTGGCTGAACCAAATCTTTCTTTTAGCCAATCACCCTCGTTTCATATTCCAACCATGAATGTGGGAATCATGACAAATAAAAAACCAAATAAGCATGGATGCCACTGAATTTCTCCACCTACACCGTGAGGAATTTCACTGTCTCCTAGTCTTTAGGCTTTACCACAATCCACAGTCTTATTCAGGGATCACTAGGCCATAATCAAGACTCCACCCTCCAAGATTTATCATATATCCTGCCATTCACGAACCAAGGATTCCTAGGCCTGATCGATGGCACCCACCTCTAGGATTTACCATATATCCCACCATTCATCAGTCAAGGATTCCTAGGCCCACCAAGGCAACAAAAAATCTAGCTTTACCGCAACCCACAGTCTGATTCAGGGGTTACTAGGCCAAGGCTTTACCACAATCCATAGCCGGGTTCAAGGATCACTAGGCCATGTGTTCTTCCTTTTAGAGATCCACCTCACTCAGTTTTGAATCCATTTAGAAATCCAGCTCAACCAAAAAATGAGAACCCCATCACGCCTAAGCTAGGATGAAAAACATTGTGACACCTGGAAAAACCCGTGCCAATGACAACAAGAGAACCACAAACACACATGCATAACCATGCATGCTAAAAATATTGATTTGTGGTAGCATCAAATGTGCTCTAAGTCTCAAATTTTGTAGGGAGGCTTGGGCACCTGTATTCCAAAAAACCCAGAAAGCGTTTTGGGAAATTCCACTTAGGAAAATAAAATAATTAATGGGTATTAATCTAACTATGGGTATAAATTCTAGAGGAAGGCGAGGATCAAGAAGAAATGATCTTAACCAATGATTATCTTCTAATCTAGGCCGTTGAATGTCAATGAGGAGATTATTTAAGGAGGCTTGAGGGTCATTTGGAAAGACACACAGAGAGTTTAGAATTTCGATTTTCTTAAGTAGAGCAGTTGACACGAGAATTTCGATAGTGAGCTATTGCAGTGAGGGGCAGGTATAGTTTGGTTGGAGAGTCTTCTCCTGAGCTAGGATACACAACATAGATGAGGAAAGACACCAGAAGGAGGCACCGCAATACCCAGGAGTGGTTGACATTGAGCCAGGAGGGCTCACACAAAGGCAACACAGTCCTCTAAGCAGAAGTCAAAAAATTTGTTGGGGTTTGATGTTCTGAGCTGGGAGAGTTGACGTTAGAGCTCTGGGAGAGAAAATCAATCTAGCGATGAGGTGATGCAGTGCCTTAGTGGCTGACGCAGGGCCCACACATGGCAGCGCAGAAATAGTCGAGGACACATTGGTTCAACTACCAGATCAGCCATGACTTACAGGGTAGAGTGGGTAATCTCACAAATTTCTTCTACCAATCATATTTCTCTGTAACTGGATTGTTGAAAGGGCATCCATAAGTTGTATTCAGAAAACTACTGCATAATAATAAAACCCTTAGATCTACTGCACCAATTTTCCCGCAGTGGGTTTTTCTGGGGACATTTATCCAAAAACAAATGTCATTTGTGTGTATCTTTCTCTACTGTTCCATTTCTTGTTTCAACATATTATTTAAATGGTATAGGCTGTAGCGTATGTATTTCGATGTTTGCCATAGGAAACTGCAAATAACTTGTTCATGTAAATCTAACAAGTAGAAGAAATATCATTAGTGTTGCAGTAGGAATTCTCGTGTTTAAGGAATTTTCACATGGTATCAGAGCAAGTGCAGGTGAAGAAAGAAGAACAGTGCCAGAGAACCTAGCACTAAGAAAAAAATGAGGTCGAAAAAGCTGCAGGATGTAGCAGTTCAAATTCCCAGAGGGGTTTGCGGTGTCCTAGTCAGGAGGGCAGAATTTAGAGGCAGTCTCTCTCTAAGTGAGTTGACAGAGAGAAGGGCTTCTAGATCAATATCTTGCCGTGATAGAGGGAGTATCATTGAAGCCTCAGCGTGAGGAAGAGATGGTGGGACATAGTTTTGCTGCAGGCTGTTTTGTTGGGCAGAAAGATGTCAGAAGAGAAGAGAAGCACTGTGAGGGAATTTTTTTCCTCAGAAGAATTCCCATCAAGAAGTCCATTTTCTTATTGGCTTACCAACAATAGTAAGAAGCAGAGATGAGAAGTTCAACAATTTTGGTGGAAAAGATGGAAACCATTGGTTTGAGAGATCAGGACAGGTTGGATGGGGCATCCAACTACGTCATCTAGAAGGCAAGGATGCCATTCCTTCTTGATGAGCATGCTCTCAAGACATATGTCTACAACATGGGTGTTGTTCCTGCAGATGCAGATCCGCTGAAGAAGTACAAGGTAGAAATGGCGAAGGAAAAGAGAATGATCCTCGAGAGTGAAGGATCATGTGGTCTATCACATCACTAGTAGAGGGATTGCTAAGGATATGTGGGATGCATTTTCTACACTATATCAGGGGTCTTCCAAGCAATGGAAGATGTACTTAGAGTAGAAACTGAGATTTGCACAGATGAAGAAGGGGAAGCACATAGATCCATTCCTCATGAAGCTTCAAGAGATCCGAGATGAGTTATCAGTTGGGGGTTCTACACCTCAAGATTTCAAGTTAGTTAGATTGGCCCTCAATTCTGTCTCAAATGAGTAGCAAGTCTTTGTCTAGAGTATCCTGGGCAGGGCGACTTTTCCAAATTGGGATGAGATGTGAGAAGCTCTCAAGAAAGAGGAGCTGAGGAGAGACTTGGTCAAGTGTAAGCTTGATGGAAGCAGCAGTAGTGGGTCGAAGCCCAAGGAGGAGGATGATAATGTATCCCTTGCATCGAAGGGGTATCAAGCGTAGTGGAGGTGGAAGAAAGACATCTCGAAGATAAAGTGCTTCAGGTGTGGTGAGATGGGTCACTACATAACAAAGTTTCCTCTCAGAAAGAAGGACAAATATGAGAAGCATGATCTGAAGGATGAACCCGCGAAGATCAAGGAGGAGGAGTTCTCCATGAAAACAAAGATACCTCTAGGAGGGGGGTGGGTTGATTTAGAGATGTAGTTCAAAAGAGCTACAGTTGGGCAAGATCCTTGAGGAGCCCACCTCTCGGATCAATTCCTTGCTACAGGAGACTAGATCAGAAGTAGCAGGATGGAATAGTGTCGGATGATGCCGAGGAGTGTCTAAGAGACATTTTTAGTGTCTAGGAGCACCAAAGATTGAACAACGCATAATAGATTTGGTAGCAGCATAGATGGAATAGAGCAGAGGTCAGCAACAATGCAGTAGATTCAGAGGGTCAACGTAGAGACTAGTAGCAATAAGGCTTCAACATTGATATGGTATCATACTAAACACAATTAGTTCATTAATTTGGGATGTTTTTCCATTACTGATGCAGTAACAAAAACAATTTGCACTGGAGGGGCAGTTGGTAGTGGTAGTGCCAGGCGGATGCAAAAACTCAGAGGGAGTTGCAGTGTAGATGCAGTGTTGACAGTGGCAAGTTCAGTAGTAGTACAAATGCAACATTTTCATAATGGTTGTGGACAACATGTCAAACATTAGCAGCACAGAGGGAGATGTTACAGAATAGAGTGATGCTCTAGTAGGTTGCATTACTTGAGCACATTCCTCGCTAAGAGGGAGTGTTGATTTATGGTAGCATAAGATGTTCTCTAAGTCTCAAATTTTGTAGGGAGGCATGGGAACCTATATTCCAAAGAACCCAGAAAGTGTTTTTGGAAATTCCACCTAGAAATAGTTTTATTAAAACAATTTATTATTTTTAATGGGACCCTAAGTCTAAACTTAGGAAAATAAAATAATTAATGGGTATTAATCTAAATGTGGGTGTAACTTCTAGAAGAAGACGAGGATCATGCATAAATGATCTTAGCCATTAATTAGCTTCGAATCTATTTCATTGAATGTAAACGAGGATATTATTTAAGGAGGCTTGAGGGTCATTTGGAAAGACGTGCAAAGAGTTCACAAGTTCGATTTTCTCAAGTAGAGAAACTGCCGAGAGAATTTCCATAGTAAGCTGTTGCAGTGAGGGGCAAGGATAGTTTGGTCGGAGAGTCTTCTCCTGAGCCAAGATATGCAACAGAGAGGCAGAGAGACACCAGAAGGAGGCAGCACAATATCTAGGAGGGGTTGACACTGATCCAGGAGAGCTCACGTAGAGGCAACATAATCCTCCAAGTAGAAGTCTAAAAATTTGCTGTGGTTTGACGTTCTGAGCTAGGAGGGTTGATGTTAGAGCTCCAAGAGAGAAAATCAATCCAACGCTAGGGTGATGTAGTGCCTTAGAGGCTGATGCACGGCCCCTGTAGGGGCATTGCAGAAATAGTTGGGGACATGTTGGTTTAGCTACCGGATCAGTCGGGACTTGTTGGGTAGAGTGAGGTAATCTCACAAATCTCTTCTTCAAGTCATAGTTATCTGTAACTAGATTTCCAAAAGGGCATATAGAAGTTGTATTCAGAAAACTACTGCATAATAATTTTTGGGCATGGAATCCCCCCACAACATGTTTTGGGGCTCAAAGCCCAAGTTTTTGTAAGACTCCGCGAATTGCGGGCACGAAGTGCGAACTATAGGTTAAGTCATAGGGTTGTCCACCCTAAGTATTGTAAAGTAATGTAATGTCATGTCGGCCTACCCATGGTCCGCAAACCATGGGATTGTATAAATAGAGCGAGGCTCTAAGTTGTAAGCTAAGAAGCTCAGTAGCGAAGGAGCGAAGATAGAGCATAGAGCAAGATTCTAAGTGTATTGGGTCGTAGTAGTAGGAAGAGGCTCTGCAGTTGAGTGCACAGAGGCCTAGTAGAGTCTGCAACTGTGTGCATAGAATCCTACAGCTGAGTGCACAGGGAAGTGTCGACTTTGTAACCTTGAACGAAGAATAATAAAGGGAAGTTGATTCCAAATTTGGTGCATCTATTTGTGTATTGCATTCTTTACATTTATATTGTTTTTTTTATCGCACACACTTATATGATTGCTAGATATACTGTTAATTATCACTAGTCTTACATGGATAAATTAAGTAATCGGGTAATAATAGGTTAAATAGCAAGGAACTTGGGTATAATACGAATCATGTAATGGCAGAAGTGTCCTCAGACACGTAATTTTATTAATAAGAAAAATAGTTACATCTGGAATTTTGCAAGAGTTTACATCTGAACAACAAAACACTCTTGCAATGAGCTATTTATAAGCTCAATGTCCTAACTACCTCTAATTATGGATCACTTATAAAATAACAAGTGTCCATTTACAATAAAAGCTATTCAAACAACTTACTAACAATTCTCCTAAATTAGAACCTAATATATAACACATTTGTAGAGTCATATCTTTTTACAACAATATTCTAATTCTAAATGTATCCATTTAATAATTAAATATTCTAGATTAATAATTATTAATTTAATATCTTAAATTAATAATTATTTTATTATAACTTTATAACCTATGATAATATTTTATTTTGGATCATCTAACATTCCCCCCTATGATCCAAAGATACATTACAACAGATACCAAGTTCATCTCTGAACTTAGTAAATTTTATTCTGCCAAGAGGTTTCGTGAAAATGTCAAAAATCTGATCTTCTGAAGGACAATAAATTGGATTGAGGACATCCTTGGCAATGAGAGATCTGATATGATGATACTTGGTGTCCACATGCTTTGTCTTTGAATGAAAAATTGGGTTCTTGGCAAGCTTAATGGCTAACTGCCTGTCAATGAATAATGACGTAGCTTCTGTCCAAGAAATGCCCAAGTCCTGCAAAATTCTGTGCAACCACACAATTTCACATGTTGCTTCCCATGTTGAAATGTACTCTGCTTCTGCTGAAGAAGTGGCCACTGTAGCTTGTTTCTTAGAACTCCAAGACACTGCTGCTGATCCCATGCTCATTAAATAACTTGATGTTGATGCTCGATCATCAATACTTCTAGCAAAGTCAGCATCTGAAAATCCACCAAGTACAAGTTTTTAGTCTTTGTGTAAATAAGACCAAAATCTTTTGTTCCTTGGATATATCGAAGAACTCTTTTGGATGTAGTCAAGTGGCTGTCTTGTGGTTCCTGCATAAAACTTGAAAGAATACTAACTGCATAAGATAGCTTAGGGCGAGTGTTTGTCAAATAAATCAAGTTGCCAATCAACTGTCTATAAGTAGTGTTGTCCACCATTTCCCCCCCTTCAAATTTTGAAAGTTTCAAGTTTTGTTCCATGGGGGTAACAACGGGCTTGCAATCCTGCATTCCAAATCACTGAAGAACCTCTACTGCATACTTACTCTGAGAAATGAAAATATGATGTGGACGTTGGAAGACTTGAACTCCAAAATAGTAGTGAAATAATCCCAAATCTGACATCTTAAAACCTGCATGTAACTCCGTTTTCACCTGTGCAATATGATCATCATTGTTTCCAGCAATGATCAAATCATCTACATACATAACAAGAATCACCAGATATTTACCCTGTTGTCGCACATACAAAGTATCATCAGATTAACTTCGTTGAAAACCAGCTTTCCTAAGGTATTCATCCATTTTGGCATACCAAGCTCGGGAAGCTTGTTTTAACCCATATAAAGCCTTGATCAATTTGCAGACTTTATGTTCCTGCCCTTCAATTTCAAAACCTGGTGGTTATGTCATATATAATTCTTCTTGTAAATCCCCATTGAGAAAAGCACTTTTTACATGCATTTGATGAACTTTCCATCCTTTCTGAGCGGCCAATGCAAGTGTTAATCAGATGGTGCTCCATTTAACTGTAGGAGCAAAATTTTCCTCATAATCAATGCCTTCTTGCTACGCAAAACCTTTAGACACAAGTCTTTCTTTATACTTTTCAAGTTCTCCATTTTGGTTGTACTTAATTCTGTAAACCCATTTGCATCCTATGGGCTTAACATTTTGAGGACAATCAACAAGTTTCCTAGTGTTGTTATCAATTACTGCTCGATATGCTTCAATCATACCCTGTTGCCATTCTTTATTTTTTACTGCTTCTTTGTATGTGGAAGGTTCAATAAAATCATTTTCTAGCAAGGCAAAATTTCCTTCACTTCTGTGTGACTTCCTTATTCCTGTTTTATTCTGCCAATTAGGCCTTACATCTTTCAAAAGTTGAACTGCCCATTTGGTAGTTGATGCTCACTTGTTTGAGATTCTGAAAAGTCACCATCATTGTAAAGAGGATTAATGTAAACTAATGTTCGTCGATCAGTTGAATATTCTGGAGGTGGAGAATCACTGTCAGAAGAACTGTTGCTACTTGGAGATGCGGATGAACTGCTAGAAGATCCTGATGGTGTTGTTGAAGTAGATGGACTGGATGAATCATCTTCAGATGAAGGAAAATCAAGTTCATACCTATTTGGTGAATTTGGTTAACTTTGCATATTTCCTTTTCTTTGACTGCCTTTAATTTCTAACTTTTGAAGAAGACTTTCGATTTCTTCAGCACTCTTACTCTCTATTTCATCAAAAATTACATCCCTACTCACAACAAATTTTCCGTTGGTCAAAAGACAGTACCCTTTCTTCTCATCAGAATATCCAATCATTGTGTATTTCAAACTTCTTGAGTCAAGCTTAGTTCTTTTTTTCTTTCAGAACTAAGGCATAACATACTGATCCAAAAAATCTAAGATGTTTAACTCGAGGTTTGAAACCAAACCAAGCTTCATAAGATGTGATTCCATCTAAAGAAGCAGTTGGAGATCTGTTTCTTAAGTAGACAGCTGTATGAATTGCTTCTGCCCAATATGTTGAACTTAACTTTTTGAAAGTTAACATGGATATCGCCATTCCTAACAAGGTGCGATTCATTCTTTCTACTACTCCATTTTGCTGTGGAGTGTAAACATTTGTAAGATGTCTTATTATGCCATTATCGTTGCCATAAGTTTTGAATTAATTTGAAGTGAATTCTCCCCCATTATCTATCCTGCGAGTGCCTATCTTTTCTTTGACTTCATTTTCAACAAGTTGGCGAAAAATTTTAAACTTTTCAAATGCTTCTGACTTTTGCTTCAAGAAATAAACCCAAGTCATTCTACTGAAATCATCAATGAATAGTAAGAAATATTTGCAGCAACTGAATGAAGTTTGTAGTGGTCTTCAAACATCACTGTGAGCTAGTTGTAGCAGCCTGTTTGTGCGCCATGAACTTGTTGGAAAAATTTCTTGACTTTGTTTTCCATAAATGCAAGATTCACATTTTGCATTTTCATTTTTGAAAGTTGGAATTCCCTTAACCATCCCTTGTTTTTGCAATTGAGAAAGACTATCAAAATTTAAATGTCCATATCTTACATGCCACAATCTTATAGGTGAAATTCCTGTAGTCACTGCCCCTGCAAAGTCAGAATGCCTTGGAATAACTGTCCCTTTCATCATTAACAATTTTCCATCTTCATAACCTATCATCATAGTTTTCAAGCTTTGCTTGACTGAATTAATCTTAACTAAGCCATCTTCCATAATTACCTCATGTCTTGCTTGTTGAATCGTGACTAAAGATAACAAATTTTTCTTAAAGGTTGGTACATACCATACATTTGAAATCATTTTCTCTCTAATGCCAGGGAGAGAAACTTTAACTGCACCTTTTCCATAAGGAGTATGTTTTGTATCATCTGCAAGAAAGATGGAATTAAGTTGGCAATCTTGAAAATTCCAAAAGAAGTCACGTCGACAAGTCATGTGCTGAGTTGCCCTTGAATCCAAGATCTAAGCATCTTCATAATCACTTTTAAGATGGGAGGAAAGTTGTACTGCTGATGAAGAAGTAAAGACATATTCTGAACTATCATCATCTTGATCATTTGCAAATTGTGCTGAGTGCTGACGAAACTTGGGGATTTTATTAATAGAAGTTCGACAATCTTCAACATAATTTCCAACTTTGTTACATCTTCGACACACAATTTGACTTAAGTCTCTTCCTCTTCCTGGAGACTATCCTCTGCCTCTACTTTGAATTCTGTTTTGAGGTTGTCCTCTTCCTTGAAAATAGCCTCTTCCTTGACTATTTCCTCTGCCTTGAAAATTACTCCTGCCTGAAATGTTGCCACTATTAAAGTTGTTTCCTCTGCTTTGGCTTCGACCTCGAATTTGTACATTATGTGCTGCTTGATTCTAATTGAAATTCCATCTGCCTCTATTTCCAAAACTATCAGTTAATGATTTACTAGTGCCGGCCTCTGTGAAAAATCCATCTTCACCAACTTTCTTTTTCTTCCCAAAGGTTTTATCATGTTGGGTCAACATTTCGCAGAGCTCATCAAACTTTAGCTTCTCTAACTTTCCAGTTAATTGTAGAGTTTCCAAAAAATGTGTGTAGGAAGAAGGAAGTCCAACAATTAAAATTGTGACCATAAAACTATCATCTACTACTTGAAAACCAACATTAATGATTTCTTGCTTAATATTCTTAAGTCTGGAGATGTATTCAAGGACATCACCTCCTTCAGTCAATTTTTGTTGCAACAATTTTAATTGTAGATCAACTTTCTTTGATTCAGGCTGAGTATCAAAGAAGTCTTTAAAAATTCGCAAAGCAGACCATGCATCTGTAGCATTTTCTATATGGACATACATTTCATCATTAACAGAAGATTTAATGAGAGCTAATGCTTTGGCATTCTTAACTTCCCATTTTGCTAGTGCTGCTGCATTTGTGGGTTTATTTGGCTTAATGTCTCCATCACATATATCATGCCAAATTTCATTATAAATAAGAGTGCTTTCCATGAGGTGTTGCCATGTTTTGTAAGATTTTGTGCCTTAAAGTTTGTTGGAATCATAACACAAATTAATCAACTTTGACATTGTAGTGTTGAAGCTTCACACCAAGAATCATGCTCAGAAAAAAAATATCAAGATGGGCAACACAACATGCAACACACTATGCAAAAAAATGATCTATCAGGGCTTGCCCTTGACCCTCATATAGTCATTGAAGTAGGAGAAACATGGCTGAGCTTTGCACTTGGCTCTAGTCAATTTCTCAAATATTTACAAGGTAACTTTCGAAATTTGACTTTTACAATGATGCTCTTGCAAATCCTAGTATGCAAAAATGTTACCTCCCCTCAAAGTAAAATTACTTTGAGTTACAATGCGATGAACCCAAATTTATAGATTTTAAATAAAAAGCCATTTCTTTGAGAAATTATCCAATTCACCTTATTTCTCCATTACAAAAAAACTTTATTGCCCCATTACAAAAAAGCTTTTCCCTCCATAAGCTTTTCACAGAGGAGTGCATTAGAAATTGTAAAGCCTATTTGGAGGAACCCAATTTATCAGTGAACATGATGATGGAATGCAACACTTTTTCCATTGTAGACCTTGACTGTTCATCTAGTCCCAATGCTCTCTTCACCGCCGAAAATATAACGCAGGTCCTTGTAGCAGATTTGGAAAAGAGTAAAGCAAATAATGTTAAGTGGTATGAGAAATTCGTTAGGTACAAGATTATACAAAGAATTGGCCTCTCTCTCGAGGACAGAGAAAGCATGTTGAAGATGTAGAGAGTGGGTTCAGTTCAGATATAGAATCGAAATACAAGAAGATATATGAAGATTAGATAAACCGTTTTGCTACTTTTCAAAGAAGGAAAAGGAGCGTAGATACAAGGAACTTGGAATAAGAGAAAAAATTACGCTTACAAGTGGGTGTTTCCCTCTTGGCAACAAATATGCTCGGAATTTTATGCTCAGACTTTTATATAGAATGTCGGCTCTAAGTTACCACAACATTGCTAAAAGTGGAGTTTTGGAATCTAAGAAGAATGTTGTAAAATTTCATAACATGACCATGCCGCATTCCACTTCAGATAAACTGTAAACTGACAGTGGAACCAAATGTGGCCCTATCTGGACCTAAGTCCATTGTTGTCTAGCATATGTTGACTATTGTTTTTCTTGGGACTTTCCTCCTGCCGGCTTCAAGTTCTTTGATCTAGAGATCTGTAAACCAGCTATATTCACACTGAATAGACACTAGCGTGACTTTTCACAACACCAATTAATGAGGAAGGGATCGCGTAGAGGTATTTTGGAATAACAACTAGGCATGTAGAGGCTCAAATTGAACTCGTAGAGCATGAGAGCAGGCAACACGCAGGAAGGAATTGAGAGAAGGCTGGAGCGTGGGGAAAATTCAGAGAGAAATTTTTACCTATTTCATTTATGCTGAAGCAATTTTTTTTGTTGTATAATGATGTAAATACTATTTTTATATTTAGCAGATTTAAAAAAAGAAAAAAAAATTAGATACTAGATATTAACTGACCAAATTAATGGAGTTTTCCATGTGCTTAGAGCTGGAATCTCCTCCTCACATCAGTTGCAGCATTACTGGAGCTCTGATACCACAATAATGGCAGAAGTGTCCTCAGACACATAATTTTATTAATAAGAAAAACAATTACATTTGGAATTTTGCAAGAGTTTACACGTGAACAACAAAACACTCTTGCAATGGGCTATTTATAAGCTCGATGTCCTAACTACCTCTAATTATGGATCACTTATAAAATAACAAGTTTCCATTTACAATAAAAGCTATTCAAACAACTTACTAACAATTCTCCTAAATTAGAGCCTAAGATACGACACATTTGTAGAGTCATATCTTTTTACAACAATATTCTAATTCTAAATGTCTCCATTTAATAATTAAATATTCTAGATTAATAATTAATAATTTAATATCTTAAATTAATAATTATTTTATTATAACTTTATAACCTATGATAATATTTTATTTTGGATCATCTAACATCACGCCCCGAGTAGAGCTGCGCGAAGGCAGCATCACAAGTTGCGAAGGACTAATAGGTGCGCGTAGAGATGTGCACGCAAGGTCAAACTACAGACCGCCAGAAGCTCATCAGACATCCCCAAGGTGCGGAAACCTAGTTCTGGTACCCTCCCATACTACTTCAGGTGAGACCTTAGTTCGTGCTCTGCAGACTGTTGCCGAAAGGGCTAGTAGTACCGGGATTTTCTTGGCTAAATCACCTCTAAACCTGGGTCAGGCCCATACAAGCCAACAAATGGTTCCATTGCCGAGACTGGGATCTGCATAAGGGATCTCTGATGCCGTGCCACTGGAATCCCAAAAAGAAAGAAATTGAAGAGTGATTGGACAAGAAGATTCACGAGTTCGCGGTGCAGGAAAACAAAAATCCGCGAGTATCTAAGGAATAGTGGTTGGAGTGCTACTTGTATATGAAAATCCATGAAATTTTCTTTGCATCCTTTCCCTCTGAGATGTATGAGTGGATCATGAAGCTAGCAGACAGTCAGGGAAGGTGTAGGTTCGACAAACCAATCATGTGGACTGCAGAATTAGCGAGCAGACTAGAAGTGTTAGGAGATAAGATCACGTGAGCTGTTGATCATTGGATCGACCGAATTATAGGAGGATTTATCACTGAGTTCATGGTAGACATGACCGTCAGCTATATTGAGGCGGAGCGACGTTTCCTCAAGGGACCACGAGGTAAGTATATTAAATCTTTGAACACTTGGATTAAGATGCTATTGTGTGAAAAGCGGGTTATGCGAATAAATTAATGTTTGGGACTACACGAAGTGGGAAGATCTACAAAAGTGGAAGTAGTGAAGAATTGGAAACCAGTCCCTTAATCCCCCCCTCATGGGAGAGCGAGGAAGAGCTCGTGAAAGTCTTTCCGAGAAGCACGGTTAGTCTGATAAGGCAGCGAATTCCGCGCCTACCACCTCCACCTACATCGCTGCCCATCTCACCCTCCTCACCTCTATCTCCACCCACCCCACCTCTGTCACTACCACAGTTCAGTATGGCAAGTGCGATCAAACTACCGGTATTCAGAGGAGTGGGGAATGAAGATTCGAACCAATTCTAGTTCGTGATAAGAGCAGTATGGGAAGCACAGGGCGTTGTGGATGACAATATCAATAAGGCCACGTTGGTGAGCACATTGCAAGATCACACATTAACATGGTATATCAAGCATTCTAATGACCATCCAAACGTAGGAATCGCATAAATCCAGACCGTGCTAAACAGGGAATTTAGCAGGCCAAAGTTAGAAACAAAATCAATCATCGGGTTTAAGGAGATCGCGATGTTCCCGGGCGAGACCCCCTGGGATCTAGACCAAAGACTGAAGGGCATGATTCATGAAGCCAACATGAAATTGATAGATGGAAAACACCGCGCATGGTTTGTAGCATCACTGACACTGCACTTAAGGACGACGTTGTCACAACAAAAAATTTCCACCCAGGTTGAAGCTCTGGATATGGTGATGATATTGCATGAGAACCCTATACAAGACCCTGGTCTGGGAGTCCAAAAAATCCACGCGCAACTGAAAAATATATGTTTGGAAACGCAGAGTTTGAAATAGGATAGGACACCTTGGTCAGAGGCGCACGAGGAGGTATGGTGCATAAAATGCAAAGGCCAGGGGCATGACAAGGACCACTATCTAGTGTTCATGAATTACTTGGTAGGAGGAGGGCTGATGCCATTAAGACCTGAGGCACAGGCAGGACTGAGTGTGACACCTGCATTATGGTGCGCAATCTTTTATATATGAGGAAAACACACTACAAATAATTGTCATCTATTGCAGAAGTATACGTAGATGTCCCAGCAATTGTTTTGTAACTTCTGTAGGTTGGTAGGCCATGATGAGTGCACCTGCAGAAGCTATGAACTAATGATGGATCAGAATCCTACCTACAGGGTGCAGACTGAAACGTGAGCCCTCGACCCGAATGCAGGAATGGCGCACGCTGGATTTCAGGGGCGTGGTCGAGGCCGAGGTGGAATAGGACCAGGAAGGGGTCACAGATAGTTAATTTGTTATAATTGCGGAGGGCCAGGGCACTATTCCTGCGATTGTAGAAACCCGACAAGGACATCATGTTTGTATCGTACTCAGTTTGATCATGACACAAAAGACTGCCCTACATTGATAGCGAGGCTGCACGAAAAAGGGGTACTTCATCCCCCTCCGACTCAAAATCTACAAATGATGAGGTCTGAGCCGTGCGAAGAAGACTCGAACATAAACATGATGCTCAGGAGTGGTATGACCATTGGCGATGATAAAGGTAAGTAGTCAGAAGAAAGTGCATGGGTTCGTAAGGCTTCTACAAAGGAACCCAAATTTGATTTAGAACGCGCGAAGGAGACATTCATGGAAGCTAAGAAGAGCTTCACGGAGGCCTCCACTTCAAGTAGTAAGGATCAATTAGAACCAGGGATAGATCCTTCAATGCTCACTACCTTTCTAGAGACATGCATGAAACTACTAGATGACAACAAGGAAGTAAAAGGACTAGAGGAACATACCACTAGGTGCGTGGGGTCAGGAGAACTGCGCGTGGTCTAGAAACTTGGAAAGCATGCATTGTGCATAGGAAGGGAAATGAGGTTGACTGTGCAAATCGGCGAGTATGAAATGGATCAGGTAATCCTGGATCTCAGATTGGACACGAATGTACTGCCAAAACAAACATGGGAACGCATGGGTAGACCCGCACTACAGTGGTCTCCTATTCAATTACGAATGGTGAACCAGCAAAAGATCTTACCCATGGGAAGATTGCAAGGGGTAACAGTAGACATTGAGGGTTCGAGCGCACAGGTAGCTTTTGAAGTGATATAGATTTTTGATGACAGTAATCCTTATCCCTCGCTACTGGGAATAGACTGGGCCACTGATATGAATGGAGTCATAAATCTGAAGAAGCGCAAAATGATCTTTGAGAAAATATCACTACGCATAGTAGTGCCACTAGATCCAACCAAAGGAGCGCAATACACTGAATCGGTGCATGACGACAATAGTGATGATGATCTTGATTATATTTACAAGATAACTGTGTGAGAAGAGGATTGGGTGAATCCGACTGTAGATGGAAGGATTTCGTGGGAGTGCGAAAGCTCCTGCACTTCGGATTCAAACGAAGAGATAGAGCGATGGCAGAATTGACTGCACAAAGTAACAATGTTTAATTGCAACATGATGGTTAGATCACTGCGCTGCATGACAACAGAGGAAAGGGATCTGCCAACATATGATGGGTTGACAGTAATGGATGAATTCCTGAACAAATTTGAAAGCGCAGTACTAGAACAACAGCGATTCGATGCTCTGAAGTGGGCGTTGCGCGCAACACCTGCACGATGGTGGGGTACGCATCAAGGAATTTTTGAGGACTAGCGTAGATGTAGAAGAATGATGCACCTATGATTTGGGAAACCACAGATACAACTAGTAGACAAATATGACGGACAAGATGATCCATGCACACACCTTACGAAATAGACCAAGGTCTATGGGGAAGAGCCACAACCTGAATGGGTACATTTATTCTATCATACCCTGGATGTCATACCCATGAATTGGTATACTGAGATGGAGCTCTGCCATGGTATAAGCGAATGGGATGTCTTGCGTGAGGGATTGCTGTTAACATTCACATTTGAAGATCGTTAGTCAGATACTATTGATGATGCGCTATAGGCAGTAAAAGCTGTTATCTTCAAAATACCCCATGAGCCAATGGAAGTACTTTAGCCAGAAGGGGTGACACAGTTGAGCTGCGCGCTAGTGTTACAACGTAAATGTGGAGGAGGATGATGAAGACCCACGAAATGTTAACATTTCAAAAATGGAAGGCTGTTGCGAGGTTCAAGGACCATCACATGAAAACCTCGACATCACCACGCCGCTAAAAACAAAGTAGGTCAACATTGGAACGGAGGCGGAGCTGAAGTACGTAATGCTTGGGGACTATTGGGACGATGCCACGGTGGATAAGGTCACTGAGTTACTCCATGAATACCAAGACTTGTTCTCGACCAAAATTACGGACTTAAAAGT
Organism: Pinus tabuliformis; assembly: GCA_031772625.1. Taxonomy (NCBI): domain Eukaryota; kingdom Viridiplantae; phylum Streptophyta; class Pinopsida; order Pinales; family Pinaceae; genus Pinus; species Pinus tabuliformis. The sequence goes on from CM062816.1 coordinate 1,481,856,121, forward strand.
GATCGTTGGCGACTTAGGGATGATGAAGATCACGATGAAACTTGATGCGAAGCCAGTTAAGCAGTAGCCTTACCGCTTGAATCCAAAGTATAAAGAAAAGGTCTATGATGAATTAGACAAAATTCTCACAGCCGAAATTATTGAACTAGTGGAAGAATCTGACTAGGTGAGACCTATGGTAGTACAGGAGAAAAAAATAGAAGGGTGAAATAAGAATATGTGTGGACCTCAGGAAGCTGAGCAATGCCTGTGTACACGATCCATTCCCGACACCATTCACAGATGAAGTACCGGAGAATGTTGGCGGTCAGGAAGCATACTCGTTCATGGATGGGTTCTCATGGTACCATCAGATCAAGATCGCGTCGGAAGATAGGAGCAAAATGACCTTCACAACAGAATGGGACTGCTTTCAATACACTGTTATGTCGTTTGGGTTGAAGAATGCGCCAGCTATATTTTCATGCATCATTGCGGCCACGTTCAAAGAATACATCCACAAGTTCATGGAGGTCTATCTAGATGATTGGACTGTCTTTGGATTAGTTAAGCACCATGTAGAAAGCTTACGCTTGATGCTGGATACTTGCCGCTGACACTAGATTGTGCTGAACCTTAAGAAGTGCACATTCCTCGTTCCCTTTGGAAACCTATTGGGACATGTGGTCTGCAAACAAGGCCTGATGGCTGATCTGGAATTTATCCAGGACAAAGAATTAAAGGTATTACAGACTCATGTGCATGGATGTGCCTCTGTTACTTTATGCAACGGATCGATAAGATTGCGAAATACATAGACACTGAAGCAGTTAGAGAAAACACAATAGTAAAACATGTAAACACAACAAGTTTAATAAGGAGTTCACCCAATACTCCTGGGTTACGTCTGTTGGTCCAACCTTCAGTGGTGGCCTCTCTATTATGTTTTCAAAGTAGATTTTTTTACAATAGTGAGCTCAATTTGAGTCTTACTCAAAAGATATAAATCAATAGGACTGGACTTGGATCCCCCAAGTCTCTGGAGTACACAGACTCTCCTTACTGAAACTCGACCTCTATTGGCAACAGTAGTATGAGCCCAATCTGAGACCCATACATGATAGGCCTATGCCGAGGAGTTCGATTGAACCTCTCAAGCCTTCTTGAGAGTACACAGACTCTGACTCTTTCTAGCTCTGTCTGGCTCGATGTTGCCTTCAGGTCAGCTCGACTTCTTCCCTTTGTTCTCTGATTTCTTAACTTGCTTTTCTCACTGCTTGCTTTGTTTCTGTCTGTTCGTGGCTTTAAAGCCAATCTACTTTCTGACTGTTTGTTTATGCTTCCCAGCACTCTGGTTGTCCTGCCTATATCCATTTGAATTCCTCTGTTTAGCGTCATCATCACTGTGTAACGCCTTCCAGGGAGGTGGTCACCTATTTCATAACAAACTAAGTGTCAGTTTTCCTGGAAATGTTTGAATTTCCGTTATTTCCGTTTAACTTCCGAGAATGCCCGCGAACATGATTCCTCTGCCAACTCATCATTCATGCCGAACTTCAAACCTTTATACAACTCAGACTGTTTAGCCTGTTGAATCCGGTCATCCGTTGGATTGCATGTCTGCTGTCGATCTGGAGCCTCAAGATCCTACGGTCTCTGTTCATATCGAGCGGGTAAGTTGCATGATGTTTACCCGTCCAATGTGAGCCGTTTTCTCTCTCCTTCACCGGACACAAGGCACCCAGTGTGTGGCATCGGGCGAGACTTGGTTGGAACCGCTTACCACTCAAAGCCCTTCTGATATCCTATCATTTTTCGTGTGGGACCCACCTCTGACAGAATCAATGAATTTGTACGGTTTTTGACTTTCTGGGTCTAGTCGCTTGGGGCTTTTTCTTCTCTGAGGGGTTTTCCCTGCAATATGCGATTAGCGAGAAGAAAAAGCCCCGATAGACCAGACCCGGAAAGTAAAAAACCATACGAAATTCCTCGATTATGTCTGAGGCGGGTCCCACACGAAAACCGACAGGATATCGGAAGGGCTTCTAGCGGTAAGCGGTTTCAACCGAGTCCTGCTCGATGCCACACACTAGGTGCCACATGTCTGACAGAAGAGAGAGAAAACCGCTCACATCAGATGGGTAAACATCATGAAACTTACCCGCCCAATATGGACAGAGACCGTAGGATCTTGAGGCTCCAAATCGATGGCAGACATGCAATCCGACGGATGATCGAATTCAACGAGGTAAACAGGCCGAGTTGTATAAAGGTTTGAAGTCTGAAAAGAATGATGAGTTGATAGAGGAATCATGTTCGGGGCATTTTGGGAAGTTAAACAGAAATAACGGCAGTTTAAACATTTCCAAGAAAACTGACACTCAGTTTGTTATGAAATAGGTGGCCACCTCCCTGTAAGGCATTACACAGTGATGATGATTCCGAACAGAGGAATTCAAACGGATAGAGGCAGGAGAACTAGAGCGCCCGGAAGTGGAAACGAATAGTTAGAAAACAGATTGGCTTTAAAGCCACGAACTAACAGAAATAATGCAAGTAGTGAGAAAAGTGAGTTAAGAAAGTAGAGAACAGAGGGAAGAAGCCGATCTGACCTGAAGGCAACATCGAGCCAAACAGAGACAAAGAGAGTCAGAGATTCTATGTACTCCCGAGAAGGCTTGAGAGGTTCAAGTGAACTCCTCGGCATAGGCCTATCATGTATGGGTCTCAGATTGGGATCATACTACTGTGACCAACAGAGGTTGAGTTTCAGTAAGGAAAGTCTTTGTACTCCAGAGACTTGGGGGATCCAAGTCCAGTCCTACTGATTTATATATGTTGAGTGAGACTCAAATTGAGCTCATTGTTGTAAAAAAATCTGCTTTGAAAACATAATAGAGAGGCCACCACTGAAGGCTGGACCAGGAGATGTAGCCCAGGAGTATTGGGTGAACTCCTTATAAAACTTGTTGTGTTTACATGTTTTACTGTTGTGTTTCCTCTAACTGCTTTAGTGTCTATGTATTTCGCAATCTTATTGATCTGTTGCATAAAGTAACATAGGCACATCCATTGACATGAGTCTGTAATACCTTTAATTCTTTGTCCTGGATAAATTCCAGATCAAGTGGTATCAGAGCTGTAGGTTACTAAGGTTAGACAAGATTGTGCTGGATTTTGTTGTTGAATGATAACTAGATCAAAGCTTAAATTAGGAGAAGGAGAGTTGGTTGAAACTAACCCTAAAATTGGAAGTGCCTATCCTAAGAGGAAAATGTCAGAAGAAAGTCCCTTGGAATCAGATCCTCAGTTCATGGATAGTTTCATGACCATGAGAGCCATGGTAGAGGAAATGTATAGAGAATTTAAGAAAGGTAGAGAGGAAGATGCATCAAACTCCAAACGAGATAAAGGAGCAGAAGAATCTCTCCTCCATGACCACTCTAAAGGCAAAGGGAAAGAAGAAAAACTTCCCACACCTCCTAGTAGCCCTGAAAACAAAAAGAAGACATCTTTGATTAAATTAGATGTTAAATTTGATTTACCAATATATGATGGAGAGTTGAATACAGAGAAGTTGGATAATTGGATTAGATAGATTGATGTTTATTGTAGAGTGCAGAGCATTGATTCAGACAGTAGTAAGATTCAGCTGGCTAGCCTACGCCTTGGAGGCACTGCCTTGGTATGGTGGGAAGGCAGGACACAAGCTAACATGAAGAAGCATGGTAAAATTCTTTCTATCTAGAGTGAATTTTTTTCTGCAATTAAAAAATAGTTTTATCCACTAGCTTATATGCAGCAAGACACGATGAGTTGGCAAACTCTTCGACAATTAAAAGGGAAAAGTGTACAAAGTTACACTCAAGAATTTAGGAAAAGAGCTTTGATTCTAGGAATTTCTTTAGACTCACCTAAAACTCTGCTGAAGTATATAGGTGGTCTATGTAGCTACTTAAGGAACACTATTCTCATGTTTAATCCCACCAGCATAGATGAGGTATCTATTCAAGCTACACATCTAGAGGCTAGAGGCAAGAATGTGAACCCAGAAGTTGGGGGATCATCAAAACCCACTGCAAGCAAGAATAAGGAGAAAAGAAAACAAAAATGGAAAGAGAGGAAGACAAATACTGTAAAAAAGACCAAACCTTCATGCACTCAATGTAAGAAGGATGGGCATGACGATGAACACTGCTAGATTCTACTTCCAGAGATGAAACCCAAGAAGTACAATGGAAAGAAGAAGAAGACTGATGCAACTATTCAAAAATATTTGGGGTCAGATTCAGGAGATGAAACAACAATTGCAGCCACATGTATAAAAGGTAAAAAATCTAAAGCATCTATTAGTAATTCTGCACAATCAACTGATAATGAAGAAAATGAGAGAAAAAGACATGAGCTTTTTCATATTAGAGTTTTTTCCAAGCATCAAAAGATTGATACTTTGTTTGATAGTGGCTCACAAGTAAATTTAATTTTTGAATCAATTGTAAAGAAGTTGGGATTACTAACCACACCTCACAAAAAGCCATATCAATTAGGTTGGTTATGTGATAAAGCACAACTACAAGTGACTAGACAATGTAAACTTAGGTTTTCTTTTGGGTCAACATTTGTAGGTGAGGTTGAGTTAGATATTGTTCCCTTGGATATACGTGGAATTGTTTTAGGAAGTCCTTACTTGTATGATAGAAAAAATATTTTCTATAGAGCTGAAAACAAGTATCAACTCATTAAATATGGAATCGAATATATTGTAAGAGTTCATAAACTCAAGAATAATTATACTCTCATAAACTCAGGGCAGATGAAAAGAATTGTAAATTCATGCAAACAATTTTTACTGATGGTTGTAAAGGAAAAGAAACCTGATAAAACCAATGTATTTGAGGGCTGTAATGCTAAACAGCAAGCTGGTTTAGAAAAAGTTGTTTCAGAATATGATATACTATTTCAAGAACCTAAAGGTTTGCCACCCAAAAATGAAATAGTACATGATATTAATTTGCAGCAAGATGCTCCATTGCCTAACATTGAAATGTACAGGTTGTTCACTTTAGAGAATGTAGAAATCAAGAAGCAGGTATAGGAGCTACTCGAGAAAGGGTTCATAAGACCTAACACATCACCTTGTGGGTCTCCAATTGTCTTGGTGAGAAAGAAAGATGGCTCATGGATAATGTGCATTGATTACCAAGCACTGAATAAGATAACGATCAAAAATCATTATCCCCTTCCTCACATAGATGATCTATTAGATCAGTTGAAAGAAGCTGTTTATTTTTCCAAGTTGGACTTGCATAGTGGCTATCATCAGGTCAGAGTTGCAGAGCAATATGCATGAAATACTTCTTTCAAAACAAAGCAGGGATTGTATGAGTGGTTGGTTATACGTTTTGGCTTAACTAATGTGTTGGGTTTGTTGGGTTGTGTTATATTCTTTCCACGTAGTTAACAGGGGGTTTGAGGGGCACCTGTAACCCCACTTTATGGGGTCCAGGGCAGCACCCTGGAAAATTTTGGTTTTGGACCCTATGTTAGGTTGGGCGGGCCCACCTATGGTTTTGTGCATGATTTTCGCACATGTTTTTTGGACACGATGGTTTTCAGTCCATGGTATTGGACGTAATGGTTTTCGGTCCATGGTATTGGATGCTTCGACATGTATAAATATGTATTATAACATTGAAAGGAACATAATGAAAAATCAAGCTGGTAGTCCCGGTTTTAGGATCCAGGGGAAAATCTCTGTGTATATGTGTTTTATGTGTTATGCTCTCACTATTGTTTATTTTATGTGTTTTAGAATTCATATGCAACTAATTTATGTACAGGGTTAAAACCTACATTTGGTATCAGAGTTGTTTTGGCTTCAAAGGGACGCCTTTGTTGTTGAGGGGTTTCGCTCGAGATTGTGGTAGACCCTGTTCAGTGGGAGACCTACAAGATCGATTCTGGTGGTGAAAGAAGATGGTGAGCAGTGGAAAGATAGAGATTGAGAAATTTAATGGTCAGAGTTTTGAGTTGTGGAAACTCAAGATGGAGGATCTGTTGGTGGATAAAGATCAGTGGATCACAGTAGATCCGGGTACTAAACAAACAGGAGTGTTCGATGTCGGAAGGCAAAGATCACAATACGATTGTGTGTCTCAGATTCAGTATTGCTGAATGTATCAGGGGAAGCTACGGAGAAGGCTTTGTGGGACAAGTTAGGGACTTTGTACCAATCTAAGTCTTTGGTGAATAAACTGTTCCTGTAGAAAAAGCTATATAACCTGAGGATGAAAGATAGAGACTTGATGACAGAGCATCTGAATGCATTTAATACTGTGGTAATTCAGTTAGCATCTATTGATATTAAAATTTCAGATGAAGATAAGTGCATCAGTTTGTTGTGTTCTCTACCATATTCGTGGGATAGTTTGGTTATTGCAATAGGTAGCAATGCAACTACCTTGCAGTTTGATGAAATAGTCTCAACTTTGCTGATGGAGGAGATGAGACAGAAAAATATGGAGAGCTAGAATGATGATTCCTTGTCTGTACGAGGACGGTCCCAGAACAGAAAAAAAAATAAGTCATCGAGTGGAAGATCTAAATCTCTAGGAAAACCTGTAAAGGTGGTGTGTTGGAATTGTGAAAAGGAAGGGCACTTCAAAAGGGACTGTAAATCTAAATCTCTTGACAAAAGAAAGGGATCTGATGAGGCTCCTTCTGCAGAGGCGAAAACCACCTCAGATGAAGGTGGGGATGTGTACTTGGCTTCTTTAAGTACACATGTAGATCATGAGGCATGGTTGATTGACTCAGGTGCATCCTTTCACTCCACTCCCCATAGAGAGTGGTTCTGTGAGTATGAGAAATATGATGGTGGTGATGTCTTCTTGGGGGATGCCAGGAAGGCTAGAATCATTGGTCGTGGAAAAGTAAAGTTGAAGCTACAAGGTGGGAGGGTTAGAACACTTCCGGGTGTTCTACATATTTCTGTATTAGCCAGAAATATGATTTCTGTTAGTAAGTTGGATGATGCAGGTGTAAAAACAGTGTTCGAGAAGGATGCCCACAAGATTGTTTGGGGAGCACTGGTATTGATGTGGGGAGTTCGGATTGGAACTCTATACAAGTGCAAGGTAGAAATGTTGTTGATGGGTGCAACAATTCCATGGTTCCTAAAAGTGGAGCAGAAAATCTAGTGGTCTCTGGAGAAAAGACCATGCTGTGGAATCAAAGGCTTGGACATATTGGAGAGAAGGGCCTTCGAATACTTCATGGTAAAGGTATGGTAGAAGGTATGAGTAATGGCTCTCTGAATTTTGATTTCTGTGAAAATTGTGTATACGGGAAGCAGAATTGGGTGAGTTTCCCCTCTAGTGGTAAGAGGGCGAAACATATATTAGAGCTTGTGCATAGTGATGTGTTTGGACTTGTGAAGGTTCCATCACTGGGTAAGTCTGTGTACTATGTATCATTTATAGATGAATTTTCAAGGAATACATGGATATATTTCCTTAAGAGGAAATCTGAAGTCTTTGATAGGTTTAAAGAATTTAAGGCTCTAGTGGAAAACCAGACAGAGAAGAAGATAAAGGTGCCGAGGACAGATAATGGTGGAGAGTTTTGCAGTAAGGAATTTGAAGAATTCTGTAAGAAGTGTGGTATAGCACAGCAGAAGACTACTTCATATACACCTCAACAAAATGGAGTTGCAGAAAGAACGAACAAGACGTTGATGGAAAGGGCAAGAAGCATGCTCAGTGGTGCCGGGTTAGGACAAGAATTCTAGGCAAAGGCGATGGATACTTCATGTTACCTAGTCAATAGGTCACCTTCAACAGCATTGGAGGATAAGACTCCACAAGAGGTATGGACTGGTAAGAAACCCTCTCTTTCACATCTGAGGGTATTTGGATGTGACACATATGTACATGTTCCAAAGGAGAAAAGAACAAATTTGGATAGTAAATCTGAAAATTGCATCTTTATTGGGTATAAGGATGGTTTAAAGGGTTATAAGCTTTGGAACCCAGTAACAAGGAAAGTTATGTATAGCCGAGATGTGGTGTTTAGAGAGGTGAAAGATGTTATTAAACATGAAGTCCAACCAAAGGAACCTGAGAAGATAGAGTTTGAGCTAAAGGAGGAAGAATCAGACTCTATAGTAGAGGAGGAATCAGAAGATGAAGAGCCACAAACTCTGGCTGTGAGAAGATCAGTTTGAGAAAGAAGGCAGCCAGAAAGGTATAGTCCATTTGCTTTCTGTTCAAATTTTTCTTTGTCTGTTACTGATGATGATCCCAGAACTGTGAAGGAAGGTGGATTCAGAGGATGGAAAACTCTGGAAAGAGGCCATGGTTGATGAAATGGCATATTCGCAAAAAAATGAGGCTTGGGATCTAGTTGAGTTGCCGGTTGGGAGGAAACCCATTGGCAGCAAATGGGTGTTCAAAAAGAATAAAAATGCAGAAGGAAAAGTGGAGAAATACAAAGCTTGGTTGGTAGCAAAAGGTTATTCCCAGGTGTCGGGAATTGATTTTGGTGATATTTTTTCTCCTGTTGCCAAGGTAACTTCTATTAGATTGCTTTTATCTGTTGTTGCTGCTTTTGATTTTGAGGTAGAACAGATGGATGTGAAGACAACATTTCTTCACGGGGATCTAGAAGAGGAGATCTATATGAAGCAACCTGAAGGCTTTGCGGTGAAGGGTAAGAAAGAACTGTTATGTAAGTTAAAGAAGTCTCTATATGGGTAAAATCAGTCACCAAGGATGTGGTATCAGAAATTTGATACATTTATATGGGGACTTGGCTTCACCAGAAGCAACGTAGATCATTGTGTGTATTTTAAATTAATTGGTGACCGTGTTATTTATCTGGTCTTGTATGTGGATGATATGTTGTTGGTTGGAAATGACAAAGAAGTTATCCAGGATTTGAAGACCCAATTGTCCTCCAAATTCAACATGAAAAATCTTTGTGCTGCAAACTATATTTTGGGCATGGAAATTAAAAGAGATCAGGAAAAGAGGAAGCTCTGGTTAAACCAGAGGAAGTATGTTGAGACAATATTGCAGAGGTTTAATATGCAGGATAGTAAACCGGTGAAGGTTCCTATTCCTGTAGGTGAGAGGTTATCTGCTGAATAGTGTCCCAAGACACAAGAAGAGGAAGAGGACATGTCCCGTGTTCCATATGCAAGTGCAGTCGGTAGCATGATGTATGCAATGGTATGCACTAGACCAGATATTGCACATGCAGTGGGAGTATTGAGAAGGTTTATGTCAAAACCAGGGAAGGAGCACTGGACAACATTGAAGTAGGTTTTTAGGTATTTGCGTGGCACTAGTGATTATGTTTTGTGCTACCAAGGGAGACCAGGATTGGATAGAGTGTTGGATATTCATGGCTTTGTTGATGTAGATTGGGCTGGAGATCTGGATCAGAGAAGATCTACAAGTGGGTATGTGTTTAACCTATTTGGAGGTGCAGTCAGTGGGATGAGTAAGAAACAATCTGTAGTGGCACTGTCAACTACAGAGGCAAAATACATGGCAGCCACTCATGCAAGCAAGGAAACAATTTGGTTGCAGAGATTGTGTTCAAGTATGGGGTTAGTACAGGAAGCTATAAGGATAGACTGTGACAGCCAAAGTGAAAAAGAACCCTACATATCATTCAAAGACAAAGCACATTGATGTTCAGTATCACTTTGTGAGGGATATGATAGAAGACAAAAAGGTGTTGCTGGTAAAGGTGGACACTTTGAAGAATGCTGCAGATGCATTGACAAAATCTGTGAGCTCTAAGAAGTTCTCTTGGTGTAGAGAGACAATGGGCATTTCAGGGCTAGAAAAATGACTAAGCTCTCTTGTGGCCCCCTATGGAAAGAAAACAACAAGTGGGAGAATGTTGGGTTTGTTGGGTTGTGTTATATTCTTTCCACGTAGTTAACAGGGGGTTTGAGGGGCACCCGTAACCCCACTTTATGGGGTTCGGGGTAGGGCCCCGGAAATTTTTTGGTTTTGGACCCTATGTTAGGTTGGGCGGACCCACCTATGGTTTTGTGCATGATTTTCGCACATGTTTTTTGGACGCGATGGTTTTCAGTCCATGGTATTGGATGCTTCGGCATGTATAAATATGATTATAACATTGAAAGAAACATAATGAAAAATCAAGCTGGTAGTCCCGGTTTTGGGATCCAGGGGAAAATCTCTGTGTATATGTGTTTTATGTGTTATGCTTTTGCTATTGTTTATTTTATGTGTTTTAGAATTCGTATGCAACTAATTTCTGTATAGGGTTAAAACCTACATAATGCTCCTGCTACTTTCATGAGAATAATGAATGATGTACTTAGACCTTTTATTGATGATTTTGTCGTTGTATAGTTGGATGACATTCTTATATTTAGTAAAACATGCGAAGAACATTTAAAGCATGTCAAGCAGACTCTAGATGTTTTAAAAAAAGAGAATCTTTATGTTAAGCTCTCAAAATGTGAATTTGGCAAAAAATCTTTGAATTATTTGGGTCATATTGTAGGGGGTGGTGAATTGAAGAAGATCCCTCTAAGGTTGCAGTCATTGTAAACTGGCCTAAACCCAAATCTGCTACAGAAGTTAGAAGCTTCTTAGGAGCAACACAATATTGGAGAAAGTTTATTTCTAACTTTTCCTTGATTGCAGCTCCCTTACATGCTTTAACAGGATTGAACAAGGTGTCTTAGTGGGGAGGCAAACAATAGAAATCCTTCGACACCTTAAAAGAAAAGATTAGTACAGCACTAGTACTATCACTACCCGATCTTCAAAGACCATTTGAGATTGAAACGGATGCCAGTGACTATGCCATGGGAGCAGTGTTGATGCAACATTGTAAACCCATATGTTATCATTTGGAGACATTTAATTATGTAGTAGTTAATTATCCCACATATGATAAACAATTGTATGCATTAGTACAGAGTGTGAAAAAGTGGAAACATGATTTAATAGGAAAAGAGATAGTTATACATACTGATCATCAACCACTTCAATATTTGCACTCACAAACTAAGTTACAACAATCAAGACACTATAGGTGAATGGGTTTTCTACAACAGTTTCATCTTGTCATCATATATAAAAAGGGCATACACAACAAAGTTGCAGATATGTTGTCTAGACCGATCATAAATGCATCCACTACACTTAAGCATAATTCAGTATTGCATGAAAGCTACATTGAACAGTATGCTCAAGATATAGATTTTAAAGATGTATATGCAACTTTAAGTCATGGCAAACAAGTAGAAGAATTGAATTATCATGTTAAGGACCAACTCTTGTATCATTTGGGAAAGTTATGCATTCCTCAAACAGAAAGAGTAAAGATAATTCGAGAAGCACTCATTTCTCTAATATCAGGTCACTTTGGTATAAGTAAAACAGTTGCACAACTGCAAAGATTTTGTTATTGGCCAAAAATGAATGAGACAGTTTCTAGATATGTAAGAGGGTGTACCATGTGTGCTAAAAGCAAACCCAACAATAGAAAACTAGGTTTGTAAACTCCATTACCAGTTCCTTCTCACCATTGGGAAAGTGTTTCTATGGACTTCGTTGGGGGACTGCCTAAATCTAGAAAAGGTCATGACTATTTATATGTTGTTGTGGATAGGTTCAACAAAATGTGTATTATAATACCTTGTAACAAACAGGTTACAGCTGAATAAACTGCAAAGTTGTTCTTTCAGCATGTATGGGTTCATTTTGGATTACCCACTTCCATTATATCTAATCTAGATACCCGATTTGTTGGGAAATTTTGGTCAAGCTTGTGGGAATTGATGGACACCAGACTGAAGAAGAGCACAACTTTCCATCCGCAAACAGATGGCCAAACAGAAGTGGTCAACAGGACTGTTACAGGGAAAAGTGTCTACACAGAACTGCTTATCCCACTAAGGTGTGATAGCTACCTTAGAAACAAACAAAGTAAAGCTACTTTCGTTTTTTCTTTATGAAATATAGATGAGAGAAGAACAAAGAAGACCAACCTCTGTCTTGTGCTTAATCTCCTAGTTTGATTCCTCTCTCTCTTGATAGTCTTTTGCCACTTGCTCCCTTGTACGCCCAGCTTCACAGAGTACCTGTAAGATCATAGTAGCATAGCACTATACAAGAACATGGATCTATAATCATAAAAAATTTAGGATCAGATGTAAATTGACCATACAAATGCATAAAACATAAATGACACAAGAGTATGGAGGAAAACTTGAATAGCTTTTATTGATAAACAAGAAAAAGCCAAGGGAGTTACAACCAGTTGTTCTGACCCAGCATCATCCTCTCAGCAAGTAAGCCCTTCTTCACCTCATACAAAGCTTAGATCACCCAACACTCTAATGTTGTCTCAAGAAACCAACAACAATTCCTTACAATATGCAAAATTCCAGCCTCTGGATCTCTGGGATGAGGGATCCATATATATATATCTGTAAGGGAGATGAGTCAGCTTGTGATTTGATTAGTGTCTTCCCTCTGATAGTTCTTGCTTCCACTTGGATATTGATGATCTCTTACTCATCCTTGGTCAAATTCAGAGAGGCAAGTGTCACAAGAGAAGTTTCTGGAAGATTCCATGCCTTTTCCACCTCGTGGAATGACACTGCCATTTGTCACTTCTCGCCCATCGCACCCCATAGAAGGGCTTTTTGAAATGCAATGCACCCACACAGTGTATTTAGGTGAGATGCAATGCACTTTGCCTATGGAGCAGCTGAAATGATCCTGTTTTGACCAATTCTGAGCAGTTTTTCATGGAGAACTTCTAGGAGAAGCTGTATTTAGTTGACCTTGTTCCTTTAGGGGTTAGAACAACACTTTTAGGGACTTAGGAGCCCTTGGTTTATGGACATTTCATGCTTGGGGTTGTAGTGCCCAAAAATGTCTATAACAGTTGCCCCCTAAAGCATGAGGTCGTTAATCTTTTGATGTCAGGTGAAATGATTTATTATGAGGATCTGAAGTTCTTTCAAGATGGGAGGAGACCTGTAATAAGATACAATAAAATACATTATCTTCATAATATTTTCATGATCTAGCTGAGGTGGGAATTCCCATGTTCAGCTTTATAAATTCATTTTCATGTATAGGACAGACAATCGTCTGAGTGTAGACTGATGATTTTGGTAGAGCCATCATCCCTTTGATTGGATGATTATCTGTACAGCAATGATGTACATTTGATGTCTTTATTTCCCTGAATATATATCGTGGCCCGGATGGATGAAACTAGATCCGGGGTCTTCAATCTCATTTGATCTTCACTTGAAGTACAAGTCTATCCATGTGAGAGATGTTCTGGAGTCGAACATGGAAAGACATCGCCTGATTACCAACCAATGATGTAAGCTATTAACAGGCGCGAGAGGAATCACCGATAATGATAATGACCCTCAAGGTACTGCAGTACAATTCACGTGGTGTGAATAAAGGACTTGGCGTCGAACACCACGCAAAATATTTCGGTCGAAGGCCATTGATGTAAACCTGTTGCCGGAAGTGAGAAACTTGCCATTGAGGCATGCAAGCCTCAAAGTACTGACCGGGGTGTTCCTAGATCGACTTCTTGGATAATGAGCTGATGTCGACAAGAAGTGATCCATCACAGGAGGGCCTTAATGAATCCCACATCAATGACACGGAACGGAGCAAATGATTTTAATGGAGGTGAAAACAATCTAATGACATAAGGTTCAGGGTGGCGGTCATGAAAGAATGGAGTGTAAATGTATTGTAGTGGGTGAGACACAGGTGAATTCTCTGAATGACTTCTCTTGAACATATCGGCGACACTGACGTGATGGATTGGTGGCATTAACCCCAAATGTGGATGGTGTGATGGGACCATGGTGATGTGACCGGTGAATGAAACAACCCAACCCGACTTGGATGCAGAGTGAAAGTGTCATGTTCAAGAGCGACTTGCTACCAACAAAGTTTCTTCAAGTTTTCTTCCCAATTTTTCCCCAGTCATTGCTAACCAGTACCTCTTTATTTTTGTCAAGCTTGAGGAGGATAACATATGCTTGTTCTATAATTTTCCCTTCGGGCAAACCCATCGCTATGTTTTAACGAGCCTAGCGATAGTGAAACTCCTTCTTGTCTGCTATGGACAAGTTTGTCGCTATTAAGTTTTAACGAGTTTAACGACAAAGATAACTCGGTCCTTTTCAATTTTAGAGAGTCTGAAAAGGAACGTAAAGGAAACTCCAAAATTCCTTTTTCGTCATCTAATCCCTTAAGTCCGAAAAAGTATAAAACAATACAGAAGGGATGAATTTTCGATACTTTTAACGAGCCGAACAAAACAAGCGCTTGATATTTTTGTGTAATAATCCCTCAGGTCCAAAAAGATTAAAATCTAAAGGAGGGATAGCACTTCCGATCCCTTTAACGAGCTGGAGAGGCCAATGGCTCAGCAATCTTTTCATATTTTACGAGTTAGTTGAAAAGAGCTTAAAGGAGACTCGTCTCTTGAGGAACGAGTGATAAAATTGGGTAGCAGCTGATTCCAGGTAAGGTTTGGAATTTTCCAATCACGGCAGTGTTACAAGGATGGCTAGTGAGATCACTCTTCGCAGCTGTTCCTCAAAAGGGGTAAACAATCAAATGGAGGTGAATGATCGGCCAATACAGAGTGGAGGTGATGATGAGAACACGACCAAGGCTTTTAAAGGCTGAAGTACTACATTCACGATGGTTATTTACCAGGAAATAGTTCATTTTTTAATGAGCTTAAACGCGGGGAGAAACATTTGCTCATGACTTATGTTTATTTTTTAACGAGCTTGAACTATGTGCTAAAACTGCTCGATACAACGGTCATTTCTTGACTTTACCATAAATAGCTTTGTTCTTTCAGAGATTGTACTGCATTTTCAATTGCTTCATCAAACTAGTTAGAAATGAACAATATATGTTTGAAAAATGAGTTAGAACACTAATATTTTACTCGAATTACGTAAAAAGTAATGTAAAAGTGCTTTTACCTCTCATTTTACCATTTCATTTGAACTTTGGTTTGTTGGAGCTTTGGAGGTGCTTTTGCCCCTTGATCTTCATCAGCTGATTCCGTGAGATTCTATGGACGATTCTCAGCGCCGTCTGGACCAGGTAGGAGCTAAACTTGAGCTCTTTTATTTCATGCTTTCCATTTTGCATTCTGAGCTTGATTCCTGGTTTTTCTGAGCCTCTGGGGTTTGAAAAACTCGCCCTGGCTTCAACGCACCCCTTGTGTATCGAAAGGTGCATTGGATGTTGGCCTGTCTACTGGCCATCTGACATGCAACGCACCCAGAGCACTACTGTAGGTGCGATGGGCACAAGGAGGGAACTTTATGCACAGTTTTTGATGGAAATTTTGCCTGTTTCTCACCAAAATCAGGATCTAACTCTTCTCTTGTTTTTTTTCAGAGATTTTTGGAGCAAGATGACTATTACATGGCGAGAACGTGAGCATGAAGAAGAGGACATGCTTGCTTTACATGATCCGATTACAGTAAACGCACTGCGGAACTGTGGCTTGCTGAAGTTTTTCCGCATTTCTAGCATGAGACAACAAATCAACTTGCTGCAGTATTTGCTCGATGCTTGGGATCCTACCAACCAGGTGTTCCAGATTAGGGACAAATCCATCCCCTTGACTGTAGTGGACATCTATTTCTTGACTGGCTTGTCAAGGCGGGGTGCCCGCATCTCTTTATCAGGTTCGGCTCGAGGAGGTGAATCTGTGAGAGATTATGTTCGCTGGTATTGCAAAGAGGGATCTCAGCCGAGTAAAGACGGAAAGATCATCATCCGTGATGTCACTGACAGGTCCCTCAGGACTATTCTGTTTACTTTTGGTAGGATGGCTGGTGGTGCGGCTCTTCATGTAGCCAACCGATCTTATATGCAGTATGCCTTGGAATGTCTCCAACCGAAGGTGTTCAACTGGTGCGACGCAGTACTTCTTGTGATGAAAGAATAGTTGACCAAGGTGAAGAGTGGGAGGTTGAAGAACTTTGGGTATGGTTCTATTTTGACCGCCTTTTCCTTGGAAAAGATACCACTAATGCAACCGCAGTATATTGCACTCGATTTACCTTCACCGACTGAACCACGTATGCAGAGATGGGTCGACCATATGTCTAGGCATGCTGGTCAAATTCAGATTTCCTTTTCTGATACCTTCTTCAGGTGGTTTGATTGTCAGGAGATGGTTTATTCTGAGTATCCATATGCTGGTATGGACTTCCGGGGTGATCCAGATTTAGTACTGCCAGCTGGCGAATAGTCAGGCGCCATTGGTAAATTCTTTGACCATATTCTTGTTTATCGTTTTTCTTTTATAATGTCCTTGTGCTTTATTTTGTCAAGACTTAATCAAACTCATGTGTTCATGCAGATGTTGGTCCCGTTCGGCCAGTAGTACGCCTGAGAGTGCCAGCTGCCGCCCCAGTAGGAGAGGCTGTTGGAAGGGCTATCCTTTGCGACCTCGATGTGGCCAAGACTCTCACAACATTACAGGAACAGGTTGAGGGCCTCACTCTTGGTATTCCAGATGTGAGGACTGAAGAGCTGCCCTTGAGGTTGCAGCGGCATACTACTAGTGTGCCAAGACGATGGACTCGGCTCTTACACATGATCGCACAGGCTGTGACTTGCTATCACGAGCATCATTAGACTAGGGTTCCCCCTAGCGTTTTGAGTTTTGGGTCATTTGACCAATTTTGTCTTGGTTACAGAACATTATGTGTAAACCATAAACAGTTATATATATATATTTTATTTTTGAAGTTTTATTTTGGTTAAGTTACATGATCCAAATGCAAATATTGATGGTATGCTTCTTTTTATAAATGTTGCAAATGTCTATCTAACACATAATTTGCCAATGAGTCAGTTAATGTGTTTAAGGTTCTGGAAATATGCTGATATTGAATAAAATCAAATTGCCTTTCCAAAATCTTAACCCTTAGGAACATGCGATAAATAGTTGGATTTCGGACATAGTAGATACCAGTGAGTTGTAGTATGACGAGTTGTGAGTCTAGCCTGACAATCAGTCGGCGTATACCATGTGTGATGGCATCAGAGAGAAGTTCTATCAACGCGCTATATTTAGCGATGTTATTCGTTGATCGACCAATACATACCCCTCTGAAACTTACTAACTCGCCGCTTGGATAAAAAATGGCCCAGGCCGCGGAAGATAGGTTCCGCAAACTACGACTCGCTTCGTCGGCATATCCAACACATGACTCCAATAGGTTTGACATCTGAAATAAATGTAAAAAGTGGATTACTTGACCAAAACAAACACTTTAGCGAAAACAAAAACATAACAAAAGCATACAGGTTACTATACTGAATCACGCATAGTAACGCTTGAGGTATAACCCGTTACGAGGTTGTGCCAGTGGAATCCCGTCATAATCCATTAACTCGTAGGCTCCTTTTGCTAACACTCGCTTAACAATATAGGGGCCCATCCATAAAGACTTGAATTTACCTGCCCCCAATTTATCGGATTCTTGGTCATAAAGCAAGACCAGGTCACCTTCTGAGAAGACACGGGGTTTGACATTCTTGTCGAACTGCGCTTTGACTCGTTTCTTATGGGATTTGTTAGCCAAAGCGGCATCATGACGGTTTTCATCCAATTGGATTAGTTCCAAGAAACGAGCCTCCTCTTCTGAAGTTCCGGGGAGAAGGTCAATTGCGAGTTTGAGGGACGAGATTTCACACTGGATTGGTAAGATTGCTTCCAGGCCATATACCAGTTGGAAAGGTGTAAACCCGGTTGCATTCCTTACCGATGTTCGGTAAGCCCACAAGGCTAAGTACAGGATTAGATGCCAACTTCTTTTGTGAACTCCAATCATCCTTTGCAGCATGCGCTTCAGGACCTTGTTGATTGCTTCAACTTGTCCATTGGCTTGTGGGTAATATGGAGTAGAGCTGTCGTGAGACAACCCTAGTTTGGCAGCTAATTCGACCATCATGTGATTGCGAAAATGTGATCCATGATCTGTGACTATAGCTTGTGGGACGCCGAATCTGGCGACTACATGATTGAAAAAGAAGAGGGCAGCTGTTTCACCAGTATTATCTAATGTAGGCATCGCCTCGGCCCATTTGGTAAAATAGTCAACTGCGACTATGATATACCCATGCCCCCCGGTCGAGGTGGGGTTACATGTCATGAAATCGATTGCCCATTTGGCGAATGGCCCGACAGCAACTATTGGCTGCAGAGGTGCGGGTGGTCTTCTGGTTTTGCTATCGAAAATTTGACAAGCATGGCAACTTCTGACTGCGGTTATGTAATCTTTGAACATTGTTGGCCAGAAGTATCCTGCTTGTAAAAATTTTTGCACTGTAGAATAACCGGATTGATGCCCCCCACACGTGCCTGAATGGCAATCATTCAGGACTTTTTCATTTGGCCTATATTTTTGGGTTTGGAGATAAATGATTATATCCCCATACCATAAATTGCTTGAAGATATCAGAAACAAATTTTCGTCCACGATCGTTTCTTCGGATGTTTCATCGTTGGACGACGATGGGAGATCGCATAATAATTCTGCGAATACGAGAGCTTTCTTTGACTTGGATTTTACAAATTCCAGATCAAACTCTTGTAGAATTGCTATCCATTTTGAATATTTGCCCCCCAGCAACTGTCGCGACAATATATAAGTCATGGGGTTGCAATCTGACAGAATGGTAGTTTTTTGAAAGAGGACGTAGTGTCGAAATCTTTGTATCGCTTGAACAGCTGCAAGCGCTAGATTTTCAACATAAGAATATTTGCTTTCTGTATCATTTAAGTTCTTACTTAAATAATATATAGGATGTTCAATTCCGTTGTCTTCTTGAACTAAAACCATTGCGATGGTTGTATCTGCTGCAGCCAGATACAGGTTAAAGTCTTTTTGATAATTGGGAGCGTACATTAATGATGCTTTCATTAGGGATTCTTTTAAAGCATCAAAGGAAGCCTGCACAACCTGATCCCAGACAAAGGGTACTTCCTTTTTCAAAAGATGCGTATAACCTTTAGCAAGTTCGGCGTAATTTGGAATGAACCTCCTCAAAAAGTTTTCTTTCCCTTGGATTTTCTGAATCTGAAGCAAATTTGAAGGTGGAGGCAAATTTATGATTTCCTGAACCTTACATGGGTCAAGACGAATCCTGTCTTTCGAGACTACAAAGCCAAGTAAATTACCAGAACTGACACAAAATACACATTTGTGTGGATTGAGTCATATCTTGTAGTGTCGGCAACGTAGAAATATCGCTCTTAAATGCTGCGGATGATCAGTACGCTTTTTCGAATGAGCCGGAAGGTCGTCGAGGTATGGTTGAATGCTGTTTTTGATGTCATGGAAGGCATAGTTCATTGCCCTCTGAAATGTTGCCCCCGCATTCTTTAAACCAAAGGGTAATTTTAAATATGCGAATGTGCCCCACGGACAAATAAATGCAGTCTTTGACTGGTCCTGTGGGTGGATATTTATTTGATTATACCTGGAGAATCCATCCATAAATGAAAAGATTTCACATCCGGCGCATTCATCAATTATCTGGTCGATGAAGGGTGTAGGGTAGTTGTCTTTTGGACAAGCTTGATTTACATCCCTATAATCGACGCACACTCTAATTGTTCCTTGTTTTTTCATAACAGGGACAATATTCGATACCCAATCGGTTAGAGGAACCGGGTAAATGAAACCAGCATGGAGAAGTTTTTCAACTTCTGCCTTAATGGTAGCGGCTTTCTTGGGGTGCACCTTCCGTAGCCGTTGTCGTACTGGTTTGACATCTGGATACATCTTGATTTCGTGTTCAACGATGCTCGAGTCAATGCATGGCATTTCACTATATGACCAAGCAAAGACATCTCTGAATTCGCGAAAAAGAGCGTTATATATTTCCAGTTCTGAAGGAGAACAACATTTGCCAATATAAATATTCTCTACAATATCTATTTTTGGTCGAGATATTTATGGCGATAGTCTCTTCAATGTTGGACAAGTTTTGCTCGGAATCCACCGTGTTTACAGTATTTGATAGAAAATCAAAAAATAAAGGATGATAAAGGTCATCAGGAGTATTTTCTTCATAATCCGGAAGAAGGGAACGATGGTGGTAATCATCCCATGGTGCCCCTTCAATTACCATTGATTGAACAATTCCTTCGTCGGTGACATGCACTCGTGACCAAGGATCTGAAGGGGTACCATATTCCTTAGACCTATCTATCCAAACGCTTGATGAGCGTTGATTTGGGTTTGCCTCCCATGCTAGGAACATTGATTGCTACAATATTTCTGTCGGGCTTGGAGGCAAAACTTGCGCATGATCCATGTCGATATCGTTTTCTAAGATCTTTTTTGAAGATATCATATTGCAGGTTCCTACCGACGCTACTTCTGCCAAATTGATTGGGGGTGGAAGGGCGAAAGTTCCCATTAATATAGGATCTTTTAGTAGGCCTACTCTAATATTTTGAAGCGAATGGAGGCTTCCATGGATCATTGGAATGCTTCCCGTAACTTGAGAACCATTGGGGAGGAAGTTTTGTTGATCGACGATTGTAATCCCTCCTTGAAAGGGAAATGCAATCTTCCTAAAATAGGTCGACACAACAGCAACCATAGCATATATCCATGGTCTTCCCAGTAGGATGTTGTAATTGAGATTTCCCTCGATGACCTCAACATCTATTTCTACTGTTTTCCCTCCTAGTTCAACCTTCAAGTTACTTAGAATACCATATGGGGTATATGTTCGTCTGTCAAATGCTTTTAATGTCGTCGAAGATCGCGACAAGGTTGGAGATCCTAAAGTTTTCCAGCAACTCATCGACGTAGTACATGTAGATGCCCCCTCATCAATAATTGTTAGATGAACAGTTTTGTTGAGGGATTTCACTTGAACGAGGAAAGCTAGTTGAGCTGGTAACTGAGGATCGTATCCTTTATGATCAAAGGATACAAGATTGGAATCCTTTGGGTCTATCCCACCAATGGCTGATAATAAAGCTTGCTTTTGGGATGGGCAATTTTGTAGTACCTCAAGAGTCGACATAGCGGATGGCGATTGGGCCAAATCTTCCACTATATTATAATGCCGTGCCACTCTAGTGCGGGGATTAAACATCGACTTGTGTACTACTCCCTTTGGCGGTTTTATTGTCAACTCGGGAATGATGGGTGGCGCAACTTCTATCGAAGTTGTTGTCGAACTACTAGGTTGATCTTTATCCTTGTTGTTCGACAGCTGTGGATTCCCATAATCTTTATTCCTTGTCGATATCAAAGCATCATTTTGCTGTTTTGAAACTGACAACATTAGCACTTGAGACGGGGAAGCATTTCCACTATCAACCAGATTTGTTCCTGGATTCGAAAATGGATCAGTTAATACTGCTGAGGTCTTTGTATTCTTGAAGAATTTTTTAAGCTCAGCTTTATACGGACAATCTGATGTCTAATGATCCTCATCGCATATAAAGCATGGATGATTTGGTTTCTTATTTCCAGAAGGGTTCGTAGAAGATTTTTCAGGTGATGATTCTTCCTATTTCTTCTTCTTCCCTTTGTCTTTCTTCTTGCCCCCTGGTTGCTTGGTTTCTTTGCCTTTATCTGTCGATACGACATTTACTTCCGAGGCAAGAAGTTCCTCTTTTTCATTTTGACCGGAAATCTTACGGGCCTTTTTAGATGTAGCCTTTGTTGATTTCGTGTCTGTTGTGCCAATCACGCCATCACCGGCATGAGAGTCATTGTTTAATTTAGGAGGAGGAGGGACTGAGAATTCTGGTCTAGGAGCGTCAGGTATTTTATCGTAGATCATGCCGGACTGAGTGTAAATCAAGTCCAAATATTGCGCACGAGCGATAACCTGCTCTTCGGTGATGACTCCCCCTTTTGCCACATCTTTCGTGATGGAAGGCAGTAATGACTTAATAAACCATTCAGCTAAAATCTGATCGGGAACATACGTTTTCACCATTCTACGACGACGTCACCACTCATGTATATGATCAGATATGTGAGTGGCCGTCATTTGTTTGAAATTGACAAGAAGTTCCGTTCCCGTTTCATACCTTATTGGTAACTGAAAATGGGTTAAAAAGGTTGTGGCTAGGGTACTGAAGTTGTCAAATGAAGCTCTAGGAAATTCGATATACCATTTTGCTTCCGGACCAGTTAACGTCCTCTGAAAAAGGCGAAGCCTAATCGAATCATCGTTTAGGGTGTTTGATGAACACCACAGATGAAAGGTCATCACATGATTCGACAAATATTCACCCGGATTTCCATTAAATTTAGGAATATATGATGGAAGTTTATGTGGAATCGCTGGCCACCAAGGGGCGTAAGCGATTGGATCCTTTGTTAACCGATTTAAATCAGGTAACTCTAAAGTTGCCACAAAGGGTAACTGTTGATTCAGGTTAGGTGAAGCATACCCAGGATAAGATGGGATTGCCTGAGCAGTTGGTCTTTGCATACCAGCATAATGCATTTGATGCTGGTAACTCTGGTAAGGTTGGTGGGCATGACCATTGTAGAATGGTTGATTTTGACCGTTTTGAATATACGGTTGCCCACTATTTGCAAAGATTTGTTGCTCAGAACCTTGGTATACTTGTTGGAACTGTGGTTGTTGGTATTGTACTAGCCATGGTTGTGAAGCCATGTGCTGTTTCCCGATACTAACTGTTTGACCAAGATGAGGGGTGATTGTACCCGTTTGAACCTGTGTCATTCCACCAGTCGACAATTGTGGTTGAGTTGCAAGATCAAGAGGCTGTTGCATTACAACCTGAGAAACTTGAGGTTGGCATACAATAGGTAGCGCTTGAACTTGCGACATCGTCACAATAGCTAGCGTAGTTGGTATACTTGACATAGGTAAGCATTGTTGCATCGAATATACAACTCTTGGTTGTTGAGGTGGTATCGGTACCCAACCGCTTGACGTAATTCCAGCATAACCCGAATTTTGTTGTGAACTACCGTATGGCTATCCTCCCGGAGGGGATAATGAAAGGGTATACTGCCCCCCATACGGTGGTAATCCGGTACTTAAGGGAATGATTTGCCCTTGAGGGCTGGATTGCCCAAATTGACCTCCAAATGGATCAATTTGTTGAGACCCAACATAAGAGTTTCCGGATATTATTCCGGATGAACAAACAAGAATAGACCATACCGTCGAAATTTCCCCTGAGTGGGCTCCTTCTAGCGATTGAGAGCTAGTTGGGACAGATGGTATACTGGTGAACATTGTTGGAGTGATAGCAGGGAGTTCTGCCGTCGCTGTGTTAGACGACACAGTCCTAGATGTTGACGGTTGTTCAGACATTTCTAGTTTATCCAAAAGATTACCTAACGATTCTACAGTAGCTTCCGTTGGCGGTAGACTAATTTATGATGAAGAAGGATACAGAGTGATCCCGACTCCAAATTGCGATGGATTACTAGATGGAGGATCTTCCACAATCTCTTCTATAGCAATCAGACCAGGTGGAAGGGGTAGACCGTTAGGTCCGTAGAATATTTCTGGTGCCGAAGAAGGTATGGAATCTATAGCTACAGATGTTTGGGGAACAACACTCTCCGAACCGGTTGTAGATGGAATTGGTTCAGTGATACAAGTGTTTACCCTCAGACTAGGATCAGTACTACTGTCCTTCTGTGGCTGCCAAACTTCTTCTGTAAAGGCAGGGATACCAGAAATGTTTGGAGTAACCGGAGTCTCTAATGTTGTTGGAACACTCGTTCTAACTTTACCAGGAGATTTGGAACCGGTTAAACGAGTTCGCTTTGTCCGTACTAGCTTCGATTCCGGAGACAAAGACGGTTGACTCGTAAGCCTCCGCGAACGATGAGGTTTCAATTGACTTTCTTCCACGATTGCGGATTACTCGATCAACTAAAAATAAAGGGGAAGTATGTTTCCGAATTAGATGAATTTTAGATGCTTTGACACAACTTGTTTTTTCAATTTTTAAGAGTCGAGAAAAAACAAAAGATGACTCTAGTCGCCTTCGATTTTTAATGAGCCTGAAGTGACAAGTGCTCAGATGGACCTTTTCCGTTAAGGAGTTTAAAAAGGAACGAAAGGGATTTCTTTGGAAATCTAGGTAGAGGGATTACCAAACCAATAAAAAAACTGCAGAATACTTTTTACGGTACGGCAGTCAATCTTCCCGAATGCTGTGTTCAGTGCATTGCGATCGATAGGGTGGCAGACACGGCTTCCTATGGATAAAGGATTAAGCCTATTGTGGTCTCCCAAAATATACTCGACGGTACGTGGGAGCACAAGTCTGTACTGGCACTTATCATCTCAAAGTGGAGGAATCACCCAACCATCAGTGAGAACAACAGTTACCAGGCTTTACGACGCCAGAATACGTCTCTAGCCTAGACTTCTAAATGTTGTGCGTTAGGTTCCAAAGCATTATTAGATTCATTGAATTTATTTTATAGTTGATCTTGTTTAAGAAATTTGCCTTTCAGGTTCACCGCGAGATGTAGATGTATAATTCCTAAAATGAAATCTAAGATGATAAACAATCTTTTATCTTCTCTGTGCAATGAAAATCCTAGCTACTAAGGAAAGAGAGACAATATTCTTTCACAAAGAGCAAAGAGCACACTCTAAATGCACTGTCCTAAATCAAACCAATCAAACAATCTAAATGCAAATGCACATGCATGTATTTGTTTTCAGCTTTCTTAATATGTGAATGGTAAAAAGAAAGCTAATGCACAAATATGAATTACTTTTCAAGGGACAATTATTAACAAGTTTCTTTTCAAAATAAAAAATGGAGACAATCACAACATTTTACGATTTGGAAATGAATACCTATTTTTGACACTAGAAAAACTACAAATTCAGACCAAATACAATAGTAACAGGATAATCGACTATCAATAGCAACCAAACTCTTTCCTATGACTGAAAACGACACTTGTGACACTTTCAAATCAAAGGACGACAATACGATTACGTTACTTTTTGCAAAGGAGAACTGAAAATGACTCAACAAATACACAAAAACATTTATAGTTCTTTTGCACAAAGGAGGCGGAATAACAGCAAGGAAAAGGGGTTTCAAACAGAGATATACTGATTATAGGCAGCAAAATTCATGAATAGAACTGAAAAGGATGAATCACAGAAACCAAAACTAAAAAATGCCTAGTCTGATCAGCGCACCTGTAACACAGGGAATTTGAAATGCAGCGCACCTACTACACTCGAGAAGTGCACTGAATTTCAGATTCATAGAACAGTACCTGCGCTTGGCCAGAGATGAGACTTTGCTTGGGTTCCGGGTCACAGTTTGCAGTTTAGTTCATGGGTTTTGGCCGAGCAAATGGTAATCAGTAATGCAACAATCAGGGGTAGATCTAAGGAGGTTCTAAGAGCTACCACAAGGGGCAATCAGAGAGTTTGTGAATCAGTTGTTTAAGTCATAAACAAATCCCAGAGACTAACTGAAGCGACATTTATCTACTTTGCATTTGCATAGCAAATGCAGTTCGAAAGCTACCTGGCTCGACTTCAGGCTTTGTCTGTAAGTTTATAAAATAGACAACAAGGAAGATAAACAAACAAACTAATTCGTCCCCAGTGGAGTCGCCATTTTGTTATAGGGAAAAGTGTCTACACAGAACTGCTTATCCCACTAAGGTGTGATAGCTACCTTAGAAACAAACAAAGTAAAGCTACTTTCGTTTTTCCTTTATGAAATATAGATGAGAGAAGAACAAAGAAGACCAACCTCTGTCTTGCGCTAATCTCTTAGTTCTATTCCTCTCTCTCTTGATAGTCTTTTGCCACTTGCTCCCTTGTACGCCCAGCTTCACATAGTACCTGTAAGATCACAGTAGTATAGCACTATACAAGAACATGGATCTATAATCATAAACAATCTAGGATCAGATGTAAATTGACCATACAAATGCATAAAACATAAATGACACAAGAGTATGGAGGAAAACTTGAATAACTTTTATTGATAAACAAGAAAAAGCCAAGGGAGTTACAACCAATTGTTCTGACCCAGCATCATCCTCTCAGCAAGTAAGCCCCTCTTCACCTCATACAAAGCTTAGATCACCCAACACTCTGATGTTGTCTCAAGAAACCAACAACAATTCCTTATAATATGCAAAATTCCAGCCTCTAGATCTCTGGGATGAGGGATCCATATATAGATATCTGTAAGGGAGATGAGTCAGCTTGTGAGTTGATTAGTGTATTCCCTCTGATAGTTCTTTCTTCCACTTGGATATTAATGATCTCTTACTCATCCTTGGTCGAATTTAGAGAGACAAGTGTCACAGGAGAAGTTTCTGGAAGATTGCATGACTTTCCACCTCGCAGAATGACACTGCCATTTGTCACTTCTCGCCCATTGCACCCCATAGAAGGGATTTTTGAAATGCAACGCACCCACACAGTGTATTTAGGTGAGATGCAATGCACTTTGCCTATGGAGCAGATGAAATGATCCTGTTTTGACCAGTTCTGAGCAGTTTTTCATGGAGAACTTCTGGGAGAAGCTGTAATCAGTTGACCTTGTTCCTTTAGGGGTTAGAACAACACTTTTAGGGACTTAGGAGCCCTTGGTTTATGGACATTTCATGCTTGGGGTTGTAGTGCCCAAAAATGTCTATAACAAGGACAGCGATCTAGCTGCTTAGAGGCTATTGCAGCAAGCATCCCAAGCTTTGGGATGAACATTTATGTTATGTGCAACATGCTTACAACCGAGCTAAACATTCTTCTACACAGAGATCTCCTTTTGAGACCTGTTTTGGTTTCACACCACCGTTTCCCTTGGATTTTGTCTTTGGTAAAGACATAGCGGTTGATGGACATAGTGATGTGGACAAGGCAACCAAGTTCATCGAACAAATCCAAGAGATTCACCAGGCAGTACAGGAACAGCTGGAAAAGAGCCAAGCCAAGTACAAGGCAAGGCATGATAAGCATCAGACTTAGCATAGTTTCTAAGTTGGTGATCAAGTATGGTTGTATATCAGCAAAGACATAATGGAAGGTGAAGGTAAGAAGTTGAAGCCAATAAGGTATGGACCTTTCAAGATACTTGAGAAAATTGGTGAGAATGTTTTTCACCTTGATTTACCAGCTTACATGCACATCTACTCAGTTGTTAATGCAGACAACTTGAGACTATTTGAACCATCATTGATTGAAGATCCCGAAGAGCAGAGTCAATTGCCTTCTATCGATGATCTGTTACTTGAATATCTCAATGAGTTGCAGGAAAATACAGTTCTGGACAGGAAGGTGAGAACTACGTGCCGGGGGGATGTTGAGTACTTGAGGATTTGACTCAAAGGTTCAAAACCAAGCAGTGCGAAATGGATAGAAATTGGGCAAGCGAGGAATTTGTACCCTCACTTGATTGATGCTTAAAAACCAACTTTTGGTGGTCCAAAAGATTTTTCAGTGGGAAATCCTGATCTGAATTGGATCCTAGAGAACTCTCTAAGTTTTCATAACTCTGTAAAATTCATGCCAAAGTTTCAAAGACTTACAAAGGTTGAGCTTATCAGAAATATCCTCGAACAATTGTAAATTGTGAGCAGCGCGAAGCAACGAGGACCCTCGGTCAAGCGCACTGACCGTTGGCCCATGGTAACGTGCGATGCCACGAAACAGAAAAACGAGAAGCCTTTTTGAGAAACAGGGGAGGTTTCTGATATGCGATTAGTGACAAGTCACTAATTGTCACTAATCGCATATCAAACCCCCCCCCCCCCCCCAGCGCCATTTCTAAAAAATGCTTCCTATTTTGTTGTTTCATGGCAGCGCACATTACCATGGGCCAACGGTCGGCGTGCTTGACCGAGAGTCCTCATTGCTTGGCGCTGCTCACAATTTACAACTGTTCGAGGATATTTCTGATAAGCTCGACCTTTGTAAGTCTTTGAAACTTTGGCATGAATTTTACAGAGTTATGAAAACTTAGAGAGTTATTTAGGATCCAATTCGGATCAATGGTGGACTCGGCGAAGATTGTCGTTATCCTAAATTTGGAAGCACCACGAAGTGTTAAACAACTGTGCGCTACTTTGGGGCACGCTGAATACTATAGGAAGTTCATCAAAAGTTATGCCCAAATAACAGTGTCGATGGAAAAGTTATTGAAAAAAGATGTTACATATTTCTAGAATGATGATTCAATGAAGAGTTTGGATGCCCTGAAGGGGAAACTGGCCTCTGCTCCAATCCTGGTCTTCCCAAAATGGGATGTGGAATTTCATGTACATGTTGATGCATCATGTATTGCGCTGGGAGCCATACTTACACAGGAGGGCATAGAGGGTGTGGATCACTTGATCACATTTGCAAGTCGGAGATTGTCCAAAGCAGAAAAGAACTATTCTACCACTGAGCACGAGGGGTTGGCAATGGTGTACTCACTCCAAAAATACTGACACTATTTACTCGAAGGATATTTCAAGATGTACACCGACCATTCCGCATTGAAATACCTAGTGAATAAGCCTGTGTTGGGGGGGCACATATTCAGATGGCTCTTACTATTTCAAGAATATGATTTTGAGGTCATAGTCAAGCCGGGATGCCCAAACCTAGGACCATATCACTTGTCATGAATTGAGATGGGTGAGGAACCCACGAAATTGGAACAGAGACTACTTGATGCACAACTCTTTGCAATGCGTGTCACAGATGGACACTTCGAAGATATAATCCATTTTCTAACAACAGGGACTGCGCTGAAGGAATACTCAATCCAACAGAAGAAGGAATTGGTAGTGCATGTGGCAGAATTTTCTGTCATCGTGGGGCACCTCTACAAAATGGGCAATGATGAGTTATTGTGAAGATACGTACCTGAATCTGAACAAGGTCAAATCCTCGCAGAAGCACATGGGGGTGCTGCAGGAGGACACTATGAAGGACACGTGACCACACAAAATATTCTTCGCGCAGGGTTATGGTGGCCAACCCTGCACCAGGATTTAAAAGCACACTATAAGGCCTGCTATATATGTCAAAGGACTGGAAAACCATCATGAAGGGAAGAGATGCCACTAAATCCACAAATAACACTGCAGTCGTTTGAAAAATGGGCAATCGACTTTGTGGGACCGATCAAACCTCAGGGAAAGATGGGTGCACACTACATCATCACCACGACGGAGTACCTAACACGATGGATGGAAGCGCAGCCGGTCAAGGACTGCACAGCCATTACATCTGTGAAGTTTTTGTTTGAAAACGTGTTGACATGATTTAGCTGTCCGAAAATCTTAATGAGTGATCGCGGAACACATTTCTTGAATGAAACCATCAGCGTGCTCACAAAAGAGTTCCAGGTGTATCATCAGAAAAGTACATCATACCACCCACAAGCTAATGGGACAGTAGAGGCATTCAACAAAATACTGGAGACTGCACTGACCAAAGTATGTAACATGAAACGAAATGACTGGGACTTGTGCGTACCTGTCGTGTTATGGGTGTACAGGACAATGTGCAAGAAATTGACGAGATAGACACCTTTCTGGTTAGTCTATGGCATTGAAGTTGTCATGTCGATGGAATACATCGTACCTAGTCTGTGAATAGCAGTGCTCACAGTGATGATGGACCGCGAAGCTCTAGAAAAAGGGCTCGTGCAATTAGAAGAACTCGAGGAAGAACGGTTTTTGGTTGGATTTCATTAGCAGGAACAAAAGCAACATGAAAAGGCCTGACACAATCGTCGTATCAGGTTGCCCAACTTCAAGATAAACGACTTAGTGCTGTTGTATGATAGTAAGTTTGAAAAATTTCTGGGAAAGTTCAAAATGCACTGGCTGGGACCATACGTGGTTAAGGAGGTCACAGACGGAGGCATGGTCTAGCTAGTCAAACTAAATGGAGAACCCTTCCCAGGCAAAGTAAACGATAGTCGCTTGAAACCCTACACGGGTGGGCCGACTCTCTGACTAACCGGCCAAAGCACAGTCTTCGCGACCCGAGGAGCCGGACAAGGGTGCGGGACTATAAACACACGCAATAGATGCCGGTATCAAGGTAAGGACACAATTCAGACACATATGCTATAGAAGTAAGAATGTATCAGGTACAACAAGCAGTAGCTCAGTGCGCTGCCGACATTCAAGCCGTCGAGACCAGTTGTAGGGACTCCGCACCAAGATCACCGCGTTGACAGAGTGACTTGGGGATTGGGGGCCCGTTGGGCATGGAATCCCCCCCACAACATGTTTTGGGGCTCAACGCCCAAGTTTTGGTCAAATGTATTGTAAGACTCCACAAATTGCGGGTGCAGAGCGTGAAGTATAGGTTAAGTCATAAGGTTGTCTACCCGAAGTATTGTAAAGTAATGTAATGTCATGTCGGCCTACCCATGGTCCACGGACCATGGGATTGTATAAATAGAGCGAGACTCTAAGTTGTAAGCTAAGAATATGAGTAGCGAAGGAGCGAAGATAGAGCATAGAGTAAGATTCTAAGTGTATTGGGTCGTAGTGGTAGGAAGAGGCTCTGCAGTTGAGTGCGCAGAGGCATAGTAGAGTCTGCAGCTGTGTGCGCGGAACCCTGTAGCTGAGTGCGCAGGGCAGTGTCGAGTCTGTAACCTTGAACAAAGAATAATAAAGAGAAGTTGATTCCAAATTCAGTGCATATGCTTGTGTATTGCATTCTTTACATTTATACTATTTTGTTTATCACGCGCACTTATATGATTTCTGCATATACTGTTAATTATCACTAGTCTTACAAAGATAAATTAAGTAATCGGGTAATAACAGGTTAAATAGCAAGGAACTTGGGTATAATACGGATCGCGTCCCAAGTAGGGTTACGCGAAGGTAGCATCACAGGTTGTGGAGGACTAATAGGTGCGCGTAGTGACGTGCACGCAGGGTCAAACCGCGGACTGCCAGAAGCTCATCGGACATCCCCAGGGTGCGGAAACCTGGTTCTAGCACCCTCCCATACTACTTCGGGTGAGACCTCAGTCTGCGCTCCGCAGACTATTGCTGAAAGGGCCAGTAGTACTGGGATTTTCTTGGCTAAATCACCTCTGAACCTAGGTCAGGCCCATACAAGCCAACAATAATAAAACCCTCAGACCTGTTGCACCAGTTTTCCCGCATTGGGTTTTTTTGGGGATATTTGTCCAAAAACAACTGTGTCATTTGTGCGTATCTTTATCTATTGTTCAGTTTCTTGTTTCGGCATATTATTTAACTGGTGTAGGTTGCAGTGTATGTATTTCGATGTTTGTCATAGGAAACTGTGAATAACTTGTTCATGTAAATCTAACAAGTAGAAGAAATATCATTAATGCTGCAGTAGGAATTCTTGGGTTTAAGGATTTTTCACAAAAGCTAGCAAGGAAATCACATATGCAAATCGATACTTTCAAATAATCCCGTTGTAGCTGCAAGATCATGCCCTTCCTTGCTTGATGCTTACTTTCCTTTGCCTTCCTTTATTTTCTTGATCCAATGCTGAAGTGCTCCAAGAAAACTCTAAGTGTCCAAGAATGTGAGAGAGAGAGAGAATAAAGAGAGAGCTCTAAAACTGAACTGACAAAATTCTATGAATTGATCCTAAAAATCCTTTTTATCAATGAGCCCTCTATTTTCTTCATTTTCCATTCTTTTCCTTCAATTTCCTCCTCACATGCAAGCTGTGACCTTTCACATTCCTTTTCTCCTATTTTCCACCACTTTCATAAATAAATGCTAATTAATGCCTCTTGCCTTTCTAAATCCCTTTCCATTTCATTTTCCAAATTCCTTTAGCCATAATAACCGAAATGAATACCCACTAAGATGTATTTCCAACCATTCAGCTTGGAATACATGTCCCATGACCCCGATCTTATCTCTCTCTCTCTCTCTCTATATATATATATATATATATGATTTTTTTACCAAGGTTATTACATGTACCTAATTTCGAAGTCAAAATAATGCAGCGTAGCTAACCATTTAGCTTGCCTGGAATCCATATTAGGTTGGTCAAATAAGTACCTCAGCCCACCATGATCACTCATCAAAACAAACCTCTTGCCAAGAAGATAGTGCCTCCACATATTCAATCCATGAATGATCGCTGCCAACTCAAGATCATGTGTCACATATTTTTGCTCGTGCTCATTCAATTTCCTTGACTTGTAGAATACTGCTTATCCCTTTTGAATCAAGACTCCACCAAATCCTTTCTAGAAAGCATATGTACAAACCATGAACTCTTTGTCACGATCTACAATCTTCAATACCGGAGCATTTGTAAGTAACTACTTCAACTTCTCAAAAATATCTACACATTCCTCTGTCCATTCAAATTTATTTTCTTTCCTCTACAAAGATGTAATAGGATAAGAAATATGTGATAATTTCCTGATGAACCTCCTACAATATCCTTCTTATAGCACCATTTACCACCCTTGGTATTTGTGATGCTTGGTTTATGGCCTAGGGCAACCCCTCCTTCCAGACTTGGTCTAAATATATTAAAAACAGTGTTTTATTCCCTGTACTAAAAGAGTGTACACACGGGTTAGTCAATACCCAACCTACGTATATGTGTGAAAACACTTTAAAAAATAAAATTCCTTAATTATGGGCGGAGTTCACAGGTTTTACCTGTTGATTACCTCCTATTGCTTGTGGCCCAACTGTTTCCCAACTAAAAAACTAATTGGGAGAAGTATAAATAGACTTCTATGGGAAGGCCTAAAGGAGGAGAAGAGATATAGTTATTATACTCAGATTATACCTGACTGGGTCTGATGAATCCCTGTGCCTCATGCACTTCCCCAAGCTTCAGGAAACCCTTGTTTCCTTTGTTATAGATATTCTCCCTCTTTCTTGAGATATCATGGTGTTGGTTATGGAAGAAGATTGTTGAAGGTTGGGATAGGACGAATCCGGAGGACAGTTCCGCTTGGAGCCGGAAGAAGAAGTCTCAGGTGAATTCCCTCAATGATATTTATAGCTTATTGCAATAAAAGAAATGTTGTCTTGTTTATGAAATTAACTATGTTTATGCATCAAATTATGTTGTAATTCATATATGAATGTTGTTTTGATGTGTGATCAATCATTTGTTTATATGATATAAAGTCAAATTTCATGAATATGCTTTACTTCTATACTGCTATGTATGTTCGAATTGAATGATTTTCAAGTTTGAAGAACATTGGGAGTTGCAGAGGCTCTGAACCCGGCGGGACCTACTCGAACGAAGGAAATCCAGGTACAGTCACTCTTACGTAGTTTGATTATATAAGAATTTTGCATGAGTTGTATGAGTGTTTCTTGTTGTAGTTTGCTTCTACTCTATTGGGGTTCTAACACAAGACTTTTTTCAGAAGTTCTTGATTGTTCTGGTCCTCCAGAACAGGAGATTGTTTTCAGTTTCAGTGTCAAGCTCGGTTTTTGGATCTGCTTGCTTTGCTTTCCTTCGTTTTGTGGCATTATATCTTTTCTTTCTTTTTGAAAGTCTTTTTGACGAGTTTGAAAGTATTTCTTTCCTGGCTTCTTGGTTAGTTTTTCAAGCTCTTTGCTGCTGTTTGGGTCATTTAGTACAAGTTGAAGCCTTTTTGCTCAAGTTTTCGTTCATCTTCGAGTTTGTAACTTGCAAAGACTCCTTGTTCTCTCTTTTTGATCTTTGAGTTTTAGTAGCATTTTGGGTGATTTCAAAAAGCTGTTTTGGTTGTTTCTTGAAAAAGAAAAGATCTCAAAAAACTTTGTTTTTATTTTCTTTGCCAAGTTTGATTATGGCTTCTTTTGGTTTTTGAAAGTGAATTGTGATCTTTTACAATTTGTCCTTCTTGTTTGGAGAGAATTTTGTGTTCAAAATTTGTATCCTCTTTAGTACTGAAGTTGGCTCATTGATAGTTATAAACAATTGCTTTTGCCTTTTAGAGTGATTTAGGATCTTGCATCTCCATTATACCTTGCATTAGGGTAGTTTGCATTGTTAAAACATTCGTAGTCTTTTAGTTTTTGGGTGTGTGAAGTGTGTTTCAAGAAAAGAAAAAAAATTATTTTGCTTTATAGAAGTTTCGTAGAACCCACGTAGAGATCTCTTTTCATCGAAGAAAAATGATTGCATTGATGTAGTTAGTTTTTCATTGATTTCTTTTGTGTCATACAAACACCATTGGTTTCACTTCCATTTATACCTTTGACTTAAAGAACAACCATTAAAATCAAGTGCTTAATTAAAATAAACTAGAACTTTTGTATTGTCATCATAATACACCAACAAGTTTAGTTTTATTAGGGCCTTGGATTAGGCGAGAGGAGAGTTAACTCTCCAAGGCTGCTCTAAATTACAAAACATAGAAGTTTGATTGATGAGCGAAATCCAATAACATTAAGGAGACCAAGAAAGCTACGTAACTGGGAGTAAAGCATGAGGGTGAGTGAAGATAAGGATGAGAGATAACCCTTCTCTTACTTGTTGGATCCTACGTCACGACTGTTCCACCCTGCTTCTGATACGAGTTGGTGACCATAGTTGCTTATCCTAGGGACCACACAGGTGGCTGCAGAGGGGAATCCCGTGGCACCTGAGGTTGACATTGTATCACATTCAACAGTACTTTTGGAGGGCACCCGTGCGAAGTTTGGGGGCTTGCACCGACAAAGGTTGTTTTCTGGAGCTCAGCGTAACTACCTCTGATACCTTATGGAAGGCCCTTGTTATTAACTTTCTTGTATTTTGGTGTCTAGTGCTAATCACCCGGAGTGGAAATACTCGAGAGTTGTTTGATTGCTGATATCTTTAGGGACTTTTTAGTGAGTGTTCTTTGCTCCTAGTTAGCCTAGATCTGTAATTTTTTGAGTCTTTAATTAGATCTTTTAAATAATTTGAAGTGGTTAACTAACCATCTCGACGGTCTAGGAGACTTCATGGGCTATCACCTATGAGTCCTGAGCCTTCTCCTAGAAGGCGTAGGAGTGATTCTGCCAGTGGTTTCAACCAGTGGCAGCAAGCGCACCAGAGATTGATCCTCCACTTGAGGGCATTAGTTCACAAGATAGACCTAGCACTAGTAGAGAGTTAGAGAGGAACACACCAGTTCTTTCTCGAGTACTCTTTCAGTCAGAAGATAATATTGAAGTTGAAGAGCTTTCAGAGTCGGTTGCGGCTCCGAATTCTCCTCTTCCTCCTAACCATTCAGACGTTCTATTGTACATCGGAACTCCGACTCATAGGCCTTCGAGTCCAGGTTTACATACATCTATTCCTTCGATGACCACTGCTGGAAGCATGGAATCTACGATGAGTGTTGCGAGCATGTAGACTCCCATATCTGTACAAGGGGGAGGAACTATTTCCATCCCTTCTATTACTCCCAGCACGACTATATTTGGGTCTACTTCCATTCCGTCAACGAGTGGAAGTTCTCAGGCTACTGCATCCAGTTTTGGATTTTTCCCTTATGGAATGCTATCACACGGTATTCCTTCAGTTCCTTTGAACATACCATCGACTGCCTCTACATCCATGATGAGTGGATTGACTTCTTTTCAGGGTTTCCCATTTGGAAGTGGTCATATACCACATTCCAATCCGATAGTAGGGTCAATGCCTTTTCCTTTTACAAGTCAAGGTAGTATCCCCTACCAGAGTTGGACAAACCTTGTGGTTAGTGGGATAGGAGCTGGGAATCAATTTTTCAGCCAACAAGGGAATGTGTCGTATTCTTCGATTAATTTGTTTCAGAATTTTCCACCCTTTTCTAACGCATGGAATCCTTATCAGGGGTTGTCAGCTCCTTTCAATACTTCGTTGGGGGGTAACTTCACTGGTTATAGAGGATTTTCGGCAGGAGTTGGTCAAAATCCGAATTTTGTTGGACCACAAGGACTGCCTTTTGGTTCATCAGGCTCTACGAGTTACTTTGAGCAACTTGGTGCTTTTCAAAATCCAGGTCATTCTTTTCAGACCTTTGGCAACCCTGCCCACTTTGGATGGAATTCCCAGGGTTCCACATGACTTCCTTTTCTGGCCACGCTTAACCTACCAAAATGAACTAAATTGACGAATGATCTGATTTGGTACAATATGGCTTGGCCTCTAGTCCCAGCTAAACTTCCCTCAGATATCCCAAAATTCGAGGGGAAAAGTGGTGAAGATCTGGGAGACCATGTGACCACATTTCATTTGTGGTGCTCATCCAACTCCCTAATAGATGATTTGATCAGGTTGAGGTTATTTCAGTGCACCCTAACCAGAAATGCGGCCAAATGGTATATAGAGTTTCCAAGGGGCACCTATACTTCTTTTTGTGATTTGGCTAATATCTTTTTGAACCATTTTTAGTTGCCTGTCTGATATGATGCCAAAACTGAACTTCTGGCTAACTTTCAGTAAGACACTGCAACTCACATTTTGGATCACATCCAGGAATGGAGAAGGAGAAAAAGGCTTATCAAAGCTGAAATCCCACCAGAATTCCTTCTCGAATGGTTTCTCAAATCATTACAACTTGAGATCTCAAAGGACATGTCTCTTTCCGATGTTTATTCAAAAGAGCAGGCTATTTTTTGAGCCCAACAATTAGAACTGATATATTATCAGTCTAGGAATCTTTAGAAAATTCTACCTAATGCTCCTAGATCTAAGGTTGATTTAGCCAAACCAAATCCAGGCCCCCACATTGATGGTATAGTCGGATCGATTGATGTTAACATGGTGAACCTTTTGAATCAATTGCAGCAGTTGTCTCTACAAACTGCTTCTTCTAACCAGGCAACATCATCTACACCTACACCTTCCCAACCTACCTCTATAAACGATGTCCAAGCCTCTAACCCCAAAGGAAATCAAAAATCTGATGGGAAGAGGAAGGGATGAGGTAAGAAGAAAAACCAGGAAGGGAAAGGCAATGCAAACAAACCCAGCAATGGTGCCGGTGAGGGTAGAAAAGAGTCCAAGAAAAAGGTAAAGTTTCCATGCAAGTTATGCAATGGAGATCATCTGACTCACCTCTGCCCTAAGATACAAGATGCTCAATGCTTATTAGTGCAACAAGGGTCCTCTAGCTCCCAAGCTTTTTTGACTAACCCTTTTCTCCAAGAGAAGCAATTACTTGCTGGCACGAATTTGAATGTTGGTACCTCCTCAGGGGGTAACCAGGAAGGGGAAAATTCCTCAAATGTTTATATGATGAGCTCTCATATCAACGTCACTACGTGAGCACATGATTATGGTGAAACGGAAACATCTACGGCTAAATCTGTTCCCGAAGCCACAAATCCACTTCATATTGAGCGACCCTCTATTGAGTCTATACCTTGGATACCAAAAGGTTCCACAAAGCACTCGACTATTAACCCTAATGCTAGGGCAGCCCATAACTACTCGATTGTAGAAGATCTAGCTCAAAGTCCTTGTGTTATGTTTGCATTGGAGCTACTCCAATTGTGTCCTACTCAGAGAAGTGATTTGCTTTCGGCAATTGGTGCAGTAGATCCAAAGAATTATTTAATGCTCATTTTTGATATGCTGAATGTAAAAAGGAGACTTCCTCACCATATGGCTTTCCAAATAAAGTCCATTTACCAAAAGACCAATATTTTTTGGACAGTTATAGATGAGGGAGCTTCCACATGTGTAATGTCTATGTCATGTTGGAAGGCCATTACATCACCTTTAGCTATTCCTTCACCGACTCTCTTGACAGCATTTGATGGACATTCTCATAGGCCACACGGGATTATCCCGACCTTTCCTATATCTGTTGGGGGAAAGTTCGTAAATATTGAGGTAGAAATCATCGATGCCAACTTGGATTATAACCCCCTCTTAGGCAGGAATTGGATATACGATATGGATGCCATAGTTTCATATTTATTCCGCATCCTCTGTATTCCTTATGAGGGGAGGATTGTTAAAATTGATGAGTTGGATTATTCTCCGAGTAACTCCCACTCAACTTTGGATTCTACCATTCCATTGGTGGACAATCCCCATCAACCTATTGAGAATTTAGGAGTTGGAATGCACTCTTCGTTAATGGGTACATTTGACCTTCCTGCTCCTACGACTAGAATTAATGAAATTTCAACCTCTAGGGGACCTCCATGGAAAGAGTTTTTTCAAACTCATTGTTTTTCGGACCCTTGGACCTTACCTTCATCTACCACCACATTAGATGGAGGGAAAGTTGGTGGAATGGCATTTCCCATGTCTACAACAAAACTTAACTATCAATCTATCGTTAACTCTACAGACAACCATCCCACTCCTTTTCAGAAGAGGAGTTAGATGGCAATGTGGCTCCGACTTTGACCCTCGATTCTACTTCATCTCTGGATTGCTTGGATATAGTCTTACCATCTGAAGAAGCAATTTTGGAGGTATGGATGGGTGTAGATCGACCATGGGAAGATTTACATCATCGTTCATATTTTCTTCCTCCATTGCATGAAGGTGAATCTAGGTTATCCAATATGTTTACTAGTGATGTTTGTACAGTTTCAAACCCTTTGGTTCCAGCACAATTTTCTGCCGAAGTTAACATGTCGGTTATCTCACGAATTGTACCTGTAAACATCTCTAGGAATCCTAACATAATAGAAAATGTCTTCATCGGAGCTTATTGTTCCCATGAAGAAATTCAAATCTACACTGACCTCTTTAAAGAATTTCGAGATGTGTTCGCTTGGTCTTATGAGGAAATGCCTGGAATTGATCCATATATAGTCCAGCATGAGATCAAGATGTACGAAAAAGCCAAACCTATTCGTCAGAAACTTCGACCGGTCAATCCTCGGAAAGCGGCAACGATTAAAGCTGAAGTTGAAAAGATGCTTAAGGTAGGTTTCATATACCCCGTTCCTCTAACTAAGTGGATTTCCAATCTAGTCCCAATAGATAAGAAGAAAGGAACGATTTGAGTATGTATCGACTTTAGGGATTTAAATAAAGCTTACCCAAAATACAATCACCCCACACCTTTTGTTGATCAAATTGTTGATGAATGTGCGGGTAATGAAATTTTTTCGTTCATGGACAGATTCTCTGGATACAATCAAATTACTATCCGTCCAAAGGATTAGCACAAGATAGCCTTTATTTTCCTTGGGGCACATTTGCATACAAAAAGATGCCTTTTGGTCTTAAAAATGCTGGAGCTACTTTTCAGTGGGCCATGTCTTATGCTTTCCACAACATCAAGCATGTTATCGAAGCATACTTGGATGACTTAGCTGCTCATTCTCGCAAGTGAATTGATCATCCCAGCCACCTTCGGTTAGTTGAGAGATGTCATTTTTATAAAATCTGGTTGAATCCGAATAAGTGTGTTTTTGCAGTCACATCTGGTCGGCAGTTAGGATTCATCGTATTGACTGAAGGGATTCGTGTTGATCATTTAAAGGTTGAGGCAATAATTCAGTTGCCTTCCCCATCTTCCATTCGTCAACTCCAAAGTCTCCAAGGAAAGGAAAATTTCTTGAGGATATTTATAGCAAATTACACTGAGATTACCAAAGGATTTATGCGTTTTCTTAAGAAGGGAGTTCCATTTTATGGGACGACTTCATGCAACGATCTTTTAATGCTTTGAAAAAGGCATTAACC
Organism: Pinus tabuliformis; assembly: GCA_031772625.1. Taxonomy (NCBI): domain Eukaryota; kingdom Viridiplantae; phylum Streptophyta; class Pinopsida; order Pinales; family Pinaceae; genus Pinus; species Pinus tabuliformis. The sequence goes on from CM062816.1 coordinate 1,481,895,795, forward strand.
TCTGTTCCATTATTGAGTCCACCAGATTATGGCAGAGATTTCCTTTTGTATCTCGTTGCGGCAGAATCAACCATTGGTATGGTTCTGGTTCAGGAGGATGATGCTCTCAGTGAGCATGTAATCTACTATTTAAGTTGAGGCTTAGTAGGACCTGAGCTACACTATTCTCCCATCGAGAAATTGGCCTTGGCAGTTGTCCATGCTGTCTAGCGGCTTCATCATTACATTCTACTATGAAAAACATTCGTCTTAGCGGTGGTCAATCCTTTTCAGTTTGTCCTCAGTAGGCGAGTGATTGGGGGCAAGTATAATCAATGGATTGTTATTTTGCAAGAATTCAATCTCAAGTTATTGTTAGCCAAATCTAAGAAGTCATTAGTTTTTACAGAATTAATTTCAGAGCTACCTTGAGAGGAAGCCATTGTTTATGAAGAATATTTTCTTGACGAACATTTATTCCTCATTTCTTCACAAGATTCCTGGTATGGAGATATCATTATATATCTCCAGACTTCGAAGTTCCCACCTGCTTTCTCCAAAGATGAGCGTAGAAAGTTACGTCACCTTGCCAAAAAACTATGTTATCATTGGTGATACATTATATCGCAGAGGGTTGACTCAATTCTTAGGCATTGCTTAACTTTGGAAGAAGCTGAGTCTGTACTTAATGATTGCCACAGTGGAGCTAGGTGGTCATCTATCAGGGCTTGCAACAACCCATAAAATTTTGTTTGCAGGCTACTTTTGGCCTTCAATTTTCAAAGACTGTATTGAAGCAGTCAAAAGTTGCCATCCTTATCAAATCTATACCTAGAAAATGCGTGCGCATCCAACTCCACTTTTTCATGTTATCATTGTCGATACATTTACGAAGTGGGGTATTGATTTTACTACTTGTAATCTGCCTTCAGTGGCGAATCACAAGTACATCATTGTGGTCGTGGACTTCTTTACGAAGTGGGCTGAGGCCATGCCTACTTACAAAAATGATAGTGAAACAACAACCTTGTTTCTCTTCAACCAAGTTATTTCACGATTTCTTATCCCAAGAGAGATTGTCACTGACCATGGAAGTCACTTCCAGAATCAACTGATGACCGAATTGGCTCTCAAGTTGGGCTTCCGGCAGGAGCATTCATCTCCATATTATCCTCAGGCCAATGGGAAAGTCGAAGCCATGAATAAGTCCCTTAAGACTATCCTGCAAAGGACAATTGATAAAAATCGATCCAATTGGCACATCATGTTGTACCCGGCACTTTGGGCATATCAAACATCAGTTAAGACTGCCACCGGTTTTACTCCTTTTCAACTAGTTTACGGGCTAGAATCTATTTTTCCTATCGAATGTGAAATTCTGTCCCTTAAGCTAGTTGTAGAACTTCTTCCAGAGACGTTTAGTCTCAAAGAATGCCTTGTTCATTTAGAACATCTTGATGAGCAGTGTCGAGATGCAACCATAAAAAACGAGCCCATAAGAAGAGGGTTAAAACTCAGTATGATAAAGCTGTCCGTCCTCAGGTTTTTTCTGAAGGCGACCTTGTCTTAGTTTATGACCAAAACAAAGACACCCTGGCGGCAAGAAAATTCAAGTGTATGTGGTATGGTCCCTTTATAGTCAAGTGAGTTTTGGGAAAAGGGGCCTATGAATTAATTGATTTTGAAGGGAACAAGCTGGCGGAGCCCTGAAATGGGCTCTACCTTAAGAAGTATTTTGCTTAGGCTTCAGCTGAGCAATTTCTTGTTTGTATATATTGTATCTTTGTACATATTTGTCTAGCACTTTGTGATATCGACATTTTTTTTTATTTTCTTTGGCATGTGTTGATGGATGATTCAATATATATCTGACTTGCCAATGGTGCTAGTCGGCACACTCGAAATCTTGCTTTCGCGGCTTGGGTGATTTATTATCCATCTAGCTAGTTGATGGTGTCGAGGGGAGTATGTATTGGCCCTGCTTCGAATAACATTGTTGAATATACTGTTGTTCTTAATTTGCTATCTGAAGCAATTTCTTATGGGATTAATTCTTTGGTAGTTTATCTAGACTCACAACTGGTGGTGTTGTAGTTAAATAACATTTATCAGGTTCATGATCCTTATTTATATTGCCAACTTTTGAGAGTGAGAATAATGCAACGATCATTTATTTATATTACATATGTTCACATTCCACGATCTAAGAATTCATTAGCAAACTCTATTGCTAATCAAGCATTAGATTGGCACATTAATCATTCATCTAATTAAATAACATCAAAAATTCAAATCTGTATATATATCATAAAATCACCTGTATATAGATAAAGTGTTCAAAAAATAATATACAAAATTGGGACAAGATGCCCTCAAAATTTGGGTTCCTGCCCATAATCATGTTTAGTCATACATAGGTCTGTCTATTGACCTGGCTCAGGATGAGCGGCTAAAAAGTTAACCACTGTGTTGGCTACACGCCAAAGTATCTGGACCCAGTCCCGTGGTACCCCTACCACGCGGCGCTGCATCTCCTCAGGTAGATCCTCTATGGCTATCATAGGTACCTGGTGAGTTAGTCTCACCAAGTTTCTCTAAACTGCATATAGGACTCTCTCTATCTCAGCTGCTGCCTCTTAGGCCCCTCTTCTGCAACACCTATGCCGCGGAAATCCATCTGGTCTCACTGGACCCACATCTTGAACATGGTAATTTTGTCAGTATTTTGTCTGATCAAAAATATTTCTAAGTTCATTTCATATTAAAAAATTCAAAAAATCTAAAAAATTCACAAAAATCTAAAAAATTGTTACCTATGTCTCCCCATGCCACATTTGGTGGTAACACTAAGTCTGGATCTCCTTGGAAATCCATACTAGCATATGGGTAGTCATCGACTGCGATGATCTGTTGGTCCCACTAGGTGAAAAACTCATCATCAAAAGTCATTCTAGGCACGTCCCCGCCTCCAAGGCATTTCATCAAGTCTACACATCTACCCATCCATGGATCTCTAGGGTTGTTGATGGACATAGATACTTTGGGACATAGCCCAGGTACCTTTTCGAAGAAGAATGAGCATAAGATAGTCCCATATCCAAAATTCTTTGTTTGACCCTTCTGTATAGGGGTCAATTGGCTCTTCATGATAGTCAGAAGAGGAGTGCACCAGTCAAACACCATGGTGAGGCATTCCACTTCCAGGCTCATGGACACTCGTGATGCCTGATGCAGCGAAGCTGATCCATTTACTCGTGCAATGGTAAATAGAAAAATCCTCAGGGATAAACTTTCCACATGTTTGATTGGAATTTGACTTCCAATCTTCTCTGGATGTCCAGGACAATATATATGGACATAGTCTTCTACTAAAAGACTACTTCTTGTCCTGCTAGTCGAATGCACAACTTCCCCTATTTGGGAGAGACTTGTAATAAAGTAGATGTCTTCGAACTCAATCCGTAGAGGCATCTGGTCTATCATGAAGGCATCATCCTCTGCACTCCAGGAGTGGATCAGTGGTTTGAGCAAGCGCGTGTTGGCTTTCATGCTTGGCATTTTGAAGAATTTCAATAAACCACCTCTCAAAGTGTCTAGTGCATTTTGGTCATTCATTACCTCATTATCAATAGTGGTATGCTCTCTTTCCCTCCATGTGATAGTCATCCTGCAAAAAATTAGAGTTTCAACCGTTAGTTTTTATGTTTAAACTTTAACTCGTGTACACACGGGTTCTCTTTACACACAGTCGCGTCTATGGGCCATTGTATACATGGGTTGATCACATTCAACCCACGTGTACGCAGAGTTGGATTTTTCGGCATAATTTCCCATGGTCAAAACTTTAAGAAAACTTCTAAAAACCATAACAAAACATTACAAGTATGATTTGAGGGTTACATGATAACTTTGGGGCGATTTGAACGGTCCAATTGTTCAGAGGAAAGCTTGCTCCGTTTTGCTCCACAGCTCTTTGCTCCAAACAGAAATGAAAAAAATGTGAGTCCAAAAGTCATTATATAACTTTGAAATTGCATTTTTTTTTCAAAAATTGATTTTTGTCCCATGGATTTTTTGACCTATGGGCTTGGATTGTCGAGAGTGGTTGTTTTTTCAACATATTTTGGAGACTTCTTCGAGATGTTATTTCAGTCCCATGACCACTGACTTGTCATGGAAAATATTATTCACTTACTGGAATTTAGGTTAGGGAAAACCATTTTCTACTGCATCTTTCATACTATCCTCCATTCAGCGATACGTTAGCCATAGGGTCGACCCCATCGTATCTTGGTTAGCAAACCATTTTCACTCGCCGATTTTAAAATCATGATGCGATGGTAGAGCCATTCTTTACATGGGCATCTTAGTTAGAACCTCGCTGACATTGGTTACCAATGCTACTATACTTAGTAGGCTTGGGAGTCCTCTTTAGTCCTGCCATGACTTATGCGTTGAAGGCACATTCTCTTTTCTTCCGCGTTGATTTATGGCCTTATACCCTAGAGTCTCCTTTGTGTTGATTTGTACTGCTGCATTGCATTTTGACTATTTACACCTTTTTGGCCTTGTGCCAGCTTCACTTGGACTCGTGTTTAAGCCATTTATTCGACCATGTCTTCTGCAAAATCAACCATGCAATCACTTAGCTTCTGCAACTTGACGCATCCTTTTACCCATGGAAAGAGCATCCCTTTGAGTGTTCTTGACCAATTTCGCCTCTCTGCATTGAGCATAGGAATGTTCCCCTCCTAAGAACTAGATCATCTGTTTCTCTGACACTCGTTCTTTCCACTGTACTATAGCATTCTTTTATTCTTTTTCCATCTTAAAGAAAAAGAAAAAGAAAAAAATGTATATTCCAAAAAGAGTGGGAACAACACAACATTTCCATATTTTATTGGCAGCTAGAGTCAGTCGTGTTGCCCTTGAACAAAGCACTCAAAAGAAAGTCTCTCCTTCATTTGGGTGGGATTTAGTTTGACATAGGTACACCTTAACCTTGTTATTGAGTCAGTACTCCTCCGATTGGTTACCTCTTCCAATCATATGGAGAGTTTGCTCATGCCTCCTGCATGACGAACTTATACAAAGTTATCATATGCTACCATATAGTCATCATTGAGTCGTGCTTTTGTTCAAGGGAAGTAAGCCTGAGTCAGCCTCTTTGCCATGTCTCTTGACCTATTTTTCAGTCAGCCATCCCTGGTTTTTAGTGTCATGTTTGTAATCACATCAATTATATTGGTCCTTTGCTTGTGCCGGTTTGAGAAGGTCTCCATTGACTTCTTGCTAGCGGGTCTTGTCCTTATTGATGACAACATATTTCTTTGAGGACAAGACTAGAGCCACACCCTGACTGTATTTTCATTATTGATAGGTCACCTTGTGCTCAACATCGATCAGTATCATGGGTCTTTGACTAAGTGGTTTCCCTTGTGTTTGACATCAACTTTCATTATCACACATTGGGATTGATGCAATGCCTTTGTTTCCATTTGACCCTATTGGTGGATTCCTCACCTCTGTGTTAGCTTTCATTATTGGTTGGTTTAGAGGGTTTCTATCGTGCACTAGCCACATCTTGTGTACGGGAAACATGCTTCGGTTCGCTTACTACATCTTTTTCGTCTGATTCCTTCCACATTATTAGCCTACGGGTTACACTCACGCTAGATTGATGAAGGATGCCTTAATGCCTTCCTTCTAGCGGATCTTTTCCTATCGACTACAACTCACTTGCTCTGGGACAAATATCTAGAGTCCATTTGGCAGTCCCTTGGGGTTTGCAGTCTTCAGTGGAAAATTCCTTCACTATTGACAGTGGGAAACCATCATTGTCCCCTGATTGATAGATTCTTCTAGGTGTTCAACTTCAACTCATTTATTCACACTTGTTAGATTGTACTAGGTATCTTGACTCTAATTATCATTATCGGTGAGTAGTCTCACATTTTTTAACGGCATACATCAATGACCGGTAATCAAATATTTCTCATGTGGTCGACCTCAGATCATTTATTCCCATTGTGTCCAAATGTACCGCGGTGGTTGGTGAAGACCTCGGGTTGCATCAACATGTATTGGTTCACTTGTCAGTTGCTCCTGTTGCTGCTAGTTGAAACCATCCACCTTATCTGTTCCAGTTCTTCACAACGACATCTTATATGCTGGCATTCGAGTTGCAATGTAGTATCATTTTATTCCATCATGTTCATTTGGTACTATTGGGATCAATTTTTGACATCATTGATCGTCTTCTTATGTGTGATATTCAGACATGTACTTTTTTCAATCATGATCAGATGATCCATCATGTACTTTTAGTTCTTTATACTTGTATACATATTGGTGTAGAAATTCTCATTGTAGATTAATCTGATTATGCAATGTACTAAAGCAAAATACTTAATCTACTTATACAATGAAACTTGCGAAAGCTTAATCGATTTGAGAAAGATCAAACATAACATATATAACAGAGAAGAAGAATCAATCACACATGAAAGATAGAAGAATACTCCGGGGAAAGCCTCAACTAAAAACCCCGCAATCTGTATTATTATACAAGTGGAAATATCTCAGGATTACACAAAGCTTTAACTCTCATAGCTATCCAGCTCTCAATACAATCCCTCTCTACTCATAGATAGACTAGACAACACATATGCCTTTCCCTCTGTCCTCCAAGCCTCTTATTTCCTTGCATTGTTTTCCCTAGGTGTTCTTGCTGTAACGTTATGTGACACAGATCTCACACACTGCTCCAACACACTATAAAACTGCACAAATCTCAAGGATTGATTCCTTATGCATGCAAGAGATTTTCTGATAGGAAAATTCTTGCAACTGATAGTACATTGTCCCTGCCTTTAATCTCAACTGGGCCTTTGTCTAAACTAACTTGCATGAGTTATTTATGAGAGAATATTCAGTTATCTAGAGAACACTAGTTTCATGCATGCATGCATTAACTGACTGAACTCACAATCAGTTCCACAAACTGTTTGGAACTAATATAACCAGACTTAACTCAGTTAACTGAGCTAACTAATTACAACTCAAATACAACTCATCCTTATCTCCTTAATTAAGGGATAATTTCCTCAATCAAAGGGATAACTGTTGCATGAATTCACAAAGACTTCATGTTTGAATTTCTCCAACTAATTAACTCAGGATGAATTAATTAATTATTTTTAAAACAGCTAGTGAGACTAAATTCGAATTTTAATTCTCAATTTTAATTCAAGGACAAATTAAAATTGGAATATATCTTGAAGTGCTATCCTTAGCAATGCTATTTTTAGCATTTCTTGTTGCTATTTTCAACACTCCCTCCCAACAAGAAAGGGATTATCTGCCACCCCAATCTTGTCCTTGTGGAAATCTAATTTACACTTTGACAATGCCTTGGTCAAAATTTCAACATCTTGCTCCTCGGTCGAAATATACTGCAATAACATGATCCTCCTCACCACAAACTCTCTAAGATGATGATATCGAATTTCGATATGCTTGGACCTGTCATGAAATACTAGATTCTCATAGAGTTTGATACAACTCTGATTATCACAATAGATCACAGTTGGATCCATCCTCTGATCAAACAAACCAACAAGAATTTTCTGCATCCAAATGGCCTCACATGCTGCTTGACTTGTAGCCATGTATTCAGCCTCTGTTGAGATGAGTGCAACTGACCTTTGTTTCCTGCTGTAACAAGAAACTGCAACTGAACCAAGGTTGAAAATTCCTACTGATGTGCTCTTCCAATCTGATGGCCTCCCTACCTAATCTACATCTGTGAAGCCTTGTAGCTTCACTCCCTCTGTCTGTTTGTACCATAATCCATACCGAGATGTGCCTCTGAGGTATCTCAAAACATGCTTAGCTGCCTTCCAAAACAGATTAGTAGGCTAAACCATAGCTTGACTCAGCTGGTTCACCACATAACATAAATATGGTCGTGTGTTCAAAAAGTACATCAATGAACCCACAAGCTGTCGATACACAGTAGCTTTTACTACTTCTCCTGAAGTAACATCCTCCTTCCTCTAGTTACCTGTTAGAGGAGCTTGCATGGGCTTGCACTTCTCCATGTGGAATCTCTTGAGTATCTCATTGGCATACTTGCCTTGAGACATAAACAACTCCCCATCCTTCTACCACACTTCCATGCCTAGAAAGTAGTGCATGAGACCCATGTATTTCATCTCGAACTCTCTTGCAAGGTCCTCCTTGCAAGACATGATCAATTGATCATCACCTGTCAGTATCAGATCATCAACATAAAGAACAATGATCAATTTCTTACCTTCCACCATGATGCAGTATAGGTTCGCATTCGCTTCACTCTTGGTGAAGCCCAACCCGATGAAGTAGTTGTCGATCCTGGTGTACCAAGCACGAGGTGCTTGCTTCAGCTTGTACAAAGCTCTCTTGAGTTGGCACACATGTGACTCATGATCGAAGGTCTTAAAACTGTCCGGCTACTCTATGTACACATCTTCCTCAATCTTGCCATTGAGGAATGTAGTCTTCACATCCATCTGATGGATCTTCCAACCCATCTGTGCTGATAGTGCCAACATCAATTTGATAGATGAGTACCTTGCTACAAGAGCAAAAGTCTCATCATAGACGATCCCCTCGACCTGTGAGAAACCACGAGCAACAAACCTTTCCTTATGTTTCTGCACACTACCATCAACAACTTGCTTTACCTTGTAAATCCAACGGGAAATCACAATTGACTTGTTCTCCAATCTTAGAACCACATCCCAAACATTGTTCCGAACTATGGAGTCATACTCCTCCACCATAACATCAACCCAAATCGGCTACTGCACTTCTTCCTCAAAGGAAGATGGCTCGGTCTCAACACATTCCCCAACAGGGGCCATGTATCGAGTGTACCTATCAGGTGACCTCCTCTGTCTACGCTGAGAAGATGGTTCTACCACATTCTCTCTCACATCCGACAACAATCTGTCAGCTTCTCTGGTGCGTTTCTACCCATATTTGGAAGATTCTACTTGAGTGGATGTCTCCACTCCTGGAACCTCTGCATGCAACTGCTCCGCATTAGTCTAAGGCTCCTCCTCTTTAGGAACCAAAAGTTCCTCCATAGCCTGTAGTTGGAGCTCCCTCTCAAGGGAAACTCGCATGGCCTTCTGCTCATCAAACTTAAGATCTTTGCGAACCACTGTCTTCTGACTGGTAGGCAGATACACCTGATATTTGTGGGGTGTATCGGTGTACCCCACAAGTATCCCCAACTCAGTTGTCGGCGTGAGTTTCTTCATGGCATCCTTGGTCACATGGCAATAAACCGATGAGCCAAAGATCCTAAAGTGACTGACATCTGGTCTCTTCCTGGAGAAAGCTTCCTCTGGTGTCATCATCCCAAGTATGCGATGCGGGCTTATATTCTACAAATAGACAGTTGTGTTTCGTGCCTCAGCCCACAAATGAAGTGGTAGGCCTTGGTCATGCAACATCGCCCCGAGTTGCCCCCACAATCATTCCATTCTTCCTCTCGGCCACCCCATTTTGCTATGGGTTATGAGGTGTTGTCAACTCTCGTTTAATTCCTTCTGCTACACAGAATTCCTTAAACTATTGAGAGACATACTATCCACCATTGTCGCTTCTCAAGGCCCTGGTCTTCTTTCCTAATTCTTTCTCAACCAAATCTTTGAACTCACAAAACTTTGAGAAGGTTTGATCCTTCTTCTGCATGAAATAGATCTAACATTTACGAGAAAAATCATCAATGAAAATAACATAATACCTTTGTTTCACGGTGGAGGCTGTCGAGAATGGTCCACACACATCTGTATGAACTCGCTCCAAGATTGCTTCAGCTTGACAATCTCGATCATGAAAGGAATATTATGCATAATTACCCAAGGTACAACCTTTGCATGTGTCCACTTGCTCAAGTTTAACTTTGGGAAGTCCGGTAGAAATCTATTGCATTATCTTCAAGGCCCCATGATGCAAGTGGCCCAACCTCCTATGCCATAACTCGCCAATATCTTTGCTTTGCACCAATTCTACTTTGGAAATCAATGCAGCATAATCATCTACCTCCAGCTTGTATAGATTCTTCACTCGAATCCCAATCCTCTTGGTTTGACCCGTGGCTATGTGTCTCAGGAACACCTTTCCTTTACTGAAGACTACATCATAGCCTCTGTCTTCCAAAATCACGACCGATACCAAATTTTTATTTAGTCCAGGCACACACTTTACATCAGTCAGGGTGAGAGGAGCTCTATGCTCCCTCTGAAACACAACTGTACCTTCACCTGAAACACAATACTTTCCATCATCACCCATCTCTATGCACATCTTGAGGTCTTTCTCCTCCAAGGTACTGAATAAAATCTTATCGTCGGTCATCTGGAATGAGGCTCCACTGTCCAAGTACCAAACACAACCCACAATCGATGAAACCATACATGTGATGCGGGTAAAATACAATTCGAACTGAGAGGCTAGTGCCTCAACTTCTGATCCCTTTGAGGATCCCTTCTTGGATTTCTTCAATGGATAATTAGTTGCATAATGGCCCACCTCATGACAATTAAAGCGTCTCAATTTAGATTTGTCAATCTTCTTCCCACCATGAGAAGAACTCGATTTGGAATGGGAAGCCTTCCCTTTCCCTTTCCTGGCCTTACTCGCTAAGGCTAGATTTTCTTCATCATCATGCTTAGATGAAGAATCATCTCTGGTGCTCCTCCTGATCTCCTCCTGCATCAGATCCAACCACAGTCGTTCCCAATCCAGAAGTTTCTCTCTTCCATTCACTGAGTCCTGGTAGCTATGCTAGCTCTTAGGAAGACCGAGGAGAGTAAGAATCACCATGTCATCATCGGCTATCATTACTCCTACACTTCCAAGCTCATATCTGCAGGTGGTGAGCTTGTTCAGATATGTAGAAATATTGTCTCCCTTTTCGCACTTGATTTTCCGAAGCTTGTCCTTTAGCGCCAGTTTCCTTTGGTCGCCGTTGTTCTTATATAAGTCCTTCAATGTCTTCCACATTGAGAATGAAGTCTCCTTCCTATGGAGACTCATGACAATATGGTCTCGAACTCTCTCCAGAAGAATCCTCCTCGCCTTTGGCACACACTTCTTCCATTCCTCCAATTCTTGGGCATTAGCTGCTGCTGGCTTGGGGATTTCTTGATCAATGAAATCCTTCAAGCCATTGTCTTCTAATACCACTTCCATGTGATCCTTCCATGATATATAATTTGAGCTGCCATCCAATACATACTCGAGTCTCAAGGCATTGAATGCCATTGGTGAACTTAGAGGTGTGATAAGAATTCGATTTTGTACTTGCAATCAAGAACTTCAAACTTAGAACTTTTCCCTTCTCAGTATGTTGTTCATAGCTCTGATCACCTTTGCTCTGATACCATGTAGAAATTCTCACTATAGATTAATTTGATTATGCAATGTACTAAAGCAAAATACTTAATCTACTTCTACAATCAAACTTGTGGAAGCTTAATCGATTTGATCAAGATCAAACAAAACACATATAACAGAGAAGAAGAATCAATCACACATGAAACACAGAAGAATACTTTGGGGAAAGCCTCAGCTAAAAACCCCGCTATTTGTATTATCATACAAGTGGAAATATCTCAGGATTACACAAAGCTTTAGCTGTCACAGCTATCCAGCTCTCAATACAATCCCTCTCTCTGCTCATAGACAGACTAGACAACACATATGCCTTTCCCTCTATCCTCCAAGCCTCCTATTTCCTTGCGCTTTTTTCCCTAGGTGTTCCTGCTGTAACCTTGTGTGAACTTATCTCACACACTACTCCAACACACTGTAAAACTGCACAAATCTCAAGAAATTGATTCCTTCTGCATGCAAGAGATTTTCTTATAGAAAAATTCTTGTAACTGATAGTACACTGTCCCTACCTTTAATCTCAACTGGGCCTTTGTCTGAAATGACATGCGTGAGCTATTTATGAGAGAATATTAAGTTATCTAGAGTACACGAGTTTCATGCATTCATGCATTAACTGACTGAACTCACAATCAGTTCCACAAATTGTTTGGAACTAATCTAACTGGACTTAACTCAGTTAACTGAGATAACTAATTACAACTCATCCTTAACTCCTTAATTAAGGGATAACTTACTCAATCAAAGGGATAATTATTGCATGACTTCACAATTCATGTTTGAATTTCTCCAACTAATTAACTCAGGATGAATTAATTAATTATTTTTCAAACAGCTGGTGAGACTAAATTCGAATTTTAATTCTCAATTTTAATTCAAGGACAAATTAAAATTGGAATATATCCTGAAATACTATCCTTAGCAATGCTATTTTTAGCATTTCTTGTTGCTATTTTCAACAATTGGATCCACTTGTACTTGTTATGCAGACTTGATTTACTTTTTTTGAGCATGGGTATGCCCACCTTAGACAACAGTTTCTTTCTGATCTCTTTTGATGGCTTGGCAAGCTGAATTCTAGTGAAGTCCTTCTCAGTCTCGACAAGATTCTTTCCATACACTTAATACATTTTGGCCATCATGTACTCCTTCTGACCTCATATATTAGGGGGCATCTGTTATAGCACCATTTACCACCCTTGGTATTTGTGATTCTTGGTTTATTGCCTAGGGCAACCCCTCCTTCCAAACTTGGTCCAAATATATTGAAAACAATGTCTTATTCCCTGTACGCTACTTTTCCCTGAGATAAAAGTGTTTACACATGGGTTAGTCAATACCCAACCCACATATATGTGTTAAAACACTTAACAAATTAAAATTCCTTAATTATGGGTGGAGTTCATGGGTTTTACCTGTTGATTACCTCCTATGGCCCATGGCCCAATGGTTTACCGACTGTTTCCCAACTAAAAAAACTAATTTGGAGAAGTATAAATAAACTTATATGGGAAGGCCTAAAGGAGGAGAAGAGATAGAGTTATTAAACTGAGATTATCCCTGGCTGAGTCCGATGAATCCCTGTGCCTCATGCACTTCCCCAAGCTGTAGGAAACCCTTGTTTCCTTGATTATAGATATTCTCCCTCTTGCTTGAGATATCATGGTGTTGGTTATGGAAGAAGATTGTTGAAGGCTGGGATAGGACAAATCTGGAGGACGGTTCCGCTTGGATTTGGAAGAAGAAGACTCGGGTGAATTCTCTCCATGTTATTTATAGCTTACTGCAATAAAAGAAATGTTGTCTTGTTTCCGAAATTAACTATGTTTATGAATCAAATTATGTTGTAATTCATATATGAATGTTGTTTTGATGTGTGATCAATCATTTGTTTATATGATATAAAGTCAAATTTCGTGAATATTCTTTACTTCTATACTTCTATGTATGTTCAAATTGAATGATTTTCGGGTTTGAATAACATCAAGAGTTGCAGAGGGTCTTAAACCTATAGGACCTACTCGAACGAAGGAAATCTGGGTATGGTCACTCTTACTTAGTTTGATTATAGAAGCATTTTTCCTGAGTTGTATGAGTGTTTCTTGTTGTAGTTTTATTCTGCTCTGTTGGGGTTCTAACCCAAAGCCCTAGGGTACTTATTCCCGAAATAATCCTACTAACCCCATGAATGATATGACCTCATCCAAATTCCTAAGGCTTTCCCATTCCATGATAGCTCTGTTCTTTTCCAGGTCCACTACTATACCTTCTGTGGAAACAACATGCCCAAAGTAATGTACCTATGTCTGAAATAAAATGCACTTACGAAGCTTGGCATACAACTAGTTCTCTCTCAACAATCTTAACATTGTTACTAGGTGTTCTGCTTCCTCATTGTTAGAATATATCAATATATCATCAATAAATACTATAAAAAACTTGTCCAGATAAAAACTCAATACACTATTCATCAAACACATGAATGTAGTTTGAACATTATTCAAACCAAAAGGAACCACAAAAAACTCATAATGCCCATACCTGGTCTAGAAAGAAATATTGTAGATGTCCTCTTCTTTGATGCATCCCTGCTAATATCCTAATCTCAAATAAATCTTCGAGAACACTATTTCTCCCTTCAACTGGTCAAATAAATCATCAATCCTCGACAATAGATACATGTTCTCTATCTCCAGCTTGTTAAAATTCCTATAATCAATGCACAATCTAAGAGTACCATCCTTCTTCTTCACAAACAACACTGGTGCACCCCAAAGTGACAGACTTAGCCTAATGTATCCCTTGTCAAGCATTTCCTTCAACTTCAACTTCAATTCCACTAACTCTGGAGTGCTCATCCCGTAAGGTGCCTTTTATGATGGTACTACTCCTGGTACCAACTTAATATAAAAGTCCACTTCCCTATGAGGTGACAACTTTGAAATATTTACTAGAAATACATCCTAAAACTATTGCAAAACTGAATACCTCTTCAAGACTTCAACCTCCTCAACATGCTTACCTTTTTCACTAGAAAGATGCACTATGAAAAATACACACCCTTTCCTACAACTACGCTTTTCCTGTAGAGTTGTAACCATTCTCACTGATGTAGGCTTGTTCTTACCCTATAAGGTTCTCTTCTCTCCATCATCATCCAAACACTTGATAGCCTTCTCATAACAATCCACTTTAGTCTTGTGAAGTTACAACCAGTCCATACCCAACAACATATTGTACGAACCTAATAGAATCATGTTCATATGTGCGTATGTAGGCATACCATTCATATCAAATGCACAAGATCTTTCCCAATAATGAACTCTTTTCTTAGTACTTGTAGCCAACTTCACCAACCAAGACTCTGCATGCACTTCTTGTCTCAAACCACACTTATCCACCAGGTCAGGATTAACATAACTATAATTAGATCTAAGGTCAATCAAAATAGAAAAAACATGATCATAGATCTTACCTTCCATCCCAATGATGGATGCCTAGTGATGTGCCTACTTATTATCAAATGTTGCATAGATGCGAGGAATGATATGCCCAAAATCCCCAACTTTCTGTGCCTCCTGAGCACTATAGATATGAGGTCTACCACTATAATACAATGGAAAATCCTTCTTGTGATGATTCTTGCCACATATCCAACACTGCAAAGGTCAACTACCTTTGTTCTACTTCTCTCCATGTTGAGGTCCATGTCCCTTCTCAACTGCATTAAACTTCTTGTTAGGAGCAACTTTTTCCTTCTCATCTACATCATGCTTTCTTCCCTAATTCAGTGACCAATTTTCTTTAGTCTTTTGACTTCTTCTGGCAACAAAGGCTCATCATACTCAATTTTATCCTTAAATGTTAATGGAATTCCACTGATAAATATTTGAACCTTTGTCTTCTCATCCTCAAGATAAGGCACATACATCAACAACTCCAAGAACTTAGTCATGTAATCCTCATATGTCATAGATCCCATCTTCAACTCATATAACTCCTCGCCTTTCCATCCTAGTATCTCTCTGACAAATATTTCTTCCTGAAGGGTCTCTTAAATTCATGCCATTTCAAATCCTTTGTCCTGATTTCTCTAACATGCTTCACATCTTCCCACCAGATGTCTTCTTTCCCTTTGATACTGAAAATAGCTTGTCATGCAACTCAAAGAACTTCTTCATTCTAGGCAACCATGCCTTTGCATCCTCCGGTTTCTTAAACTCTCCATTGAATGTAGGTGGCTTGGATTTCTTGAACTCATATGAAAAATATCCCCTCTAAATCCTCTTGTAAGGATGATAGTGATGATGACCATGATACCTGTCCGAACCAAAACTAGAGTAGAACCCATAACCACAGCCTCTCCTATTAGGTGTATCCAAGAACCTACCATCTCTTACCGTGTCATCCCTATTCGACTTGTGCCCACTATGAGACATACTACCATATGCCCCATTAGTCCTATCCTACTATCCATAACTAATATGTGGTTTTCCCTGTCTCTGCAAATCTAAAAAACACTGAAGAATAACTACATTGACCTCTGCTTGATTTTCCTACACACTGGCAAGAATTTCCTGTGACTTAATGATATTGTCATTATCTACCTTGCAAATTCATATTTGTGCCTTTAAACTTCTCATGGTATCTTCTATGTTAGGAGAATACCCATCTTTGTGTTGCTCATCTGATCTGTAAGGAAAGTCTCGCGAACTTAAGTCAACCATTTTTCTAGTCGTCTCTGATCCTCTTCTTCGTGCAAACATACCATGTCAGATAAACCAAATATAAACATAATCAACATACCTTAGTGAAGTTCAAGGGAGGCTATCTCATCTACAAAATCAATCCATAGTAGCACAATACATGTATATATATAATCATATCAATATATCAACATCATGCATGATAACACCAAATGTGTACAATGACCTCATGCACGAAAACGATAACCATGACAATATATGCATAGAAACTACATAGACATTGACATGCATGTATGAAAAATACATTTTTCCCATCCAATCCAAGTGTTGAACCTGGGAGCTCCGATACAAATCTAGAACCACCCTCTCACATTTACCCAATTTCATCGGTCTGTTTGGGAAAAAATGAGACAAAGAGTTACTATGACATGACTTGACCTCCAATATTCAGTTATGGAAGTGGGGCCAACAACTGGAAATTACTTACCACAAAATGACATCCTATAGGGCTTACAGGACACTCAAGGGTCAAAGAACCACCCCAGGTGACCAAACATTGAGTTGGACTACTATTTCAGTGACCTAACACCCCAACCGCATGCACAAGCTCGCATGAGTATAGTTGTGACCATCAAACGGCATGCATAAGCCTTCCTGAGTGTGGTTGTGACCCAAAATCCTCAGTTCAATGCCTGTAGTCCTGAGATCTAAGCGATAATTCCATGCCAACCTCCATAACATTGCTCAGAACTTCCTGACACTTTGTAGAATGATAAACTACTTGAATACAAATCTAATAATATAAAACTTTATCAAGGACTTGACCTAACCAGGCCTAACCATGACAATCATTTCGTCAAACATATGATGAACATGTAATCTACAAGTCATGAATGCATATATGGACATAGAAGACTGAAACTTATGCGAGAATCACCAAGAAGGTCTAATGCCCTCTCATAATAGCTGCAATAATATTTATTAGCCCATGCATTCATTAACCATCAATTACTTATCAAATCATGAACAAGACATAACTAGAGTACATTGCAAATCCACGCTTATAACCAACATATAATCATATTAATAATCGTGACATAACAACCATCAAATCACCATAATAACAAGTACAAATTCTCATAGAACACAATAGGAAAATAGATCTTATTAATTGATTAAACATCCAAGCAAGTCAAGGACTTCCATGTACCATCTAACCATAGATTAGGTTGAACCAAATCTTTCTTTCATCCAATCACCCCCATGCCATATTCCAAGCATGAATGTGGGATCTCAATACAAAAATAGCCAGAGCTTCCTGAAGATTAAACCACCTCCACCCTCAAGCTACCACGATATCGCCAAAATTGGTCAAGAGATCACAATGCCCAAAAGAATCTTGGATACCTCAGAGTTTCTTCACCAATACCTTGAGGAATTTTCCAGTCCCCGCCCACCTTTTGAGGGCTTACTAGAGATTAAATCACCTCCACTCGCAACGCTTGGGAATTTTCTTGAGACCACCTCACTTGGTTCGAGAACCTTATGGCAATCTAAATCTCAACCATAAAAGAATCCCATCACACCATGGCTCTCTGGAAATTGCAAGGAAAGGTTGAAACCACTATCACACCCGACAAAACCAATGTTACTGATAGCAAGAGAAACAAAATACATAAATGCATGTACCATGCATTTATAAACTAGTTAGGAAATCACACTTGCAACTTGTTACTTGCAAGTCTTCCTACTGAAGCTGCTTGATCTAACCTTCCTTTTTTATCCTGTACTTTTTGTGTCCTCCCTTTTCCTTCCCTTCTTGCTTTCTCTAATGTTATAATGTTCCAAGAATTCTCTAAGTGTGCAATAATATGAGAGAATAGAGAGAGCTCAAAAATTGAACTGACAAAAGGTTAAACCAACAAAAGTCATGAACTGATCATTAGAAGCCTTTTTATCATTGAGGGCTCTATTTTCTTCAAATTACTCTATTTTTCCTTCAATTTTTCTCTCATAAAAACCTATGACCTTTCATATCCCTTTTCTCCTATTTTCCTTTATTTTCATAAATACAATGCTAATTAATTCCTCTTTACCTTTGTCAATGCCTTTGCCAAATTCCTGCTCCATAATAAACTGAAAGTGACACCTACTAGGATGTTCTTCCCAGCATGCATCTTATAATACATGTCCCATGACCTTGGTCTTATTATTTTTCCTTTATTAACCTTTATTACATGAAATTTTAACCCAAGGCTACTACAACAAGTTAATTTATTACAAGCAACAAGACACGAGGGATAGTAAGCTAAAGAAGAAGTTCCTACAAGAAGATCTTCATGAGAGATCAAAAGATTAGTTGATATACCTGTGCATTCTTCAATGGGATCATGGTCATTAAAATCATGATTTTCCAAGGGATTCTCCTAGTTAAGATTGTTTATTTCACTTGACTGATTGTCGAGATCACAAGATTCTTGGTCAACCAAGAATGAAGGAACAACATCTTGACATAGATGACTTTGAAATAGGGAAGAGAGATCAAAATAATCTTCACCTTTCTTCTCCTCTACTTATGGAATGTGACCACCTTGTACTTGATCACAATTTGGACTAGCCAACTGAGAATCAAGAGCAACTGAAGAACATGTTGGTAAAGTATATTGATTAAGTGAATCAAGTTACAACACGATATGAGATGTAGATGATAGAGGATGCCAGGTATGTTGTGAAGAAAAAATAATTTCAATTGAAACAGATTCTGGATTAGGATTATGCGCATTGTGATCTTGAAAATTCAAAATTATCAACCTCCACCTTAGGCTCTATGAATTTATTTTTGGAAATCATGACAATACTAAGAGGGGGGGTTGTGAATCAATATTTTAGGAGTTTTTATAAATTGAAAAAAATATTTTACTTTGTGTAAGAATATTAGGACACCATTAAATACTTCAAAAATTAATTTAAATAAGCATAACAGGAATCACTATCAAAAATCTTAATGGAACACACAAAGAACAAGTAAATTTTCAAAACTGCTTTTTAATTCATTGATACGACAAGCTACAACTTGTTGTTACAATTCTATGGCTACCAACCAACATGAAGCTACAACTCCTTGATTTATCAACTACAACTGAATGGAGCTACAATCCCAACTATTTACCAAAAACCACTAGAAGGAGCACCAACCCCTAATCTGCAAGATACAACTTGCAAGGCACTCAATAATCCATTTTTCATCAATTTTCACACTATTTGCATGAATGCCTTCTCTGCTTTCAAAGTAAAATAATTTCTCTTTGATCACCAATACCTTTAGAAATCTCTAATTACTGATAACACCAACAACACCCCACTTACAAAATTATGTTCTCAAAACTCTATCTCAATCCCCAACCTGCTTTCTCAAACATGCTCATAAAGATGCATGCTTTTCTGTGTTTAGCATCTTCACTTTTCTTGTATAGATGCATGAATTCTTATTTTTTCCCTTGTCCTATTAAGTTCAATCTTCTAAATTTGTTCATTAATTTCTCAATCTTTGATATGTAGTTATGGACTCAAACTCTGTTCAAATTGTTTGTTTCATACTTATTTTATTATTTTGGTTGTTTAACAGAGTTTAGTTGAGGTTTACTAACTTTAGCAGATATTAACTTTGGCTTAACTAATAAGCCTAGTGCAAAAATTTCATTGTTGAATAATCCATGACACTACCGGAACTCCAAGTCGTTCCTCCTTGCCAAATAAGGTTGCCAACTCATCCAACCATGTCAGGCCTGAAGGCCTTTTAACATGCCGTTGCAACTAAAAATAGCCTTACTGTTAAATAGAGCTTCCCCAAGGCCTTTTCTCTTTTACAATGTGAATGCCGCCACCTATTCTACCAAAGAAGAGATAAAGGGTCCCTCAATCCTTGCTTTTGAAAGTGATTAAGGGTCCTACACAATACAACAATGGTATCGAAAACCAACTTCGGGACCACCCTCGATGGTTTTTGAAACTGGAGAGAGTTCCCCCAAAATAATCATGAGTTGTAGATAATAATTTGTGAAACCACCTTTTGGGACCACCTTGTTCATTAACGTTTAGCGAACTTCGTACCTCTGCTCACCACTGGATACATTGGAGCTGATATGTGTCGTTTCTCAAGAGTTGATCAGAGTTGTTGAATCAACTCAATGTGAATGTTGCCAACTCATCCAAATCAAGCTGCCAACACATCAAAATATGAGCCTTCTATTTTAGTATAGCATTTACGTAACAACCTAGTCTTGTTTCTTACCACTTCTCCACGATCATTTAATTTATTCTTGAAAACACACTTTGTGTTAATGACATTCTTGTTACTAGGTCTTGGAATAAGTTCCCAAGTCTATCTTTTCTCTATTTTATCCAATTTTTCATTCATTTATTTTAACCAATGTTGATCTTGATTGGATTGTAAAACATCCTTTGGTTCCATCATGGACAACAGGGAAACATGTGCTTGCATAAGGGGATCTCACAAATTCCTTCTTGTCTACACACCAATATTTATTCACCAATGATATGATCAGTTGGGTGGTGTTTTTGTACATAACTTGAGGCATATTTGAATTGAGGATTAGAAGGTTCTTCATTGTCTTCTTCCAGAGTTAGCTCACCACATTCTTCATCAATGTTTACTAGTTCACCAACGCTATTTTTTACTAGTTGTTTTTCTTCATGCTCAACGCATTCATCTAACTTTACATCAGTACAATTTATGATCATCTTGGTGACTTTATTTTAGCATTTGTAACCTTTGCTATTGTGTGAGTATCCCATAAAAATGCCTTCATCTGCTATGGCATCAAACTTGTCAATTTTTTCGTCATTTCTTTTGATGTAGCATTTTCTACCAAAACCTCTAAAGAGTTTGACTGTTGTAGGTCTGCCATACCACATCACATAGGGAATTTTGTCACTATTCAGTCTAAAATGAGCTTTGTTGAGGATAACTACTAATGTATGAATATATTCTTCCCAAAACCTCTGTTGAGCATTCCTTTTGGTCATCATTGCTTTGGCTAATTGTTGTACTAATATGTTTCCTCTTTTTTCTACACCATTTTGTTGGGGAGTCTCTACCATTGTAAAATTCCTTTTGATGCCATTCTGTTTACAGAATTCATCAAATTCTTTTGAAGTGAGTTCACCTCCATTGTCAGACCTTATGCTTTTGATTTTTCAATCAATTTAATTCTCAGCCAAGGATTTGAAGTCTTTAAATTTCTCAAAAGCTTTAGATTTCTCTTTGAGGAAGGTAACCCATATCATATTGTTGAAATCATTAATTATTTGCATGAAGTATAATTTACCCGTGGGTAACTCCATTCTGGACAGTCCAAAAAAATCCATCTGTACCAGCTGCAATGTATTTGATGATGAGTTTTCCTTTGCCTTGAATCAAACTTAAGCTTGCTTCCCCAGTTGGAAATATTTACATATTGTATTCTCTAGTTTTGAAAGCCTGGGAAAGTCCTTGACAATGTTCTTCTTGCTGAAATTGACTATCTGATCAAAGTTCATATGTCCAAGCCTTTTATGCCATAACCAACTCTCATTTATCTTTGATAAGAAACACCTTTATGTCTTCTCTTTGAGCACATAGACATTATTGTCTATTCTTACAACTTTAAAAACTATCTCACCTGTACTCATGGACTTGATTTGACAATTTTTGTCTTCAAAAATCACATCATAGCCTTTATCACACATCCTAGGTAAGCTAAGAAATTTATGCTTCATCTCACTAACATATAAAACATTTTTGTCTTTACCTTTTCCATTTGATAGACTAACCACTCCTTTTTCAATTATTTTTCTAGGAGCATTGTTGCCAAAAGTCACATTACCTTTGTCAACTAGTTTCCATGTCAAAAACTTGCTTCTATATCATGTCATGTTCTTGGAAAATCCACTATCCACATATCAATGGATCCCACCATTATGAGCATACAAAGAAATATCACATTGCTCTGATTTTCCCTTTTCTTTCTAGACTTTGGGCTTTTGTTCAATTTTTTCAATTAGTAGCTCTATCTTCTTTTCTTTAAGCCTGCAATTAACAACTATATGCCTTAAATTTTGACATTTAAAACATTGCACCTGATAATTTAGAGGAGTAAAAGCATTATTGTTCCTAGGTCTAATTTTCCTTTGCTCAAACTCTCTTCTGGATTTGTTTTTCCTGTAAGAAATATTGAATCTGCAGTTTGTTGCTCTATTTCCATAGTTGGTGCATGTGAAACAATACCCTGGGAAAATATCATTGTACCTGGAATATTGTCTTCTGTGTTGGACTAAATTCTGGGTAGTTCAATTTGTTTGGATAACGTTATTCTTTTGTTGCTTCTATTTTTTATAGATCCAATCTTTAGGTTGCAAGCCTCCCTTTTGTTGTGTGCAAACCCTTCTTTAAATGTTGGAACAAATGTGATTTACTTCTTTCCTTTTTCCTTTGCTACTGCGTTGGACTCGACTTCAAAGAAAAGACCATTACGGTTTGAGGAGACTCACTGAGCTTCCAATATCTCATTTAAATATTCAGTTCCTTTTCCAAATTTTTGATTGAAACTCAGTTGCATTTTAGCCTTCTCCAATTCCTTTCTTAGCAATACAGTTTCTCCTTCCAGCCTCTCACATACTTGAACCTTTTCATTCAACTATTGGTTCAAGATTCTTGAATCTTCTTACCTTCTTCTATTTTCAAGAGTAATGTCTCCATGACCTCAAAATTTTCGTTTTTTGAAGACTCCTTCAAGACTTTTTTTTTCTTCCTCAACCTTTCTATTTCATCAAGAGCACTTACCAATTCTCCTCCAAGATCTACTTCTCCTTGTTCATCATCATATTGAATAACCTCGACTTGCAGATTTTCTATGGCCATCAACGTAAATTATTTGGGGCTCTTGTAATCTTTGTCCTCACTTGAGGATTATTTGGGTTCACTTTTCGAGGAGTTTTCTTCTTGAACATAAAAAACTCTTTTCTTATTCTTTTTTGTATCCTTTTGAACCTTCTTGAATTTTTCTTTAGGATAATAATCCTTCTTCTTTTCAGGACACTTCGATGCATAATGACCAACTTTTCCACAATTAAAAAATTTAAATGGTAACTTACCTTTATACTTTCTTGATCCTCGCTTGAGCTTCCTCAAAAATTTGGCTTCTTCTTCATCAGATTCACAACATGATTCATCATGTTCATCCTTGCACTTCTTTTATTCTTTAAAGGTTGATTCTTTGGATATATCTTTTCCTTTATAAATCCTCATCTCATAGGTTACTAGTAAGTATTCCAAGAAATAAATCTAAAAGTCGAGTGCTTAGATTGGTCATTTCTTCAATGGATGACACCTTGGGATTAAACCTCTCAGGAAGAAATCTTAACATTTGTTGAACCACCATAACTTCATCTAGATTCTTTAAGCCCTCTCTTGGTGTTCACAACTTCATCAAATCTCAAAAAATACTTTGAAATATCCTCATCGTCATGCATGCTTAAAGATTCAAATTGCATATAGTCACCTTGGATTTTATATTTCTTTACATTGTTGTCTCCCTCATAGAAGCTTCTAATCTTGTCCCAAATAGCTTTTCCATATTTGCAATCCATTACTTTGACAAGTTTTGATTCAGGTAGACCAGCAAGCAGAGCATTCATTGCCTTAACATTGGATGTAAACTCCGACTTTTGATCTTTGGTAACCACTACTAGAGGCCTTTGATATGCTTCTCCCACAACATCCCACACATCAAATCCAAGTTATTAAATGCAGGTCTTCATCTTTTCTTTCAAAAACACATAGTTTGTTCCATTCAACATTGGTGCCTTGTTGGTAAAACCTCCTTCCTTTTTTTCCATGGCCCTTGATCTTTCTTCCAGCTATTAAATTGATTTGAAGTATCCTGCTCTAATACCAATTGCTGGAAACCAAGACAATACTAGGAGGGTGGGGGGGGGGTGGGGGGGTGGTGGGGTGGGGGGTGGTGTGAATTAATATTGTAGGAATTTTTACGAATTGAAAACTTTATTTTACTTTGTGCAAGAATATTGGGACACCATTAAGTACTTCAACAATTAATTTAAATAACCATAACATGAATGAATATCAAAAATCTCAATGGAACACACAAAGAAAAGGTAAATTTTCAAAACTGTTTCTCAATTCATTCATAGGGAAAACTACAACTTGTTGTTACAATTCTCTGGATACAACCAACAGGAAGCTAGAACTCCTTGATTTATCATCTACAACAGAATGGATCTACAACCCCAATTTTTTACCAACAACCACTAGAAGGAGCACCAACCCCTAATCTGCAAGATACAACTTGTTAGACATTCAATGATTCATTTTTCATCCAATTTCACACTAGTTCCATGAATGCCTTATTTTCTTTCAAAGTAAAATAATTTCCCCTTGATCACCAATACATTCAACAATCTCTAATTACTGATAACACCAACAACACCTCACTTACAAAATTATGTTCTAAAAACTCTGTCTCAATCCCCTAACCTGCTTGCTCAAACCTACTTATAAAGATTCATGCTTTTCTATCTTTGGCCTCTTTTCTTTTCCTCTATAGCTGCATGAATTCTTATTTTTACCTTTGTCTATTAAGTTCATTCTTATAAATGTGTTAATTAATTTCTCAATCTCTAATCTGCAGTTCTGGGATCAATATCTGACTCAAACTGTTTTTTTCCTTCTTATTTTATCATTTTGGTTGTTTAACAGAATTTCGCTGAGGTTTACAAATTTTAGCATAATTTAACTTTACCTTAACTGTTAATCTTGGTGCTAAACTATCATTTCCAACTCATCCATTCCACTATAAAAAATCTAAGTCGTTCTTTCATGCCAAATCAAGCTTCCAACTCATCTGACCATGCTAGGCCTCAAGGCCTTTTAATATGTCGTTGCCACTAAAAATATCCTTACTTATAAATAGAGCTTCATGGGCCTTTTTTATTTTAAAACGTGAATGTTACCACCTTTCCTACCAGAGAAGAGAGAAAGGGTCCCTTGATCCTTGTTTTTGCAAGTGATTGAGGGTCCCTCACAATACCACAATGGTATCAAAAACCACCCTAGAGACCACCCTCAGTGGTTTTTGAAATCAAGGAGAGTGCCCCAAGAATAATTGTGAGCTATAGATATAACTTGTGAAACCACCTTCCAGGACCACCTTGTTCGTTAACGTTCAAAAAACTACATTTCTCCACTCACCATTAGATATGCTGGAGTCGATATGCGTCGTTTCTTGAGATTTGATCCAAGTCATTGATTTTGATTTAATGTCATGCACCTATGGGACCACCTCCACCGTTCTATGTGTTGGAAAAAACCCCCTCTCCTATCATTCTATCAGCTAACAATCCCTTCTAACCCGCTACCCCATCACCTCTTATGCATTGGTAAATAGTTATGGGGTTTTGAGTTTCCAGGGTTTCGGGCTTCTGGGCCTGCTACTCGGGCTTATTGTCATTCCAAGATACTAGGCTTCCAAGCTTCCGAACTCTCAAGAGTATAACCTCCTCGCCTCCATGTGATCTTGTAACTTCTTTTTAATTAACCCTCTGGGATTTTGACCTTCTCAGGTTTTGGGCCTTCCCGGGTTCCAATATTTTGACTTTTGTAGGTCCAACTTTGACTGCCTCTATATTTTTATCTAGGAGGACATTTGAAAACTTCATTATACGTTGGAAATTCATTTCAGATAACTTTCTAGTTGAGTGGGTCTGATGTAGTCTTTGAGATCATATGCTTCCTGAAAAATGGATTCAAACTCTTTTCTATTTTGTGCACCTTGACCCTTCTTCTTGTGCCTGGAAACTATTCTTCTGAGAAATTTCTTTGACACTTGTGCCACCTGATGACACCAAGTTCAATCATCTACTTAATGGACACCCTGTTGACATCAAGGACTATCTTGTTGACATCAATGACAACATATTTCCAACATTCATTAGAACATCAATATTTTTCTCAAATAAGATCTTGACCATAGGAAGCAAAATAAGGTGGAATAAGAGGATCAATAATTTGATTTTCAGATTTCCCAACTTCGAAAATAACACCAGCGACTACCTCGTTAGGAAATGAAAAGGGAAGAGGACAAGGGACAAAAGAAATAGTGGGTTCCTCCTCTGCTATTAGAGGTGTCTTGTGATTAATAAAATTTGGGAGAGCACAATCAACCAAGGGTTCAAATTTACATTGTTTCAAAGTGATTTGAACCAAATGCTGAAACTTTTCCTTGAAGAAATCCCAATCCACATCTGCTTCAGGAAAATCATAACATAGGTGAAGAAGTATATTAGCAAAATCCTTTGTTGATTCATTAGATTTCATTCTAAGTTGATTAATACTTTTATAAACATCTAGGTAATCATACATGCCAAAGGCTAGATGCAGATCCTTGAAGAATTATTCAAATGAATGAATAAAAGTAGATGGTAAAGTATGACACCATAGTTTAACTTGACCTTCAAGTGTGAGGGTGAATAATTTACAAGAAAAATCTTCACAATCCACCTCATTAACATCACAAAACTTAAGAAATTGAGATGTATGCTCAGATATGGATATTCCACCCTCACCATCAAACTTTAATTGAGATAAGTTGTAAATAGGTTCCACAGGGAGTGTAAGATATGCTCTATTAGAACAAATAGGGAGATCATTCAATGGATAAAACCTTGATGAAGTGGGTGAGAGGGCTAAAACCTCTTCTTACAAACCCTAATTTCTTCCTTAATAGGGATACTTTAGATTTAAGAGATACATAACTTAGAGTTCTCTTGAAGGATTTAAGGAAAACAATTTCACATTGATAAAAAATCAATATTTCTAGATAAACATAGATATTTTAATCATGACACATTTAGAAACCATAATTTACACAATATCATGATAAATATAGAAGATATGCAATAAATTTACAAAATTTCCATAAGAATCTCTTCAATCAATCCCAAGAAACCAACTTCAATAAAAATCCTTCTCTAAGAGCAACTTGCACCATAAAATCACATTTTGGCCAAGTAGAAAAGAGACAAAGAGCTAATGCACACTTACAAAAGGAGAGAAGTGTGATGATGATTGATGATGAATAAGTGAATAAAGCTACACTCTATTTATATAAGGGTAATCAAGCCCTATTTCGCTATTTACAAGAAAAATAAAGAAGTTTACTTGAACATTCAACTATTTCAAAGGTCTCAAGCCAACCTTGACGTAACTTTAAAACATAATAAAATGCCAAATATAACCCACACATTTGGGAAAAAATGATCCCCACCAAGATGTCATCCTCCAAAGTAGGAAATAAGGCATTATTTAACCGAAACAAGGGTCTAAGCGTGCTCGTCACTCCATGAAAGTCCCAAAGTGCATGTGTACATCTCCAAATGGTGCATCCTCCACCATGACATCATCTAAGAGAGACCCCACATCACCCTTTTCAATCATGTGGGAGTGACATGGCACATCTAAGGGAAAATGTTGGCATCAAAGAGGAATGTGCTAGCCTTCCCAAGTCATCTTAGTGATAATCATCATCTTTTGGGCTCTAGAAAAAGGTATCATCCATCAAATAAGATGAAGGTCATCGTGGGGGTGTCCTGGGTCCTTCTGGGAACATCATCACATAATCAAACACCCAAGCTTTCAAGCTCATCATTTCAACGTTTGGAGGCTCATCAAGACGTGTAACATCCTGTGGAATTTTCTTAAGGCCCTATGTTCATCTATATAGGGGAAACATTTGGGCCACAAGGTTAGTAATTCTCTCGAAATGGGGAAAACCCCCTAGAAAGTGTTGAAGAAGAGTCAAGCTATCCCTCAAGGGATATATCTTGCAATGTGAAACCACTTAAGAAAAATCTCTCAATATCATGAGATATCAAGTTAATTAGGGGCATGAAACCATTAAAGAATCATAGTGAACCATATCTAATGTTTAGGGCACATAAATACTTCACACAAAATCAGCTTTAAATGTTTAACTAGACCAGGATTTGTAAACATGTTACTGTTAGGGATATTATTTTTTCATAATAAACAACTAATTACCTAGACATCAATTTATCAACCTAGGAAGTGTCTTGTTATTTAAAGACAATTGTAAAAATCTATGCAGACAACTACCCTAGGTTAATATTGGTTTTGTATGAGATTTCCTATGATATATTAATAAGTACTCCTACTTATTGAAGGTAGATCTAATCTATGCACTCTCCTAAAGCAATATAATTTATTAGATCTAGTAAATCCTAGTGAATAGGAAGAGTGTTACAAAACTCTAAAAGAAAATTACTATAAAAAAAGTATACTCTGTCTCTAATTTAATCGGCTCATCCTTGCAAAACATAAATCCAACTGAGAGTCAATTAAAGTTAATGCTAATAAAAAATGTTCCTCTAAAATAGAATTCCAACTAGCGAATTTAATTAAGAAACAACAAAGGAAATCCTAATATCCTATCACTCATACATCCATAGTTCATTCATAAACCAACGAGACTACAACTGAGAAACACCAAGCACTACTTTAAGGAACAATAATTAGAATTAAAAGACACAACATGTACATAGATAAGGAAACAATAATCGAATAAAAAACACAACAAACTATATTGTTATAAAAAATATCATATATAATCAAAATTCAAAGTAACAACCAACCATTCAAGCCAAGGAACAACACTAATTAGAAAGTAACAACACACGGTCTTATGGAAGAATAACACACTTCGTCGATAATAAAGCTAATCTATTTTACATATACGAGACAATGCCTCGTCCAGGGGGGCATGCCCAAATACCCAAGAGTTAGTCTATCTAAGGAAAACTCAAATCAGATTTCAAATAAACAAATGCTAAAATTGATTAATGGTGATCCAAATGGATCTGAGAGAACTCTCTAAGTCTTCATAAACCCTTTAAAAATCATGCCCAATGCCAAAAATCCTTTGAAATATTACAATTATCACAATAGGGAAACCCTTAGCAGGGCGGAGAAACACTATCGAGAGGCCCAAAACCCATGAAAACAGAGAAAACAAAGTATTGGCGGCTTTAAGGCAACGTTGAACCAGAGCCGTTAAATCTGGCTGATCAATGGTCCAAATCCGATCGGCGAGGGCTATCGGTGCTTATCGGCGGAATCCACATGACGGCTGCGATTGTGATCAACGCGGATCAACGAGGACCATCGATCAAGCACGTAGATCGATGGCCCATGGTAACGCACGCTATCGCAATTGGAAAATGCAGAGGAGCGATTACAATCGGCGGGGGTCATGTGCGATATGTGATATCGCGTCAGAACATGGAGTGGGGCCGATGACAATGATGGCAGCGATATTACAGACCCGATAATAAAATAGGTGGCATTGCATATATTTTGAAGTCCGGAAAACTGAGTTTTCCTTTGTAAATTGCATTTTCGTTGAATAAACAAAAAACTAAGGAAAAAGTGTTGATGCGATGTCACGAACCTGAAAGGGTTTATTAACAATATTGAATAATATTTCAGGTCCAGAATGTGGGATTTTACAGTGTTTTAGTGCATTTTCGTAGTTTGACATATTTTCCAAAATAAAAAGGAATGGGCCCTCCCGATATGCAATAGCGACCTAGGGGTGGATCCGATAGGGGAATGAAGTGTATTAGAGGACTTTTGAAGTCCGACATATCATGTTTTTGGCGGAATTTCCCTGTTTTATGTATATTTCTTTGTGTTGATAAAAAACGGTCGTGTTTGGGAATCCGATAGATTTCAAAGGACCCAAGCACTCTTATGTTGCAGAATCGGTGGCCACCTCCCCTTCAGGTGTTATGCCATAATTGGGAAACATTGTAAGAGGGATTCGAGCAGATAGAGGCCCGAGAGACTGAAGGACGAGGAGAGGAAATGAACAGGTAGCCCAGAATGGCTCTAAAAGTCATAGACAGAGAGCAAACAAGCAGGCAGTGTTGCAAGCAAGTGCGAGACAGAGTGAGGACAAAGATTGAGAGCTGTGAGGGAGTCTGTGTACTCAGAGGAAGCTTGAGGGATTCAAGTGAAGATCTTGTAATTGCATCTGTTGTGTGTGAGACTCAAACTGAGCTCACTATTGTAAAAACTCTGTTTGAAGACTTAATAGAGAGGCCACCACTGAAGGCTGGACCAGGAGATGTAGCCCAAGAGTATTGGGTGAACTCCTTATTAAATCTGTTGTGTTTTTATGTGTTTGCCTATTATAGTCTTTCACTGCTTCAAAGTCTATGTATTTCGCAATCTGATCGATCCATTGCACAAAATAACATAGGCACATCCATGCACATAAGTCTGTAATACCTTATTATTGTCTTAGATCTCATTATCAGATCAAATGGTTTCTTTTATTAAAATATACTAGAGAAAAAATTACAATCAAAACACAATTTTTAGTTCTGCCTTAAATTCAATATCCATCATCCAAGTCATAGGTAGCTCGCACCTTTTTATATTACAAATAAGTTACAAATTAATATTACAAAATAAGGAACATCCTGAGAATCAAGGATTCTCGGGATGTTCTTTCTGATTCAAGGGAAGGTCTTCTATCTCGATGAAAAGTTTGAGAGTTGTTTTTGCAACCAACACTATAATGTAGGAACAACTTCATTTTGGTATTTCTTCTTTAGAAAAAAATGTCTAGGGTGAAATCGTTTTACTTCAGAATTCATGATTCCTATTTATCACAAAATATGTATCCAAAAACCATTAGCTTAACAAATAAAACACTTTCATTATCTAAATGATTCAATAAAATAACATGGTTTTGTGAATAAATAAATTTCACCAAGGTTTGTATTATAGGGAACAAAAAGACATGAGTGTAAATCAAAAGGATAGAAACACGATATAAGAATTAAGGAATTAAGTGGAAAAATGAGATAATTATATAGCCAAAAATCACCCCCAACTAACTTGGTTTTATGTCCTCGGGATAATATTTTTGATTGGGAAAAAAGGTAATTGATATGCATAGTGGTCAATGAATAGGCTTCGTAGGTAGCTTATCCCCAAAGTTTGAATCCAACCTTGAATTTTAGCCCTTCAAAATCCAACCACTCACTTTGTGTAGTGAGCTCATAGTCAGATTGATAATATGATAAGTGAAACCATATCATAGGACAATGATATTTGCAACCCATCCAGTTAACACCTATTTCTGTTACAATGACAGTATAAGAGTTAATCCTTGAGAGGGATTGCTGGAAATTGTAAAGACTAAAAGGTTCCTTATTCTTAATTTTTTGTAAAGAATTCATCCATATTAGTTTGGATCCTCTAATGGCATCATATAAGATATCGTTCAAGTATTCAATCCTTGCAACCAATACTCTCTCATGAATAACCTTGACTATGGAATGAACATTCGGTTGCCTAGGGAACCTGCTATGCTTGAGGACTGTGCGAAATGCATTTTTAGGTTCAACCTTGATCCATAATTCACAGTTCCTAACATTTCACTCAAAATTATTATAAGCCTTCTACCATTTGACCTGATTATGCACAAAGGAGATAAGGGCTTGGAGTTTAACATCTCCAACAAAGGAACAATATTCTCATCCCTCTACTCTATCAATAAGAAATTATGCATGTATAATTCACACAAAATATATTGTGTAGATTCATTTTGTTTATGAAAAATTGATATGAATTCTAATACATTTGAGAATTTGTAAGGAAGACCCTATTGAACAACTTCGATTTTAAGCATCAAATATTGTTCTACTAGGAATAAAGTTACAAGTTGAGGCCCTACAAGCCATAATGTCTTGAATCATAGAGAAATTTCCATTCTTCTCTTGAATCAACTCTCGAAATCGCCTTTGCAAATTTCCAAATTTTGTTCGGGTAGCTTCTAATTCCTAAGTTATTTGTATCTCTATATTTATTAATTCATGATATTTATGATCAATTGTTGATGTTGATTTTAAGGTACCATCTACTTCTGGTATTCAACCACAATCCTCCTTAGCTTTTGTCCTTTAAATTCCAAAATTAATGGTGCATATCGGGGTGTATCTTCTTTTTGAACCCCACTCTTTGTCAAAACAATTTCCTCAGCCTAAGCCTCTAAGATTTGAAACTCAACGATCTTCCTATTTTTGCTAATTTTTTGTTTTTTTTCTTGTTGCCAATTAATTTTTTATTCGTGGATATTTTTCTTCAAAATGACATTTTCTTTCTTCAAGTTTACAATTCTCTTAAACATAACTTTATTTATCTTTCCAAACTTTGTATATACAAAATTTTCATATTTAAAATCCCCAGGAGATGTTGCCAAAGGGACAATAGGAGAAACTTGGGTTGCAACTACTATTTCCTTGTTGACACCCAGAGTCTTCTTTCAATCTTCCATTTCTTATAGTTTCTAAACATCTGTATAGTTTGGTTCCTTTAAGTCCAAGTCATTTCTTGTAATTTCTAAGCACCTTCAAGTTTTGGTGCCTTTAAGTCCATTTCCTATCATTTCTGAACACCTTTAATGTATGGTGCCTCTACGTCCAAGTAAATTTCTTGTCCCATAGATTTTAGTTTTTTCACTATCCCTTCCTTCCATAAATCACCCATAGGAAATGTTGTATCAATTTGCTCATCCTAGTCTAAAATAAATTCCTCGAAAGCTTCTTTTCTCATATCTATCTCATTTGTAGAGGTAGTTGGTCTCCTTGGAGATGAAATATAAAGTGACATATGTTTAGATAACTGGGTAGACCTTCTCCTACCCTTGGGAAAACAAGTTAAAAAGACACTATCTACCTTTCTATTCTACTAAGTTTTCTTACAAAAAGGGTTTCTAATTGAAGAAATTCAGTAGATAAGGTTTTTGGTTGGAGAATTTCAGGATCTAAGGTTTCTAGCTGGAGAATTTTGGGAGGTAATATTTCCGGTTGGAGGGTTTCTGGAGCACAAACAACTTCCTCATATTTCCTCACAAAATCTTCTCCTTCCATAGGGTTCTCTTCCTTAATTCTGTTATCACTGAAAAGATTTCAAAGAAAAAGGGTAAGGTAAGGAAGAATTGGTCTTGGTCATTCTCGTGCTCCTTTCATGCATAAGAAGCACTTGGGAAACTCAGGGTCAACATACATTAGAGTTCTTTGAAGGCTCAAGCGAGGCAGTTCTCCATTTCAACAAGAGGAATGCAGTTTTGGAAGAATTAAAAAAAGAAAGAAATTGAAGTTAGAAAACCTTGAAATTGCCAAACTAAGAAAAACCTCAAGGAAACATGCAATCAAAGAAGCTCATTTCAATAAAATGGAGGCTCTGTGGTCAGTTGTCATGCTCAATACTTCACCTGCAATAAAAGAAGCAAGATACATCAGAAAGGTTAATGCAAAATTGAGAGCTGGGATCAAAATTATGAAGAGGCAAATCAAAGATCTGAAGATACAGCTAAATCAGCCTGAAGGCCATCCTCAACCAAGAAAAACTACATAGCAAGTAAGGCTTAATCCTAAATTTGATATAGACTACCTTTGAAGTTTTCCTTGAAGAATGGTGTCAAGTTATTTAGTTTTGAACAGCCTCATGTCATATGGAAGAGTCATTTCAAGGAAAAGAAAGTTCAAGAAAGCCAAATTTTGGCATTAAACTATGTTTTTTGAATTACACAACAGTTTCATAGCGCACTACAAAACTGTTGTAGGTGATGCCTAATACACAGTAGTTTCGTAGTGTGCTACGAAACTACTGTAGCTGCATATTATGACTTTGTGTGCCAATATTGAGAAGAAAAAGGATATATTTTTTAGGATGGGAAGCTGAAAGGGATTACTTTCAAGGTATAAACATCAATCAAGGGAAAACCAAGGATAGGAAGGACATCCATGAACTATAAACTCTATGTTATGAAAATGGTCATTATTTTATAGCTAGTATTGATTCATAATGCTCTGGGCACCATTAAAGAAGTTTTGTCTTAGCACAAGTATTCTAGTATGGTATATGGTTGATTTAATGCATTTCATGTGATTAATGAGACAACATGGTCAGCAGAAGGATTCGAAGACAAGCATAAGAATGAAACTCTAAAAAGGAGGAACTTTGTCTCCTTGTTTTTACTAGTCAACTTCTAGACGAGTTTTTGAGCTGTTAAAAACTCATCTCTGAAAATTGAAAGAGGTTTTCATTCCTAAGATACTAAAATATAAAAACCTCTTCCACTTTCTTCAAATCCATTATGAGCTGGGAGAAATGAATGACCAAACTTGCGCTATGAAACTGCTGTAGGTGCAGTTTTTCACAAGAATATTTCTCATGTTTTACACCTATTTTTCAAAGACATATTCTGGGTAGTAGGAAAGGTATTTAAAAAAAAAGGAGAGGTTTTTTTTTAGCGCGGATTGTTCTACAAAAACCTCATTCATTTTTTCCAAATACACTTTTTATGAGAAGATATGAGCTCTGTCCCAACACCTATTTTTTAGCTAGAACAGAGCAAGGAACAGTCTCCTAGTTTCTAGGAACAGTAAAAGGATGAGTCATCAAGGGCCAACTGGAGGGTTATGAGCATCATCAAATTCGAATTCATGGTTTTATAGGTGTCAAAGAATGCTTTAAATGTTTAGATAAGGTTGTTGTAATCATAATAAGGAGTTACACTCCTAGTTGTATTAGGTCTCTAGGACTGCTAGTTAGCTGTCATTTGTATTAAATAGTTGGTTTTAAGTGTCAATAGGTGTCAAATTAGGAGGAATTCGAATTACCCTCATGCTAGAGGAAGGAATCTACATGAAATCTATATATGGGATAAGAAATAATGTATCAGGGGTTGGAAAATTATTCAGAAAATCTCTCATATTGTGCTTTGTGTAAAGACTATGTTTTTAGTAATATAGTGCTTTGGCTTTGCTTCTCAGGAATCAGAAGGAATTCGATGTTCTGAATGTCTTGTATTGTTCTCTTCCTATTATCTAGAGTGGTATGAATGTGTGATTACATATAAATCACTAACAGTGCTCTAATTTCCTTCATGCATTTGTAAACTGTGTTGGTCCTGTGTGTTTCTGGTGTATTCTACATGCATTGAGTTCTAAATGCCCTGACTTCTATGTAAAGCTAACCTTACTGTCAATACTGAAGCATATCTGACTCCATAATCCCAATGGATGTTTATTGATTGTGTTTCAAACACTTACACTTCTTCATTTGTTTAATAGAGTTAGCCATCTAATCCATTATCAATATCATTAATCCTTTGAGAGAGCCCTCTCAGGTTGAGGAGGCTAAGCCTCAGCCAAAAGTAGGTTTGAAACAGTTACTCAAGGTCTACCGGATCAGCAACCTTTCAGAGATTTATTTTGAGATAACATTTTAGTGCGTCTGTCGGGAGTATGAAGATTAATCATTCCCGAAATCAAGAAGATGAACTTCTGAAGGTAGCAAGAGCTTAGAAATCTTTTGAGGTTGCAAAACTACCTTGGCAACTCCATTGTTGAAGAATTCGAAATTCATAGATTCATGGTGATTCCACTGGAGTTATGAAGAACTCAGATGCTACCATTCTTATTTCAAGGTATGCATGCATAAATTTTTCAGGAATTCATGGTTTCCCAAATCATTTTCTCAAGGATACATATTTTCTAAGGAATGGTCCAAAATTCAATGGAGAAGATTTGAGTTTAACTTTGAAGCATATATCAGATTTCTGTGATTTTACCGAGCTTCTTAGAGTCAAACATGAGGATGTTTGCATTATGTTGTTTTATGGTTCATTTCAAGGAAAATGTAAACAGTGGATTGAAAGCTTTCCTGCCAAATCTATTAAGTCATTTGAAGACTTTTGTTTTATGTTTTTGGAGGAATGGATGGATAGATCAGATTTGGTAGCAAACTCTCCTTCAATTCAAGGTTTCAAACAATGGAATGATGGTCATATTAATGAAGAAATAGATGAAAATTTATCTTTGTCCTTGTCTTCTTATCTAAAATGATTTGAGTGCAAGATAGAAGATAAGATGAAATTTTTGGATGAAGTTGCTAAGGACATTGAGAAAGACATTGAAGGTTTACAAGGTCAAATTCAATCACATAGTCTTCATGATCATGATCATACTTTTCAGAAGCTTTATGTGGCAGAACACAAGGAGAGGGTGTTGCTTCCTTTCTCTTTCGTGATTAAGGAAGAATACACTGTTATTGAAGATCAGTTTGCACAACCAGAAAGTTATGAGAATCATCAGGCTGATCATGTATTCTGGGATCCTATAGCTAGATACATGGAAGAGTTTTACTCTCCAGTGTTTTAGTTTTTCTATGAAGATCAGAGGAAATTCCAATGGCAGTGGTCATCACAATATCATAGTTTCTCTGAACTCCGATGCAGTCACAAAACTAAAATATCAGATAAAACAAATGATTGGCTACATTGGAAATTTCACATTGATTGAGCTGAAAGAAGTTTGAAATTGATAAGGTAGGTGGGTAGGAAAATGAAAATAAGCTCAAGGTTGACTGAGCATTTTTTAGTAGATGTAGTTTTCTTTCTCCTACAGTAATAATCAAGTTTAAGCCCGAGGAGAAGGCCCAAGAAGCTTAAAGGGGATTCTTGTCAAATAAATTTCCGTTTATCATAAAAGGATAAAGCAATGGACCTGCGAGTTCTTAGTGTACTATAGGAGCACACTATCCCAAGTGGAGCCACTGTTATCACTGAAAACATTTCAAAGAAAAAGGGTACGGTAAGGAAGAATTGGTCTTGGTCATTCTCGTGCTCCTTTCATGCATAAGAAGCACTTGGCAAACTCAAGGTTAGCATACATCAGAGTTATTTGAAGGCTCAAGCGAGGTAGTTCTCCATTTCAATAAGAGGAATGCAGTTTTGGAAGAGTTAAAAAAAAAAAAAGAAATTGAAGTTAGCAAATATTGAAATTTCCAAACTAAGAAAAACCTCAAGGAAACATGCAATCAAAGAAGCTCATTTCAATAAAATGGAGGCTCTGTGATCAGTTGTCATGCTCAATACTTCACCTGCAATAAAAGAAGCAAGATACATCAGAAAGGTCAATGCAAAATTGAGAGTTGGGATCAAAATTATGAAGAGGCAAATTGAAGATCCGAAGATACAGCTAAATCAGCCTGAAGGCCATCCTCAACCAAGAAAAACTACATAGCAAGTAAGGCTAAATCCTAAATTTGATATAGACTACCTTTGAAGTTTTCCTTGAAGAATGGTGTTAAGTTATTTAGTTATGAACAACCTCATGTCATATGGAAGAGTCATTTCAAGGAAAAGAAAGCTCAAGAAAGCTAAATTTTGGCATGAAACTGTGTTTTTGGAATTACAGAGCAGTCTACAAAACTACTGTAGGTGATGCCTAATACACAACAGTTTCGTAGCGCGCTACGCAACTACTGTAGCTGCATATTATGACTTTGTGGGCCAATATTGAGAAGAAAAAGGATATCTTTTTGAGGATGGGCAGCCAAAAGGGATTACTTACAAGGTATAAACATCAATCAAGGGAAAAACAAGGATAGGAAGGACATCCATGAACTCTAAACTCTATGTTATGAAAATGGTCATTATTTCGTAGCTAGTATTGATTCATAATGCTCCGGGCACCATTAAAGAAGTTTTGTTTTAGCACAAGTATTTAAGCAGGGTCTATGGTTTATTTAATGCATTTCATGTGATTAAAGAGACAACATGGTCAGTAGAAGGATTTGAAGACAAGCATAAGAATGAAACTCTAAAAAGGAGGAACTTTGTCTCCTTGTTTTTACTAGTCAACTTCTAGAAGAGTTTCTGAGCAGTTGAAAAGTCATCTCTAAAAAGTGAAAGTGGTTTTCATTACTAAGATATTGAAATACAAAAACCTCTTCCAATTTCTTCAAATCTAGTATGAGCTGGGAGAAATGAATGACCAAACTTGCGCTACGAAACTGCTGTAGCTGCAATATTTCACAAGAATATTTCTTCTGTTTTACACCTGTTTTTCAAAGACATATTCTGGGCAGTAGGAAATGTACTTTAAAAAACCAGGAGAGGTTTTTGTTTAGAACGGATTTTTCTACAAAAACCTCCTTAAGTTTTTCCAAATACACTTTTTATGAGAAGATATGAGCTATGTCCCAACACCTATTGTTTAGCCAGAACAGAGCAAGGAACAGTCTCCTAGTTTCTAGGAACAGTAAAAGGATGAGTCATCAAGGGCCAGCTGGAGGGTTATGAGCATCATCAAATTCAAATTCATGGAGTTATAGGTGTCAAAGAATGATTTAAATGTTTAGATAAGGTTGTTGTAATCATAATAAGGAGTTACACTCCTAGTTGTATTAGGTCTCTATGACTGCTAGTTAGTTGTCATTTGTATTAAATAGTTGGTTTTAAGTGTCAATAGGTGTCAAATTAGGAGGAATTCAAATTACCCTCATGCTGGAGGAAGGAATCTACATGAACTCTATATATGGGAGAAGAACTAATGTATTAGGGGTTGGAAAATTATTCAGAAAAGCTCTCATATTGTGCTTTGTGTAAAGACTCTGTTTTTAGTAATACAGTACTTTGGCTTTGCTTCTTAGGAATCAGAAGGAATTCCATGTTCTGAATTTCTTGTATTGTTCTCTTCCTATTATCTACAATGGTATGAATGTGTGATTACCTAGAAATCACTAACAATGCTCTAATTTCCTTCATGCATTTGTAAACTGTGTTGGTCCTATGTGTTTCTGGTGTATTCTACATGCATTGAATTCTAAATGCCCTGACTTCTATGTAAAGCTAACCTTACTATCAATACTGAAGCATATCTAACTCCATAAGCCCAATGGATGTTTATTGATTGTGTTTCAACCACTTACACTTCTTCATTTATTTAATAGAGTTAGCCATCTAATCCATTATCAATATCATTAATCCTTTGAGAGAGCCCTCCCAGGTTGAGGAGGCTAAGCCTCAGCCAAAAGTAGGTTTGAAACATTTACTCAAGGTCTACCTGATCAGCAGCCTTTCAGAGATTGATTTTGAGATAAAAAATTCTATCCTTGTTTGGAGGAGAATTCAGTCACTTAGGCGAAAACAGATAAACTGAATTCTCTCTACCACCCCCTTCAATAATAGTGTCAATATTTTCCCTTTTAACTATGGTCTTAGGGTTTTATAAAGTATTTACCACCAAAATTCATTCATTACATTTTTTCTCATTTCCTAACTCTTCATTTACCCCAATAAAATATTTCCTAGCCCGTTGGTTTTGATGTAAAATCATCACGACTAGGAGTTTAATCAAACCATGATGAGTTACTACCATAGGTGGATCTTTGGCTCATTTAACCCTCTGTGTCATCTCATGAAAGATATAATTCAAAAAGAAAGGAATGTTAATATGTATATTTTCCTTTAGGTGTGCCATTAGCTTTAAGTGTTGAGCCCGGACCACATCGAACCTTCCATCACATGTTATATATCTCTGAATTATTCCATCCACTTCTTTCCACAAGTTCAATAGTGAGTCTAGGTTATAACCTTTCCCTTTCTTCACCAGTTCCTCACCTTCCTCCAAAAACAACTTAACTAAATATTGTAAGGGAGTATGGGGTTAATACCATTTTTCTCCATGTGCTATCAAAACTGTAACTTCGGCCGCAACTTCCTCAATTAATTGCACCTGTAAGTCTTTTATGACTGTCATCCCATCATTTCAATTTTGCATAAATTCCAGAGAAATTCCCCTATCAAATCCTTGTAACCTTTCAAAATAGCACAACCATCATGCCCATTTCAAAATTCATCGTGCCTCTCATGTGGCTTGCAGTTGGTTTAGCTCATGTCGGACTGTTTGACCCCCCCATTTTATGACTATATCTAACTATTTTACTCGAAGGTGATTGAAAAAAATTTGTAAACTACCAAGATTTATATGGCCATTTTCTTAGTTTTCATAGCAAGGCTCTGGTAAAAACACTAGAATGATGGCAGAACATACAAATCAGTAAAAGAACGTAACAAAATGGACTATGATATCACACCACCCCCCAATTGATTTAATGGTCATCCTTGACTAAGGATTAGACCAAATGTGGCTTAAAAAAGGGGTCCACTCAAACCATTCATTCTAAATAATAATTAAGAAATAAGCGTCGTACCTACTTAAGGACTTACCACATTGAACATTGATGTGAGCATTGTCAAAAACTAATCATTGATACATTGATAGGATCAGGGTGATAGTGACACATTTCCTTTTTGAATATTTAGGACTTGAATTAATAATTGATCAGGTTAATAACCCACTTATAATTATAGTGACATTATGATGAACAAAAAAAATCCAAGGGATATGGGGGCGAATGGAAAAAAAAGGTCAGTAATATGATCGAGGTTAAGAAATAATTACTAGTTTAATAAAATATTTTTCCCTTTGTCATAGCTAGATTATGATAAACCTTCATTATATATACAAGTGGAAATAACTTCTAAGGGTCCCACTTCCCATAATATTCACATATTTGAAATAAAAGGAAACATTAAAGCATAATGTTTATAAGAAACTTTGAGCCATTCTCCAAAAGCCAAAGTATGAAGTTTATTTTCCTTAGCTTTGATTGTAGGGCCATAGTGGTTGAATGTGAGCAGGGCCCTTCCCAAGGTGAGTAATATTGTGTTATATATTTTATATCTCCCTTTTACTCGACATAGCATCCTTGCTAGCATGCATGTTCAATACCCAGCCGAGTTTTCCTTAGTACCATACAAGCATGGACTCACTGTCAGCAAGCCTGTTCAGTACCACAACAGGTTTGTTTATATTTCCAACTTCCTTTTAAATATTTTTTTATTCTATTTGTATTGTAAATTTGTTGAAGATGGGTGGTATGAGAGTTTATTTGTTAAGCACATTTCCTCAATTCTTAAGTTGGGTTACTAAGCACATATTTCACCATGGTCCTCTTATCATAGTTGCTTTAATGTGTCGTGGAATGGAGCATTTCATAGAATAACAAAAGGGTCCTATATAGTCATAAATGCCAATACTATTGTTAAAGTTTATGGAAATACTTATAGGAATGGTCCTCCACAAAAATATTACCAGTAATGCTATTTTTAGAAGTATTTACACAAATTACTTGAAAAAGGTAGTAGAAAGGGATAATTCTTACTCAGAAAGTTTACCCCATAAAAGGTGGAAGTTCAAGGATTACTAAATTCTCTCCCCCCAATTGTTTTTGAAGATGGTGAAATATATGGTGAGAGGAAAAAAAGGTAAGATTTTCAAATAGTCATAATCACTTTGAAAATAATGGGGAATTAAGAAACCATTATACTTGACAAGTCCTTATTAATGAATATATGAAGGCAATGAGCATTTTCTTATTTCAATGAAGGAATAAAAACTATAATTTAAGGTTGCGGGAGTTGTGACATGAGGTTGCAGCAACTGTGACTGGAGGTTGCAGTAGTTGTGACTTGAGGTTGCAACAACTGTGAATCGAAATATGATAAATTATATAAGAGGAAATATATACATATTAAAACAAGCAAAACAAAAGTAGACAATACCTTTTTCTAATTAATTAATTAATATAAAAATAAAATTTTACCCAGCTGTAGGTGTGGGGCATCCCACTGACCACCTACGATTTCCAAATATGTGTCATCTATGTTCGTGTTAAGAAAAGATTCTTTTGTGATTGAATAATGGTATAAGTGAAATCAATGGCCATTTGCAATGAAAGAAACACCAGACTCATTTATAGTGGTAAGGTGCATTGTTCCATTATCATATAATTCATGGACATTGTAAGCACCTAACCATCTAGTTTGAAGTTTACCTGGGAAGTCAAGGAATATGGAATCATACAGTAATGCCCAGTCACCTTTTGGAATGTTTTCATTTTGATGAAGCGATCATGCCATTTGGCCCTCTGTCGTTGAATCATTGATGCCTTTTGAAGGGAAGTTAGGCACATTTCATCTAATTCATGTAATTTCTCCTAGCGTTATTTCTGTGCCTCTGAAAGATCTAGTCTGACTTCTAGGGCAGTCCTAAGATTCTTAATTTCAAACTCAATTGGAAAAATATGATTTTAACCACACATAAGCTAGAAGGGTGAGAAACTTGTGGTAGTACGCCAATTAGTATGGTAAGCCCATAGAGCATCAAGAAGCTTGTAAGTCCAATCTCAACGATTAGTAGCTATCTTTTTTGTTAGAATTTTTTCTAGCACTTTGTTTGTACTTTCAACATGGTTGTTTGCTTGTAGCAGTATAGTGAAGTAATTCTTTGCTTGATGCCATGTATCTGTAGTGTTGCTAAAATTTTATGAGCAGTAAATTTTCTGAGTCATATCAAACAAAGAGTTCATACAAGAAATCTGAAGTTGCCTCCTATGTGGCTCTTGAAAGAGATTTTTCCTCCACCTACTTTTATATATTATAGTTGGTACTAACCCAAATATAAGATTTCTAATTTGATGGAGAATTAATGGGACCCACAAAATAAATATCCCATTTTCGAATGGTTCCAGTACCAATTGCATTTGAAGAGGCATTTCATCAAATTGAATAGGATGCCCCATTCTTTGGTAGTTATCACATCCTTAAACATATTTCTTGGCGTCTTTGAATATTATTGGCCAGAAGTAACTCATCTGCAAAATTTCGTGTCATGTTCTTCTATAAGAAAAATGGCCTCCACAAGGTTCATCGTGACAGGCCTCAAGGATGTTGTAGATTTCATCCTCCCTTATGCATCTATGGATTTGAATATCTGATCAGTATAAAAAAGATATCCATCTATCCAGGAAAACTAAGAACTACACTGAATGAATTTTCTTTTCTCTTGAGGAGATAAATGTGATGGTAATTTCCCTACTGCAAGATAATTGGCGACATTTGCATGCCATGGTTTTCTAGAAGATACCACAAATAAATGATCATCTAGGAATTTATCCACTATAGGGGATGAGTCATTCATAGGTGAAATTCTAGATAGAATGTTTGTGACGAGGTTTTCCTTCCCCGGTTTATCTTGATGATGATGTCAAACTCCCACGACAAAAGTAGCCATCGGGTCACTCTATTGTTAGAAATATGTTTGTTTGCCAAATACTTGATAGTAGAATGATATGTATATAAAAAATAGTATATTTAGTGATATAATGGCAAGATTTGTTAATAGCATAAACGATAACCAAAAACTCCTTTTTTGTCACTGTATAATTTAATTTTTTTGGTGTCATATTTTTGCCAATCTAGAAAATAACATAGGGTTTCTTGTCTTCTTCCTGCCCAAGTATTATTCCTATGGTTGTGTCTGATGCATCAGAGGATATGTGAAATGGAGGTTTCCAGTTGGGACCTCTTCATACTAGTATTTTTGAAAGTATTTTCTTTAATTCTGCAAAATCATAATCACATTGATCAATCCATGTAAACCCCATATTTCTTGTTAACACAAAGAGTGGTGATTAAATTTTTGAAAAAAAATCTATAAACCTCTAAGAATAACCATCATAGCCAAGGAAACTACGTACCACTTTTGGTTTTTGTAGTGTAGGGATTCTGAGAATTACCTTGTTTTTCGCTAGGTCCACTTGAATACTAGTAGTGAAGATGAAATGTCCCAAAACTATGCCCTTTGACATTAAAATGTGGCACTTTTCATTGTTGATACATAACTTATTCAATATACATCTGATAAGGACCTTCTCCAAGTTTTTCAAGGCTTCTTCAAAGTCATTTCCATAAGGTGTGTAATCATCCATATACATTTCAATATCATCTTCACTAAATCAGGGAATATACCTAAGACTACTCCCTAAAAAGTTGCAGATGCATTACAAAGACCAAATGGGAGAAATCGATATGTAAAAATCCCCCATGG
The DNA here is from genome assembly GCA_031772625.1 of Pinus tabuliformis. NCBI lineage: Eukaryota > Viridiplantae > Streptophyta > Pinopsida > Pinales > Pinaceae > Pinus > Pinus tabuliformis. The sequence continues at coordinate 1,481,939,837 of CM062816.1, forward strand.
ACAAGTAAATGTAGTCTTATCTTGGTATTCAAGAGCAATTTGGATCTGGTTATACCCACGGAATCTATCCAAAAAAGAGAAATATTTCTTTCCAAACAAAGTATCAAGGACTTAGTCAATAAATGGAATGGGGAAGTGGTATTTTTGAGTATCTTTATTTAACTCTCTATAGTCTACACAAATTAACTACTTCCTGCTCTTCTTAGGGATGAAAACAAGCAGTGAAACCCATTGGCTATCCGATATAGGGTATATAAAATTGACAGCAAGTAGTTTTGGAGTTGTTTTTTAACTATATCTTTAAGATGAGGATTAAATATTCCTTTAGGTTAGAGAATAGGAAAAGCATATTTATCTATATAAATGTGATGTGTACATAATTCTGGATCAATGCCTTTCATATCAGTGTAGTCCCAAGCAAAGGATTGTTTATGTTTTTGAAGGATTTGTATCAATCGTTCCTGCTGAGAAATAAAAAGTTTGGAATTAATATTTAACATTTTCATAGGTTCAATTTCAACTATAATACTATTATGGATGACTGTCATAGGGATATGATCATTAGTGGACTCTTTTATAGGATTACCTTGATCTTCATTGTCCATTACAACTTCAAGCAACTGGTAAGTCTAACGTTCTACTGAAGAAGGTTGACTAGTGAGGCTGCTAATCGTGTCATCCTCAGTTTCTTGTTTGAAGGTAGGAGTTTTCTCAATAGTGAGAATTGGACGCAAATTTTCTTCTTCATGTTTAGGAAATATCCCTATTATACTGTCAAAATCTATCCTAGGTTTAGCGGGTGGGTAAATAGTAGGACTTTTGATGGTTGTTCCCCTAGAATCGTCACGTTCCCAGTTTGATATCCAATATAGGGATTAGAAGTATTAAGCCAAGGTCTTCCCAGTATGATGGGATGTCCTTCCATCTTAACCTTAAGGTTAATAACTAGGAATTCGACAGTGTACTCCCATGATTCCACCGAAATAATTACATCTTCAAGAAATCCTTATGGTTTAATTACATATTTGTCATGTAATTCCAACATGGTGGGGGTTGGTCTTAATTCATGTAATACAAGAAAAGCACAAGCCTTCAATTTCACGATATTAATAACATCTCCTAAATATACCAAGGTATTAAGAAAACTTATAGCATGCACTTGTACAATGACTACAAGGTTCTCAGGGTCTTCATACTTCATAGGAATTTGTTTCCCTAAGATTAAATCAAACAGTTTCCCAATTACATGGATAGTGGGAGGGTCGTTAGGTTTCCTTCTGCGCTTCATAATACACAGTTATTTAATGGTATTTGCATAAATGTGTACGCCCTTAATAGCCTACAAGAGAGGAATTTTAACACACATATTTCATAACTCCATGACTAGGTCAAATTCAGGGTATACTAGTTGTTTTATTAAAGTTAATCTCTCTGGAAATGGAGTAGAAACTAAAACCTTCCTTAAATTTTGGTTTATAATAGGTTCAATAGGCGGTGTTGTCACCTATCATACCCTCTTACTGATTATAAAAAATGGTCCTATTTTCCATTCCTAGTACAAAAAAGGATGGGCGCAATCCTGGATAGCCAAAGGAAAAGCCAAAAAGGGGAGGGAAGAAATCTAAAATCTAAAGGAAGAGATGAAAATTGGGAGCTGATATTGGAAGGACTGATAGAAAGGAATATCGAGACTTCTGGCTTTCAGAGGTTGGAATATAACAGACATCAACGATCAATTTAAAAGGCGGACCAAAAATTGCATATTAGAGCCTCATCATTTTGGAACCAGATATCAGAAGGAGAAGACCTTAAAGCAGACGTGACAGTGATGATGTTAGTATGACATCATTTCGGAGGTCAATATTTCATAGGATGGAGTCTTTGTAACTCTTGTCAAATTTATTTCATGAAAATTTCTTATTCGATGAAGGGGGATCCAATGTTGAGTATTATTTGGTCATGGGGACCCAAAAGGACCAAGGGTGCAGAGTCAGCTGAGCACCTAAGTGCTACAGAGAATATTAGAGGGAGGAGGCATCAGAACTTTGTTTTTAATTCCAAATTGAAGAAATTCTGATGAAAGGAGCTTTGACGGGGAGAGGCACTTGGTCGCAAGAATTCAAACGAATCAAGCGTAGGAGCAAGGGTGGAAAAAGAGTAAACGCAAAAGGAATGCACTTTGATTAAAGTTTGGGAAGGTCCTGAGGTGGATCACCGTTCATCTTGACCTGACTGACCCTTGGAGACACTTTTGTGGGTAACTTTCATGACAATCACATGGGCGCTACCCCCAGAGTAGAAAATTTAGCGAGGTGGGATCAGCCGATCAACATCCCAAATTGATTATGGGGGATCTCGGCTTGATCCTGCACACCCCCCCGTTCATTCACACATCAGATATAGGTGGGTAACACCCACCAAGCATGGACCCATCGATAGAAATAAAGTGCCAAAGGTAATGGTAAAATAGCCCCCCCACCCCCCCCACTTTCATCCACATGTCATCCATCCAATCATCTCCCGTGATGTGTTCCCCCCTGTGACCTCATTTGATGTCATGCGACCATTTCCCCTCTACCTCTAAGATTCTTTCTTGGTTCAACCATTTGAATTAAAATCTACTCTTTTTGTTGCAAATATCTCCTGACGTTCGATTTTTTTGCTTCTTCGTTCATCCACCGAATAGATCCAGGGCTCCCACCAATGTTGTTCTCCATATTTCACTCGGTCAACCAGGTAACCTTCCAGTTTCCCACCTACAAATTGTTTGTTTCTATGCTAAAAATGAAGAAATCGACCCCAAAGACCCCAAAAGCTCGGGAAGTCAAACCCTCCTCCAATGTTGAGCCACTTATGGACACGAAGGCATAAATTTTCAACCCACCCTGTCCTTACCACCTGTTAGACCTCTAGTTCGACATGTATGGCCACCATGTCAAGCGAGAGGACCCTTTCAAGGTTCTACTATAAAATTGCATCTTTTGTTTATCATTCTCCTGAGTTTATTTCTTGGTTGGTTATGTCATATGTTGAGAAGGAAAATTGTTTCATATCTTTTATTGGAGCCAAAAGCTTGGAGGTGACCCTAGAGCTGATTCAGAAAGCTCTAGTACACCCAGCTTCTCCCGAGTCTCAGAAATTCACTAAAACCACCTTATTTTACAGTTGCACTACCCTCTTAGTTGGGGAACAACAAGCCTTCTTGCAAATGATTCTGACCCCTAGCTACCAATCCTTGCCTGTTACTGATACCTTCCAAATATCTACATTTACAGAGGTAGTGCAACCCATCCTCACTGTAGTTTCCCTTATGTTTGGGGAATATGATGCCAATATTGCTATTAAATCCACTATAGGGTTTCTGAGAGAGATGATGCAACTAGGCCATCTATTTGATATACCTTCTTTCCTCGCTGAGTCCATCAAATTCCAGCTACACCACTTTTCTACCACCTTGTTCTTCAGATACTATTACCTAATGTTTTATTTGTTCCTATACACTCATGTTGATGAATTTGAATGCCTAGGTCTCAATTTGATGGATTCAAACAAGAAGAGGAAATTTGTCTTTGATTAGGATGTTGTTGTTAGGAGGAAACCAAAAAATGAGGGCTACTCCCAATTTATATCCTCTTACATGTCCATTTCTTACAAAATCATTCATAATGTCTCCCGCCCAAGAATCATGCCTCAACAAAAGAGATCCTCTAGCTCAGTAAGGACACTAAGGTGGGTGATTGGTATTTGTTTGAGGAATATATCGAGATTAGGGTTTATGTGTTTGAGCTTCCCCCTTATTGTCTACCTGTGTTCATGCCAATGAGAATATTTTCCTTGGAATTTATCAAACAGAGCCTACATGTGGACCAAATCCATTTTGTCCCTACTAAAAAGGGTTATATGTTCAAGTTGGGTAAGCCTATAGGCCCTTTCATTGTTAACACCAGGTATGCCTTACAACCAACTAAGAATCTACAGAAAGAGATGAATTTTAAAATGGGGGATATTCGGAAATTTGACCCCCATGGTGTCATTATAAAGAAAAGAAAAGGAATTAACACTTTAACTTATGATTATGAATACATGCCATATATTGAGTGGAAATCTAACCTTGATTCATGGCCTATTAACACAGAAATGGAGATTGAGACTCTAACAACAAAGGACAAGACACAAAAAATGAGTGTGGGTGAGGCCAGAGAGATGGAGATGGAGGAAGTTGACACCAGAAAAAGGGTTAGCACCTAACAAACATAGGAAGAGGATATTGAAACCAGGTTAATGGAGACAAATCCATGCCAACCAGGCTTCCAAGTGACCCTAGAAGACTCAAAACAAGCATTTGCTTCCTCATCTACATAGGTAGCCCTAATGAGTTTTGCAGCGAGTTCAATAATGAGAGAACCCAGTTGGCATGCATAGAAAGCGATTGGAGAAAGTAATAAGAAAATCAGGGAAGAGATACAGGAACAATTTGCATCACATTCAATCCCTTATCAAACCAGACTCCTGGTTGCCATGGACCTGGAGAGGAAGCAAATGAAATTCTCATTGCACAACCCCTTGGCACTGTCACTACTATTAGGCTCATAGTTCAGGGATTTGGAGGTGTCTTTGGATTTGACAAGTATCCCTATACCTGACAAGATCAACTTCCATAGGCAGGTGGGAGAAATGCTATACAGTGAGCTAAGCAGGAATTCCATGACCATAAGCAAAGCCAAAAAAACTGTTAAAGAAGGTTGCAACAAATATGAAGCAAGAGAGAACTAATTCTAGAGCTATACATATGCATAACAATAATTTCAAGGAACTGATTATGAAATTGGGAGTGAATCCAGAAGACAAAGTTGCTTTTGAGACCCTTCTCTAGAGTTCACAAATCTGAGATACAAGAATTGAGGCATAAGCTAAAGATGCTTGCTAATGAACATGTGGAGTCTAAAGAACTAGCATAGGTGGAAGAAGAAAAGGAGATCCTAGCCAAGGAGCTAATAGATAGAAATAATGAAGTGGTGGCCCTCAAGTAGTAGGTAGCAGAAATCCAACAGAAAATAGACTCCCACATTCATTCAATGCCTGTGCCAAAGAATCCTCAGAACCCTGTAGAACAACTTACTAATACCCTCATTAAGCTACAACTCTCAAAAGGGGAACTCAAGAAGGTACACATAGATTTATACAATGCCCAATGAGCCCTTACACAAAATGAGAAAGACGAATGTAGAATTGATCAACAAGAATTTACAGGAAACTAATCAAGAAATCACTAAGCTAAAAGGCAGACGAAAAGGAAACATGTCGCTCCTCCAAGCTAAACAATTGATGTGGAATGAAGTGATAAAATAGATGAAGAACAACTAGGAGTACATAACTCGAATGGTAGAGAAAAAAATTGTAATAAAAGGTTATGATTTCTTCATCTTAGCTACCAACGAGTAGGGTGAAAATAATTCTCAGACTGCTAAGATATTCATCCAATATGTCAATGAAAATCCACTCAGTGAATTGAGGGCTATAGATGTGGTGGATCAGGTGTCTGCAATCATGGATATATCTAAAGTAGTTTAGAAAGAAGAGGCCAGAGCTAAAGCTGAAGAATGCCTGGAGATAGTATTGAAGGATGTAGTTGCTTTTGATTCAGAGTTTGAGCAGAGCGTTTAAGAAGGAATGCCCAGTTGTTGGTACCTCGTAGGAGTACTAATCCCATGGGAAAAATGCAATCAAATGCTGGTAGAGGCTAAGAGTACAGTTTAGTCATCCCACGAGAATAGCTCCACCTTGAAGGGAATAACAATGGTGAACTATTTAAGAAGAGATTTCCAACTGCCAGGGCTGGTAAAGACCTTATTTTTCTCAAGGCCAAACTATGCAAGGCTCATAGATCTTAAGATTTATTATAAGGTTTTCTTTCACTCTCCTCAACTGAATCCATTACTGTGGAAACGATGTGACTAGTTCATCAACCCTCCACTACTCCAAATCATTGATCCAACAACTCTCCCTCCTAAATCGGTCTACCAAAAATGAGAAATTTTCTAATCGTGTCAATCATGACACTTCATTGTTTTATGTTTTTTGTAAATATTCTATTTCAATAAATGAAATCTAGTTAGCTAGGGTTTATCTAGTATAATTGTGCTACTAGCACGCTCACATCTTTTTTTTTATGATGAATCACTGGAAGATCAAGAAAGGATATTTTGTAAGGGGTTATTGTCTTGATGCCCTATAATAATAGTTTATGATACATTATCAAGGGTTCCGAATTTTTATTTTCAAATGGGCTCTAGCACTATGAATGAAGAGAATGGTAAATGTATGCTCTGTCCAAAGATTAATAAACTTTTTGGTGATCTTGGCTCATGTGAAGTTGTAGTATGTATTTTTCTTTTGTGTTTACTCTATCTGATGAGCACCAGTGTTGTAGCAAGGATGTTGCAACTCCTAGGCTACCATCTTTACTTATCAACCTGGGGTTAGTACAAACTTGGAGGTGATAGTGCTATATGCACAAGTAAAAGTGAAGGCCCTCCCTGTTTTCACTGTTCATCTGGCGAGAGACCCGAGGGGTTCCAAGCCAAACTTCTATAGAGTCAGAAGAATCTTGATTCTTTGATGGAAGAAGAGTAAATATATTCTAAGAGAGCAACTCTACTACAGTAATGAGGAAAGCAACATGTAATGATAAATCACACCCTATCCTAATTAACCATTTAAACAACTATGCTAAGCAGAATTTCTAAATCAACACTAACCTAATGCTGCTATCTAAGTTATAGAAGTAAAGAGCGTCAAACCATACTAATGTGTGAGCAAGAAAACTAAACTAAATCTGTTTTCATTTTTTTGGTTTTTTTAGTAAAATCAAGCATGCAATTTAATTTTTCTTGTGGATGTGACAAGTTGATGGAAGGTGGTTGAGGATGGCTAAAAGGCTTATGGAGTGATTGGATGAGGTGGAAGGGTCCTAGGATGCTTTTTGTGACTTCCTAGAGGTTCCCCATCAATTTGACCTCAAAACAGGTCGTTTCAGGAAAACCTACAGGATGTACTAGAAACCTACAGGATGATCTTGTAGGAATTATAGGAAACCTACAGGATACAACCGAGAGCTAATTTTGAGGTGTTGGAGGTGTTGGGAAGCTAGGAAAAGAGGTGTGATGAGTGGGATAGGGTGTTATAAGGTCTAGGAACACTCAGGAGTCAATATCCAAGAGAAGAGATGGCTAGATTCACTCAATGTGTCTAGGGGAATTTCAATGAAAAAGGACAAAAAAAACTAGTGATGGTGATGGTGGAACAAGAGATGGTTAAGGTTGATGAGGTGGAATAAGGATGCTGGTGATGAAGTCTAGACCTCCTCCTGAAGTACCTACAGTGCTTAAAACATGTGTGTCTTTCAAGAACTAGGCAACAAGATACATCTTCATAAACTAGAAAAGCATGAATCAATTGCCCATATTATGCATGAAGAAAGTGTTGAAGGAAATGAGAACATGAGTGAGATCTTATTGCAAAAATAGAGTAATGGAAAAATATGACAATGAAATGAACCAAATGCTGAATCAAGACAACAAACTCCAAAGCTCATGCAAGAACTAGAAATCTGTGTTTTTGGGGCTGCTGAAGGGTCTCTTCCTCAAGTCATGGTCCCAAAGGGAGGAAGTGAGGCCGAGGCACCTGTTGAAAACCTTGTGGTGATCCTTTTTCTCCTTGCTAACCTGCTAACTAAAAGAAGGCACAAATGGAAGCAAACTAACATACAACCAATCTAATCTACATTGTTGTAATGAAAATGCAGCTACTTAAGCAAATGAACAATAAAACTATGAATCTATGCTAACATACATGTACAATAAAGAAGAGCCTTGGTTGCTAGGGTTGGGACCTAAGCCAAGAGCTTCAACCCTCTGATCTAACTCAGTGCTGGCTCAAAAAAAAACTCATTCTTATTATCAAAACAATGGATTACATCAAAAACTGCCACAAATCTTGCAACTCGAAAATAGAGTAGAGTTTTACAAACAAAAATATGAATCCTACTGAGGTCCTAGGCCTCTCTACTTATACATCTGAAGTCTCCAACGACTTCCTTAAAATTAGGGAGGCTCAGCTCCCAAACCAAGATAAATTGGTGCTTTGTCTTTCACTTGCTCGACTGCCTTCTAGTCCTCATGATTTGGCTATTGCACTCCAAGCTGATGGAGGAATATTCAAATGGAGGGGTAGTAAATGAGGAGGATTTACCTCCTATAATTCCTCTCCCTTGTCCCATTCGAGTTTTGACCAAGGCATTTTCCAAAATTCCTTGCTTTTATCCTTTAATCCTGCATTAAATGCACATTAGACCACAAAGAAAAATATCCAATTCTAACTCATCTCATAAACAAAATATAATCAAAAGTATGCAATAAGTTGTGATAATAGTTGGTTTGACTAAGCTAGGAGGTGAATTAAGGCCCATATAATTACCCAATGATGAGGCTCATCACCATCTATCTTGTTTTCTTCTCATATGACATGTAATTTTAGCTACATGATGTATCTATATGTGTTCATGGGTTCATCTAAGTCTAAATTTTGATTTAAGATACATTTGGCTAGCAAGATTTAACATCCTTAATATGCACTCCATGTAATCTCATATGTTATTCGTTGTTTCACTCATTCATTTCTTACTTAAGTTGGGTGCACTAGATTCTACCTATAGCCTCGTGTATTCAATTTCATTTCTTCATAGTCTTCTAACTCACTTACTATAATGGAAAATGAACTGTGTGCTTCTGTATATTTATCCACCGAAGCTGTATATTAATTCTTATATGGGTCTACTTTAATATCAATTTTAATGGTCCTCTTGGAAGAGGTTCTGAACCAATTATGTTTTAAAAATGTGTTATGTTGAGTGTAAGTGAAAAAATTCAGCAAATATTACAAACACTCATTCAGATGTCCTAGACATTAGCCTCTCCTCATCCCAGAGGCTATATCTATGATCTACAACATATTTTGGTGTCGTTGTTGTGGACAAATCATAACATTGTCCCCAGGTAAAACAATTGTACACCCCTTAGTTAGGTGAGTAAGAGGGGGTGTTGTTTGAAGATCTCTCATCTTGGTCACTTTATTGTTTAAGACTTTGTTTATCACCCTGGCTATCAAAAGGTTGCATACTCGCTCTGATAGTTCTCAACTGAAGAATCCTCATGTTTTCACCCTTGAAAACTCATATCCTAGAGGGTTTGGAAAGAAATAACTCCCATAACTCCAAATATCATGGTCTCATTCCTTGAAGTGTCCACTTCCATCTCTCAGAAGGTTGTGATAAACTACTTTGATTCCTCTTCAAAAGTATTAGAATATTCTGAAGAACATTTCCCACTATTTAGCTCTTTTTCCTCAAGAGTCAAAATTGAAGAGGCTTCTGTCAGTTCACCTCCTTTTATATTTCATGTCAACACAAAACTGGAAGAATTCAAATATATCCCCATAAATAGTCCAAATCAGATCATCACTAACTTCCCTTCTCAGCTCCAGTTAACTACAATTCATATAGCTCCTCAACAAGGTCATGTAGTAAATCATCTACCACCTCCATTGCAAAATATGGTTTTCCTAGGTTTTCTACTCAATAGATATGCTCCACTCAACTTGACACAACCTCTGAATGGGATGCCACAAGATTACCTTAAACTCCTGCCAAGGATCACTAGGGAAGATGATATTTCAGCCCAAAAACATCTGGATGTTGTCCTAAAGCTCTTTGTTCAGTCTTTAGATGGAGAGGCTAGGAAATGGTTGAATACCCTACCTACTGCTTCTATTAATACTTGGGAGGAGATGGAGAATGCTTTTATGAAAAAATGGGGGGAGAAAAGGGACCATGGGTACATCCTAACAGAGTTTAATGGAATGAAGAAAAAAACATAATGAATATGTCTCAAAAATTATAAGGAGATTCAATAAATTGTATAATAGCCTTCCTGCTGAAATTAAACCCCCACAGGCTGTTACTAAAGTGTTTTTTTCTAAAGCTTTTGAACCAGAGTTTGGATTTACCCCTAGAGAAATAAAGTCTCGTACTCTGGACCAAATTCAAACTGATTCGTTGGAGGTCGAAGAAAATTTAACCTCTACTGGAAAGTGGAAAGGGAAGTTTGAATATGGTGACAGGAGGAGGGGAAAGGAGGAAGCCAGTTCTTCAGGCCATGTAAAGGAAACTCAAGAATATAAGCTAGATGAGATGAGCAAGTTAATAAGGAGTTTGTCCAACAAACTCGTAAAACTAGAGTTAGAGAACAAAAACGCTCCTCGAAAGAACCAACGATTTCCCAATAGAAATTTAAATCCCCAGTATAGGAGGTTGCCCTTGCAAGTTTTACAAAGGGAGAAAAAGGATCAACAAGATCATATTCAACCTCCTTTGTATTTAGAAGATGATCTTGAGGATACTATTGAAGAAACTATAGAAGTTCAAGAAAACCAATTCTCTTCTCTCTTTGAAGGGGGAAATGAAATAGAAGCAACCGAAGGAGAAGGGGATGATTTGGATGCCCCACTAGATGATTATGAGACAGATGGCTATTGAAAACCTTTTAATGACTTCCTGCAACCCCAACTACATAGGAAATATGATCTCAGTTCATCTAGAAAAAGGTTCAGGGGGCAAGATCAGAGTGAAGAAACTTTTCACCCAAGTCTCCCTAAGCCAGTAGATAAAGGGAAGAAACCACTCAACCCTATCTCACCTACCAAAAAATAAGCCTCCCATCCCATTCGAAATGATTTTGGAGCCTCCAAAATGGAGTAATTTCCCCCATAGATAAATCCAATCTACAATGAGAACAAAGAACCTATTGAGACTATTAAAATTGATAGGTATCCCTCTACCTTCAGCCTTCAAAATGAGTTGGAAAAAGTCAAGGTAATTGTCCTTTTAACTAAATTATTGAAACAACCCAGTTATAAAGCTCAAGTGTCTCAGTTTATAAGTTTTCCCACTACTACTCTTTGGCAAGATATCCTTAACGTTCAATAAGAGAGTAACATGGTTATGTTTGGACCCCATGTGGAGGAGAATGACTCTTCCACTCCTCCATTCTATGCCACCTTGGTAATTCATGACCTGCGACTACATAATTGTATGCTTGACTCAGGAGCATCTCTTAAATTAATGTCACTATCTTTGATGGAATGGTTGGGACTATAGATAATGAAACCATATAAAGACCTATACTCCTTTGATTCCAAAAGAGTAAATGCTATGGGTGAGACCACCTTAGGCTTTGGGTTGAGAACTCCAACAGAGCAGAGGGAAAACCACAACAAGAAATGCTTAGGCAATCAACTTAAATGCTTTTTCTACTGAACTGTGTAGGAGTTTCCTTACCTGAATGTCCTACGTTTAGGTAGATCCTGCAGGGTGAAAACCCTCAACTTCTCCCAATGTTCTTGAAACCTGAAAATTATTCAAATGGAACATATACAACAGTAGAAACATAAAGCATGTTCATGATATTAACCTTAAATCATATAAATGAATGACCAATTATACATCAATATAAGATTCATAAATGAATTACAACATAACTTGATGCATAAACACATTTAATATCGGAAACAGAACAACATTTCTTTTATTGAAGTTAGCTACAAGTAAAGTGGAGAAATACGACTTGAGTCCTTCTCCGGCTCCAAGTGGAACTGTCCTCCGGATCCGTCCTTTCCCAACCTTCAGCAATCTTCCTCCATCACCAATACAAGGATATCTCAAGCAAGATGAAGGATATCTATAACAAGGAAACAAGGGTTTCCTGAAGCTTTGGGGAGTGTAGGAGGCACAGGGATTCGTCAAACTCGATCAAGGATAATCTCACTATAGTATCAATATCTCATATCTTCTCCCTTAAGGCCTTCCCATGGAGGTTTATTTATACTTCTCCAAATTAGTTTTTTCAGTTGGGAAACATTTTGGCCACGGGAGATAGGAGATGAGTAATAGGTAAAACCTGTGAACTCCACCCGAAATTAAGGAAATTTAATTTTTTTAAGTGTTTTAACATATGTACGCGGGTTGGGTATCTTCTGACCCACGTGTACATGCTTTTATCATAGGGAAAAGTAGCGTATAGGGAATAAAACAATGTTTGGTAGATTTTGGACCAAGTCAGGAAGGAAGGGTTTCCCTAGGCCATAATCAGGGCATCAAATCTACCAAGAGTGGTAAATTGTGCTATAACAGATGCCCACTAATATATGAGGTCAGAAGGGGTACATGATGGCCAAAATGTATTAAGTGTATAGAAGGAATCATGCCGAGACAGAGGAGGATTTCACCAGAATTCAGCCTTCAGAGCCATCGAAAGAGATCAGAAAGAAAATGTTGTCTGAGGCGGGCATATCCATGCTCAGAAATAGTAAAGCATGTCCGCATGTCACGTACAAAAGTGGATCCAATATGCATACAAGTATAAAGGAACTAAAAAACATAATGGATCATCTGATCATAATCAAGAAAGTACATGTCTCAATATCACATATAAATATTTGATCAATGATGCTGAAGTATGAAGCTGATCACTAAAGTCAAGAAACTGATCCAAATAGTACCAAGTGAACATGATGGAATAAATGGTATTACACCACAACTTGGGTGCCAACATATAAGATGTCACTGTAAGGAACTGCAACATATAAGGTGGATGGTGTCAACTAGCAGAAACTGGGGCAACTAACAAGTGAACCAAGACAAGCTGATGCAAACCCTAGGTCTTCACCAACCGTCGTGGTACATTTCTACATAATGGCAATGAATGATCTGAAGTTGACCATGTGATAAATCATTTGATTACCAGTCATTGATGTATACCGTTAACAAACGTAAGGCTACTCACCGATAAAGATGATGAGAGTCAAGGTACCCAGTACAATCTGACAAGTGTGAATAAATGAGTTGTAGTCAAACACTTGAAAGAATCTATAAATTAGGAGACAATGATGTTTTCCCACTGTCGATAGTGAAGGAATCTGCCACCAATGACTGCAAACCCTAAGGCACTACCATATGTACTCTAGATCTCTTTCCCAGAGCAATGAGCTGAAGTCAATGGGAAAAGATCCACTAGAAGGAAGGTATTGAGGCATCCTTCATCAATCTAGTGCGAGTGTAACCTGTAGGCCAATAATGTGAAATGAATCAAATTAACAAAGATGTAGTAACCCAACCGAATCAGGTTTCTAGCGTACACAAGATGTGGCTGGCGCACGATAGAAACCCTCTCAACCAACCAATAATGAAAGCTGACACAGAGGCGAGGAATCCACCAATAGGGTCAAATGGAAACCAAGGCACTTCATGAATCCCAATGTGTGATAATGAAAGCTGATTTCGAACACAAGGGAAACCACTCAATCAAAGACCCATGATACTAATCGATGTTAAGCACAAGATGACCTATCAATAATGAAAATAGGGCCAGGGTGCGGCTCTAGATCTGCCCTCAGAGCAATTTGTCGTAGTCGATAAGAGAAAGACCCAGCAGCAAGAAGTAAATGGAGACCTTCTCAAACTGGCATGAGCAAAGAACCAATAAAACCGATGTGATAACGAACATGATGCTGATAACTAGGATGGCCGACTGAAAAATAGGTCAAGGGACACCACAGAGAGGCCAACTCAGGTTTACTTCCCTTGAACAAAATCACGACTCAATTGTGACTATATGGCAACATATGATAACCTTGTATAAGTTTGTCATGTAGGAGGCATAAGCAAACTCTCCATATGATTGGAAGAGGTAACCAATCGGAGGAGTACTAACTCAATAACAAGGTTAAAGCTCTCCTAAGTCAAACTTAAGCCCATTCCAATGGAGGAATGACTCCTCTTTGACTGCTTTGTTCAAGGGCGACACAACTGACTCTAGCTGCCATCAAATATGGAAATAATGTCCCGTTCCTACTCTTTTTGGAAGATATAATTTTTTGTCCTTTTCTTTTATATGAAGCTTGAAAAAGAATAAAATACTGCTATAGTACAGTGGAAAGAACGAGTGTCGAAAAAGCAGACGTTCTAGTTCCTAGGAGGGAAACATTCTTATGCTCAATGCAAGGAGACGAAACTGTTCAAGGACACTCAAAGGAACGTTATTTCCACGAGTAAAAGGGTATGTCAAGATGTAGAGGCTAAGTGATTGCAAGGTTGATTTTATAGAGGACATGGTCGAAAAGTGGCTTAAACACAAGTCCAAGTGAAGTCGGATCAAGGCTAAAAGGTGCAAATTGTCAATATGCAATGCAGTGGTACAACTCAACACAAAGGAGCCTCTAGGGTATAAGGCCAGAAAATAGTGCAGAAGAATGAGGAGTCTTCAACGCACAAGTCATGGTGGGACTAAAGAGGACTCCCGAGCCTACCCAATATAGCAGCATGGGCAACCGATGTTAGCGAGGATATAACTAGCATGCCCATGTAAAGGTTGAATCTACCATCGCATCATGATTTTTAAAGTCAGCGAGTGAAAATGGTTTGTGAACCAAGACATTATGGGGTCAACCCTATGGCTATCATATCGTAGTATGGAGGCTAGTATGAAAAATGCAGTGAAAAGTGGTATTCCCTAACCTATATTCCAGTAAGAAAACGATACCTGCCATGACGGGTCTGCGGTCATGGGACCAAAATGGTTTCTCGAAGAAGTCTCCAAAATTTCCTGTAAAGACAACCCATTCTTGACACTCCAAGCCAAAAGGTCAAAAAGTCCATAAGATAAAAATCAACTTTTGAAAAAATAATTTTTATTTTTCAACTTATATAAAGACTTTTGGACTCACAGTTTTGTCATTTTTGTTTTGAGCAAGGAGCTGTGGAGACAAACTCAAACAAGCTTCCTCTGACCAGTTCAACCATTCAAATTGTTCCAAAACTTCTAGGTAACCCTTATATCATGCCTTTAATTATTTGTGATACGTTTTACATGTTTTTTTCCAAGTTTTGACTGTAGGAAAATATGTCAAAAATTTCAACTCTGCATACACGCGTGTTGAATACAGGTAACCTGCGTATACGAGAGCCCTACACGTGACCGTGTAAAAAGGCAACCCATGTGTGCGCGAGTAAAAAATTAAAACATAAATCTAATGGTTTGAAACATATTTTTTGGGCAAGATGACCATCACCTGGAGAGAAAGGGAGCATAGTGCTATTGATAACCAAGTACTAGAGGAAGAAAATGCCTTGGATGCTTTAAGAGGCTGTGGCTTGCTAAAATTATTTAAAATGCCAAATATGAAAGAAAACACATGATTTCTTGAGTTGCTGATACATTACTGGAGTGTAGAGGATGATGCATTCATGATCGATCAGATGCCCCTAAGGATCGAGATCAAAGATATTTCATTCATTATCGGGCTTTCTCAAAGGGGATAGGTAGTGCATTCTACTGACAGGATGAGGGGTAGTCTTAGTGTAGAAGACTACGTCCACATATATTGTCTCGGTCATCTTGAAAAGATTGGAAGTCATATTCCAATCAAGAACGTAGAGAGCTTGTCCTTGAAAATTCTACTATTTACCATTGCCAAGGTAAATGGTTTTGCTGCTTTACATCAGGCCTCACGAGTATCTATGAGCCTAGCAGTGGAATGTATCACTACTGTGTTTGATTGGTGCACACCTCTACTAACCAATATGAAGAATCAACTTACCTCCATTTAGAAGGGTCACACAAATAATTTTGGGTATGGCACAATCTTATGCTCATTCTTCTTTGAGAAAGTACGTGAGCTTCGACCCAAGGTATTATCAATTATCAGCAGCCCAAGGGATCCACGGATGGGCAGATGGGTTGACCTGATGAAATGCCTAGGGGGTGGTGATGTCCCCAGGATGACTTTCGATGATGAGTTTTTCACATGGTGGGATCAATAGGTCATCGCAGTCGATGACTACCCCTATGCTGGGATGGATTTCCGAGGAGATCCAAATTTAGTATTACCACCAAATGCAGCATGGGGCACCATAGGTAACAATTTTTAAATTTCTTAAGATTTTTTGGATTTTTAATATAAATGAAGTTGAAAATATTTTTGATGGGACAAGACAATTACAAAATATATTGATCATGTTTCAGATGTGGGGCCAGTGAGAACTGACGGATTTCCCCAACATAGGCGTCGTGGATGAGATGTCGAAGGGGCTACAACTGAGATAGAGAGAGTTCTCCATGCAGTTCAAAGGAACTTGGTGAGACTGACTCACCAAGTACCCATGATAGCCATAGAGGACCTACCCGAGGAGATGCAACGTTACATGGTAGGAGTACCATGGGATTGGGTACGGCTCTTTCGGCATGTGTCCAATGCCATTTTTTATTTTCTAGCTGCTCATCCCGAGCTGGCTAGATAGATGATTAGATATGTTTTATGATAAGACATGATGATGGGCATAAGCCCAAATTTTGTAGGGAATTTTGTCCCAATTTTGTATATTATTTCGGACACAAGCATTCTATCTATGTACATGTGATTTTATGATGATCATATATACAGATGATACTTCAATTATTTTTTATGTTTTTTATTTTGATGAATGATTTATATGCCAGTCCAATTCTTGATTAGCAATAGAATCAGTTAAGGAATTTTCTGATCGTCGAATGTGAACATATGTGATATAAACAAATTCTCGTTGCAACAATCGTACTCTCATAAATTGGTGATACAAATAGGGATCTCGTACCCGATAAATGTTATTCAGCTGAGATACCACAGTTGTGAGTCTAAATAAACCACTAACGAATCAATATCAAGAGATATTGCTTCAGATAGAAAATTAATAACAGCAGTATATTCAAAAATTTTATTCGAAGCAGGACTAATACATACTCCTCTTGAAACCATCAACTGGCTAGATGGATAATAAATCACCCAAGCCATGGAAGCAAGGTTCTGGGTGTGCCTACTCGCACCATCGGTGAATCCTAGATATACTGAATCGTCCATCAATATCGACATCACTAAAACTGATAGATAGATATGTACAAACATACAATTTATACAAACAAGTAAGTGCTCGGCCAAAGCCTAAGCAAAGTACTTCTTAAGGTAGAGCCCATTTCTGGGCTCTGCCAACTTGTTTCCTTCAAAGTCAAATAATTCAGAAGCTCCCTTTTTCAAAACTCACTTGATTATAAAGGGATCGTACCTCATAGACCTAAACTTGCCTGCCCCCAAGGTGTCTTTTCCTTGATTGTAGACCAGGACAAGGTCACCTTCAAAAAAATTTCTAGGATGGATGACTTTATCATATTGAGTTTTTACCCTCTTTTTATGGGCTTCATTTATTGTGGCAGCATCTCGACGCTACTCATAAAGATGCTCCAAATGAACGAGGCGCTCCTCGAGACTAGAAGTCTCTAGAAGAAGTTCAACAACTAGTTTAAGGGAATGAATTTCACATTAAATAGGAAATATAGATTCCAACCCGTAAACCAGTTGGAAAGGAGTAAAGCTAGTGTTAGTCTTAACTAACATTCGATATGCCCATAGTGTCGAATACAAGATGATGTGCCAATTGGAACGAGCTTTGTTAATCATCGTTTAAGGATTATTTTAAGGGATTTGTTCATGGCTTCAACCTACCCATTGGCCTGTGGATAATATGGAGATGAATGCTCCTGCTGGAAACCCAACTTGAGAGCCAATTCAGACATCAGTTGATTTTAGAAATGACTACCATGATCAGCAACAATCTCTTTAGGGATACCAAATCGTGAAAGAACTTGATTGAAGAGAAACAAGGCCGTTGTTTCACTGTCATTTTTAAAAGTAGGCAGGGCCTCAACCCACTTTGTAAAGTATTCTACGGCCACAATGATGTACTTGTGATTTAATATTGAAGGCGAATTACAAGTAGTAAAATCAATGCCCCACTTCATGAAAGGACTGACGATGATAAAAGGGAAAAGTGGAGCTGGATGTGCGCACATTTTTCGAGTATAGATTTGACAAGGATGGCATCTTTTGACCACTTCAATACAATCTTTGAAAATCGAAGGCCAAAAGTATCCTACTTGCAAAATTTTTTGGGATGTTGCAAGCCTAGATAGATGACCACCACAAGCTCCACTGTGGGAATCATTAAGAACAAACTCAGCTTCTTCCAAAGTTAAACAATGCCTAAGGATTGAATCAATCCCGCGATGATATAATGTGTCACCTATAATAAAATAATTCTTAGATAGGTGACACAACTTTCTACGTTGATCTTTGGAAAAAGTGGGTGAAAACTTCAAAATCTAGAGATATATATGATATCCCCATACCAAGGATCTTATGAAGAAATAAGAAATAAATGTTCATCAAGAAAATTTTCCTCGTGAATAATTTCTTCCTCACAAGGCAGCTCTGATATCAACTTTGCAAATACTAAATATTTCTTAGATTTAGCCGACATGAATTCGATATCAAATTCTTGCAAAATGACAATCCATCTATTATATCTTCCCCCAATCACTCACCTACTGAGAACAAACTGAAATGGATTGACGGATACTAAGACAAATATTTTTCAAAGCAGAATGTAATGCCAAAGCCTCTAGACAACATGGATAGCTACCAAAGCCAATTTCTCAATGGGAGAATAGCGTAGTTCAAGGCCTACCAAGCCTTGACTTAGATAGTAGACTACATGCTCAGATAAGGCATCATCTTCCTGAACCAAAACCATATCGATGGTTGATTATGCTAAAACGAGATACAAGAGGAAATCTCTGCTATAATCAAGTGGATTTAATAATGGAGCACAGGTTAATTCTTTTTTTAAAGCATCAAAAGATTGTTGTGTGAAATCATCCCATAAAAATGGGACTCCTTTCTTAAGCAAACACATAAATCCTTTTGTGATCTCGGCATAATTGGCTATGAATCTCCTCAAGAAATTTTCCTTTCATTGGAGACTTTGAAGTTGATGTATGGAAGACAGGGGAGGCAACTGAAGTATTGCCTCAACCTTGAAAGGATCAACACGAATCCCCTCCATTGATACGATGAATCCAGCTGACCTGATGTGACTGTGAAAATGCACTTATTCGGATTTAACCAGATTTTATAAAAATGACATCGCTAAAAAACCAACTGAAGATTCTTAGGATAATCAGTTCTCTTTCGAGAACGAGCAGCTAAATCATCCAGATATGCTTCGATAACGTGTGTGATGTCGTGAAAAGCGTAAGACATGGCCCGTTGAAAAGTGGATCTAGCATTTTTTAGGCCAAAAGGCATATTTTTGTATGCAAATGTACCCCAAGGACAAATAAAGGTTGTCTTGTGCTGATCTTCTGGATGGATAGTAATTTGATTGTAACCAAAGAATCCATCCATGAACGAAAAAATTTCATTACCTGCACATTCATCAATAATTTGATCAATAAAGGGTGTGGGGTAATTGTCTTTCAGACAAGCCTTATTTAGGTCCCTAAATTCAATACATACTCGGATCGTTCCTTGATTTTTGTCTACGAGGACTAGATTAGAGACCCACTCTGTTATAGGAACAGGGTATATAAATCCCACCTTTAGTAGCTTTTCAACTTCAACTTTAATGACTGCTACTTTTCTAGGATTGACTAGTCGAAGTTTTTGCCGAATAGGTTTAGCATTTTTGTATGTCTTGATCTCATGTTGGACTATAGATGGATCAATTCCAGGCATTTCCTCATAAGACCAAGCGAAAACATCACAAAACTCTTTGAAGAAATCGGTATAAATTTGAATTTCTTTTGGGGAACATTCAGCTCGATGAAGACATTTTCAATTATGTTAGGATTCCTAGAGATGTTCACTGGTACAGTTCGTGAGATGATAGACATGTTACCTTCAG
Source organism: Pinus tabuliformis (assembly GCA_031772625.1). Taxonomy (NCBI): domain Eukaryota; kingdom Viridiplantae; phylum Streptophyta; class Pinopsida; order Pinales; family Pinaceae; genus Pinus; species Pinus tabuliformis. The sequence goes on from CM062816.1 coordinate 1,481,959,719, forward strand.
CAGAAAACTATGTTGGGGCCAAAGGGTTTAAAACTATATGAACATCACTAGTAGAAGGACTGGACAAACTTGACTCAATTTCTCACAAATGAGGGAGGAAATATGAACGATGATGTAAATCATCCCATGGTCTATCAACACCCATCATTGCTTCAATAATTTCTTCCTTAGATGGTAAAACTGTATCTAAGCAATCTTGAGCCGAAGTTGAATCGAGGGTCCAGGCTAGAGCCACATCTCCATCTAACTCCTCAAGTGAGAAAGGAGTAGGATGGGAGTCTGTAGAGTTAACAATAGACTGATAAGAAATTTCCACTGCAGACATAGGACATGCCATTCCACCTACCTATCCTCCATCTAATGTGGTGGTAGATGAGGGTAAAGGCCAAGGGTCTGAAAAATAATGAGTTCGAAAGAACTCTCTTCAAGAAGGTCCCTTGGAGGATGAAATGGCATTGATTCTAGCTGAAGGAGCAGGAAGATAAAAAATACCCATTAAAGAAGAGTACATTCCAACTCCTAAATTCTCAATAGGTTGTCTAGGATTGTCCACTAATGGAACAGTAGAGTCAAAAGATGCATGGGAGTCACCCGGAGAATAATCCATCTGATCCACTTTTACAATCCTTCCCTCATGAGGAAAACAAAGGATGTGAAATAATGATGAAACTATGGCATCCATCTCATATATCCAATTCCTGCCTAAGAGGAGGTTGTAATCCAGGTTGGCATCGACTATTTCTACCTCAATATTTACTACCTTTCCCCTAACACATATGGGAAAGGTTGGAATAATCCGTGTGGCCTATGAGAATGTCCATCAAATGTCATCAATAGAGTCGGTGAAGGAACAACTTGAGGCAATCTAATAGCCTTCCAACATGACATGGACATCACACATGTGGAACCTCCCTCATCTATAATGGTTCAAAAGATGTTAGTATTTCAATATGTAGACTTTATCTAGAAAGTCATATGATGGGGAAGTCTCTTTTTGACATTTGACATATCAAAAGAGAGCACAAGAGAATTTTTTGGAATTACTGCTCTGATTGTCAAGAGAAAAACACTCCTCTGAGCAGGGTACGACAGGAGTACCTCTAGCATTGACATAGCATAAGGACTCTGAGCCAGATCTTCTATAATCGAGTAGTTTTGGGCTGCCCTAGAATTAGGGTTGATGGTCAAGTGCTTTGCGGAGCCTTTCGGCATCCGAGGTATAGACTCAACAAAGGGCCTTTCAATATGGAGTGACTCTGAGGTATCAAAAGTAGACTTAGCCTTAGATAATTCTAATTCACCATAATCATGCAATCATGTAGCGACGTCGATATGCGAGCTCATTAGGAAGACATTTGATGAATTATCCCCTTCCTGGTTGCCCCCTGTGGGGGTACCAGCATTTGAATTCGCACCAGAAAGTAATTGTTGCACTTGGGGAAAGGGGTTAGTGAGAAGAACCTAGGAGCTAGAAGACCCTTGTTGCACTAATAAGCACTGAGCATCTTGGATATTAGGCCAGAGATGAGTCAAATGATCTCCACTGCATAACTTGCAGGGAAATTTCACCTTTTTCCTGGACTCTTTCTTACCCCCTCTGGCATCATTGTCGGGTTTGTTTGCATTCCCTTCCCATCCTAGTTCTTCTTCCTACCTCATCCTTTCTACTTTCCACCAGATTGTTGGTTTCCTTTGGGGTTAGAAGTTTGGACGATGTTCATAGACATAGATTGAGAGGGTGTAGATACAGACGGTGATGCCTGCATAGAGGAAGCAGTTTGTAAAGACAATTGCTGCAATTGATTGAACAGGTTAACCGTGTTAACATCAATTGATCCGATTAACCTGTCGGCATGGGGAACTGGTTTCGGTTTGGCTATATCCACCTTAGATCTATGAGCATTAGTTAGAATTTTTTGAAGAACCACAGACTGAGAATAGATTAGTTCTAACTGCTGGGCCTTGAAAATAGCCTGCTCTTCAATGAAAACACCGGAGAGGGACATGTCCTTAGAGATCTCAGGCTATAATGATTTAAGAAACCATTCAAGAAGGAATTCTTGTGGAATTTCAGCTTTCATGAGCCTCTTCCGTATCCTCCATTCCTAGATATGATCTGAAATGTGGGTTGCCTGATCCTATTCAAAATTAGCCAAAAGCTCAATTCTAGCATCATAACGGATAGGCAACTGGAAATGGTTTAAAAATACAGTAGCCAAATTGCCAAAAGAAGTGAAGGTGTCCCCTGGAAATTCTATGTACCACTTAGCTGCATTTCCAGTTGGGGTAAATTGAAATAATATCAACCTGATTGAATAGTCTATCAGGGAGTTGGATGAACACCATAAGTGGAAAGTGATTATGTGGTCTCCCGGATCCTCACCAGTCTTCCCCTCGAATTTTGGTATATCTAAGGGTAGTTTGGTTGGGACCGGAGGCCAAACCAGGTTATACCTAATTAGATCATTAGTCAACTTAAAGAGATTTGGCAAGTTTAACGTTGCCAAAAAAGGGAGTCATGGCAGACCCTGAGGATTCCACCTGGTGTGTGCGAAACCCCCAACGTTCTAAAAAGAATGGCCTGGATTTGTAAAGGCACCAGGTTGCAAGAAGTAACTCGTAGACCCAACTGAACCATAAGCGGCCCCTTATGGTCTAGAAAAAATTGGAGTTTGACTAACTCCTGTTGAAAAGCCCCTGTAACTAGTAAATTTTCTCCCTAAAGAAGTGTTAAAAGGAGCAGAGAGCCCCTGATAAGGATTCCATGCATTAGCATATGGAGAAAAATTTTGGAAATAATTGACATAGGAATACAACATATTCCCTTGTTATCCGAAATAAGATTAATTTCCAGCTCCTAACCCACTAACCACAGGGTTTGTCCAACTTTGAAATGGATTATAACTTTGACCTGTAAAGGAAAAATGCATTGATCCCATAGTTGGGTTTGAATGTGGTATATGACCACCCTTAAATGGGAAACCCTGAAAAGAAGTTGATCCACTCGCCATGGATGTGGAGGAAGCTAATGGAATACTTAATGGAACTGAAGGAATCGCGCTAATCGACATTCCAAAAGGGAAAAAACCAATGCCAAAGGTAATGGCTTGAGAACTTCCACTCGAAGATGGAATGGAAGTAGAACCAAATATAGTAGTAGTACTAGGAGTAACAGAAGGTATAGACATTGTTCCTCCTCCTTGTACAGATACAGGAGTCTGCATACTCGTGGCACTTGTCATGGATGCCATGCTTCTAGCAGTGGTCATCGAAGGAAAAGATCATTGTAAACCTGGGCTCAAAGGCCTGTTGGTCAGAGTTCCGACGTATAATAAAATGTTTGGATGATCAGGAGGAAGAGGAGAATTAGGAGCCACAATAGACTCTGAAAGCTCTTCAACCTCAATGTTATCTTCTGACTGGAAGAGGACTCAAGAAAGAACTAGAGTGTTCCTCTCTAACTCTCTACTTGTACCGGGTCTATCTTGTGAATCAATGACTCCAACCGGAGGATCAATCTTCGATGTGCCTACTGCTACTGGTTGAAAACCACTGGCAGTATTGCTCCTACACCTTCAAGGAGACGGATCAGGGCACGTAGGTGATAGCCCACGAAGTCTCCTAGATCGACGAGTTGGTCAATTAGCCACTTTGAATTATTTTTAAGAAATCTACTTAAAGACTCAAAAAAGTTTAAAGCTAGGCCAACTAGGAGCAGAGATCACTCTCTAAAAGTCCCTAAAGATACAAGAAATAAAACAACTTTCAAGTATTTCCACTCTGAGTGATTAGGACCAGACACCAAAATACAAGAAAGCCAAAATCAAGGGACCTCCGAAAATAGATTGGGGCAATTATGCCCTAGGCCTACTAGTGAAGGTACCATAAATAGTTATGTTGACCTCCAGACAACAACCTTTGTCAGTACAAGCACCCAAGCTTCACAAGGGTACCCTCCAGAAGTACTGTTGAACGTGATGCAATGCCAGCCTTAGATGCCACGGGATTCCCCTCCACAGACACCTATGCGATCCCTAGGAAAGGAAACTATGGATACCAAATCGTATCAAAATCCAGGAGGAACAGTCGTGAGGTGGGATCCAACAAGTAGGATAGGGGATACCTCTCCTCCTTATCTTCACTCTACATCGTGGTTAACTCCCAGTCACAGAGCTTTCCCGGTCTTTCTAATGATATTGGGTTTCACTCTTTGTTCAACTTCTAAGTTTTGTAATTTGTGCGGACTTGGAGAGTTAACTCTCCACTCACCTAATCCAAGGCCCTAATGAACCTAAACTTGTTGGTGTTTGCTAATGACAATAATAAAATTTCTAGTTCATTTTATTAATTGCTTGGTTCTATATAGTTGTTCTTTAAGTCAAGGGGAATTACGAAAGTCAAATTGATGATGTTTTTATGACGCAAAAGAAACCAATAGAAAACTAACTATATGAATGCAATCATTTTCTTCGATGAAGAGTGATTTCTACTTGGGTTCTACGAAAACCTATATATAAGCAAAATATTTTTCTTTTATTCTCTGAAACAATCCACACATACCCAAAAACTAAAAGGGACTAAGAATGCTTTAAAATGAAAACTAACCTAATGCAAGTCAAAATGATGATGCAAGATCCTAAACAACCCTCATAAGCAAATGAAATTCTTTATAGAGACAATAATCTAACTTAAAAATGAAGAGGACAAAAATTTGAACACAAATCTTTCTTCAAAGCAAGCATAAAAAATTGCAAAAGATCACAATTTTCTTTTCAACGATAAAACAAAAGAAACCGTAAACCAAAAGCTTAGGAAAAAGAAAAAAAAATCCACATTTTTGTGATTTTCTTTTAAGTAAACAAAAGCAACTTTTTGAGGTCACAAAAGTACTACTAAAACTCGAAAGATCAATAAATAAGCACAAGGAGTCTTTTAATCTTGCAAGTTATAAATTCGAAAATGAATGAAACTTGAACAAGAAGGACTACAAAATTGAACAAACTAATCCAAATAGCAGAGAAATATTTCGACAAACTGACAAAAATTCCGAGAAAGACATACTTTCAAACTTGTCAAAAAGACTCTCAAAAAAGCAAGAAAAGCAACTAGGCCACCAAACAAAGGAAAGCAAAGCAAGGGAACTTGAAATCCGAGCTGAAAACGAAATTGAAAACAATTTCCTATTATGGAAGACTAGAATAACCAAGAACTTCAAAACGAAGCCTTGAACCCAAGATATAAACTACAAACTTGCTTAAGAAGCAATCTTAGGCCAAATATTTTCAGTGAGAAGAAGATTTTGAAAAAGAAAGCTTGCAGGAAAATTGAGTTCTCTAGACAACAGATGACCATACAATAACATAAATCACCAGGCAGTAGACCTAACTGGGTAAAAATATTTGAAAAAACAATTCAAAAAATTGCATACGCGACTGTGTAAAGACACAGAAGCGTGCACACACGTTTCTAATACAGGAAACTCGCGTATACGTGAGTCTGCTTTAAAGAAACCTGTGTGTATATGCTACTGTAATCAAAGGAAACAACGTATACAAAGCTTAATTAGGGAAAAACAAAAATCAAGGTCTGATCAAGAAGATCAGACTTGATGCCTGGGACACTAATGGACCAAACAATATTGCAAAAGCAAGAAATCAAGAAACTGAACCCTGATTGAGAACAAACAACCCAAACCAGGAATAACAAGATTGTTATCCCCAATGGAGTCGCCAATTCTGTTGTGGGTGAGACCACCCTAGGGCTTTGGGTTGAGAACCCCAACATAGCAGAGGGCAAACCACAACAAGAAATGCTCAGGAAATCAACCTAAATGCTTATTCTACTGAACTGTGCAGGAGTGTCCTTACCCGAATGTCCTACGTTTGGGTAGATCTCGCAGGGTGAAAACCCTCAACTTCTCCTGATGTTCTTGAAACCTAAAAATTATTCAAATGGAACATATACAACAGTAGAAACATAAATCATGTTCATGATATTAACCTTAAATCATATAAATGAATGACCAATTATACATCAATATAAGATTCATAAATGAATTACAACATAACTTGATGCATAAACACATTTAATATCAGAAACAGAACAACATTCCTTTTATTGAAGTTAGCTACAAGTAAAGTGGAGAAATATAACCCGAGTCCTTCTCTGGCTCCAAGCGGAACCGTCCTCCAGATCCGTCCTTTCCCAGCCTTCAGCAATCTTCCTCCATCACCAATACAAGGATATCTCAAGCAAGATGAAGGATATCTATAACAAGGAAACAAGGGTTTCCTGAAGCTTTGGGGAGTGCAGGAGGCACATGGATTCATCAGACTCAATCAGGGATAATCTCACTATAGTATCAATATCTCATATCTTCTCCCTTAAGGCCTTCCAATGGAGGTTTATTTATACTTCTCCAAATTAGTTTTTTTAGTTGGGAAAAAGTTGGGCCATGAGCAATAGGAGGTGACTAACAAGTAAAACCCATGAACTCCGCCCGAAATTAAGGAAATTTAATTTTTTTAAGTGTTTTAACATATGTACATGGGTTAGGTATTTTCTGACCCATGTGTACACGCTTTTATCATATGGAAAAGTAGTGTATAGGGAATAAAACACTTTTTTTAGATTTTGGACCAAGTCTGGAAGGAAGGGTTTCCCTAGGCCATAATAAGAGCATCAGATCTACCAAGAGTGGTAAATGGTGCTGTAAAAATAAAGTGCCTAGGTATGATCAAGGATATGGTGGTCAATTTGGATCAAATCCCAACAAAAGGTATGGTAATGGATATTGTAGTGGTTGATATCCATGTAAGATTTGGTATGCTTTTCTCTAGGTTGTGGGGAATGAAACTTGGGGGTTCCATTAAACTATATTTATCCTATGCTACCATTCCTATGTTTGGTGGAGAAGAGCTTCGATTATACAATGAATGTAAATTCGTGAAGACAGTTACAAAGGAAAATTGTTCCAACAACGCCCCTGCGTATGGTAAAGAAAATGATTTTTCTTGTATGTTTTTAAAAGAAGATGATCAAATCTTGGGAGATACCTAGGTGGAATTTTATACTTAGCTAGGTAAAAAATTACCAGAACATGATAAGGTATGGAAATTGTATTTTGATGGTGCTTATTCTAGGGAAGGAAATGGGGCAGGTGTGTTATTGGTATCTCCAGGAGGTATCTTGATCCCTCTCTCTTTCAAACTAGAGTTTGAGGCCACGAATAATGTAGTTGAATATGAAGCTTTGTTGTTGGGGCTACAAGCTGCCAAAAACCTTAACATTGGTTGCTTGACTATGTTTGGGGACTCATAATTGGTGGTGAAGCAAGTAAAGAACTAATGTCAAACAAAACACCCAAGATTGAAGTCTTACAAGAATGAAGTATGGGATTTGGTTGAATTTTTTTTCTTAGCCTTCAACATTCAGTTCTTTCCCAGAGAATGAAATAGGATGGTTGACTCTTTGGCAATTGCTGCTAGTAATTTCAAACCCCCTCAAAACCCATTGCTTAGATACAATGTTGAGGTCAGGTACATGCCTTCAGTACCAGATAATGTAAAGCATTGGCAGGTGTTTGAAGATGAGGAGTATATCAAACACTTTATGGAGGTTATTGGGGAGTTCTCAAACTCAGTGATTGATTAGGAGAACAGGGAGATAACAAATGAATAACAGGTTAATTTTATGGAGGATTCTATTTCATATCATAAAATCTTGCAACTAAAGGGAAATACTATCCCCAGATGGTAGGTTCCATTGGAAAAGTTATTCAACTTAAATGATGTGGCTGCTAGGCAAACTGAACAACAACCTAAGGAAGATGTGGAAGATTATAACACTGGCACAAAATATGACCCTAGAGTAATCATGCTAGCTAAAGGAGTTCTTGGAGAATAAAACAAAGATATCTGAACCTTTTTAAGGAATATATGGATGTGTTTTCTCGGTCATATGATGACCTAAAAACTTTTGACAATAGTGTCATACAACACAAAATTCCCTTAAAAATGGAGTAAATCCATATAAGTAGAAGCTCAAGTAGATAAATCCTATGTTACTGCCATCAATTGAAAGGGAGGTGAAGAAACCATTATCGGCTAAGATCATTATGCCTTTGAGGTATTTGAATTGGGTAGTAAATTTAGTTCCAGTTAGAAAGAAAAATGTAGAAATATGGCTATGTATTGATGTTAGAAATATGAATAAGGCCTCACTAAAAGATAACTACCCTTTGCCCAAAATGGACTACTTTCTACAAAAAGTAGTAGGGTCCGCCCAAATGTCCATGATGGATGGTTTCAAGGATAATTTTAGGGGCGAATGTTCGCCCTTTGGCAAAATTAAGGGGTTTTAAATTTTTAGTGGGCGAATATTTTGTATCATAGTACATTTTTACAAATCACCTCAAATAGCCCACCTTATTTTAAGGGAGAGGGTAAAAAAGGTAAATTTAGCCCTTGAAATTAGGACTTACAACCTTCCTTTCGCCCATTTTCAAGAATAGGTTTTATTTAAGTGAATCCATTCGCCCATTTTCAAGAATAGGTTTTATTTAAGTGAATCCTATGGGCCAAATACCATATTTATAAAAGAGGTATGGTAAATTAATAAAAATATAAATAAATGAGAGGTATGGTAAATAAATAAAACATTTTTTATATTTACTCCATAATTCACCTTATATACATGTAAGGGTGTAAACAAATAAAAATATAAGTAAAGTAGAGGTATGGTAAATAAATAAAACGTCTTTTTATACTTACTCAAAAGGTATGGTAAATAAATAAAAATATAAATAAACTAGACGTATCGTAAATAAATAAAACCTCTTTTTATATTTAGTCCATAACCCTCGTTCTATTTATGAAGGCTCAAGAAAGAGGTTTTATTTAAGTGAATCCTATGGGCCAAATACCATATTTGTAAAAGAGGTATGGTAAATTAATAAAAATATAAATAAATGAAAGGTATGGTAAACAAATAAAACATTTTTTTATATTTACTCCATAAGTCACCTTATATTTACGAACACTCAAAAAATGGGTTATATTTAGGTGAAACCTATGGCCAAAATACTATGGGACAAATACCATGGACTAGATTGTTATTAATACCATGCAAAAAACCATTATTAACCCTAATATTAGAATTAATAAAAATAAAAATGGCACATGGTATTGACCCATGGTATTCACCAAAATGGCACATGGTATTGACCCATGGTATTCACCTGGAATGTAGCCTATTTAAATGGGGGAATTAAACCAGCATGTAGCCTATGCTAAGATTCACTAGGACTTTACAAAGTTTTATTATTTAGTGAAAGACTCGCCAAGATCTTACAAAATTTTATAATTGAGGAAAATATTCGCCATGCCTGGTGAGAGATTCGCCAAAAAATTATATATACATATTATATTATTGATAGAATCGCCTTCCACTTTTCCTATATACCATGGAGATTCGCCCATTTATTATATTTATAAATTTAGGGGGGGTTCTTAAAATTTTCCCTGGATGGTTTCTCTGGATACAATCAGGTCACTGTATACCCTGGGGATTAGAAGAAGACAACTTTTACAATGCCATGGGGAACATTTATGTATTTCTGAATGCATTTTGGCCTCATTAATGCTGGAGCTACTTTCCAAAGAACAATGGATATAGATTCATTGGAGAAAGGGATAAATTTGTAGTGATTTACCTAGATGACATCACTATTTTTTCCAAAACATATGAGGAACACATTAAACAATTGCAGCTCACCTTTGAAAAATGCAGAAGGCATGGCCTATCTTTAAACCCCAAGAAATCACAGTTTGCTTTCAGTGAAGGAAAACTATTGGGCCACATTATGGCGAAGGAAGGAGGGAAGATTGATCCCAAAAGGGTGGAAGCTATTAACAATATTCCATTACCAAGGAATAGGAAAGAAATCTAGGTTTTCTAGGGCAGAATCAACTTTTAAGAAGCTTTATACCAAATTATGTTAGAATTGTCAAAGAGATCACATAGATGTTGAAGAAGGAAAGGGAAGTAAAGTGGACTATAGAAGCCACGGAAACATTCTCTAGAATTAAAAAATATTTTGTAAAAGCCTTAGTCTTAGCTAGACTAGATTATCATAATCGATTCCTCATTTTCTCTTTTGTTTCTCCTAACACGGTGGCAATTATTTTATTGCACAAAATAATGAAGGACAAGAGAAACTAATTTCATTTTTCAGTTAGGTGTTACGAGATGTTGAGTTAAAATACAATATTTTAGAAAAATAGGCTTATTCCTTGGTCAAATCACTAAATTCCTTTTGAATTTATGTCTCGAAGTTGAATATAACAACTTATGTTCCTACAACTGATGTGAAGGATATCCTTGTGCAGGGTGATAGTAAATGCAAGAGAGGTAAGTGGATTTCCAAGATACAGGAATATGATATGGACATCATACCCACCAAGTTGATCAAGGGGAAGGGATTAGCTAAAATATTGTCTGAGGCTAACTGCCAAGCCTTGGGAATAAATCTATTGGTAAACATGGAAGAAGGAAGTAAAGGAGAAGAGGAGTAGGGAAACACTACAACTTCAACACACACAAAATTAAATGAAGTACCTTGTTTCACATTGGTATAAACATATTATTCATTATTTACTTTTTCTGAGTTTCCCATTGAATTTTGACAAAATCAAATACAGGGCCTTTAGGTAGCAATCTAAAAAAAATGTTATCTCAAATATCCAGCTGTATTGGAGGGACCCTGTAGGTATTTTATTGTTATGTTTGGTGGAAGAGGAGATTCCCAAGGTGATTGATGAATTCCACAACTGTGTTTGTGGGGGACATTACCGATGGAGAGGCACAACACATAAGATTCTCAAAGTTGGTTTCTATTGGCTAAAATTATTCAGTGAATTTCATACTTATGTTAGGGCCTATGGGAAATGTCATATCTTTGCATAAAAACAGAGGTTGGAACCCTTCCCCTTGATCTCAATCTTTGTAGAAGATCCTTTCAGACAATGGGGGCTAAACTTCATTGGATAAATAAATCTACCATCCAGTGGTAAGAACAAATGGATACTCGCATCCACATATTATTTCAAAAAATGGGTGGAAGCCATCCCAACTAGGAATGCAACTGATGTAGTGGTCATAAAGTTTATAGAGAAGAATATCCTTGCTATATTCGGCTATCTAAGGAAGATTATGAATGATAATACTCAGGTACATAAGTCATTCAATTTTATTAATTTAACATCATAATAGGCCGCTCCACCACCTACTATCCACATGGAAATGGATTGGATGAATCCTAAAAAAAAAATCTAGTGAGGATTCTCAAGAAGACCATCAGAAAAACTGGGACTCACAATTGAAGTTTGCTTTATGGGCCAACAGAGTTACCACAAAGAGGTCAACAAGGAAGTATCCTTTTGACTTGGTGTATGGAAAAGCTTCCATTTTCCTTTTTCAACTAGCCATGCCAATGGCTAAAATTCTACAAGATGTTGAGGAGGAGCTCAATTCTCTAACCAAAAGAATAAATGAGTTTGTTGAACTACAAGAAAATAGAGAGAAGGTTACTCAGAATTTGATCAAATATCAAGAAAAGATGAAATCCATTTTTGATATAAATGAAAGGGAAAAATCCTTATAGCTAGGAGATTTTGTACTCAGATGGGATGTTAGGAGAGAAGATAAGGGAAAGCATGGGAAGTTTGATCCTTTGTGGTTTGGGCCTTTCAAGAGATCTGAGGTAAATGGAAAAAACACCTTCTTACTGGAAAATTTGGATGGTGAGGTGCTTGAACTTCCTATGAATGGGTAGTTTCTCAAACTCTATTTTCAGCATTAAGGAGGTCCATTTTCGCCCATTGTACATACCAGTAATGCTTTAAGTTCTTACTGGTTCTATTTTTTTTTCATGTATTTGAATAAAATGACTCCATGCTCAATGGATAGAAGGAACTAATATGCATGTTCTCGGCACCTTGCTAGCAAGGCACTGTCCCCAATTGGAGCTGATGTTGTTACATGTCATACACTCTTACTGGTTATGACAAATGGTCCTATTTCCCATTCCTAGTACAAAAAAGGATGGGCACAATCTTGGATAGCCAAAGGAAGAGCCAAAATCCGAAATCCAAAGGAAAAGCCAAAAAAGGACGACCAAAATAAAAAATATAAAGGAAGAGATGAAAATTGAGAGGCAATGAAAGGACTAACAGAAAGGCATATCAGGACTTTGGGATTTCGGAGGTCAGAACATAAGAGACCTCGATGTTCTATTTAAAAATGTGGACCCAAAATTGCATATTAGATCCTCAACATTTTGGAACTTGATATCGGAAGGAGAAGACTTTGGAGAAGGCGTGGCAGTGATGATGTTAGTATGACATCATTTTAGAGGTTGGTATTTCGGAGGATGGAGTTTTCGTAACTCTTGTCAAATTTGTTTGATGAAAGTTTCGATCCGATGAAGGGGGATTCAATGTGGAGTATAATTTTGTCATGGAGACCCAAAATAACCAAGGGCATAGAGAGGGTCAAGCTCCTAAGTGCTACAAAGAATATGCTACAAATAATATTGGAGAGAGGAGGCATCCAAACTCTGTTTTTAGTTCCAAATTGAAGAACTTCCGATGAAAGAAGCTCTGACGAGGAAATGCACTTGGTTGCAAGCATTCAAAAGAACCAAGGGAAAGTGCAAGGGTGGAAAAAGAGAAAACACAGAAGGAATACACTTTGATTAAAGTTCTAGCAGGTCCTGGGGTGGATCATCATTCATCTCCGCCTGACCGACCCCTAGAGACACTTCGGGGGGTAACTTGTGTGACAATAATGTGGTCGTTACCCCCCGAACTCAAAAAGTCAACGAGGCAGTGTAACAACCCTCGTTAAAATTCCATGTAAAAATATATAAGACCATGGTCATGGGACACGTATTCCAAGCTGAATGGTGGGAAAAGCATCCTAGTGGGTGTTCATTTGGTTTATTATGGCTAAGGAAATTGGCAAAGGTAGTGGTAAAGGCTTTGGAAAGGCAAAATGACATTTTGGCACATTTATTTATGAAAATACTAGAAATTAGGAGAAAAGGAAGGTGAAAGGTCACAAGTTTCATGTGAGGAGTAAAATGAAGTAAAATAATGGAAAATGTAGAAATAGAGGCCTCATTGATAAAAAGACTTATGAGGATCAGTTGGCAAGTTTTGCTCGGGTTTTTCATTGGGTCAAGAAAGGCAAAGAAGACAAGATGAAGGAAGGAGCAAGAAAGCAAGAGTAGGATCAAGTAGCTACAACATGATTCTTTGCAGGCACCAATTATGTGTGTTTTCCATGCTATATTTGGAATGCATGGTATTGCATGCAGTTTTTTGTTGTTATGGCATGAGTTTTTCCAGGTGTGACAGTGTTTTTAGCCTAGCATTGCCATTTCCAGATAACCATGGTGTGATGGGGTTATCATGTTTTGGTTAAGATGGATTGCCGATGGATTCGAAGCTGAGTGAGGTGGATCTCTGAAAGAAAGAACACATGGCCTAGTGATCCCTAGATCAAACTATGGATTGTGGTAAAGCCACTGGCCTAGTGACCTTGAACCAAACTGTGGGTTGCGGTAAAGCCAGGTATTGTTTTCCTTGGTGGGCCTAGGAATCCTTGACCGGTTACTGGTGAGATATACAGTAAATCAGTGGTTGCCCTTGATTAGGCCTATGAATCCTTTTTTGTGAATGGCAAGATATATGGTAAATCCTAGAGGGCGGTGTCTCGATTTAGGGCCTAGTGATCCCCAGATCGGACTATGGATTGCAGTAAGGCTTGAGAGACTAGGAGACAAGAAAATTACTCATGGTGTAGGTGGATAAATCTAGTGGAATCCATGCTTGTTTTTGCCTAGTGATATGGTGGAGATCATGGTAAAGCCTGTTATTACATGTTTATTGTGTTGGCCTAGTGATCCGATGTGGATTACGGTAAAGCTTTGTTTTTATTGATTAGGGTGAGGTGGTTTAGCCTTGGGATGCCCTGGTTGGTTCTTTTGGTTTGAGTCTCAAATTCATGCTTGGAATATGGTACTAGGGTGAATGGATGAAGAGAAAATTGGCTCAGCCATTCTATGGTCAGGTGGAACGTGGTAGTCCCATCCCGGGTTGGATTATTCATTCATTAATAAGAGGTTCTCTCCTTGATATCTTATGTATAAATGTATTGGTTTATATGTGGATTTTATGGATGATGTATCCTTGATATTTCTATTGTTATTATGTTTTTTTATAAGCATCTATTATGACAGTGATGATGTATTTATTTCCTCATGTTTTGATTTGTAAATGAATGAACAATGTATCTATGGCCTAATACATGAAATTACGACTAATGATATAAGGGAGCAATGCTTCTTAGAAATTCTCAGATAAGTATGAGACCCCTATGCTTAAGTCAGTTGTTTACACTTGTATATTACATATTTGTGATACATTTGACGAAATTCATGTCATGGCTAGTAGGGGTCTAGTCAAGGGCTTGTTCAAGTAATTTCATTTGCATCATCATTATCTTGTTATATTTCTATTTTGAAGGTGTCATTTCATTCTGGGCAATGACCTGGGCTATGGGCCCGAAAAAGTGGCTCAAATTCCAAGGATGTTGGCACATCACTGAGAAAAATAGTCCCTAGAAGCTGGCATGCCATGTTGTGGGAGTTTCCAGAGCCCTCTGGACGCTGTGATGCCCATAACACTGGAGAGTTCGGGGGTTAATGGGTCAAAAAACTCAGTGGAACTCAAAGGCTGGTTACCTGAGAGGTGGGGCTGGTTCCTAAGAGTCTTGTTGTTGTTGTTGTGGAAGGTTTTTATGTTGTGTTTCCATCGATTCCACTTCCTTAAGGTCACATAGGACGTTAAATCCCATCATAGTAGCCTCTCATCGCATGTTTACCCCGGTTGACCAGTTACTTGGGTAGATGCAGGAGGAGAGTGTTACAGAGTGGTATAAGAGTGGATTGTGCTATCTTTGGGTCATATTTAATACCACAGGGTGGTATCAAAGCATGGTTCACCCCTTGGATTGGATGGGTAGTGTGTTTGTCATGCATTCATGTCAGTTGCATATGTGTTCCTTATGCTTGTAGTATGTATGCTTGTTGCATTTGCATGGTGTTGATCATGGTTGTAGTGATGTCACCATGTGAAGATTCATGGTGTTGTTGTGGGATGTGTCATCATGTGTATGGTTGTATATGCATTTGTTATATGTATCAATGTATAAATGTTGTTATGCATGCATTTTCATGGTGAAGTTTGTAGTGCATAAGGTCATTGTATGTAATTAGGTCATCATGATGATATTGTATGTTATGACACTAATGTGTTCGCTGAGATAGAGTAGGAGATGCATATCATTAAAGTGAAGTTGCAACATTGGACCTCGAGGCAAGAGCATGTCATCATACAGGTTTGTATGTTGGGCATGCAGGTATGTAGGTTAAGGATTGTTATATGCATTATGGTTATGTATATGCCTTTCATTCTATTGATGTTATGGTTACATACATGATAGATGCTAGTTTATTAGTGTAGTCATATGCACATGTGTCGGATAGTCATGAATGATAGTAACCTGTGGTGGTATGCATTGTTATTGTTGTTTTAAATTAGATAACTTGATGATTATGTTATATATTGTTGATGAGTATGTTATAGGTTAACTTCTTGTTTTATGTTAGTTAACTTGATGATTATGTTATATGTTGTTGATGAGCATGTTATATGTTAACTTGTTGTTGTTATATGTTAGTTAACTTGATGATTAGAGCTATAGCATTAATATCTTGATGTTATATGTATCATACTAAGTTGGATTGGTTTATGCAAATGGTTAGGGTTATGACATTCAGGTATGAGCCAAAATGATGTGATATTATGTCACACTAATCTATACTGACTGTGCAGATGTGATTATTATGTATGAATGAAAATTATTTATGAGTTTTGATGTGAACATGTTAGCTAGTAATGTTATGGACATCATGACCTTATTTATGTTTGAGTTGATATGTTGTGAAGTTATATCATGCTAATCTAGATTTATTGTGTAGACAAGATAGCCTCCCCTGAGATACCTCAAGGTATGAGTTTTCTTATGTCGTATACTTGGTGCTTGATTGTTTGATTATGTCGCCTATTTGGTGTTTGAGTGTCTGAGTATGTATTCTAGTTGAATTATATAAAATGGTATGTTTACAATCCGTTTGAATGTTTGATTAATTTCATGATATGAGTATGTGTTCAAATGATATTTTTTTAATATGATTGTACTAACACATGTGTTGAGACAGTTGATATGTACTTGAGTGTAGTAGGTGACAGTTGCAGCATTATGTCTAATGACTATGAGTTTACTATGGATTATGGCATGATTGATAATATTGGTAAAGGTTTATTTCAAATTGATAGATATGATTATCTTGATATTTGGAACATGTGGTTGACATGTGTAAAAAGTTGCAGGAAACATGCTTTGTATTAGCATGCGTGACAAGGTAACAATTGATGTGTGACAAGGTAATAATTGATGTGTTTATAACTAAAATTTGGGTGATGTGACAGTACATAGTAAGCCTCTATTGAAACAAGGTAAAAAGGTAAAAGAAATGAATTGGGAAAGAATTCATTTGGCTATGTTTGGAAACCCTAATTCCAAACAAATGAGTGCTTTGCATACAGGAAGTCTTAACCTTAATCTTGTCTAACATTATGTGGATATGTGTTATATTCATGAACATGTATTTGACAGGTATATTAGCTAGTTATAGGTGGATCTGTCAAGGGAATTAGAGTCCCTTGAGACATGGCACAAATGTGTTCAATTACAAGACGACGTGCTTGGCACAACAAGGTAAGGTAACTGGTGTATTGTTATGTTTATTTATGTGCTAACCGTTATGTGTTGATGGTATTATGATGCAAGGGGTTGCATGGAAAGGAGACTGCAATGAAATATTGGAGAAGGATTAGGTTGAGTTTTCCTTTGGAAGCATTGGGAACCATGGGGATTGAGTCATGGTGTTTGTTATCAGTCTTGTGCTTTTCATATTTTTGTGATTTTTTGTGATTGATTGTGTTTTTGTTTGCTTCTTGTGCATGGCCATGCCACTTTGGTTGTGTTGTCATATTGTTGTTGTTTTTCCATGGTTTTCTTATTGTTTTATTCTCAGTATTGCCTTTATTGTTTTGAGAGTCTTAGGAATTAGTTGGGAAATAGGAAATTTAGTGGATCTCAGGGAGAGCCGAATGAAATCCAATAGGTAATATGAGACCCAAATGAAACTCGGTGCATGAGTAAGGGAAGCTGAAAGTAAGAATATGACAATCGGTTGGATTGGTTCAGTCCATTGGTGTAAATGGACAGTGGTAGAATAGTCATGAGAAAGGTAATCAGGAAAGATAAGGTAAATATATTTGAGTCATTAGATTCCTTAGCTATGTTGGGAATCGTTGCTCTCAGTGTTGTGCAAGTTGTGCATAGATAAAGTAGTTTCTCTTAACCTTAACCTTATGATGTATAGTAATTATGTTGTAATCATGATGATGTTGATGTCTATATATGTATACATGTATGTATGTCATGTCTGACAGGGTCATCATGGATCATGATTATTAATGCTAATAATTATATGTATATATATGTATGTATGCATGTCATTGTTTGACAGATTGTTTAATGCCAATATTTATATGTATATATATGTATGTATGTATGTATGTAGTTGTCTAAAAGGGTCATTAAGAATTATTCTTGTGGAGGAATAATTGCTTATGCATGTGAATGACATGAAGAGGTTCATGGTTTATGAGGAATCAAGTGCGAAGAGTAGTCATGACAAATATATGAGGTTAGTATAATGTGTTTATGATTTGATATTATGTGATCATATTATGTTTATGTTATGGACAGGCTATACTAAGGGATACATCAACGAAATGAAAGAAGTGCGGTTGGCAGCACGCTGGGACAACCATGGATAAGACACTAGAAACAAGGTTGCTTGGTAGAGACAGTGTGGTTTTCGATGTGTGGTACTATTGTTGTGTGTATTTTGTATATATTATACATGTTTCATATGTGATGTTGTGTGCATGTGGTGTTGTGTATATATAGTGTGTGTACATGTTGTTTATGGAATGTTATGTACAGGCTGGTACAGATAGTGTTTTGTGAATATTGCATATGCAGTGCTAGGTATAGATGGTGCTATGTACATGTTGTATATGTGGTTTTGTGTACATATTGTATTGTGTGCATGATGGATATGCGGTGTTGTGTGCATATGGTGTTGTGCGCATGTTGGATATGAAGTGTTATGTACATATGGTGCTATGTACATGTTGTATATGTGGTGCTATGTACAT
Organism: Pinus tabuliformis; assembly: GCA_031772625.1. Lineage (NCBI taxonomy): Eukaryota > Viridiplantae > Streptophyta > Pinopsida > Pinales > Pinaceae > Pinus > Pinus tabuliformis. Next base: position 1,481,978,138 of record CM062816.1, read on the forward strand.
GTTGTATATGTAGTGCTATGTACATATGTTGTTGTGTGCATGTTGTGCATGTTGTGCATGTGGTGTTATGTACATGCCATACATGTGGTGTTGTGTGAAGGTAGTGTTGTGTACATGTTGTGCATGTGGTGTTGTGTACATGTGGTATTGTGTACACATTGTACAAGTGGTGTGGTGTATGTGTGGTGTTGTGTACACGTTGTGCAGGTGGTGTCGTGTACATGTGATCTCGTGTACACGTTGTGCAAGTGGTACTATGTACATATTGTACATGTGGCACTAGTGTACATGTGGTATTATGTGCATGTCGTACATGTTTTGTTGCAGGCATGTGGTATTGTGTATGTGCATTGTGTAATCGTGGTATTGTGACATGTGTATTCATTGTGTTGTACAATGTGTATGTATATTTATTGTGTTGTACGATGTGTATGTATATGTATTGTGTTTTACATATGGTGGAAGTGTATGTATTGTGTGGTGGTGTACACCAGATGTAGGCATATGTATTGTGTTGAGTTATACACTGAATGTAGGTGTATGTGTGGTATGTCATGTGTAGGTGCATGTATTTCATGGTGTTGTATGTCGTGTGTGGTTGTATGTGTGTGATGCACACTATGTGTATGTGCACATGGTTGAGGAAAAACCATTGGGTGTTTGTCAGGTGTGGCAACTGATCTGGTGTGAGTACGGAATAAGGACCAAGGTAGAAGTTAAGGATTGATTAAAGGATAATTATCAGTATTTTATTTAAATTTTATTATGCATGTGATTCATGATTCTAGTTTATGCATGTGATTCATGATTTTGATCTATGATGGTTTTGTTTTGAGCTAACCTGATCTGATATGTTTATACATGATGATTTGGCCAAAGATGCTAGTTTGACTTGTTGTGATAGGAATCAAACATAATTTCAAGTGTACCTTGTTGACGGGCCACCAATGAGGTTTGATGTGAATTTATTTCAATTTATTTTAAATATAATAGAAGTTATGTGTTTGGTACATGAAGCATAGAAATGTCTTATTGGGTGGTTAAAACTGACTGCAAGAATTAGCAACAACAGTGAAAGAAATTGGAACATGTAGCAGTGTGCTGGTAAAGCACTTCAGGAGTAGGGCCATTGAGGGACATTGTTTCCCAATAGTGTCCATTGATTTCCTTGAGTATTCTATGACCGGTATGATGGTTTTGAGGTAGGTATATGCCTTGGTTATTGACCTTCCAAAGCGAGTAAACCTTGCCAAGGTATGGATCACTCGGGATAGGGGATTTCGAGGAACGTGGAAGGTGAGTGACTGCACGAAAGGGGTGACCGTATTGCTCGAGGGATTGTGTAGCAGAGAAGGGAAGGTCGAGGATGGATTAGTTTTGGTCATTAGAATTTCCAGATGGAATTAGATGCACATTGGAAGTGCACCCTAGAACAATGAGTCATTAACTGTTCACTGAGAGAATAAGTGGCTCGAGATTATAACGTTGGACATTGGATGCAGATTTTACCTTGTAGTGGATTCTAAACTTCCTGGGAAGGAGGTGAATCCTAGTATTACTTTGAGGGTGGAGGTGTGAGAAAATGTGCATGTGTGTATATGTGGTTATTATTGTAAATACCGTAATGAGTTGTGTTATAAATCTCCAGTAAACGGTATGGTTGTCATGTTTTAGTAGATGGTCATTATAAATACTGCAACGAGCTATGTTATAAAGCTCCATGGGTTGTATTTTTTGTTTTCAGCACTATTATTGGTTATAGGTGTCATTGAACACCGAGGATGGTTTTCCCCCAAGGGAGAGGGTTTTGTAACAACCCTGGTTAAAAATCCATGTAAAAATATATAAGACCACGGTCATGGGACACATATTCCAAGCTAAATGGTGGGAAAAACATCCTAGTGGGTGTTCATTTGGTTTATTATGGCTAAGGAAATTGGCAAAGGCAATGGAAAAGGCTTTCGAAAGGAAAAATGGCATTTTGGCACATTTATTTATGAAAATAATGGAAATTAGGAGAAAAGGAAGGTTAAAGGTCACAGGTTGCATGTGAGGAGGAAAATGAAGGACAATCATGGAAAATGAAGAAAATAGAGGCCTCATTGATAAGAAGGCTTCTGAGGATCAGTTGACAAGTTTTGCTCAAGTTTTGCATTAGATCAAAAAAGGAAAATAAGGCAAGAGGAAGGAAGGAGCAAGCAAGGAAGAGCGGGATCAAGCAATTACAACAAGATTCTTTGTAGGTTTCAGTTTGCATGTGTGTTTTCCTTACTATATTTGGCATGCATGGTATTGCATGTGGTTCTTTGCTAATATGGCATGGGCTTTTCCAAGCGTAATAGTTTTTTCAGCCTAGCTTTTCCATTTCCGGATAGCTATGGTGTGATGGGGTTATCATGTTTTGGTTGAGCTGGATTGTAGGATGGATTCAAAGCTGAGTGAGGTGGATCTCTGAAAGAAAGAACATATGGCTTAGTGATCCATGGATCATACTGTGGATTGTGGTAAAGCCACTGGCCTAGTGAACCCTGAACTAGACTGTGGGTTGTGGTAAAGCCAGGTATTGTGTGCCTCAGTGGGCCTAGGAATCCTCGACCAGTTAATGGCAGGATATATGATAAATCCTAGATGTGGTTTCCCTTGATTAGGCCTAGGAATCCTTTCCAATGAATGGTGGGATATACAGTAAATCCTAGAGGGTGGTGTCTCGGTTTAGGGCCTAGTGTATTAGGGGGGTTTTGAGGTCTAAAATAGGACTCCTAAGGAAATTATAAAATAATCATGGAAATAATAAAATAACATTTGATTATAACATCAAATTTTAGAGGAAAAAAAGAAAAAACTATTTTTTCAACTCGTATTTTCAACTTATCTCCCTATTAGTCTACTCAAATTTCGAGCGACAACACTCGTTGGATGCATAATTTGATTCCTCATCCAAGGAGTACCATGTTGCAAACTTTCGATGGACCCTGGTACATGAAAAATGAGAAATACATGAAAAATGTGATTGTTGTTAGAGTTGGTCTGGTCATCCCTCCATCAGAGATCAAAACTCTTTTTGCATTTCATTTTTATGTGTCCCATCTTGCTCGATCAGTTGCATTCCGTTAGGAGCATGCCATAAATCTGTTGGTAGGGCTTCTGTCATTCATCCCCATCATGCTTTGCACTGCTGGCTCAAGTCTGTTCATCAAAATCAAGTCTTAAAAGTCATTTGCAGTCCTGTTTCAGTTTCTAGGTCATAATAGTTATTTTAGTCATTAGGTCTAGGGTTAGTCAAGCTGTGTCTTCACAATGTCTAATAAAGCCAGCAGGCCTGAGGGAGGTTCTTAATAAGTTGTTATTTCAAATATTTTTATCGTCATACGGATGGATTATGACTTTTCTTCAAAACTCTGTTTTGAAGACAAGTCGACATTTTGTTTTTGTAATAATTTTCCAAAATTTTCAGTTCTTGAAATCTTTAGGCGTAGCCCTGGTCTCCTTTGCCAAATCCCATGTCAGCTATTCCTACAAAAAATTTCCAAGAATTTCATCATTTCAAACAAAAAATCGAGGAAACAAAAAGACAGAGTTGTATTAATTGTGAAAAAGTGCCAATTTCAAAACATTACAAAAATGGGATTTGAAGAACCAAAAATCAAATCAATGTCTTTATAAAGGTTTTTCCATGAAGATCAATGTCATTCTGCATGCCAAGGTCAAAGAGAAGCATTTCAAAGTGAATTGGATGAGCAAGTGCATGTTTTGGGGTGAAATTGTTCGCAACTAGCCGGCGCGGTGCACAGAACAGGTGGCGCGGCGCACTGGGAGAAATTGCCCAATGTTATTCTGAACCGGCGCGACACACTGGGTTCTTGGCACGGCGCATACAGTCCACAACCCGAATTTTCTTGAAATTTCGCCAATTTGCTCATAAACTTGCGTGGATTTTCCAGGTAGGGTTGCTATTTTGATATTTCATCCAGTTTTGTGATTAGTGATGGTGGTTTATGGATGACAATGGGTGAACACATATATCAAACCCTCCTTCTATAAACATAAGCAAACTTGCCGCCAAGGTTTCAGAACTCACCGTTTTGCCACCAAAATCATTTCTCCTTCCCATTGTTCCCTTGTCTTCACCAATCCTAAATTCCCTATCACCTAAGTTCATTATTCCCTTCTCCTACATGCTCTGACCAAAATCCTCCAACCTCACACCTCAAACCCTATACAATAATCCCAAACCCTAAACCCTATTCCCATACATAAATCCCTCAAACCCTCTCCCATATTTCCCTATCAAATTTCTCCCAATAATTCCCATTCCTCACTATTATTTCCCCTCCCTAACAGTCCTTGTTGCATTTGTTTTCCCCTTGGTGGCAGAATCCAACAGTATTGCATTACAATACATCAGTTTCATACATTATTAAAGAGCAGTCCAAGCACAGTTCATATACAACAACATCTTTTCTTCAAGGTTTTTTGTACAACAGTGATGGCATCTGAGCATTCATCGGACTATGAAGTTGAAACCCAAAGTGACTCACCCTTGGAAGAACAGGCACCCCAGAGGCCTCATAAAGGTGGCAGACATGTTAGGGAAGAACCGACCACCCTTACAGAATTGCTGGCCTGCCCTCTTGCCATGTTTTGTTTTCATCGTCAGTCATGCTATGAGTTTTGTCAAAAGGTGGCTAGTGTTCAATTTCATCATGAGTTGGCTCGTCTTTTTGTGCTGCACTTGCATGGAGATCAAGCTATCTTAGCTGGTGTAACCTTCACACTTACACCAGAATCGGTCTCATTAGCAACCGGTATACCGAACATTGGTGAACCATGGCACAAGAAACAGAAGATTAACCGGCAGCATTATGAGCCATACATTAAAACTAGTTTCTTGAGTCAGCTCAAGAGAGTGTTCCCGTTCCAATATCTCAAAGATGAATATGCTCCACTAATGAAGTTGATCATGAAATATTTCAGCTGTGAGGGACGGTTCTCTTGTTTATATGCTTATCACATCAGGTTGCTCATGCATTTCACCAGGGTACGGATGATGCACATTCCGTATTTCATTTGCCGGAACATAGAGAGGATGACCACCTTTATGCAGCATAAAACCCCTCAGCAGCAACTTAACAGTGTATATCATTTTTCTCTTATTAAGATTTTGGTGGTTCATCAGCTTGGAGTACAGGGCATCACTTGGGATGATTTCATCTCTTGTGACTTCTTCAGAGCTTCACAGGGATTATCAGAGGTTAAGCATGAAGGTGGACCTTCTCATTAGTATGAGCGCCATGAGACCGCTAGTGTGCTGGTATTCATCACATATCAGAGAGGCACCAGACATTTGTTTGCAGCAGCAAAGCGAGTGTTATCTCCACCCAGGGTGGAAGGGGCCTCGCTTCCTCCATCAGCATCACAGGTACATGACAAAGGAAAGAGGCCAATGCAGGATGAGGGGCCTTCAGGTGAAAGAGAGACAGACTTCATTCTCATTCATGATGATGATACAGATACGGGCCCACGAAGTGCCAAGCTTAGGGAGATCATCCAGGAGCAGCAAACAGAGATCCAAGCCTTATCCCTTGACTTGGAGAAAGCTAAGTGGACCATAAAGTACTTGGAGTAGAGGAACAAATAGCTTGAGGATCGGCAAGCAATCATGGAGCTACAAAACATTCGCGAGAATCGCCAGGCTGCACAAAGGAGAAGAGTTGAGCTCACGTCATTGGAGCAAGAGATTAATGAGGATCGGGAGGCCAATCAACAGCCAAGGCCGACAAGGACCATGCTTTGCTGAGACACATGGATTTCCAATACATGGCACGAAACAAGGTGTGCAAGGCCCGAATTAGGAATTTGAAGGCAAAATTGAGGAAGGCAATAAGGAATCAAAAGAGGCAAAGGGAGCTCGATCGTCTTAAAATATTGGCTAAAGCCTCTTTAGCTTAGCATAACACTTAATGAAGAAGCTCCAGCCCAATTTCAAGAAATTTGGGGCATTTTTGGTATTTTTGCAAATTTTTGTACAAAAAACAGGGTTTTTCTCCCTGTGCGCCGCGCCACGTGACGCGCGCTTATGATAGGAGGCTCCAAATGCAAAAAAAATTATATTTTTGGATTTTTCATGAAAAATCATGACTGCTGGTTCATGGCCAAGAATTTTGGGCAAGTTTTGAGTCCTCGGGAGGTCAAAAACACTCAAAAAATGACCTCACTGCCCCTATTTTGACACACAGGAAGCAGTTTTGGGAGATTGAAGGTTTGGAGGGGAAAATGGGCACCAAATTCAGAAATTCCACTTGGGTTGGAAAGAAGACAGGCAGGGATTTCCAACAAGTACACGTGGGCTCAATTTGGACTTCATAAAGTGCCTCAAAATCAGCATCAAAGTGGCGCAACACATACAGAAATTGGCACGGCGCACAGAGGTTTTTTGCCCAATTTTCACCTTCCAGCTCAGAAATTCGGCTAGTTTGACTATTTTTGCTTTGTGATGTAATTTTTGATTTATCTTGATGTAATTTGATAAAAAATATGCAATTTTGGCACTTATTTACTTGTTCTAGAGGATTCATTCACCAAAAAGTGAAGATTTAATGAATGAATCGGTTTCCTACCTTATAGAGGCAAGTTGTTTTGACTGCCTAGATTTTAGTGCTTTGTTTAGAATTGGTTGAAACAGCCCATAGAATGATGAGCTCGACCCCTAGAGGCAAGGGAAGAGGTTTGTCTTACCTATATTATGTAATTCCTAAGTCATTTTCAGGGTTGGACTCTTGGGAAAAGTTGAGCACTCTATTGTACATTCATTTCTGCATTTTTGGCAAAGGAAAGACCAGGGTTTTGCAGCACTGTTTGGGATCCATGTGGCTTTATGTTTTGATGGTGTGCTTCTCTGAGTAATTGTAAGTTCATTAGTGTTATGTGTATCATTTTCCTCTCTTTTATTCTGAATTTGAACAAATGAGTGATTAAGGTGGAAACCATTAATTGTTGTGCTCTGCCTTTGAATTTGTTTAAATTTCCATGTTTTCATCTGTTTAAGGAGAATTATTGAGACTTTCTTGCTCTCCTTAGCTCCTCACCAGTCCGATCTATTCATTCACTCAATTTAAAGCATCAAAACAATTTCCTTCCTTGCCCCAATCAGAACTCTGTAGAAATTGTGCCTCATCCCCAAGCCCAATTTGCCTTTCCTTGTTTCCAACACAAAACCCCCAAAAACTCAAATCAAACCCTTGTACTTCATACCTAGCCTAAAATCAGTTGTTAAATCAGTCATCTCCAGCCCCATTGATTATCTTTCACTAAGATTGACCCAGAGAGAGCCCTCTCCTGTCCTCGTAGGGCTAGCTACGAGGCTGAGCGTGGTTTGATGTGGACCTAGAACCTTGTCTTTCAGCCTGAGGCAAATCTAGGCTCTAACATAGTGGCGACCGTACTGAGGAAAAAAATGGTTTGCTTGTTGATGTCATTCATTTTATAAGCTATAGACGGAGCCTGAAGTTATGCCAGGAAGCCTTCAAAATGATTTTGCTTTGCATTAGCGCAAGTAGATAAACATTGCTTCAGTCAATCTCCAGTCTAGCTTGTAAACGTGACATCTAACTTGTTAATTGCCCCAATATATGTATCAAGTTCAGATCTGATTGTTGATGGTGGACAACGATTAGACATAAGAAGGCTGAAATCATTCACCTGGCGACTCCATTCACTGAAAAATCCAGAAATCAATGCTTCATGGTGACTCCACTGCAGGAAAATTAGTAGCTTTAAGATTTTCAAGATGGAGCGGGTTGCAAGAAGATATTCTCCCATGAGCCGAGATCACATCCTAGGTTTTCCAAATAAAATGCCCAAAGTAGATTGGTCAAAGAATTTGCCTATGTTCAGAAATGTGGAAGGTGATGACGCTGCTCTTCATCTGGTGAAATTTCACATTCATGTGCATAAATTAAAGATCAATTTTCCTAAAGACTGCTTGATGAAAATGTTTATGGCTACTCTGGAAGATGAAGTCCGATCTTGGTATGAAAGTTTGCCACCTGCTTCTATTTATTGTTTACAAGATTTTCATGCAATATTCTTTGAAAGGTATAAAGAATCATATCCATCCGTGGCTTTAGTTCAGGATTGTTGTAGCCATGTTCATAGTTTTATTGAAAATCTTGAGAAGGTTTATGAAGATGATGACTTCATGGATGATGAGATCATGGAGGTCCTGTATGAAAATCCATTTCAGCAGCATAAAGAAAATCATGAAAATTTGTAGCAGGATCAAGATCTTAGTACGGTGGAAGATGAAGGAATTTTTCATCTTGACAGTCAACAGGAATTACATGAAATGGATCAGCAGTATGAGGAAATTTTGTATACTCCTTCACTTGAAATTAACAAGGACAATCACTGTTTGAGCAAGAGAAAACAAAAGTATCATCTCCTCTGTCTGAAGACGAGATAGATCAACTCTTGAACGATCATGTTCCAGCTCAAGTTAACGCAGATCTGCAGTGTGCACATGGTCAAGAAGGTGATCGTGGAACTTCTTCTTCTTCTGAAAAGGATGACAGTCCTATAAGCAGCTTTATAGATCAGCAGGTTGAAGAGTTCCATATGGCTAAAAGTGAGGAAAGAGAGAGTGTCGTTTCAGATCTGTTCATAAAAGAAAATAGCATGCAGGGAAGTCAAGTTTCAATTTCAAAATGTGATAACGTTAAGTCAGCCATTTCAGATCGAGAGACAGATGGTGATGACCAAGAACACCTTGTGTTGAATCTCATGAAGGAGAACTCTGCTGTTGAAAACATCTGGAATAAAGATGACAGAGTTATGAATCCAAACGTTCTCATGTCATCAGAATAAAGCCTTCACAAAGAGGTAATCCAGTCAGTTCATGAACAACAAGATGAGAATTTTGTTCAAGAAAGTGAAAAAGTTTCTTTGGATGAATCATTGGTAGATGATAGAAATGATAGTGTTAGGTTTCAAGAAACATCTGAAGTTTCTTTTCTCGTGATTGATGAAAGTAATGAGAATCCGGCTGTCATATCATACGAAGATAATCTACAATATATTCAGACTACAGAAGATCAGACCATTCAGGATTCCCTTTCAGATTCTTCTTCATATGTCTCATGTTTTGAAGTGTTCTTTGAAGAGGAAATCTACTCATCTACTTGTTTAGAATTTTTTGAGGACCAGGACCATACTTTTTCTGAAGTACATTATGAAGGAAGATCAGAATCAAAAGAAAAAGACATCTTGTTTTCTCAGCAGGAGGTGGCAATGGCAAATCTTCATGTTTTTCATGATCCAATGGCAAATCTGTTGCAGTCAGCAATGAAGGTGATTATTGCAGTGTTCAGTGATGAAGGAGATCATGGTCAATTATGTTTTTGGATGCCCAGTTACAAGTATCTATTGTTGACCGGAAGATCTGATCAGGAGAACCAATCAAGAAGGCATCTGCTTGATTGGTTACATTGGCATTTTGATATAGTTTGATGATATATTGTCTTGTAAGAAACACAGGTGGTCAAGTACTACCACCAAGCTTTAAGTTTTAAGTTCAGGTCTTAGTATTTTGAGTTAGTTTGTTAGAGTCAAGTTTTTCAGTCAGTTTAGTTTTATTATCGAGTCATTTTGAGTCAAGTTTCAATGAAATAAATTGAGTCAGAGTCTTGTGTTTTTTTTCGGAATAATGGACTCCATAGCCCAATGGACGAAGGCATTGTCTAGCTCTTCCAGAGATCTGCCGTTCTTGGCACCTCCAAGGAGCTACCATCCCCATTGGAGCCAATGTTAGAGTCGGTCTAGTCATCCCTCCGTTAGAGATCAAAACTCTTTTTGCATTTCATTTTTAAGTGTCCCATTTCGCTCGATCAGTTGCATTCCATTAGGAGCATGCCATAAATCTGTCGGAAGGGCTTCTATCATTCATCCCCCTCATGCTTTGCACTACTGGCTCAGGTCTATTCATCAAAATCAAGTCTTAAAAGTCATTGCAGTCCTATTTCAGTTTCTAGGTCATAACAGTTATTTTAGTCATTAGGTCTAGGGTTAGTCAAGCTGTGTCTTCACAATGTCTAATAAAGCTAGCAGGCCTAAGGGAGGTTCTTAAGAAGTTTTTATTTCAAAGATTTTTATCGTCATACGGATGGATTATGACTTTTCTTCAAAACTCTGTTTTGAAGACAAGTCGACATTTTGTTTTTGTAATAATTTTCCAAAATTTTCAGTTCTTGAAATCTTCAGGCGCAGCCCTGGTCTCCTTTGCCAAATCCCATGTCAGCTATTCCTGCAAAAAATTGACAAGAATTTCACCATTTCAAACAAAAAATCAAGGAGGAAACAAAAAGACAGAGTTGTATTAATTGTGAAAAAGTGCCAATTTCAAAACATTACAAAAATGGGTTTTGAAGAACCAAAAATCAAATCAATTTCTTTATAAAGGTTTTGCCATGAAGATCAATGTCATTCTGCATGCCAAGGTCAAAGAGAAGCATTTCAAGGTGAATTGGATGAGCAAGTGCGTGTTTTGGGGTGAAATTGTTCGCAACTAGCCGGCGCGGCGCACAGAACAGGTGGCGCGGCGCACTGGGAGAAACTTCCCAGTGTTATTCTGAACGAGCATGGTGCACTAGGAGTGCGTGGCGCACTGGGTTCTTGGCACGGCACATACAGTCCACAGCCCGAATTTGCTTGAAATCGCCAATTTTCTCATAAACTTGCGTGGATTTGCCAGGTAGGGTTGCTATTTTGATATTTCATCTAGTTTTGTGATTAGTGATGGTGGTTTATGGATGACAATGGGTGAACACATATATCAAACCCTCCTTCTATAAACATAAGCAAACTTGCTGCCAGGCTTTCAGAACTCACTGTTTTGCCACCAAAATCATTTCTCCTTCCCATTGTTCCCTTGTCTTCAGCAATACCAAATTCCCTATCACCTAAGTTCATTATTCCCTTCTCCTACATGCTCTATCCCAAATCCTCCAACCTCACACCTCAAACCCTATACAATAATCCCAAACCCTAACCCCTATTCCCATACATAAATCCCTCAAACCCTCTCCCATATTTCCCTATCAAATTTCTCCCAATAATTCCCATTCCTCACTATTATTTCCCCTCCCTAACAGTCCTTGTTGCATTTTTTTCCCCCTTGGTGGCAGAATCCAACAGTATTGCAATACAACACAGCAATTTCATACATTATTAAAGAGCAGCCCAAGCATAGTTCATATACAGCAGCATCTTTTCTTTAAGGTTTTTTGTACAGCAGTCATGGCATCTGAGCATTCATCGGACTATGAAGTGGAAACCCAAAGTGACTCACCCTTGGAAGAACAGGCACCCCGGAGGCCTCATAAAGGTGGCAGACATGTTAGGGAAGAACCGACCACCCTTACAGAATTGCAGGCCTGCCCTCTTGCCATGTTTTGTTTTCAACATCAGTCATGCTATGATTTTTGTCAAAAGGTGGCTAGTGTCCAATTTCATCATGAATTGGCTCATTTTTTTGTGTTTCACTTGCATGGAGATCAAGCTATCTTGGCTGGTGTCACCTTCACACTTACACCAGAATCAGTCTCATTAGCAACCAGTATACCGAACATTGGTGAACCATGGCACAAGAAACAAAAGATTGACCGGTAGCATTATGAACCATACATTAAAACCAGTTTCTTGAGGCAGCTCAAGAGAGTGTTCCCTTTCCGATATCTGAAAGATGAATATGCTCCACTAATGAAGTTGATCATGAAATATTTCAGCTGTGAGGGACGGTTCTCTTGTTTATATGCTTATCACATCAGGTTGCTCATGCATTTCACCAGGGTACGGATGATGCACATTCTATATTTCATTTGCCGAAACATAGAGAGGATGACCACCTTTATGCAGCATAAAACCCCTCAGCAGCAACTTAACAGTGTATATCATTTTTCTCTTATTAAGATTTTGATGGTTCATCAGCCTGGAGTACAGGGCATCACTTGGGATGATTTCATCTCTCGTGACTTCTTCAGAGCTTCACAGGGATTATCAGAGGTTAAGCATGAAGGTGGACCTTCTCATCAGTATGAGTGCCATGAGACCGCTAGTGTGTCGGTATTCATCACATATCAGAGAGGCACCAGACATTTGTTTGCAGCAGCAAAGCGAGTGTTATCTCCACCCGAGGTGGAAGGGGCCTCGCTTCCTCCATCAACATCACATGTACAGGACAAAGGCAAGAGGCCAATGCAGGATGAGGGGCCTTCAGGTGAGCCTTCAGGTGAAAGAGAGACTGACTTCATTCTCATTCATGATGATGATACAGATACAGGCCCACAAAGTGCCAAGCTTAGGGAGATCATCCAGGAGCAGCAAACAGAGATCCAAGCCTTATCCCTTGACTTGGAGAGAGCTAAGTGGACCATAAAGTACTTGGAGTAGAGGAACAAACAACTTGAGGATCGGCAGGCAATCATGGAGCTACAAAACATTCGCGAGAATCGCCAGGCTGCACAAAGGAGAAGAGTTGAGCTCACGTCATTGGAGCAAGAGATTAATAAGGATCGGGAGGCCAATCTCGAGAGAGTTAACATGCACTTAGAGAGGCTGTTGGACAAGGCCGACAAGGACCATGCTTTGATGAGACACATGGCTTTCCACTACATGGCACGAAACAAGGTGTGCAAGGCCCAAATCAAGAATTTGAAGGCAAAATTGAGGAAGGCAATAAGGAAGAAAAAGAGGCAAAGGGAGCTCGATCGTCTTCAGATATTGGCCGAAGCCTCTTTATCTCAGCATAACACTTAATGAAGAAGCTCCAACCCAAATTTCAAGAAATTTGGGGCATTTTTAGTATTTTTGCAAATTTTTGTACAAAAAATGGGTTTTTCTTCCTGTGCGCCGTGCCACGTGGCTCGCGCTTATGATAGGAGGCTCCAAATGCAAAAAAAATTATATTTTTGGATTTTTCATGAAAAATCATGACTGCTGATGCATGGCCAAGAAGTTTGGGCAAGTTTTGAGTCCTCAGAAGGTCAAAAACACTCAAAAAATGACCTCACTGCCCCTATTTTGACACACAGGAAGTAGTCTTGGGAGATTGAAGTTTTGGAGGGGAAAATGGGAACCAAATTTAGAAATTCCACTTGGGTTGGAAGGTAGATAGGTAGGGATTTCCAACAAGCACACTTGGGCTCAATTTGGACTTCATAAAGTGCCTCAAAATCAGCATCAAAGTGGCGCGACGCACAGAGGTTTTTTGCCCAATTTTTCACCTTCCAGCTCAGAAATTCGGCCAGTTTGACTAGTTTTTCTTTGTGATGTAATTTTTGATTTATCTTGATGTAATTGGATAAACATGATATAATTTTTGCACTTATTTACTTGTTCTAGAGGAGTCATTCACCAAAAAGTGAAGATTTAATGAATGAATCAGTTTCCTACCTTATAGAGGTAAGTTGTTTTGATTGCCTAGATTTTAGTGCTTTGTTTAGAATTGGTTGAAACAACCCCTAGAATGATGAGCTCGACCCCTAGAGGCAAGGGAATAGGTTTGGCTTGCCTATATTATATAATTCCTAGGTCATTTTCAGGGTTGGACTCTTGGGAAAATTTGAGCACTCTATTGTACATTCATTTCTGCATTTTTCGCAAAGGAAAGACCAGGGTTTTGCAGCACTGTTTGGGAGCCATGTGGCTTTATGTTTTGATGGTGTGCTTCTCTGAGTAATTGTAAGTTCATTAGTGTTATGTGTATCATTTTCCTCTCTTTTCTTCTGAATTTGAACAAATGAGTGATTAAGGTGGAAATCATTAATTGTTATGCTCTACCTTTGAATTTGTTTAAATTTCCATGTTTTCATCTGTTTAAGGAGAATTTTTGAGACTCTTTTGCTCTCCTTAGCTCCTCACTATTCCGATCTATTCATTCACTCAATTTAAAGCATCAAAACGATTGCCTTCCTTTCCCCAATCAGAACTCTGCAGAAACTGTGCCTCATCCCCGAGCCCAATTTGCCTTTCCTTGTTTCCAACACCAAACCCCCAAAAACTCAAATCAAACCCTTGTACTTCATACCTAGCCTAAAATCAATGGCTAAATCAGTCATCTCCAGCCCCATTGATTATCTTTCGCTGAGATTGACCCGGAGAGAGCCCTCTCCTGTCCTCGTAGGGCTAGCTACGAGGCTGAGTGTGGTTTGATGTGGACCTAGAACCTTGTCTTTCAGCTTGAGGCAAATCTAGGCTCTAACAATTGCAATCATGTTTTTTCATGTATTTCTCATTCTTTGTGTAGCGGGGTCCATTGAAAGTATGCAACATGGGTACTCCTTGGATGAGGAATTAAAATTTTCATCCAATGATTACTCCCGCTCGAAATTTAACTAAAAACTTAGGGAGATATATTTAAAATATGAATTGAAAAATTAGTTTTATTATTTATTATTTTTTAATATTTTTACCTTTTTACTCCATAAATGGTGAATCAACCCCCATGGTTGACATCATCATCTTAAATCCTATTGGTTCTTATAAAGTTTATTTTGTAAAACATTTTTCTTAGGAGGCCCATTTTAGACCTAAAAAATCCCCTAATGTATCCCTAGATCAGACTGTGGATTGCGGTAAAGCCTAAGAGACTAGGAGACAGGAAAATTCCTCACAGTGTCGGCGGATAAATCCAGTGGCATCCATGCTTGTTTTGGCCTAGTGATATGGTGGATATCATGGTAAAGCCTGTTACTACATGTTTATTGTGTTGGCCTAGTGATCTGGTGTGGATTACAGTAAATCCAGGTTTCTATTGATGAGGGTGAGGTGGTATAGCCTCGAGATGCCCTCGTTGGTTCTTTTAGTTTGAGTCCCACATTCATGCCTGGAATATGGCACGAGGGTGAATGGTTGAAGAGAGAATTGGCTAAGCCATTCTATGGTCAGGTGGAACGTGGTAGTCCCATCTCGGGTTGGATTTTTCATTCATTAATAAGAGGTTCTCTCCTTGATATCTTATGTATAAATGTACAGGTTTATATGTGGATTTTATGGCTGATGTATCCTTGTTATTTCTGTTGTTATTATATTGGTTATAAGCATGTATAATGACATTGATGATGTATGGCTTTCCTCATGTTCTGATTTGTAAATGAATGAACAATGTAACTATGGCCTAATACATGAAATTGCGGCTAATGATATAAGGGAGAAATGCTTCTTAGCGATTCTCAGATAAGTATGAGACCCATATGCTTAAATATGTTGTTTACACATGTAGATTACATATTTGTGATATGTTTGATGAAATGACTGTCATGGCTAGTAGGGGTCCAGTCAAGGGCTTTTTCAAGTAATTACATTTGCATCATCATTCTCTTTTTATCTTTCTATTCTGAAGGTGTCATTTAATTCTAGGCAGTGACTTGGACTTTGGGCCTGAAAAATTGGCTCAAATCCCGGGGACGCTGGCACAGCACCAAGAAAAATATTCCTTGGACGCTGCCATGCCATGTTGTGGGAGAATCTAGAGCCCTCTAGATGTTGGCATGCCCATAGCATGGGAGAGTTTAATTGGTCAAAAAGCTTAGTGGAACTCATGGGTTAGTTACCTAATAGGTGGGGATGGTTCCTAAGAGTATTGTTGTTGTTGTGAAAGGTTTGTTGTTATGTTTCTGTTGATTCCACTTCCTTAAGGTCACACATAGGAGGTGAATCACATCATAGTAACCTCTCGTCACATGTTTACCCTGGTTTGCCGGTTACTTGGGTATATGTGGGAGGAGGGTGTTACAGGCGGGATCAACTGATCAACGATGAAATCAGTGGATGCTACTTAGAAATGGTATTGTCTTATATTGATTTATGATTCGTTGCAATATGACATGGATTTACTGATTGATGAAGTTGCTTTGATGACCTTATTGATGGATGAGTTGATGTGATGAGACCTAACAGTGAATAGTTGGCACAAGTTCAGGGGGGAGCATTTGTCATGCTTCTAATAGTGCATTGTCGGCATTATTATTTCTTGATAATTTCTTGTTACATAATGATGCTTATATTAATGATGTTGCTGAAGATACTCATGTTGCTAAAGTTTTTGAATGATGACTATATGTTGCATCATGTTTCCATGATGTTATTGATCATATTTATGATGATATAATATTCTTTTGATGATGCATATGGTATATATGTTATGTTGCTTACATGTTGATCTTCATAAGTTAAAGGAGCTAAACAAAGCGTGATTATACAACGTCATTATTTGATGATGATGAGTGTCACTCATTACTTTTATGTTGTTGTCATTATGCCTTCAAAGATGCATAATTTGCATATGGTACAGTTATGGATGATGATGTCTACAGTGCTTGGTTCTCACATATGATGCATATGGTATATTGTTTGAAGATCATTTCTCTTGATGGTACCAAGGAGTGGGTTACTAACAAATTTTGATAAATGATGGTGAGCTTATGGTTTTCCATTAATGAATTTTATCATTGATGAGAAGTTAGATACATACTACTACCTCTATGTCATGGGATATCATTGATGAATGAATTACAGATAAGGATCTTATGGATGATTACTTAAGTTGTAGTTTGATGAAGTGGTATTGGTGTGATAGTTCTTCTTGCATGAAGAAAATGGGCCAAGGAAATGATGTTATTGTAGGTTTTCATGAATACATGGTTATTAATATACTACTGCCACATATGCTAAATGATACTTGGAGACATGGAATATTTAGTCATATATTGATGATGTTGAGGAATGATGCTAGTTTTCCCTATCGTGATATGCTTGGTTCACACATATGTTGATTGATGCATGAAAGGATATGTTGCTATGCTAAAAAAGGTCCACATGCCTTTAACGAACATGGATTGAGGCTCTTCCTACTAAGGGAAAGAGCAAGTTGACCTTCATGAGGTCGAGAGGATGAGTTGATAGTAGATCTCTATGAAAAAAATTATGTTGTTAATGTTGCATACTTGGTCACAGGTTGATGATATTAAAGCTACATTGTCTTATCTTGCAAATTGATGATGAAAATTTGCATGTTGTTGTTCATAGATGCTTATGGTGCAAATCCTATATGGTGTATGAAGATTTCTGATGACTATCATGGTATTATTGAGGTCTTTGGTTATAAATGCCTTGTAAAGGTCATGTAAAGATCTATGTTATAAATCATTGTAAAATTCAGTCATGTATGAACTATTTTGGTCAAGTCATGCAATCCTGTCATTTTGGGTATGTGATGTAATGTTGAGTCAAATATGTAACCCCACTATTTTGGGTGATTAATGTAAGAATGATTCATTGGTAATAGGAAAGGTCATGTCTGGTTGAGTCATAGAGTCATGTACTTCTTTGTATATCTTCAAAAAATTCAGCATGTTCTCGAGGGAAGCATGGTCAGTATTTAGTATTCATACTCAGTAGATTAGATCTACAATGCTCATGTCAACAAAGGGAGAGAAGCCTTCATTCATCATTATTCAACTCTTTGCCCTTAATGTCAAAGGGGGAGAGAAGCTTGGTGTTTGGAGAATGCTTGGTGACTTGGGAGAGAAACTTGGTATATCTACAGATGTGTTTATAGGTATCTACAAGTGGTGGTGACCAAACACCAAAGTGGTTTCCATCAAGTCCAAAGGGGGAGATTGTTGGAATTATGACAAATGTGTTGTCCTTGATGGAAACCTACTTAATAAAGATAGCAACATGATGGTAGCAGGATGAGTATTTAGGCTAGTACAGATGTGACAGAAAGATTGGGAAAAATAATATCAATTTAGAGATAGAGGAATGATAAAGATGAAGTTTGAAGAAGTATACATAGGTTCTGTGAAGCCAAGCCATGTACATAAGCAGGTTTGGTGAAGAAAAGTGGCACACAATTTCCGCACCATGGTATTCTAAATATCAGGGGTCTTTACCATGGTGTTGGCCCAAAGTAATGAGCGAAACAATAGATATTTGTTCTCGTCAAAGAATACCATCAACATAACTAAGGGTTTGACCCATGGTATTGGCTAAGGCATAAGATATATAAGGAGATGGAGATCAAAGTGTTTAGTGTCTGTATGATATGAGTTATTGATAAATTGCTTGATTTGATATAAGTGTGCACCCGGGAGTGTGATGATGGATCAAATATTATAGATTTGAAATGACTATACATTGAATAATCTGCTTATGGGTTGATAGATTTGTGATGATGATGTTGTGATGTGTGTATTTTACAATGTGTGTTGATATTTGGGTTTGTTTGATGATATATTGTACAATGAAGGTATTATTTAGTAGTTACAGATATCAATTTTCCTTCATAAAGATCGTGTACATGCGCAGGTCGGATTTTGGGTAGTCGCGTATCAATTTTGTAGTATGGACAGATCTGTACACGTCTATGCTTCTTGAAAGGTGCGTACATACGCAAAAATGTTTTAAAATGGTCACGTACATATGCCAGGATTTTTCTTTATATGATGTATGATCAGTCATGTTGTGTTTAATATTATCTGTCAATAAAGTCTTTCATGATGATCTGTGTTTAACAGTGCTGGTTGAGGTAGAACTGATTATGTTATGAAATATTGAATATAATGATGCTTCTATGAGATGATATGTATTTGGTTCAGAGATATGTGACAAGGTCGGTATGTGTTTCGATGATTGATTTCAGTAGTGCAGTGATTCATTTTGAGGATTCAGTGTTTTGAGATCTGTACGCGGGTTAGCTAAAGAGAAAGCACGTATATACATAATAATAGCGTATATATTCTGCAATAAGGTTGATTAGGGTTTGCAGTGACAAGATCTAGTTTTTATAATGAACAGTAGGTGGTCTGACATTCTGATGAATAGTATACATTGAATTGATATGATCTAGCTACTTTAGTTGTTTGAGATTCGGTAATTGGTTTATTCAATGATTTTATGATTAAGTTGGTTCAGTGATCTAATACAGTGATTGGTTTCAGTTTTTTATTTAATATTGGGATTAAATGATGGTAGTGGGTCCAGTCTTAAAATTTGATGAAATATGGCCTACAGATTTGATGTTTTGGTTTAGGTGGATCTAATATGAAATATTATGAAATGTGGCCCACGAAGGTATTTAGGATTGGATCCTTCATTGAGGAATTCAAAGCTTCCTTCTAGTGGTAGCTACTAAATTTGATCAGCGGGTTGGAGATCCCATCCTGTGGGTGTCGGTAAACGAGAAAAGGGGGTTGGAGCTCCCTTCTAGTGGGTGCTATAGAACAAGAGAATGTTGTATCCTTCTGCAGGTGGGTGTCTATGTGCTGGTATGAGTCTATGTCAGTACAATATTGTAATAAGTTTTTCATTATAATAAAATATGAAGACAAAGATGACAACAGTAGTGGTTTTCTCCCACATTGGGTTTCCACCTAAAATCTCGGTGTTCACGTATGTTGATGTGTTTCTTATGTGTGATGGTTTATTTTGTTCTTACTACACATGGTTACTATTTAATCAATTCCTAATGAAGTACTGATACACTAGTTCAGGTTAAACGGATGATGAATTAACTAAAAAGTTAGTTAACTGGATATACACTAGTTGTTTGCATAACATTCGTGTACATATGCATGTTTCTGTCATTATAGTCACGTGCATAAATCTGAATAAAAATAAAATTTTAAGTGAGTTTTTTAAAACACTGATTCACCGCCCCCTCACCCCACCCCCCTCTCAGTATTTTTCAACAACAACAATAACAATAATAATAATAAAAGAAAATACATAATGTTAAAATTAAAACTTAAGAAAAGGATACTAAACATTAATACATACATGCACAACAATGTATAGCCATATTAATTCAATATCTTTAAGCATTAAGACGTTTGAAACACAAGTTTCTTTTTTTAGCTTAATAGATCAAGAGTTAAGATGGATTTTCTATATTGAATATGTAGTCATTGTCGTTAGACTTTATTTATGAGAAAGGATGTTTAAGAGAAGGGATGATGAGTACAAATTGGTGAAATACAAAAATGAATATGTGATTCACATATATAAGGAAAATAAATATATTTTCTTATATGAGTCGTCAAACAAGGGAACTTGTAAATGCCAACCAATAAGTTTATGTTTTGAGTTGTGAGGCTACAAATAGAGAAGAATGTGAAGGAAGTTGGTTAAACTTCTAAACATGAGGCTGAACAAATAAGATCTTGAGGATATGTTCATGGAGCCAATGGTTCCATTGTTTGAAAATACTAGTCCAACGTGACAAAGACCTGGTATTTGATCTTTCTATGTGCAACATTGGTTTTTACTAAAGTTAACTATCAAAGGATAAGAAGCAAGTGGGAAAATGAATGGAGAAAATATTCATCCAATTGAGTACATGTCCTTGTGGATATATTGTCATATTGGTCCCTAGGAATGATGGAAAATGGAGAATGTGTGCATACTTGTAATCCCTAAATATAATCACTGTAAGTAGGTATCATTTTCACAGGGTTGATGAATTAATTGACAAATTTCAATGAGCAAAGTTCTCCTCCAAAATGGATTTGGAATTTGGGTACCACCAAGTTAGAATTGAATAATAAAACATATTGAAGACAAATTTCAAAACCAATCAAGTATTGTTTGAATGGATACTTGTGTCATTTGGTTTATGCATTGCACCAATCACTTTCATGTGTTTAATGAGTAATGTATTGAAACCTTTGCTAGACTAATTTGTCAATTTTTTTAGATGACATTGATTTACAATAATATTTGGGAGGACCACTTGCAATGTGTTACGAGGGTTTTACAAACTTAGAGAAAGCATAAGTTGTAGGCCAATTTGAAGAAATGTGAATTCCACAAAAGAGGAGTAGTTCTTCTTAGTGGGGTAGTTCATTTTATTATCATCTAAAAACCTTCATTAATGAGGTTATCAAATACTTTACATATGACATAGACTTGTATATTATTGTTCAAGCAATCGAAGAATGGAGACGTTATTTTCTTATCAAGGAGACAATTATTTATTCATATCATCATCCATTGTAGTGCCTGCAAACTTAATCTAAATTCCAATGGAGTAGATATGCATTTATTAAATTCAAAAATTAAGTACAAGAAAAGTGCTTAGAATAATATCAATGTATATTTTTCATCTCAAACTCAAATTGTGCATCATTTTTCTTTGATAAAGCTCAACACATTGTACCTTAGGGATTTCATGCATGTAGATATTAGTGATATTTGGTTTAAAAAGGTTTTGGAAGCTTCAAAATGTTTTTATTTAGAAAAATAAACACCATGAGAAGGGTTTCCACTTGATAAATAATATACTTTAACATTTTCCTTATATATGTGTTCTTAAGTGTGATTAAACAATCGACTTTTGAGATATTCTCACACTATGAAAGTTGTGGAGAATTTTGCTATGCATAATATATTTATCAATCTATAGGCAATTTTTATCCATCACCATGCAAGAAAATTTTAGAAGAAATTACTTGAGGGCATTCTCTTTGTCGTGTCTACAAGCTTGCAAATAGGAAGTCAAGGTTTTATACCCTTTTTCTTATACCCATCCAACCTTAGGAAAGTATTATAAGGATTTTCTTAATTGTATTATTCAAAGAATAAGGCACCATTGCTACATTTCAATACTATGGGAAAAATTCAATAATATTATAGTGTTCATTTCTCTCAAGACTTCAATGACTAAATAAGGTACAACAAAGTTGATATTTACATATTTGGGTGCAATTTTCACAACTAAAAATCAATTGTATCAAATAGTGTAAACAACCACTTTTGGACCACACTATGGGCACTTATGGACACTATATTTAAAAGTAAAACTATGTTCCATCCCCAAATGGATGATCATAGTGATGTAGGAATTTACAAGGTAAGTTCCTTAGATAGAAAACCAAAGGACACCTCTCACAAATAGATCACAAATTAGTACACCAGTATTCTTGACATGGTTAAAACCCTCAAAGAGGGAAACAGTCCACGACCTGAGCCAATGTGGCCACTTCAAGAAATTTATTAATGTAAAAGAAAGAAAATTTACATAAGCTTCTCTCATGAATGGTCACCTAAAAAATGACCCTCCATTCATTTTAAATAGAGATCATGGACCAATAAGGTTTTAAGAAATGGATCAAGTGTCGTTAATACTGAGGAGAGAATGAACTGCCAAATCACTTCATGTCTAGAACATATCATGATCGTTGGATTGTTAGTTACAAAAAGTACATACTAAAGAAACACACTTTACCTAACTATACACTAGACCAAGTTGTACTTAATTATTTCCTATGTGTCAGAATATCCTAACATCCCCCCTTAAGAACAACTTGGGATAGGATTGAAGGATGTACAAAGATGACATAATAGGAGAAGGAATGAGGCATTAGATCTTATCCCCCCTTACTGACAACTTCCTGAACTCCAACCATAAATCAAAGTTTAGTAAACTTCACCTCTATGAGAGCCTTTGTAAAGATGTCTACAACTTGATCATCAGTTGAACAGCATTGCACTTCAAGAACATGGTCATGAATGAGCTTTCTGATGAAGTGCATGTGTAGCTCAATGTGTTTGCTATGTTGATGTTGGAATGGATCTTTGCATAGTTGAATGGAAATTTGATTATCACACCAAAGTGTAGTTGGATGTCGCTACTGAAAACCAAACTCTGACAAGATCTGACGAAGCCATAGGGCTTCCTTACTAGCTTCAATGGTGCCACAATACTATGCTTCTGCTGAAGAAAGAGAAATGGCACTTTGTTTCTTGCAATCCCATGTAATAGGTCCAGAACCAAGAGTGAAGACATAACATGTAGTAAACTTTCGATCATCAAGGTCACCAGCTCAATCAGAATCAATGAAACCAACTAATAGAGGAGATGCTTCTTCACTGTAATAAATCCCAAACTCAACTGTACCTCGAAAATAATGAAGTATTATTTTAACTGCTTTCCAATGACTTTTATGTGGGTTTTGCATAAATCAAGCAATAATGCCAACAAAAAAGGAAAGGTCGGGATGAGTATGGGTCAGATATAAAAGTTTTCCAAGAAGTTGACGGTATAAGGTAGCATCAACTTCAGGGGAAGTACAAGTGACTGAAAGTTTGGCTCCAGACTGAAAGGGAGAAGGGGCTGGCTTACAGTCTTCCATGTGAAAGTGGCATAGAATATCACAGACATACATGGATTGGGAAAGGGAAATACCTTCTTTGGATTGCAAGACTTGAAGACTAATAAAATAATGCAATTGTCCTAATTATTTCATTTCAAACTGATTTTTAAAGCTAGACTTCACATGGTTTATAAGGTTGGGATCACTACCAATAAGGATAATATCATCAACATAAAGAACAAGAATGATAAGAGACTTACCCACCTTCTTGGCGTAGACAGTATTGTCATAATGACACTTAGAAAAGCCAATATCTAAAAGAAAGCTATCCATTTTGGCATACCAAGCTCGAGGGGATTGCTTGAGACCATAAAGGGATTTATTAAGCTGACATATAAGGTTAGAGTCTGTTTGTATAAATCTAGGAGGTTGTTTCATATAGATTTCTTCATGCAATTACCCATGCAAGAAGGCAGATTTAGCATCCATCTAATGGACTTCCCATTTGAAAGAGGCAGCAAGGGAAAGAACAAGGTGGATAGAGTTCATTTTGGCAATAGGGGAGAAGGTTTCAATATAGTCAATGCCTTCAACTTGTGAAAAACCCTTAGCAACAAGATGATCTTTATGTTTATCAACTTTTCCATCTGGTCCAAACTTGGTTCTGTAAACCCATTTGCATCTAACAAGTTTTCGTCCATTTGGAAGAGGAATAAGGTCCCATGTATGATTTTCCAATAATGAATGATATTCTTCATTAATAATTGCATCCCAATCTAGATGGTCTGAAGCTTCTGCAAAGGTGTCTGGATCATAATTCACTGAAGCTTGAGCCAGTAAATAAGAGGCTCTATCAAACTGAGAATGTGTATGACATTGATCTGTAAGATCACCTATAAGAGAACCTTCTGCATCCCGAGTAGCACGGACCCATTTTGGATGCTAAGGAGCTGAAGCAGGATTTCGATAAGGTGGGGGAGGATTGTCATCCTCGCTGTCATCATCTGAAGATGAAATATTTTCAGAAGCAGAAGGGATAGAGAGAGGTGGCACATCCGTCGAACTAGGCTCGTAGACCGATATATTTTCAGCAAACTTTACATCTCTTCTAATGATAACATTTTTGGATTTAGGTTGAAGAAGCTTGTATCCTTTGACATCTTCAGAATATCCAACAAAAATAATTTTCTCACTCTTAGGTTCTAAGGCTTTATGTTTCTCATCTGGAATATGGGCCCATGCTTCACTTCCAAAAACATGAAAGTGACTTACATTTGGTTGATCCAGGTGGATATTGGTGGCCACCTGCCAAGTACACCTGGACCCCCACCATTGTGTCTCTCAGCATTTTCAGTTTCCTTAATTGTAGCACAACTTACTATTTTTAGCAGTTTTTCGGGTCCTGAACTTCCGGAGCCGTTTTGAGGCCCTAAACGACGTTTTTTGGGAAATCTAGGGCAACATGGGTCCATGGACCCATGTTGCCTCCCAAAGTGGCAGTGCTCGGATAGATCTTTCTAACGAGCTATTGTAGGCGTCAAATGGAGATTGTATGCCAAAGTTACGACCCTGGGAAGTTGGTGTACCAATTTACCCAAACGGGGCCCACAGTTTGGCGTTTCATCTTCTAGGGTTAGGTTTTGGAATGTTAAGGGTTTTCCATTGTTTCTCAACAATAAATAGGCCTTTGAGCCTCATTGTAACACAGTTCAGAGGCATGTAGCCAACACATCTCTTCTCAGAGATAAGCTACCATCGCCCTAGCTGGTTTATTTCCATTTCTGGTTGTAAGCATATTTCAGTATTTTCCATTAATGAAATGAAGTATTATTTCCGTTGCATCTTTGTGTATATGGTTATCTCTGTAATTTGTTGCATTCCTGTTTAAATTCGGATCAGTGGTATCAAAGCGGTCTGCTTTGTCTCTGTTTTTCTTTGCATGTCCCAAACAAGGTCGGGATATAAGGAGTTAGCGCTTGAACTAGTCGAACCTTTGCAAGACCAGCCTCGGAAATCCCGACGGCCTCCCATGGCGGATGAGAAGAAAGACGAGGGGGCAGGAGATCCCATCAAAATCTTGCTCGAAGAAGCCCTCGAGCGACAACGGAACGCAATGATGGACAGCTTTGCCCAGATCCTTCAGCGGCTACCCAGAAGCGACGCATCGACTTCCAGCAGCTACTCTGGAAACGCCACGCCCTTTAAGGTACAAGTTAATTTTGAAATCCCCATATTCGAGGGTCAGATAGATGCAGATGCCGTAGATAAATGGTTAAATCTGCTAGAGGGTTATTTTTCTGTTCATGAATTTTCGAGTCGGGAAAAGATTGTTTTCGCTCTTCTCAAAGCAGCCCCCCACGTCAAGGACTGGTGGGAAACCTACTGCGAGCAAAAGGATGAAAGTACTGGCTCACTATTTTCAGCTGCACCCACCTGGAATTCATTCCGAGAGGCCATCAAGGAGCAATACTACCCTGTCGGAAGCTATGAGGATGAATACATAAAGTGGACCATGCTGCGGCAGGGAAGGGACCAAGACGTGCCGGAGTTCACCAATCTTTTCCATACCCTTCGCACAAAGTTGGATATCAAGGATTCGGAGCAACATTTGATACTCAAATACCGTGGCTGCTTGCACAAGTACATCCAGGAAGAAATACAATTCCTGAACATCTCCTCACTCGGCGCAGCATACCGATATGCCGTCAAGGTCGAGCAGAAGTTTAAGCAAAAGAAGCGAGACTTTGGATCTGCGAATCCAAAGCAGGGGAAAGGTGCCCCTAAACCACAGAACAAAGGACAAAGCCAAGGCGGGACAGCCCAAGACAACCCGCCGAAGCTACAAGCAAAGAACAGTGCCGCGAAGCCGAAAAAGGACACGGGAAAATGGTGTGAGTTCCATAAGAGCTCCACCCACAACACAAGTGAGTGTCGGGCCAAGCAATCACTGGTGGCTGAGCTAAAGGTTTCAGAATCAAATGCATGTTCCGACTCTGAGTCAAAACCCGATAAGGGGAATGACAAAGGGAAGCAGATCATTGATGTGGATCCCAATGCCACTGTTGCTACCGCCAAGATCCAGAAAAATGAACCCGAAGATCCAGAGGAGGAGGAGCATCTCTTCCACTCCCAGATGTGGGTAAAGGGCTCCCCGATACAGTTCATTGTTGATAGCGGGAGTCAAAAGAACCTCATTTCGGCAGAGGTCGTGAAGCGGTTGGGCTTACCGACCACAGCACATCTACAACCATACACCATTGGGTGGCTTCACCAAGGACGAGATCTTCGCGTGAGCCAACAGTGTCACCTTCCTTACAACATCAAGCCCTTCACGGATGAGGTATTGTGTGACATTGCTCCCCTTGAAGTTTGTGATGTATTATTAGGACAGCCATACTTGTGGAAGCGACATGCTGTGTATGAATCAAGGCCCCGTGCTGTTATTATTACATTGGGAAATAAGTTGTACAGGATACCAGAGGTAGCACCACCTACCGCCATCTCTTTGATTACTGCAAAACAATGCAGTAAGATCATTTCCAAAACCAGAAAATTTGTTTTCCTGATGATATGCCCTCAAGGAAAGAAGAAGACGGTGGCCGCGGCCTCCAGACAGGGCCCCTCTGCACGACAACTACAGATGGACAAGGTTGTGGAGGAGTACGAGGACATCTTCACCTCCCTTGCAGGGGTTCCTCTGCACTGTCAGGTCAAGCACTCCATTGATCTGACCCCAGGTGCGCTGCTACCCAATGGACCAATTTATCGGCGCTCCGTTCTAGAGAACAATGAAATCAAGAGGCAGATTCAGGAGCTCCTGCAGAAAGGTCACATCCGTCCGAGTTCATCGCCTTGTGGGAGCCCGATCGTGTTGGTACAGAAGAAGGATGGGACGTGGAGACTCTGTATTGACTATCGGGCGCTGAACAAGATCACTGTCCGTAATAGGTACCCGATCCCGCGGATTGATGACCTCCTGGACCAACTAAAGGGGGCGAAATATTTCAGCAAGATCGATATGAAGTCAGGATATCACCAGGTACCAATCGAACCCTCTGATGTGTGGAAGACTGCCTTCAAATCCAAGGAGGGCCTTTTCGAATGGTTGGTTATGCCTTTCGGATTGACGAATGCTCCTGCAACCTTCATGAGGCTTATGGATGACATCTTGCGGCCATTCACCAACTCCTTTGTAGTAGTATACTTGGATGACATTCTGATCTTCAGCCAGAGTTGGGAAGAACACCTCCACCCCATCCAACGGGTTCTCCAAACACTGCGGCAACACAAGCTATGTGCCAATTTGGAGAAATGCACTTTTGGCATGACCCAGGTTCAGTATCTGGGATACATCATTGATGAACAGGGGGTGCATGTCGATCCAGCCAAGATCCAAGTCATTCGGGATTGGCCATCTCCAACCACTCTAACAGAGCTCCGCAGCTTTCTAGGTCTTGCCAACTTCTACCGCAGGTTTGTGTTGGGGTTTTCTCATATTACTTGGCCCTTGAGTCAAGTCACCAAGGGAGGGGCGAGAGCAAAATTCTTTTGGTCTAAATCTCAACAGAAGGCATTCATGGAGTTGAAGGAATGCCTCTGCACGGCACCAGTGCTCGCGTTACCAGATTTACAACAACCATTTGAGGTCGAGACAGATGCCTCTGACTATGCTATTGGGGCAGTCCTTACTCAACAGGGACATCCAGTGGCATATCACAATGAAACACTTTCAGACACAGTCCGGAAGTACCCCACTTATGATAAAGAGATGTATTCCATTGTACAGGCCTGCCGACAATGGAAACATTACATTTTGGGGAAGGAAACAGTCATCCACACAGACCACCGACCCCTGTAGTTCATACAGACCCAAGGGAAATTGCAGAATGATCGCCATCAGAAGTGGTCTACATACCTGCAACAATTCCACTTGAATATCAAGTATAAGAAGGGCAGCACCAATAATGTTGCAGATTGCCTCAGTCGACCACCGATCATGGCGTTAACCACCGTGCTCAACTCTTGTGGGCACGAGACTTCTGATTGGCCACTTCTCTACAAAAGCGACCCAGAATTCGGCCACACATACCAGACACTCTTGGAGGGTCGGCATGTTCCAGATTTTCACCTCCAGGATGCCCTATTATGCCACCTGGGTCACCTTTGTGTTCCTTCAAGTGAGCGTGCCAAGATGATTTGGGAAGCACACTACAGTCGGGCTGCTGGACATTTCGGGGTCGAGAAAACAGTGGCAGTACTGTAAAATTATTTCTATTGGCCGAATCTTCGACAGGATGTTGGGAAGTACATCAGATCATGTACTGCCTGTGCCATTGCCAAACCGACTATCAAGAAGCACGGCCTCTATACCCCGTTGCCTACCCCTAGTCGACCTTGGGAATCCATATCCATGGATTACATGTCAAGCCTTCCTTCCACTAAGCATGGAAATGACTGTGTTTTTGTGGTCGTCGACAGGTTCTCGAAGATGGTCATTATGGCGGCCTGCAAGAAGAATATCACAGCAGAAGCCACTGTTAAACTCTTCTTTGAACGAGTGTGGGTGCACTTTGGGATCCCACAGTCTATCATCTCAGATCGGGACAGTCGGTTTCTCAGCACATTTTGGTCCAGTCTCTGGTCAATGCTGGACACCAAACTCACGAAGTCCACAGCCTTCCATCCTAAAACTGATGGCCAGACAGAGGTTGTCAATAGGATGATTGTGCACATTCTGTGCATGTATAACTCAAAGCATCCACGCACATGGGACGAGAGCCTCCCCTATGTTCAGCACAGCTACAACCGAGCTCTTCACAGCTCCACTGGCCATAGCCCTTTTTAGGTGGGTTTGGGATTCCAGCCATTATGCCCCATTGATGTGGCCATACCACTTGCAGCTACTCACATAAATTTAGCTCATGTCCAGTCCGAAACAAATAAGGCCACCAGCTTCATTGAGCGCATCCAACATATTCGCCAGCAGGTCCATGACATTCTGGAGAAATCAAATGCCAAGTACAAGCAGCGACATGATCAACATCGGGTGCCACACAAGTTTCAGGTGGGCGACAAAGTCTGGTTGCATTTGCAAAAGGAACGCCTTACTGGAGCCTATCGGAAACTGAGACCACTCCGATATGGTCCTTACACCATTACTAAGGCTATGGGAGACAATGCATTTGAGCTCAGCATTCCCCCATTCCTTGGCTTGCACCCAGTGTTCAATGTGGACCGCCTTCGGCCATACTTTCCACCATTGCTAGACACATCCGACATTGCAGAACAGCTCACAACCACAGAATTAAATCCAGATTGCATGGAACAAGCTGCAACTGATCGGATCATGGACACACAGATCAAGAACACTCGCCAACAGAATATCCAACTGTATCGAGTTGTCAAAGCAGGCCAACTCCTTCAGCAGGGCAAGTGGCTCACCAGGGAACAAGTTCAGCAAAAGTTTCCTCATCTCATGGAGGAACTCAACGCAATGGGGACCATTGCTTCCTAAGGGGGGAGGAATGATCCAGGTGGATATAGGTGGCCACCTGCCAAGTCCACCTGGACCCCCACCATTGTGTCTCTCATCATTTTCAGTTTCCTTAATTGTAGCACAACTTACTATTTTTAGCAGTTTTTCAGGTCCTGAACTTCCAGAGCCGTTTTGAGGCCCTAAACGCCGTTTTTTGGGAAATCTGGAGCAACATGGGTCCATGGACCCATGTTGCCTCCCAAAGTGGCAGTGCTCGGATAGATCTTTCTAACGAGCTATTGTATGCGTCAAACGGAGATTGTATGCCAAAGTTACGACCCTGGGAAGTTGGTGTACCAATTTACCCAAACGGGGCCCACAGTTTGGCGTTTCATCTTCTAGGGTTAGGTTTTGGAATGTTAAGGGTTTTCCATTGTTTCTCAACAATAAATAGGCCTTTGAGCCTCATTGTAACACAGTTCATAGGCATGTAGCCACCACATCTCTTCTCAGAGATAAGCTACCATCGCCCTAGCTGGTTTATTTCCATTTCTGGTTGTAAGCATATTTCAGTATTTTCCATTAATGAAATGAAGTATTATTTCCGCTGCATCTTTGTGTATATGGTTATCTCTGTAATTTGTTGCATTCCTGTTTAAATTCGGATCATTGGTTTAATTGAGCTCCATGCTTCTTCTGGAGTGATATTATTTAAAACCTTAGTAGGAATGTGATTTACTATGTTATTTCCACAGTTAATTGCTTCTGCACAAAAATTAAGACTAAGTCCTTTAGATTTAAGCATACAATTAGCCATTTCCTTTAAGGTGTGATTATTCTTCAGCTACACCATTTTGTTGTGGAGTATATGGAACATTATGTTGCTATTGAATTCCATGCTCAGTGCAAAATTTGATGAATTTGTTGTTAACATATTCTCCCCCATTATCAGACCTTAGCTTAATAATTTGATGTCTAGGTTGTTTCTCAACAAATGCCTCAAAGGCCAAGAACATGTTAATGACTTCACTCTTGAGTTTTAAGAAGTATACCCAAGTGCATCTAGAGAAATAGTCAATGAAAGTTAAGAAATACTTGTAGTCATAGAATGAAACAACTAGAAGTGGACCATATAAATCACTATGCACAAGCTGTAAAGGGATTAAGGCGTGCCAAGAGGCACGTTTTTCAAAACTATCCCGATGATGTTTTCTGAATACACATCCAAAACAAACACCATCTCTGCCAGATACCATAGGAAGACCTGTCACCATATTTTCTTTACATAGATTTTGAAGGGAGCGATAGTTTAAGTGACCAAATTGCTCATGCCAATGTTTGTCCACTTCATCATTATGAGAAACAAATACCGAGGGAAGAGTTGGTGACCCAAATTTGTTAAACTTATACAACATTGTAGAATCATCAACAATGCCAGTAGCTAAAATCTATCTAGGATCTCTTAGGTCCTTAATTACAACATCATGAGGTGAAAATTCAATGGTTTTACCTTCACACAAATGAGCTATCTGATATACAGATAGAAGGTTGCAAGATAAGGTAGGAACTCATAATACATCATTAAATTGACCATTGTCTAGATGAATAGTTCGATTCCCTACAACACTAAGAGATCTATCATCACCAACATATATATTTTTGGTGTTCATTTAAAGAAGAAAACATGGCTTTGTTTTTTTCCATGTGATAAGAAGCTCCAGAATCAATGAGCCACTCATGAGAATGAGAAGAATAAGATACATTTAGTGCATAACCAGACCAAGACGCTTGACAACCACATGTAGAAAGTGCTAATCCTGAAGATGAAGTTGAAGTTGAAGAGTACTCCAAATGGATGTTATGCTTCTTCATTGTTGCTTCTAAGGCTTCCATATTCTTAAAGCATTTGGATTCTAAGTGGCCATCATGATTACAAAATTTGCAATGCCTATCAGTCTTCTTCCATATATTTTTAGTTGCCTTATCATTTTGTTGATTTGATTTTTCATTGTGAGACTGAAATTGCTTAGGACCCTTGTTGGTTTAGGACCATTCTTTTTAGGATGTTGCTTCTTAGGATTTTTTGAACTTGGTTGTTTCTAGGCTGCTAAGGCTTTCTTAGAAGAGTTTACAGTATTAAGAAGACCAAGATGTAAGAGCTTTTCTTGCTCTCTTATTAAAGAATCACAACAAGCATCAAAAGAGGGGGACTTGTAGTCTTGTCCTTGAGAAATAAAGGTTTCTCTAGTAGAATGGAAGGTGGAAACAAACACAGAGTAGGCTGGTCCTAACTTAGTAAGAATGGAAATGATAAGGCTACTATCTTCTTTCTTAACCTTAACACCTTCCAAGAGACGTCTAAGGGTCTTGAACTTGGACAAAAAATCTTCAACGGAAAAAAAATTATTGTGGTCCAATGTAAGCAACTTATTTTCGAGTTGATGGGCTCTAATTTCATTTTTAATTCTAAAAACTTTATTGAGTTGTTTCATTGCTTAATTGGGGGTATTAATTTCTGCTATATGGAATCTAAGGTCTAGAGAAATAGACAACCCTATCAACCCATGTGCTTGATCTTGCTTATTTTCCCCTTTGGATTGCTTATCTTCATCTTTAGGTTTAGACTCTTTGCTTGAGGCTATTCTATAAAGACCTTTACTTCTAAGTAAATCCATGATGTAGGATAGCCATTGGAAGTAATTTGTGTTGTCTAGAATAATTAGGCATGGACTTTCCATCTTAAAAGAAATTGAATCTATATATGCTGAAACTAAGTGTTCTAATGGAAAGATCTCGAAAAATTAGTCTGATTAAAAAACAATGGCTCTGAAAACATCTTACGGATGAAGAAGTTATAGCTTTTTGAAGAAAAGTTGTTGAAGATACCAACGAACCATGTGAATGTTTGGAAGTGGATGATAATGTTATATTTTATAAAAAAAACCCTCCCTTTCCAAACTTAATCTAATTAACTCACTTTAAAAATAGATTACTTTATGTGACCCACTTTTATAAATAAGTGAAAGTCACTTTTACAATCGTACTTTATGAACTATCCACTAAATTGTAACTTAAATAAAAGATAAAGTAACTTTAGAATTATAAGTGACTCACTTTTTATAATGGGTGAGAACACTTTTACATAAAGTAACTTTAAAACATATGTTACATGTGTTTTTTGAAAAAGTAACTCAACAAAAAAAAAGACTTGAACTTAAGATCTCTATTCTCATAAAGTAAGTTTAGACCAAGTGAGCTAGTTTAAAAGGTTAGTAATTTTTGAAATGGGGAAGGTTTTTGTTTTTTTTTTTTAACATAAAGTAACTTCAAAACATAAATTACATGTGTTTTTTGAAAAAGTAACTCAACAAAAAAAACACTTGAACCCAAGACCTCTATTCTCATAAAGTAACTTTAGACCAAATGAGTTAGTTTAAAATGTTAGTAATTTTTGGAAAGGAGGAAGGGGTTTTTTTGTGCGTGCTTACTTGAAAAAACGTTTTTTGCCTACAAAACAAAAAAAAAACAACCACACAAACCAAACAAAAATGAAAAAGAATGCAACCATTACAACTTAAAGTTAGATTTGGTCAGAAACTAAATATTTTCCTCAATGTTTCTTATTTTCCGAGATCACACTAAAGCACAGTGGAAAAGAGCATACGCATGAGAAAAATCATTTCTTTCTGTTTCTAGTTTGCCCAGATTGCAGAGAGTTGTGGGGCAAAGAGCATACACAAAAATGAAAAGTATATATCTAGTAATATAAAAAATTATGGATGACTATAAACTGAAATAAACAGAGAGATAAATAATTATAACTGCAAATAAAAATTGTATACCTCCATACCTTAAAAATGACATAGCTAAGGCTACTAGAAACCTTTCGCGTGAAACGAAAGGGGTTCCTCACTGGAACATATCCTCCTAACACAATAGAGTAGTCCTTTGGGCTCAAAAGCGATCAGAAACAGTAGATCTAGGAATCGAAAACCAGATGCAATTATGTCTGTTGACACCTAATCCTCAGCGGTTGGGTGTACCCAGAATGTGAACAGTCATCAAGTAGATGAACTGATCAGTCACATTCCTGTATATAAACAATAGTTACCTAATGAAATAAATCAATCAGTTTTCTTCTGCCAAGTCTGGAGTTACCCTGGCCTGACATGGTATCAGAGCACAGGTCCCAGGTTCCTTTTTTGGCATGCCTTGTAACTCCTCTGTCCCATATTCTGGCATAACGCATCTGCCTGCTGGTTTTAGTGAAATTGCATCCGTTGGTTAACGCCTCTGCCTTATTCCCTTCTGTTCTTAAATAATTTGTCTCTGCCAGCGCTCTGTCTATAAAGCTTGTCTCTGACCTGCATAAGGACTGACAACGCTGCGCACTTATTCCCGTTAGAGAAACTGCAAGAGAAGAAAGTGGCACGATGGATGATTGAACATTGGATGCCCACGCTGAGCTTTCTTGTCGGAAAAACCTCAGGAGAAGAAATTGGCGTTACCGTGCTTTCTTGCAGAGTGCGTTGGAAAAGGGGATGCCTTTGGCGGTCTGAGATCATTGTGTGGGTTATTGTTTTTTACTGTGGATGAAGTACGCCTCCCTCTCCTTGTCAAGAGCCACTCTACTCCGCAATGATAATGGTTAGAATATCATTTGGTCTCTGAAAAATTGACACGCCCTTTTCATGGTACCAAAGCAACAGGCACCAATTTAGCCTATAACTCTTGCTTTTCCCTGCCATTGTCCTTCGTTATTCCTTGCCATATTCTGTCCCTCTAGTCGTTTCATTAATTACATCCTTTGTCCCTATTCCCTATGCATTGGGACAGAGCATTCTCTGTTGAATCTCTACAAGCAAATACTGCGTGCTGGATTGTTGTAAAAAAAAAAAACCTGTGGTGAATATATGTGTTGGGCTGTGGGGATATATATTATATTATGGTCGTTGAACTGTGACATATGACAGTGGATGGTGCGATGACTGGTGTATTAAATTTCAAGTTGAGAACTGTATGGTTGAAACTATGTGCTTTGAACCACCGTTGCAATGTTTTTTTTAAGGGCTGCGCATTGAATTGAAGGTTGGGGTATGTATATTCATGTCCTGGTATGCATTTTTTGAAGGTCGTGATCCATGTTGCACTTGGTGCATTGAACTCATTCCAAGTGTATATGCTGCTTTGAATGGTGCATTGAAGAATCCTGTTTTGGAATGGCTATTTCATTCCAATGGTATATATGATGTATTCCATGTCGTGAATACCGTGAATGCTTTGTGCATTGAATTTTTTATGGCCACTCTAGTGCATTGGTTCGAAATTATATGTGAATCGTTGATTCGTATATTATACAAATTAGTTCATATATGCAGCATTGGTGAATTGGTATATGATCTCCATACAGTTCATTTGCCGAGTATCATTGCTTGGCTTTGAAGACCGTGTATCATATTCCATAGGTGTGCTGAAATTATGTATGGTATGGTAGCTGATTTGGTATTGCGCGTTTTATTCCATGAGAGTGTGAATGTCCGAATGGTAATGCTGTGAGTCAAAGTATTGCGCAGTTTATGTAAGTAGTCTTTCAAAGCAGTCAAAGTATTGTGCAGTTTTCAAAGGGTTTATTTATCATTCAGAGTATTGCGCTGTTCTTCAAAGTGTTTATATATATCAATCAAAGTGTTTGATATTGCGCAATTTATTACACAGTTTTCTTTTGAATGATAATGCTGCATTGAAAAGTTATCATTTCAATGCTGATGCTTCTAGCAAACATTAGAGGGATTTGAAGGCTGTAACGTAAGGAAGTTTTTTTATCAGCAGAAGTAATTTTTTTTACAGAATGCATTCAATCATTTCTATGGTAGGAATAGTTCTCACTGGCAAGGAGAACTATCCTGAATGGTCCCGGATGGTAAAACACACCCTCATCTACAATGAGTTGTGGAAGGGAGTGTGTGTCGGAGAAGGAGACAATGACCCAGTACAGCCTACATCAGACAAAGAGCTCGTCATTTGGGAAAACAAGAACAGTAAAGCCTATGCATTAATCGCAGCATCTGTAAATGAAGAAGTAAGTCGCCATATTTCATCATATTCAACTGCCTTTGAAGCTTTACAAAAGCTGAAAGAACTTTATGACTCACATTCTGCACTTGAAGTTGTTCAGCTCATGATTAAACTCTTCACTCTTGAACTAAAAAATAATGATCCTCTTGCTCTTGCATCTGAAGTAAAATCCATAATGCATGATATCAAATCCACTAAGGTTGAGCTGGATATCCCTCTTATTGCTTTTCTCAAGGAACTCTATCCTACTTACTCCAATTATCTTGAGTCTTTACAAGCAAATGGAAATCTTAAAGATATAACCTTTGACTCTCTTGTGAAAAAGTTTGTTGAAAGAGAGAAAGCCTTTGGAAAGAAGACAGTCCCTGAATCTTCTGAAGAGACTGTCTGCCTTGCTCATAAAGAAAAGAATCCTGCTCATGATTCTACAAGAGGAAGAGGTGGACGAAGAGGAAGAGGAAGATACTTCAGAGGCAGGGGGGCAGACACTCTCAAGCAGAAAAGGCAGATCTGCATTACATTCGTTGCAAACGAAATGGATCACATGATGCTTCTACATGCAAGCTACCATGGGACAAAATTGAGCAGAAAAGAAACCAGCAGAAAGGTAAAATTGATGATACAGACAAAGGTAAAGCACCTGAATCCGCTCACTATATTGAGGCACAATGTAACATTGGAGTAAATGAAGATTTGTTTAATGCTTCACTTGCTTCTTCGAAAAATGATTGGTTGCTTGATTCAGGAGCAACCTGTCATATGACTCATAGGAAAGATTTTTTTGAATATTTCACTGACAATGTTGATGGAGCAGTATACTTTGCAGATCAGTCAAAAATCAAGCCATCAGGGCTTGGCACAATCAGGCTTAAACTGCCTGGTCTTCCAGACTTTCTTCTGGATCATGTTCTATATCTCCCACAGTTCAAGAGAAACTTGTTGTCCTTGGTCCACATCCGCTAGCAAGGTCACTCCATTCATATGTTTGATGGCAAGCTTGAGGTAAGAAAAGCATCTGACCACTCACTTGTCATGAGGGGAATAGAAGAAGAAAGACTTCTCAAACTGCAAGGAACCTCTGCTCATGCACAACATTTATCATATATTTCTCATCATGAAGAAGGTACACTTCCATCAAGTTTATTTTGGCATGCTAGATTTGGACATTTAAACTATGACAGTCTCCGCTTATTGAAGAAAAATGGTGTTGCTGGTTTGCCTACAATTCCTAGAAAACATAACCAATGTGATGCTTGCATTCTAGGAAAGCATAGCAAACAGTCTTTTCATGATTCACATTCAAGAGCACATAGGAAGCTTGAACTCATTCATTCAGATTTATGTGGTCCAATGCCTGTTCCTTCTGCAAATGGAAATAAATATATCATGACATTTATTGATGATTACACCAGAATGTGTTGGGTTTATTTATTGAAGAAAAAATCTGATGCTTTTCAAACATTCAAGAATTTTCATAAATGGATTGAAAATGATGCACAATCTCATATTGGGTCTATATGCACTGATAATGGAAAAGAATATACATCAAATGAATTTGAACACTATCTTCGCCAACATGGGATCAAACATCAAACAACTGTGCCTTATAATCCCCAACAGAATGGTGTAGCAGAAAGAATGAATAGAACATCTTGAATATGGTACGATCCATGCTTTTCTTCAAAAATGTAAAGATAATGTTTTGGGCTGATGTTGTTCTATGTGCTGCATATATAAAGAATAGATGTCCATCTAGTGCTATAAGAAACAAGACTCCTTATGAATTGTGGTATGGACATGTTCCTTCGGTAAAACATCTCAGGATCTTTGGTTCCACCTGTTATGCTTTAATACCAAAGGTACATAGAAACAAACTTGGTGCTAGAAGTCGTAAGTGTATCTTCCTGGGGTATTCAAACACATCTAAAGCATACCGCCTCTATGATGAAGTAAATAAAAAGTTTATTTTATCTAGAGATGTCATTTTTCTCGAATCATCCAAATCTGACAATGTTGTTGAGCGGCAACTTGATCGCTTGGATAGATTCGCAAAAACAAAATCATTTCAAGAATTTGATAATCAGATTCCACATCTTGAAGGGGGGATTCCTTTACTAGAACAACATGTGGAATCTTCTTCTGAAGAACAATCTCCCCTGCATGAAACTCCAACAACGGATGATGCTTTAAGTGATTTAATTGATAGAATTGGGAGACTCAATCTTGATTCAGTCCCAAGTCAATTAACAGAGCAGCCTGGACCATCTCAGAAAGGTCCCCCAAAGTGGCTGACAAAGACACTTGAAAGTGTTCATCCTGATGAAATTGGAAAAACAGGAACCAGAAATACAAACCGACAAGATGGAGGTGATGTAGATGACTCTAATTCACCTGTTGATATGGAAGTTACTTATGATTGTGAATTGAACTTGTCTACAGATTTTGAACCAACTTCCTTCAAAGAAGTTGCTTCTCATGATGAATGGAAAGAAGCGATGCAAAAGGAGTATGATGCCCTCATAAAGAATGGCATTTGGAAGCTGGTTGATCCTCCATTTGGAACCAAACCAATTGGCTGCAAGTGGGTCTACAAGAACAAATACAGAGCTGATGGCTCACTTGACAAGCACAAAGCTAGGCTTGTGGCAAAAGGTTTTACACAGAAGGAAGGGGTCGATTATGAGGAAACTTTTGCCCCCACGGCAAAATGGGCCACCATCCGGACACTCTTGGCACTAGCTGCTCAGAACGGTTGGAAAGTCCATCAAATGGATGTAAAAACTGCATTCTTGAATGGAGATCTAAAAGAGAATGTTTTTATGTCCCAGCCTGAAGGATTTGCTATGAAAGGACATGAACATAAAGTATGCAAACTTGTGAAGTCCTTGTATGGCCTCAAACAAGCACCACGATCCTGGTATGAAAAACTAACGGAGCATCTTCTGAAACTCAACTTCAATCATTTTGATCTTGATGATGCAACTTTATTTGTCAAGAAAGTTGGCAAAACAGTTGTATATCTTGTGGTATATGTAGATGATATTTTAATGACAGGGAACAATGAAAGCTATATTGCATCCATAAAGAAAGAATTAGGAAAAAGTTTTGAAATGAATGATTTGGGCTATGTTCATTATTATCTTGGCATTGAAGTAACCCAACATCCAAAATCCATATTTCTTTCTCAAAAGAAATACATTGGAGATTTGTTAAACAGATTTGGCATGACAGAGTGCAATCCTCTTTCTACTCCAATGGAACAAAACTTAAAGCTCACATCTATTGAAGGAAAGGAATTTGAGGATGCAACAAAGTATAGACAGCTTATAGGAAGTCTCATCTACCTCACTACTACCAGACTAGACATTTCATTTGTTGTTGGAATCCTCTCCAGGTTTATGCAAAAGCCTTGTGAGGGACATTGGTCTGCTGCAAAAAGAGTCCTAAGGTACTTGAAGGGAACTCAAGACCTTGGAATCAAGTATACACAGGTGGACGACTTCAGCTTGATTGGATACTCTGATTCAGACTTCGATGGAGACAAAGAAACTAGAGTATCTACTTCAGGATATGCTATGAGTCTTGGATCAGGAGCTGTCTCTTGGAGATCACGCAAACAATCAGCTCCAGCAGATTCCACAACAGAAGCAGAATACGTGGCAGCAGCTGAAGCAACGAAAGAAATTGTGTGGCTTAGGAAAATTCTTGAAGATTTGCAGGTAAAACAAGTACAATCAACTCCACTCATGATTGACAACACCTTTGCAATAAAGTTGGCCAAGAACCCAAAGTTCCATGATCGTACTAAGCACATCAATACTAAATATCATCTGATCTGACATCATGTTGAGGCCAAAACAATCCATCTTCGTCATTGTTCCACAAATGAGCAAATTGCAGACATCTTCACCAAAGCGCTTGGAAGAGAAAAGCTTGAAAGATTCAGAACGATGCTTGGACTCACCAACATCCCTTCAGATTAAGGGGGGGAATTGTTGACACCTAATCCTCAGCGGTTGGGTGTACCCAGAATGTGAACAGTCATCAAGTAGATGAACTGATCAGTCACATTCCTGTATATAAACAATAGTTACCTAATGAAATAAATCAATCAGTTTTCTTCTGCCAAGTCTGGAGTTACCCTGGCCTGACAATGTCGGCTTCAGATTTGGATCGCCAATGGATGCGGCCCTCGAATAACTCTGATATCATGTAGGAATTTACAGGGTAAGTTCCTTACATAGAACACCAAAGGACACTTCTCACTAACAGATCACAAATTAGTACACCAGTATTCTTGACGTGGTTAAAACCCTCAAAGAGGGAAACAACCCATGGCTTGAGCCAACGCGACCACTTCAAGTAATTTATTAATGTAAAAGAAAGAAAAATTACATAAGCTTCTATCATGAACTGTCACCTAACAAATGACCCTCCATGCTCTTTAAATAGAGATCATGGACCAATCAGATGCTAAGCCACAGATCAAGTGTCGGTAATACCGAGGAGAGAATGAATCGTCGCATCACTTCATGTCTAGAACATATCGTGACCATCGGATTAAAAAGTACATACTAAAGAAACACACTTTACCTAACTATACACTAGACCAAGTTGTACTTAATTATTTCCTATGTGTCGGAATATCCTAACAAGTGAATTTGTCAATTGCAAACTAGTATAAGTTATTCTTATATAATCATAGACATCCAAGTACTTGGGATTATAGTCTCTCATTTATCCAATGTTCTTACACTTTAAGTGTTCATGGGCCTACAAATATTCTTCATTCGATAATTGCCTTAGATTTATGCCATAAAATCCTTTTGATTTGGCATTCTAGATCTTAGGAACATATATTAGGCATAAATAAGATGAGAAAACAAGGGCCATCAATTTTGGAGAAAGAAATAGAAAATATTCATAAATAATGTAGAAGAACTTGGTGAATCTCAACTACTTAATCAAATATGATTAATACGTGAAGGTTCATATATTCACATTGGGAAGGTACAATACATTGGTAAAAGAATGTTTCAAGGGATCAAACAAATTAAATATTAAACCCAAAGTTTATAATATCGAATAAAATAAGTAACACTACAATTTTCTTACACCTACTACCCTACAAGGTTATACACTTTGTAGTGAACAAAAATTTGCAAAAATTGTTTAGACACACAACATTGGAGACTAAAGAAAGGGAAGAAGTTACTATTCCCTTTTTGAAAGAGTTGGTTCCAAATCAATATGCAATGTTGGGTGGTCATCCTATTCTATACACAAGGATTTGAGAGAGCACATGAAGGGACATAGAAATCTATAGAATTGGTAAGAATGGAAAGTTTCCTTAAAAAACAAAGTGGTATATTGAGAAACAAGTATAATAAAGTTTTCCAAAATTGAATTTAGTTTATGGGGACCATAAACCATTGAGTGGGGAGGTCCATCTTGACATAGAAAGTTAAATTGCAACAAATCCAACTCTAGCAATGGATCATCTCCAATATCCCTTCATCTCCTCACATGTACACTAATGTACAAAAATGGTAATTGAATAGTTGAATGGCATATGTTTCATTTCACTTTGCATTAGCTATTTATTAATTTTCCTTGTTGAAAGGGGTGTTTTTTTCAATTATAGGAAATCCTTGATGTTTTACACTAACATATTGTACATTAGATAAACAAATGGCAAGGTTTTATCTTTCTATGTTTTTCATTTTTATGGTTAGAATAAAATCTAAATAGGAAATTTTGTGTTCATAGTGAATTGTGTTAGTATTGTTGTGGTAAATTGATAAATGAAATTTATTATATGAAATAAAAAATATACGACTAATACCCAAATAAATTTCAAAGCAATCATTGATTAGTGTTAAAGTTGGATGTTCCAACAATTAACGCATGTTGTTATGGATAAATATGACCTAGAATTATATTATAATGGATTGGTGAGAGGATAATGAGTTAAAGAAGGGAATATTAGTGTACATTTAGAGTATTGTTCCCAATAATAGAACAAAGTTTAATATAACACCATCTTAAGAAATATAACATTGATACAAAAATATTTAATGCACCCATTATATTGTGGGGGTAATAATCGTATATTGCTAGGTATGTTGTTTGAATGCTCTTATATTTTTCACATTGTTAGAGTACATTATCTATTTAATCTTTCATTATGTTTTTTTTTCTAATTTTACATCATTTCATAATATTAAATGTTATTTTCATTATAAATAAATCATCTAGCAAGAAAAGTATGGCTAAGGAAATATGTATTCAATCATTTCACCATCAATGCTAACTAACAAGTTGGATAAGGAAAGGTTACTATGGATTTCTCCACCTTAACATTGGATTATGGGCTAGAGGGTTGAAGAGCCCATTAGGTGCAAATGTGTATAATTGGGTGACATTAATCTAATGTTAAAGTAGATTCGTGCATAATATGATTTAAGTTGAGGAGAATGGTTTTCTTGAGGTGGATTTGAATTGATTAAATGAGAGAGATTGGATAATCCACTAGAGATCATAGACCACCTAGTCTTGTGGACTAACTTCAAACTACTTAAAGCACCAATAAGGGTTCATGGATAACTATTGCAATTTGGTATATCGAATGTTTCACCTACAAGCACTTTTTCAAGCCTAAGATGCACTTGTACAAAGTAGAAATAATATGTAGTTAATATATTTTTGGTTTTGACATTCATCTTGTGCAATCACAATTTATTGTAATTTGTAGTATAGTTTGTTAGCATGCAATGTGCATTGTACCCTATGGGCCTTATGGGTCTTGAACTAGTGAGAACTAAAAACACTATCTTTCAATTTTTAATTCTCATGGTCTCTTTTTTCAACCATGGGAAATATATTTATATTCCATATGAGGAATATACATGTTTCAGTCCTTCAGAGAATTGTTTAGACTCGACAACAAGGTTTGAATCCATTAAAATAAAGCTCAACATGTCACTTGTCGGAATCAAAACTGGGTGGGGAGGATAACAATCATTCCTCCCAGATAAATTTATCGTGCGCTCTGCTCCCGCTGCCGCCTGCAAACATTAGGCCTGAACTGATCTTCGATTGCTCGGGATGGCCCCTTTGGAGGCTTCGCCGAAGGAGGTACCTCACCAACACGCCTTCTCTGCCTTGATCAAGTCCATGCCTCCTCAGCAAGCTCGCCCTTCAATATCAAAGTTCGTGAAAAAACTTGATGGGTTACAGGAAGTTTCTCTCCCTCCAACTTTGCCCAGAATGGCTGCTCTTGCCTTGGCAGAAAAAGGACTTATTGGGAAATTTACAGGACTTTGGCCCTCTCCAAAAACAGTCCAGAGGTGGGTGGAAAGGAATTGGACAAACAAAATACAAGGAAAAATCTCTATCAGATTTTGTGGAAAGGGATATTTTACATTTCATTTTGAGACAAAGGAAGACAAGGATTTAATCTTCCGTAATGGGCCTTATTTCATGGATTCCAGAGGTTTATATTTAAACAAATGGACTCCAGATTTTGACCTGGAGCTTGATATTCCTAATGCGGTCCCTGTTTGGGTCCGACTTCCTCACCTCCCCTTGCATTGCTGGGGAGACGAATCTGTGTGTGCTATTGGGAATGTTGTTGGGAAATACATTGATTAGAGTGAACCGAAAGATAACATGCAGGCTTGTGCCCGCATCTGTGTAGAAGTGGATTTGGGTAAAGGCCTACCAAAAGCCATCAAGCTCAAGGTTGACGACTGGATGCACATTCAGCAGCTTGACTATGAATAGATCCCCTTCAAGTGCAAGGTATGTCACGAGTACAGTCACTTTGCTAATCGTTGCACTAAACTTTCTAATGTAGAAAATAATCCTCAAGAAGAGCAATGGGAAACCGTTAAAAAGAAAAAGACAGCCCCTAATCCTAAACCATCCCATGAAGCAGGTCCTTCCTCTCGACCTCCCCCAATTTCCCCTCCCTCTTCTCCCCCGCCTTCATTTCCTCTCCCTTCTTCCCCACAACCTCCCCTATCTTCTGATCGCCAGCCGGATCCCCTTACCTCTTCTCCCTCTTCCAATCCCTTTCACATCCTCTCTCTTCCTAAGGAATCCCCTCCCTTGATTCAATCTGATCCTACCTCTTCTCCCCTTCCCCAGGTCATTTCCTCTTCTCTCCCGTCTGATCCTCCCCCTCTTAGAATCACTAGAAGCAATTCCAAGGAGCATGGATCCATTCTAGACAATCAAAAGAAGCCTGGAAGAAAGTCTGCTAAACAGCACAGGGATGAAAATGCACAAAAATACATAGCATTGGGGCTCCAAAACCCCATTGAATCATATATTCAAGGACCAACAGACAAAGACATAGAAAACAAAGACAAGGGAGGGAGAGAAACTCCTCACACCTCTCACCTGAAATGATTAAAATCCTCTCATGGAACAGTAGGGGACTAGGGCACCCCTCCAAATCAAATGCCTTAAAGGATCTTATTAACCAAGAGAAAATAACCATTGTTTTACTCCAAGAAACAAAGCAGAGATAACCAGAGATGAACAAGATTATTCAACAACATAAGCCCTACAAAGGATGTATATGTGATTCCAGAGGAGCCTCAGGAGGAATTGCTACACTTTGGCTTCAAGATGAATGGAACAGCACAGCAGAAATAGTAGAACAGCATTGGGTCAAGATTGTATTGCAGAATATTATCAGCAGTCAACAGATAGTA
Source organism: Pinus tabuliformis (assembly GCA_031772625.1). NCBI lineage: Eukaryota > Viridiplantae > Streptophyta > Pinopsida > Pinales > Pinaceae > Pinus > Pinus tabuliformis. Next base: position 1,482,022,555 of record CM062816.1, read on the forward strand.
ATTTACAATGTTTATGTCCTGAATCATTACAGGGATAAAGAAGTTTGTTGGGACTCTCTCAGCAATAATATAGCAGAAGAAAACAGCAGCAACATCATTTTAGGAGGTGACTTAAACCTCATTTTACATGCTAATGAAAAATGTGGAGGCAGCTTCAACCCAGATCCTTTTAGAAATCAGTTGGAAAATGTTATGCAACATGGTGATCTTGTCGATATCATTCCAAAGAATCGCAAATACACCTGGAGTAATTGCAGATTGGGGAGAAATAATATTATGGAAAGGCTCGACCGAATCCTGGTAAATGTATCCCTTCTCTCCACCTTTTCAGCTGTCAACGCTTCCATCCTTCCTTTTGCTGCTTCAGACCATTATCCCACTGCTTTAACCCTTGAATCTCTCTGCCCCCTGGGCCCTCTCCCTTTTAAATACAGTCCTTTATGGAATGACATTGAAGCAGCCAAAGTGTTGGTCTAGCAAACTTGGTGCCAACATGTCGAAGGATCCCCAAGTTTTATTTGGGAAAGCAAACTTAGAAATGTAAAGAATGCTCTCAAGAATTGGGAAAAAACCCAATATAAAGAGCCAGAAGCAAAGAAAAGAGAAGTGAAATCCAAAATTGAAGAACTTCACTATGCACTAGAAAACAAAGAATATTATTAGGCTAAAAAAAAAATCAAGAAGAAAATCTTTACAGTAAGCTATACAGTATCAGAAGAGAAGAGGAAGAAAAATGGCGAATTAAATCAAGGCAGACTTGGTTGAAGAGCGGAGACAGGAACACAACTTTCTTCCATAAGCAAGCCACTGTTCGGAAAATCAGGAATAATATAACAGCTATCACAGATAACGTAGGCACTCAACATAATGATCAAACTGCCATCAAAAACGCTGCCTCAGAACATTTTAAAGAGTTGCTAACTGAATCAGGGGAGGACGAAAACTACGCTGACTTCCTACAGCATTTGCCAAAAAATATTGCAACAGAAGCAAATGAAAGGCTGACAGAGGAAATAAAAGAAGAAGAAATCAAGGAAGCAATTTGGGGCCTCCAGCCAGACAAGGCACCAGGGCCGGATGACTTTCCTATTTGTTTTTATAGGGAGTATTGGGAAATGATCAAAAAGGACCTCATCAAATACTTTAAATGGATTCAAAGGAAAAATAAATTAGGAGGCTACACAAATTCAACACATCTGGCCCTCATTCCAAAGGAGAATCAGCCTTCCAATTTCTCCCATTTCCAGCCCATATCCTTATGTAATTCTTCCTACAAAATTTTCACAAAAATTTTTGCTTCCTGTCTCAAGCCTCTATTGCCTATGTTAATCTCTGAAAACCAAGGTGGCTTTATGACAAATAGGCACATTTCAGATTCTATTCTCTTAGTCTAGGAAGCCATTCACTCAAGCCATTCTAGAAATGAAAAGGGATTCATCCTGAAATTGGACTTGGAAAACGCTTTTGACAGGGTTAAACACTCCTTTCTATTTTTTGTTCTTCAAAAAATGGGCTTCTCATCCTTCTTTATTGATCTCATAAGAGCCTGTATCTCTGGCCCTTGGATAGCTCCCCTTATCAATGGCAGACCCGACCCTGCCTTTCAATCTTCAAGAGGATTAAGGCAAGGCTGTCCTCTGTCCCCCTACCTTTTCCTTTTAATGGTTGAGTCCTTCAGTTGCGCCCTTGACCATAAGTGGCAGACAGGCCTCATCACTGGAATCAAATTTGAAGATGGAGTGAAAAACATCAATCACTCCCAATTTGTTGATGATACCCTGCTGATTGGAGGGGCGTCTGCAATCATAGCTCGAAGATTCAAATCTTTATTAGACAAATTCATGAGATATTCAGGGGGAATGATTAATCACTTCAAAAGTTGTATTTATGGATGGAATGCCTCAGCTCAAACGCTTCAAAACATAGCCAACATCTTCGATGTGCCTTGCAAGTTAAATTAGCACCATTTCAATTATTTGGGAATGCTAGTGAATATAGGAAACACAAGAGTTGATGTTTGGGAAACAACTTTAGATAAAATGAAAAGAAAAGTTCAAAAGTGGGGAGCCTCTTCGCTCAACCTAGCTGGACGATTGGTACTGCTCAAATCGGTCCTTTCCTCTCTTCCTCTTTACCAATTCTCCCTTGCCCAGGCTCCAGCAAAATGGACAGTATTCTCAGGTTTTTCCTTTGGCAGGGAGGAAAAAATGAAAAGAGAAAATATAACTTGGTTGGATGGAAACAAGTAATTCAAAACCAAGAAAAAGGAGGTCTTGGAATTAGATCCCCATCTCTCACCAATTCAGCCTTTGGCGGCAAGATAGTCTGGAGGCTTATTGAAGACCAATCAACTTGGTGGAAAAAAAAATTGGAGGCCAAATATCTCAGCCACCCAAGGTAGCATCTGCTTACAACTCAAATACCCAACAGGAACAGCACAAGGATCTGGAAACTCTGTAAAAAATCCATCTCCTTTATGGCTCAAAATGTCTCCAAGGTTCCCAAAGGCGGCAGCAAAATCAACATTGGCACTGATAAAATTATGGGGAATCAGCCAATTAGCAGTCTTCTAGGTATGGCTCCAATAATTCTCTTTCTTCAAAGTAAAGGAATATACAGTTTAGATCAAATTTCGCAATGGGATACAAATACCCAAGCTTGGAAGAGATGGAGCCTTCCTCCCATCCCTCAACGACTCAAAGAGAATCTTGACAACTTTCAGATACACCTCCACAACATTGCTCCTACAATAAAAAATGGCAAGGATGGATTCCGATGGGACCCCACTGGCACCAGCTACTCAATACAAGCAGGATACAATTATCTATGCAACAGGGACTACCCGGCACCAACATGGACACATTGGAAAACAGTGTGGAAATCAGAAGCCATCCCTAAGGTGAAATTTTTTATGTGGACCCTCTTAAAAGAAAAAACTCTCACTGCAGAAAATCTTAAAAAAAAAGGCATTGCTGGACCCTCCAGATGCCCTAATTGCCAAGAAGTGGAGGAGTCCATCCAACACCTCTTCATTTCGTGTCCTTTTGCTTTTTCTTGTTGGAACAGTATTACCCCAATCGTTCCCTTCACCTGGAACTCTCAGCAATCCATTGGGGAAGTCCTTAACAACTGGAAAAAAAACTACCCCTGGCAATCCATGAAAAACAACATTGCCAAGAGAGTGTGGGATGCCCTCCCATTTGCCCTCTTATGGAGGATCTGGATTGCTAGGAACAGAAAGATCTTTAAAGATAAAGGGACCACAATCAAGCATCTTTGCAGCAAGGCTAAAAGTCTTGCAATAGAAACCATCGCTTCTAAGAGCACAAAAAACATGGACATGACAAGTCTTTGGGTTGAAGAAAAATATTTCATAAGGAGTCTGATAGATAAGATCAGTATCCTGCCAGCAGCGAAAATCAACAGCAACTTCAACAGCAATCACAGTCACAACTGGAAAATCCGACTAAAGCAGGATGACTTCAACAAGTGGCTCCGCACTAGCAACACCCACTCCTTGTTCTTTGACGATGCCTCCAAATCAAATCCAGGAGCAGCGGGAGTAGCGGGAGTTATCTACAATCCCAATGGTGAGCCCTTAGTCACCTTTGAGTGGGGATTAGGGATCCTCTCAAACAACAGAGCAGAGGCTCTGGCGCTCTATCAAGGAATTCTTCAACTACAAATTCATGGAATCAAGAAAGCTATGATCTTCGGCGATTCTGCTATCATTATCAGTTTAATGACTAGCAAACGAAAAGCCTCCAACATCTTCTTACAGCAAACCATCAGCAGATGCCAAGTCATGATCAATCAAACTCGGGATTTCCAATTTTACCATAACCTTCGAACTATCAATCGGGAAGCTGATAAACGCGCCAGCCAAGCTTGTATAAGACAAAAAGCAAATATCCTCTGTAACAACGAGGAACAATTCCAATTTCTTCCATGACTCCCATGACTTTTAAAAAAATTTCATATCTAAATACTCACATCTTGCTCAGGGTGTACCCTGATCAAATCAAAAATAATCCCAAGGCTATCTGTTCCACACCGCTGGAAATCCTCCCTTTTCTCCCTACAGTCTCCTCAGATTTTTTGAATCTATGTTCCCTGTGCAGAATCCGTGACCACCTATTTGCTTCAGCATTAGACTTTATTTTTTCTGAAATTTCTTATCACTCTGCTCTCGATTCTCTGAACCCTCTTTCCTCCCTCTTCCCTGCTCTTCAGATCCCTTGTTTGGTTTTCACTGTCTCATTGGTTACAGCTTGCTGGAGCAGTATTTCAGCATTTCTTCAGGACAGAGCCGAGGACCTCCAGATGGCCCGCAGTGAAGATTGTCTTCACTGTCGAGACTTGCAGGAAGAATTTGAGCAAATCAAAACGCATGAGCGCCTCTTGGATGATAAAATTGATTACGCTACCAAGATAATCACTACTAAAGGAATAGTCGATCTAAAAGAACAGCAGAAAAGGAACAGTAAAAAAAACGGAACAGCAGAAAAGGAACAACAAAAAATACAATAGAAAAGGAACAGTAGGAAAAACAAAACAGCAGAAAAGGAACAACAGAACAACAGGAAAAACGGAACAACAAAAAAGGAACAACAGAAAGTCACAAAGAACAATGTAAACTTTGAAACGGGAACTGATATTGTTACCCGTTTCGTAGAGATAGCAAAAAAGTGACCTGATTTTGAAAAGGGGTGATGCAGAACGAACATGTTTTTTTTAGAGCATACTTTTTGTCACTTTAATTTTTTTATGTACATTACGTTTTAAAATCGTTTTAGAATGGTAGTGATTTTCATGCTGATTTTAAAAAGCGAGTATTCTGCATCACCACTTTTTTTTAAAAGACCTGTGTTTTGACTTTAAATTTTCTAATATATAAAATGTAAATAATTATTTTGTAAATTTGATCATTTTTGAAGTGGCCGTTTTCTTCACATTTTCTTGTTTTTAGTTTTAATTTTAACTTTTTTTTTAGTGAGGTTTTTATTGTTTTGCATTTTTAAATTAGGAGGTCGATATTTAGAATTTTCGATATTCTACATATTTATACATCCTTAATTAATTTTTGAATCCACATGAAATAATTGTTTCTAAAAAACAATATTTTTTAACAATGGACATTAAAATAACCATTTTTAACATAAATATAACTAAAAAATTACATGTTTTGATAATTTTTTGCTAGAATTGACATGTCAAAATCACAATTTTTATACGATAATTTTAACCAAAAACAGTTAAATAATAGCTTTTTTTATGAATTTCATGTCAAAAAATAATAATAATCACTTTTTTTTCAAAAAATAATGATTAACTTAAAAATCAATGCGAAAATCACATATTACAAATATTGAACGTATAACAACCCTAATTGAGTGTTTATTATTCTCATAAAATGTCAAAGTCAAAACATTGCAAAGCTTGATTTACAAGCATAACTTAAATTTAATCAACAATGTCACGTAATCCAAACTCTTCGTCCTCTAGAGTTTCATCATTGTCTTCTTCCACAATATTTTCTGTTTCCTTTTGCTCACTTTCCTCTTCTAATGGGTCTTTGATGTCTGCGAATCTCCCAATGTATGTCTTTCCAAACATTCCATGTAATGGTGGTTGGGGTTCCTTCGCTTTTTTTGCCACACGTGATTCACTAAAGTCCCCTTTATTCAACCCAATTTCTTGCATTGCATCTGGAAGAAATTGAAGAACATTAATTCTTTGCTGAATGAAATTGCATTGTACTGGATCTTTTTCAATTGCAATGCAATTTCTTCCTTTTTGAAGGCAACATGCTAGCGTTGTACCTAATTATCAAGCACAAAAGAAATAATGAACTAAATTAGTACAATGACATATTAATTAAAAAATAACATATTGAAATTCAATTCCATATAATAAAACTTACCTGAGCCAGAAAATAAATCCAGAACCCAATCTCCTTCATCTGACAAATGTCTATAAGATAGTTAATCAATAATTGTGGTTTTTGATAAATGTTAACTATCTCTCCTTTTGCTTTTGATTCCGGGAATCAACCAGCCACCAGCCGAGCGGGCGGCTGGTGGCTGAGTGATTCCCACCAGGCGAGCAGGCAGCTGGTGGCTGAGTGATTCCCACCAGCCGAGCGGGCGGCTGGTGGCTAGTTCATTCCCAGAATCACCCAGCCACCAGCAGGGCGGGCGGCTGGTGGCTGGGTGATTCCGGGAATCAACCAGCCACCAGTCGGCCATTAGTTGATTCCGGGAATCAACCAGCCACCAACCAGCCGGGAATCAACCACCCACCAGCCGCCCGCCCGGCTGGTGGCTGGTTGATTCCCAGAATCACCCAACCACCAGCCGGGTTGGCGGCTAGTGGCTGGTTGATTCCGGGAATCAACCAACCACCAACTGCCTACCCGGCTGGTGGCTGAGTGATTCCGGGAATCAACCAGCCACCAGCCGGGCGGCCAGCTGGTGGTTGGTTGATTGCCGGAATCACTCAGCCATCAGCCGCCTCGCTGGTGGCTGGGTAATTTTGGGAATCAACCAGCCACCAGCCCGGCGATCGGCTAGTGGCTGGTTGATTCCAGAAATCAACCAACGACCAGCCGCCCGCCCGGCTGGTAGCTGGGTGATTTCGGGAATCAACCAGCCACCAGCCGGGCGGCCAGCTGGTGGCTGGTTTATTCGGGAATCAACCAGCCACCACCACCAGCTGGCCACTCAACTGCTGGCTGGTTGAATCCCGGAATCAACCAGCCACCAGCCGGTCGCCCGGCTGGTGGCTGGGTGATTCCAAGAATCAACCAGCCACCACCCGCCCGGCCGGCTGGTGGCTGGGTGATTCCGGGAATCAACCAGCCACCAGTCGGCCGCCCAGCTGGTGGCTCGGTGATTCCGGGAATCAACCAGCCACCATTTGGGCGACTAGTTGGTCGCTGTCGCCCAACTGGTGGCTGGTTGATTCTGGGAATCAACCAGCCACCAGCTGGCCGTCCGGCTGGTGGCTGGGTGATTCCCAGAATCACCCAGCCACCAGCCGGGCGGGGGAATCACCCAGCCACCAACTGGGCGGCCGGTTGGTGGCTGGTTGATTCCGGGAATCAACCAGCCACTAGCTAGCCGCCTGGCTGGTGCCTGGTTGATTATGAGAATCAACCAGCCACCAGCCGCCCGCCCAGCCGGTGGCTGGTTGATTCCGGGAATCACCCAGCCACCAGTTGGGCGGGCGGCTGGTGGCTGGTTGATTCCCGGAATCAACCAGCTACTAGCCGGGCGGCCAGCTGGTGGCTGGTTGATTTCCGGAATCAACTAGCCACCAACCGCCAACCCGGCTGGTGGCTGGTTGATTCTGGGAATCAACCAGCCACCAGCTGGCCGCACGGCTAGTGGCGGGTTGATTCCGGAAATCAACCAGCCACCCGCAGGATGGAGCCACTAGTCAGGCGGGCGGCTGGTGGCTGGTTGATTCCGGGAATCAACCAGCCACCAGCCGGGCAGTGATTCTGGGAATCAACCAGCCACCAGCCGAGCGGGCGGCTGGTGGCTGGTTGATTCCCGGAATCACCCAGCCACCAGCCGGGCAGGCGGCTGGTGGCTAGTTGATTCCCGGAATCAACCAGCCACCAACCGGGCGGCCAGCTGGTGGCTCCGCCCGGCTGGTGGCTGGTTGATTCCCGGAATCAACCTGCCACTAGCCGGGCAGCCAGCTGGTGGCTGGTTGAATCCCGGAATCAACCAGCCACCAACCGGGTGACCAGTTGGTGGCTGGTTGATTCCCGTAATCAACCAGCCACCAACCGGCCACCCGGTTGGTGGCTGGTTGATTACGGGAATCAACCAGCCACCAGCAGGGCGGATGGCTGGTGGCTGGTTGATTCCGGGAATCAACGATCCACCAGCTGGCCGCCCGGCTGGTGGTTGGTTGATTCCGGGAATCAACGGGCCACCAACTACCCGCCCGGCTGGTGGTTGGTTGATTCCAGGAATCAACGGGCCACCTACTGCCCGCCCGGCTGGTGGTTGATTGATTCCGGGAATCACCCAGCCATCAGCAGCCCGCCCGGCTGGTGGCTGGGTGATTCCCGGAATCAACCAGCCACCAACCAGGCGGCTGATTGATTCCCCCACCCGGCTAGTAGCTGGATGATTCTGGGTGTTGGGTCCCTATAATACTAGTAATTACCCCATTACTATTGTAGTTATACCCCTTGTTTATATTGTTGTGCCCCTGTTACCCCCATATTGTTATTTATGTGCCCCATAGAATCCCTCTATTGTTATTTTTGTGGCTTTATATTATTATTGTTAGGTCGGCTGGATTATATTGTGACTCCTTAGACTCCTATATATAGAAAGGAGGTTTTGTCATTTGTATCATCCAAGAATTGTTCATTTATGTAATGTAAAGGAGGTTTCCCCCTCGAAGAGGCTGAATTCTAAGGCGTGGATCTCTCTTTTCTATCTTTTTGTGAGTTGGTTTCATAACATTTTGTATCAGAGCTTTGGATTCTAGGGTTTCGCTGCTCCAAACAGGTCATCGTGGCGTTTTCGCTATAACTTTTTTTCTGTGATATTTCAGAAGTCGCAAAAAAAACCCATTTGAGAAGAAATCGCGCTGAACCTTGGGTCCAAATTTCAGAACTTTTCGCGCGATATTTTCGGAGATATGATCTGAGGAAGTTAGTCTTTTTGTAAACTCCTGAATTACACTCAAAACAGGTGACCTGGGGAAAATCGTCATAACTTTCTTTCTGAGCATCGGATTGAAATTTCGTCAGAAGTTACAGAAATAGGACGGACTGTAGTTTTCTTTTATATATTTTTTAGAGTCAAAGGTTGAAACAATGACACGTGGCACTTCATACAAGTTCGCTCTATTGAACTAGTCTATAATCAGGTCACTGCGGGAGATTGTGCATAACTCTTTCTTGGAGAATCCAATTTGGATCAGACTAGTGGCATTGGAAAGAGGACATAGAAGGCTACTACAGATCACAATTTCATAACTGGATGATTCGAAATTACAGAGATACATCAGATTCAATATCAGGCTTCTACAAAGAAAAAAAAAAGGTGTGTAGTTTTTATTTTTATTTTTGCATAAGCTTGGTTTGAAGGAATTCAAAGGGCATAGTAAAGCATTATTATCGGTAACTGATGCGCCGAGGAAAGAAAATGCAAACACCTAGTAAGGAACCTGAAAGCTCTAGCATGACTCATGAAGAAGAGGAAGAAATGCTACATGATATATCAAAATTACAAGAACAAGTGCAACAAATGTCACGCTCACAAAAGCTAACAGAAGCTAAGATAAGTGGCGTGGAATCTAAGATAAAGGGCATGGAAGCTAAGATGGAGGATTCGATGGAAGAATTGAAGAAGTTGCTACAAGAAAGGGTCACTAATGGTGAAAAGGTAGTAAAGGAAACTCATGATGAGAACAAAAGAAATGTTAATCATGATTCCATAGACTCTAATGTTGGATTGAAGACTCACCATGTTCCAAAAATCGATATGAGGAAGTTTGATGGCAAGGATCCCGCCACATGGATATTACAGATGGAGCAATTCTTCGATCTCAATAATGTGCAAAACACACAAAAGGTACGTATGGCAACTTTATATTTGGAACCAAATCAGTTTGTATGGTATCAATGGCTTTGTTCTCGTAAACAATTTATCACTTGGGCAATTTTTACGGAAGAATTGATAGCACATTATGAGGATACAAAAAGCAACACTTTTTTTAGCCAATTGATAAGTCTCAAACAAAAGGGTTCAATAATGGAGCACATTGAGGAGTTCCAAAAATTGAACATAAGGGTAAAAGATATTCCAGAGGAGCATAGGATTGATGTGTTCATAGGGTCTTTAAAGGATAATATCCAACATGATGTGCGCCTTTGGGAACCTGATTCATTAGAGAAGGCATTCAGGTTAGCAAGAAAAATGGAAAGCAAAATTATGGCAACTAGGAAGCATACCATTCACAACTATAAAGACGGAAGTGTTGTTGCCCATAGTCTTCCACAACCTACAAGGTTGACACCACAACAATTGGAAGAAAAAAGAGCAAAAGGGCTTTGTTACAATTGTGATAGCAAATACACAAAGGTCATAAGTGTGGTGAGAAGAAATTATTCTACATAGATTGTGAAGAGGAAGAAGAAAAGGAGCAAGAAAGGTCAAAAGAAGAGGATATATTCCAGGAACAAAGCCTAGATGAAGAACAAATAAATCCGACCATATCTTGTAATGCATTGGCGGGAATTACCACTCCTCAAACCATCAAGATAGAAGGACAAATCAAGAAGAAAAAGGTAATAGTGTTGATTGATTCAGGAAGCACCCACAATTTTATTCATTGTAGGGTAGCAAAAGAATTGAATTGCTTCCTATATCCAGCACCAGAGTGTCAAGTGATGATTGCAAATGGAGGAACAATAAATTGTTCTGGAAAGTGCCATAATATCAAGCTATCCATGGGAGAATATGTATTGACTAGCCCAATGCTTTCCATTCCAATGGGAGGTGCTGATGTTGTACTAGGAGTCCAATGGCTACAATCCTTGGGTACAATAGCTTTTAATTTTCAAGAACTTTTCATGAAATTTTCTGTGGAAGGAAAGGAAGTTGAATTAAGGGGTATTGCAGGGAAACCAGGAAAGATAATCAGCTCTAATGGCATGACAAAGCTTCTAAAAAAGGAGCAAAGAGGTGTAATTGCACAATTATGTTCGCTAGATGTTTCCACATTGGAATCATCTATTTCTCCAGATCTCCAAAAAGTCCTGGACAATCATTCCAAGGTATTTGAGACTCCCAAAGGTCTCCCACCTATGCGTGATCATGATCATGCTATTCATCTGATTCCAGGAAGTGTTCCTCCAAACATCAGGCCGTACAGATATCCATATGTCCAAAAAAGTGAAATTGAACGTATGGTTGCAGAAATGCTAGAGGCTGGTATAATTCAACCGAGTCAAAGTTCTTTCTCAGCTCCAGTAGTATTGGTGCACAAGAAGGATGGATCATGGCGCATGTGTCCAGATTATAGGGAGCTCAACAAGCTCACTATTAAAGATAAGTTCCCCATTCCTGTCATTGATGAATTACTGGATGAATTGCATGGATCAATTTACTTCACCAAGTTGGATCTTCGTTCAGGATATCATCAAATCAGAATGAAGATTGAAGACATTCTGAAAATGGAATTTAGAACTCATGAGGGTCATTATGAATTTTTGGTCATGCCTTTTGGCCTTACCAATGCACCTTCAACATTTCAAGGTTTGATGAATTCAATTTTCAAACCATTCCTTAGAAAATTTGTGTTAGTATTTTTTGATGATATACTAATCTACAGCAAGTCTTGGAAGGATCATGTTGAACATGTTGACAAGGTGCTACAACTATTGGAGGAGAAACAATTATATGCAAAAAGATCCAAATGTTTCTTTGGAGTCCAGGAGGTGGAATATTTGGGTCATATTGTATCTCATGAAGGAGTTAAGGTAGACCCTAGCAAAATTAAAGCCATTAAGGAATGGAAAATCCCCACATCCATAAAGCATCTGCGAGGATTTCTTGGGTTGACAGGGTATTATCGCAAGTTTGTTAAGAATTATGGGAGAATAGCAGCACCTCTAACAACATTATTGAAGAAAGATTCATTTTCATGGACTCCGGAAGCAACAAAGGCCTTTAAACATCTTAAAGAGGCAATGTGCCAAGCACCGGTCTTAGCTACACCGGACTTCACAAAAACCTTTATTGTGGAATGTGATGCTTCAGGAAATGGAATTGGTGCTGTTCTAATGCAAGATGAAAGACCCATTGCTTTTGAAAGTCGTCCAATCAAGGGAAAGTTTTTAAGCAAAGCTATTTATGAGAAGGAAATGTTGGCAATACTCCATGCACTTAAGAAATGGCGACCCTACCTAATGGGAAGACACTTCAAGGTAAAAACGGATCATGATAGCCTTAAATACTTTTTAGAACAAAGATTATCCTCTGAAGAGCAACAAAAGTGGGTCACAAAGATGTTGGGTTATGACTTTGAAATCATCTACAAAAAAGGGAAGCAAAATGTGGTGGCAGATGCACTCTCAAGAAAGGATGAGGATATGGAAGCATTGTTGTGTGCCATTTCTATTATCCAACCAGATTGGATAAACGAAGCAAAGGAGGAATGGAAGAATGACGAAGAAGTGTGGGCACTTATTCGAAAGCTACAACAAGATTCCAGTACTTCTGATACATTTAGCTGGAAAAATGATTCGTTATGGTACAAAGATCGCTTATACCTCTGTAAGAATTCCCAGCTAAAACAAAAGATTCTTATGGAATTGCACACTTCTCCCTTAGGAGGGCACTCAGGATTTTTAAAAACTTACCACAGGGTTAAGAAGGAATTTTTTTGGGATGGCCTTAAATCAGATATTCAAAAGTTTGTGGCGGAATGTTTGGTTTGCCAACAAAATAAAGTTGAAACAATTAAGACACCGGGTCTATTACAACCTTTATCCATTCCAAGCCAACGTTGGGAGGAGGTTTCAATGGATTTTATCACAGGTTTACCCAAGTCTGAGGGAAAGAGTGTCATCATGGTGGTAGTTGACAGACTTACCAAGTATGCACACTTTTGTGCATTATCACATCCATTTAAAGCCAGTACAGTTTCTACTGCATTTATGGAAACAGTTCAAAAGCTACATGGAAACCCAAAGATTATTGTAAGTGACAGAGATCCCATTTTCACTGGAAATTTTTGGACAGAATTATTTTCTTGTCTTGGTACTCAGTTAGCTCATAGCTCATCTTATCATCCTCAATCTGATGGGCAAACTGAGATAGTAAACAAATGTTTGGAAGGATATCTTCGTTGCTTTGTATCTGATAAACAGACACAATGGGTCAAATGGTTGCCTCTGGCTGAATGGTGGTATAACACTTCCTTCCATACAGCAACAAAAATGACCCCATTTATGGCACTTTATGGGTACCAACCACCATCAATCACATCATATTTAAGAGAAAATTCTAAGGTTCAGGCAGTGGAACATCACATCGAACATCAACAACAAGTCCTCCAACTCTTAAAGGATAACCTCGTGTTGGCACAAAATAGAATGAAACAACAGGCAGATCAACATCGCAGTGAAAGAAGTTTTGATGTAGGTGATTGGGTATTCCTACGGCTACAACCATATAAGCAAATGTCCCTAAAGCAAGCTAAGAAGGATAATAAATTATCACCAAAGTATTATGGTCCGTACAAGGTGTTGGAAAAGATTGGTACTATGGCATACAAATTGGAGCTTCTTGCAGCTTCTCGATTGCACCCAGTTTTCCATGTTTCATGTTTAAAGAAGGTTATAGGTGACAAGCTCCCAGTTCAAACAATATTGCCAGAACTTGACGAGGAAGGAAAAATTATATTGGAACCGGAAGCAGTCACAGAAACAAGAACTCGACAGCTACGAAATCGATCAATTTCAGAGTATCTTATCAAGTGGAAGAACTTATCCGCTGAAGATTCCACATGGGAGGATGAGAATTTTATGCAGAAGTATCCAGAACTGCTCAAGCGTTGAGGACAACACTTTTTTGAAGGAGAGGGGCATGTTGGGTCCCTATAATACTAGTAATTACCCCATTACTATTGTAGTTATACCCCTTATTTATATTGTTGTGCCCCTGTTACCCCCATATTGTTATTTCTGTGCCCCATAGAATCCCTCTATTGTTATTTTTGTGGCTTTATATTATTATTGTTAGGTCAGCTGGATTATATTGTGACTCCTTAGACTCCTATATATAGAAAGGAGGTTTTGTCATTTGTATCATCCAAGAATTGTTCATTTATGTAATGTAAAGGAGGTTTCCCCCTCGAAGAGGCTGAATTCTAAGGCGTGGATCTCTCTTTTCTATCTTTTTGTGAGCTGGTTTCATAACACCGGGAATCAATGAGCCACCAGCCGGGCGGGCGGCTGGTGGCTGGTTGATTCCGGGAATCAACCAACCACCGGCCGGGCGGGCGGCTGGTGGCTCGATGATTCTGGGAATCAACTAGCCACCAGTCGGGTGACCATCTGGTGGCTGGTTGATTCCCAGAATCAACCAGCCACCAGCCGCCCGCTCGGCTAGTGGCTCTACCCAGCAAGTGGCTGGTTGATTCTGGGAATCAACCAACCACTAGTTGGTCACCCGGCTAGTGGCAGGTTGATTCCGGGAATCAACCAGCCACCAGCCGGGCGGAGCCACCAGCTGGGAGGGCAGCTGGTGGCTGGTTGATTCCCAGAATCAACCAGCCACCAGCCAGTCGGGCGGCTGGTGGCTTATTAATTCCCAGAATTAACCAGCCACCAGCTGGGCAGCCAACTGGTGGCTGGTTGATTCCCGGAATCAACCTGCCACTAGCCAGGCGGCCAGCTGGTGGCTGGTTGAATCCCAGAATCAACCAGCCACTAACCGATCCTAATTCTGGGAATCAACGAGCCACCAGTCGGCCACCCGGCTAGTGGCTGGTTGATTACAGGAATCAACGAGCCACCAGCCGCTCGCCCAGCCGGTGGCTGGTTGATTCTGGGAATCACCCAGCCACCAGCCGGGCGGGCGGCTGGTGGCTGGTTGATTCCGGGAATCAACGAGCCACCAGCTGGCCGCCCGGCTGGTGGCTGGTTGATTCTGGGAATCAACGAGCCACCAGCCACTGGCCGGGCGGGCGGCTGGTGGCTCGTTGATTCCCGGAATCAACCAGCCACCAGCCGGGCGGCTAGTTGGTGGCTCGTTGATTCCCGGAATCAACAAGTCACCAGCCACCAGCCGGGCGGGTGGCTGGTGGCTGGTTGATTCCGGGAATCAATGAGCCACCAGCTGGCCGCCCGGCTGGTGGCTGGTTGATTTCGGGAATCAACGAGCCACCAGCCGCTCGCCCAGCCGGTGGCTGGTTGATTCCGAGAATCAACCAGCCGGTCTGGTTGATTCCCGGAATCAACCAACCACCGGCTGGGCGAGCGGCTGGTAGCTGGTTGATTCACGGAATCAATGAGCCACCAGCTGGCCGCCCAACTGGTGGCTGGTTGATTCCGGGAATCAACGAGCCACCAGCCACCGGCCGGGTGGGCGGCTGGTGGCTTGTTGATTCCCGAAATCAACCAGCCACCAGCCGGGCAGCCAGTTGGTGGCTCGTTGATTCCCGGAATCAACAAGACACCAGCCACTAGCCGCCTGCCCGACTGGTGGCTGGGTGATTCCCGGAATCAACCAGCCACCGGCCAGCAGGCGGCTGGTGGCTGGGTGATTCCCGGAATCAACCAACCACCGGCCGGCCAGCTAGTGGCTGGTTGATTCTCGAAATCAACCAGCCACCAACTGGGCAGCTGATTGATTCCCCCGCCCGGCTAGTGGCTGGATGATTCCCGGAATCAAATCAACCGGCCACGGCCGGTCGATGACTGGTCGATGACTGGTTGATTCCCGGAATCAACCAGCCACCAACCGGTCGCCCGGTTGGTGGCTGGTTAGACTGGTAGGTGGCTGGTTGATTTCGGGAATCAACCAACCACCAGTTGGTCGCCCGGCTAGTGGCAGGTTGATTCCGGGAATCAACTAGCCACTAGCCGGGCGGAGCCACGAGCCGCTCACCTGCTGGTGCCTGGTTGATTCCCAGAATCAACCAGCCACCAGCCGCGCGCCCAGCTGGTACCTGGTTGATTCTGGGAATCAACCAGCCACCAACCGGGCGGCCAGCTGGTGCCTGGTTGAATCCCGGAATCAACCAGCCACCAACCGGGCGACCGATTGGTGGCTGGTTGATTCCGGGAATCAACCAGCCACTAGCCGGGCGGGTGGCTGGTAACTGGTTGATTCTGGAAATCAACAAGCCACCTGCTAGCCGCCCGGCTGGTGTCTGGTTGATTCTGGGAATCAACGAGCCACCAGCCGCCCGCCCGGCTGGTGGCTGGTTGATTCAGCCGGGCGGGTGGCTGGTAGCTGGTTGATTCTGGAAATCAACAAGCCACCTGCTAGCCGCCCGGCTGGTGGCTGGTTGATTCCCGGAATCAACCAGCGACCGGCGGGCGGGCGGCTGGTGGCTGGTTGATTCCCGGAATCAACCAGCCACCAACTAGCCGCCTGGTGGCTGGTTGATTGCCGAAATCAACCAACCACCAGCCACCCTCCCGGCTGGTGGCTCCACCCGGCTAGTGGCTGGTTGATTCCCGGAATCAACCAGGGACCAGCCGGGCGCCCAGCTGGTCTCTTGTTGATTCCTAGAATCAGCCAACCACCAACTAGGCAGCTGATTGATTCCCCCGCCCGGCTGGTGGCTGGATGATTCCGGGAATCAACCAGCCACCAATCGGGCAGGCGGCTGGTGGCTCTACCCCGTTGGTGGCTGGTTGATTCCGGGAATAGTTGGTGGCTGGTTGATTCTCGGAATCAACCAACCACCAACCGGCCACGCGGTTGATGGATGGAATCAACCAGCCACCAACCGGTCGTCCGGTTGGTGGCTGGTTGATTCTGGGAATCAACCAACCATCAGTTGGTCGCCCGGCTAGTGGCAGGTTGATTCCGGGAATCAACCAGCCACCAGCCGGGCGGAGCCACCAGCTGGGCGGGCGGCTGGTGGCTGGTTGATTCCCGGAATCAACCAACCACCAGCGGGGCGGCCAGCTGGTCGCATGTTGAATCCCGGAATCAACCAGCCACCAGTGGGGCGCCCACTGGTGGCTGGTTGATTCATGAGCCGGGCGGGCGGCTAGTGGCTTGTTGATTCCCGGAATCAACCAGCCACCAGCTGGGCGGCTAGCTGGTGGCTGGTTGATTCCCTGAATCAACCTGCCACTAGCCGAGCGGCTAACGGTGGCTGGTTGAATCCCAAAATCAACCAACCACCAACCGATTGCCTGGTTGGTGGCTGGTTGATTCCAGGAATCAGCCAGCCATCAACCGGGTGGTCGGTTGGTGGCTGGTTGATTCCGGGAATCAACCAGCCACCAACCGGTCGCCTGGCTACTGGCTAGTTGATTACGGGAATCAACGAGCCACCAGTTAGCCGCTCGGCTGGTGGCTGGTTGATTCCGGGAATCAACGAACCACCAGCCATCGGTGGCTGGTGGCTGGTGGCTGGTTGATTTCGGGAATCAACGAGCCACCAGTTGGCCGCCCGGCTGGTGGTTGGTTGATTCCGGGAATCAACGAGCCACCAGCCACCGGCCGGGCGGGCGGCTGGTGGCTCGTTGATTCCCGGAATCAACCAGCCACCAGCCGGGCGGCCAGTTGGTGGCTCGTTGATTCCCGGAATCAACCAGCCACCAACTGGCCGCCCGGCTGGTGGCTGGTTGATTCCGGGAATCAACGAGCCACCAGCCGGTCGCTGGTTGATTCCGGGAATCAACGAGCCAGCCGGTCGCTGGTTGATTCGAATCACCCAGCCACGAGCGGCTGGTGGCTCGTTGATTCCCGGAATCAACCAGCCACCAGCCGGGCGGCCAGTTGGTGGCTCTTTGATTCCTGGAATCAACAAGCCACCAGCCGCCCGCGCGGCTGGTGGCTGGATGATTCCCGGAATCAACCAGCCACCGGCCAGCGGGCGGCTGGTGGCTGGGTGATTCCCGGAATCAACCAGCCACCGGCTGGGTGGGCGGCTGGTGGACCAGCCGGCCGGCCAGCTGGTGGCTGGTTGTTTCCCGGAATCAACCAGCCACCAACCGGGCGGCTGATTGATTCCCTCGCCTGGCTGGTGGCTGGATGATTCCCGGAATCAAATCAACCGACCACCCGGTTGATGGCTGGTTGATTCCGGGAATCAACCAGCCACTAGCTGCCCGGTTGGTGGCTGGTTGATTCTCGGAATCATCCAGCCACCAGTCGGGCGGAGCCACCAACCAGGCGGACGGCTGGTCGCTGGTTGATTCCCGGAATCACCCAGCCACCAGTCGGGCAGGCAGCTGGTGGCTGGGTGATTTCGAGAATCAACCAGCCGCCCACTCGGCTGGTGGCTCGGTGACTCCCGGAATGAACCAGCCACCAGTCACCCGCCCGGCTAGTAGCTGAGTGATTTCGGGAATCAACCAGCCACCAGCCGCCCGCCTAGCTGGTGGCTGGGTGATTCCGGCTGGGTGATTCCTAGAATCACCCAGCCACCAGCTAGACGGGCTGCTGGGGTGGGGCGGCCCGGAATCTCCCAGCCACCAGCCGGGCGGGCGGGCGGGCCACTGAGGTGGTGCCACCCTAGGCTTCGCCACCCCGATGGCCCGCCCGTCCGCCCGGCTGGTGGCTGGGTGATTCCGGGAATCACCCAACCACCAGTCCCTTGCCCGGCTGGTGGCTGGGTGATTCTAGGAATCACCCAGGCACCAGCTGGGCAGAGGGAATCTCCCAGCCACCAATCAGGCGGGCGAGCGGGCCACCGTGGTGGCGCGGCCTGGGCTGGTGCCACCCCGGTGGCCCGCCCGCCCGCCCGGCTGGGTGATTCCAGCCGCCTGGGTGATTCAGGGAATCGCCCAGCCACCAGCCGGGCGGGCTGCTGGTGGCTGGGTGATTCCAGCCGCCTAGGTGATTCTTGGAATCACCCAGGCACGAGTCGGGCGGGCGCGGGCGGCGGGCGGCTGGTGCCTGGGTGATTCCCGAAATCACCCAACCTCTAACCAGCCTGGCAGGCGGGGTGGCACGAATCACCCAGCCACCAGCCGGGCGGGCGGGCGGGCTGCTGGGGTGGCCCGGCCTGGCCTGGCGCCACCCTGGTGGCCCGCCCGCCTGCCCGGCTAGTGGCTGGGCGATTTCGGGAATCACCCAACCACCAGCTAAGCGGGCGAGCAGGCCGCCGGGGTGGCACAGCTTGGGCTGACGCCACGCCGACGGCCCGCCTGCCCACCTAGCTGATGGCTTGGCGATTTCGGGAATTTCCCGGTCACCAGCCGCTCGCCCGGCTGGTGGATGGGTGATTCCGGGAATCACCCAGCCACTGGGCGGGCGGGCCGCCCGGGTGGCGCGGCCTGGGTTGGCGCCACACCGGTTGCCCGCCAGCCTGCCCGGCTGGTGGCTGGGGGATTTCGGGAATCACCCAGTCATGAGCCGTGCCACCCCGGCGGCCTGCCCGCCTGCCCAGCTAGTGGTTGGTCGATTCCCGGAATTGCCCAGCCACCAACCAGGTGGGCAGGCTGGCCGCTGGGGTGGCGCGGCTGGGCTGGCGCCACCCCAGCGGCCCGCCCGTCCACCCGGCTGGTGGCTGGGCAATTCCTGGAATCATTTTTCTTTTGTATCTAGCATGTTATGGTTGAAAACATGTTGAATTTATACTTAGGAAAGAAAAATGATATCCTACCAAAAACATTAATGTGTTTTTTTCCTCATAAACAACTTTGTTTGGCACATAAAAATTTGGTTTTACTAGCATTTTTTAAAAATTTTGATAATTGACCCTAAAAAAAAAAGTCATTGTTCCAGTATCATCACTTTCGTTTTTAAGCTATATTTTGCATGAAAATTTCGTAGTAAATTTCGTAGTCACTGCCATTTTTAAAACATGTTCAAAATTGACCCCTAAAAAATAAAATCATCATTCCAGTATACACACTTTTCATTTTTAGCACTGTTTTTTATGTTTTTTCGGGGTTTTTTGGCCAGATTTCCCGTTTTGAGTTTATTGTTCCCATTTCAAAGTTTACATTGTTTAAGTATAGATTAGATGTTTTGTAAAGTTTGTTTACTTCTTTTTCAGTTTATCTGAATCTATTCATGTGTCATTACTTTTCAAGTTGAAAATGAAAGCAATTTAGCGAAATGATTTAATGTAATCCAGTTCCAAGCTCATCCTGCGAGCTCTACTCATGTAATACTGGAGCTTAGCCTCCTATCTTTTTTTGAATACAACCAGCAACCGAATTTGTAAAAAAAAAAAAAAAACAATCATTCCTCCCAACCACCCAAGATAAGTCCAATTGACTTTTAGGATCTCCTTCTATGGTATATTTTATTGTCTTTGATATATTCCTTGTTTATCTATATGACCTATGGATTATTGGAACCAATAAACACATGTTTTTATTGTCCCAGTTATGTTTAATAATTGTCTTTCCATGGTATCTAATGTTTATCTATGCATATTTCACTTTTTCCTCCATTAAATTTGAATTTTTGCATATATTACGTATTATGAATATGTCAAGTACACTAAATCACCTACCTTGCAAGTATGAGCTAAGTAAGAATAACTATGATCTACACTTAAAAATTTAATGCATATAAAGTTACATGACTTTTGAAACCCAAATAAATTAATAGTATGAATCAATTTTTGAACCTAATAATTAGTTGAGAAAGAAAAATTAAAAATGAAAACATATGCATAATTATATCTTAGAATGTATAACAATCACACATAACTTTTCATTGATTTACAACTTATACTTCCAAGATTAAAAAAATAGATGCTTAACAAAAACCAATCATGTTTTATGATATATTATTATCCATATTCAAATACTTAAACATCACAGTATTACATCACTGAATTCAATTGCAAATAAGAAAGTGTACTATTAAAAGAATTCTCACTAAAACTATAGTGCACTCATTGAAATATAAACATCAATCAACCCTATTGGTTCATAAATAAGTAACATGCTAGAGTGTGTTTAAAAATTGACTACTCCCATTACTTTTATAAATAGTTAAGACACTTAACCCATTACCAAAAATGTTTTCATATATTATTCTCCCTTGGGTTAAGCATCAATCACCACCAAGGAACCTACATACAATTTAATCCCTAAAAACCAAATCAAGTAAGACAATTTTTTTGGGTTACAAAATATTTTGTCAAACTTTTAGCTTTGCAGCCCATAATTCCCAAAATATGCATATCTTATCACCGTGGAATAAATTATCCCATCCATGTTCATAAGGTAATCATATGTAGCAATAAAGAGATCAATTTCATTCATGTCCCAAAAGTGACCATCATCAATAAAAATAATCTCATCATGAAGGTTAGGAAATCTGTCAAAAGTATGAAGCAAGGAAAGCCTAAGAATAAAAAGGCATGAAATGTTGGAATTATTAATGGGGAAGGAATTTTCGTTTGATCTAAAGGATTTATTGACGAAGCAATATCTTGATATTGAGCTATTAATGGATCCATCCAATTATTAGTTCTAATACAATCTTGAAATATTCGAATTACATGTTATGGCAATTCCACATCACCCATGTCATACAACACTGGCAAAGAAGAATGAATGGATCACCAATCACATTTGTGTGAATATTTGAAGCTATGAATTAATGTTGATATATTGATGTCTGAGTTACAATTAAGCATGGGTGAATTAGTGATAAAGTATAGTTTTAAGGCTTCCACAATGAGAAGTGACAATTTTTCTCCACTCATAATAGTGTGTTAAATCTCATAGTTAAATTATAGGTTGTTCAATCATCATAGTTGAGCATTCAATCTAACTCAATAGGTTGATGCTATTAAAAATGCAATGAAAAGTACACGAAGTTGGAGATTTTTATAGATATGGAAGAATTCATAGATATTATTCTAGGCCTTAAAAACAATAGGATGGTGGTTGTGGTGTGCTTTTGTATTTGTTGGATTAATTATATTTTTTGGCTTCTATTAGATATAAATTAAATGATCATCAGAGAAATGGTACAACATGATATCTAGTTAGTTGAAAATTTATTGTTTTTATGTATGAATATGGTGGTTGATCTTTTAAACATTTTATCTATTCATAATTGTATATGTACATAGTAAAAACAAAGTTATATAGTAAATTGTTTTTGGTTTGTTAAATGGATCTAGTTTGGGTGGTTAAGAGTAGAAGTTGTTATCCTCCCCACCGAATTTCAAATCTCCCTTATGACATGTTTCCCCTCATGGATCAAATGGGAGATAGAAAGGTGCCAACAATCTTACTCATGCTTAAGTGCTTGGAGATGGGATGAGATGCTTCTAAACCTTTTGAAGCTCAAGGTGTTAGTTCAACTAGTTGTTGTCAATGTTGTTGCGAAATTGGCTAGGTCTATGCTAGAAAGTGCCTAGTTTGATTTCCCCCTAGATGTGGCAGACTAATATTCATTGATGGGTTTACTACGGATTATGTCTACAAATGTGTGAATACGGTGGGTTCCCCACAAGGTTTTCCATGGAAAAATGTATATTTTTCTTGTGTATATTTTTGTATTGTGGTGTATGGATCAAATTAACAATTACTTGACCATTGTTTTCATGCATGGTCTTGATTCCCCCTTGTATTTGAATGTTGATTTTGAAAATGGTTCAAGTATAGGAGTATGAAACATGTGTTTCTACATCATGACTTGATTGGACTTTGTTTGGGTATTTTATATAAAGGAATTCCATGCTTAAATTTGTTTTTTTTTCATCTCGTAGTACTTAATGTCACCATTTAGGTTAGAGTGTGGGAAATATTCTATGGAAGGAACACTATCTATGGGTAGCTAACATGAATAGGAGGTTGAGAAACACTTCCCTCTCTATTGGGATGCAACATTCTCTTTGTATCTATGCAAAAGTTAATCCTCATCAAGGACTCTAATTATTAGTGGGTTTTCTATGTTGCTAACTCATGGCTCTAAAACCTTATGCAATTAAAAGGTTTAAGTATCGATTCAACATAGAGGATGAGAATTATGTGTGGTTCCATTAGGATTCAATTTTTGGCCTATCCAAAGTGACAATAACGTGATTCACTAAGAATTCTGATGCACATCATTATGTATATCTTTTATAATTTCTTGATGGCTTTCCTACCTCATGATGCTAGAGTATGCATGGTGTTTCAAAAATATTTTGAGGATGTTGTGGCACTTGGAATCTATGAGGGACATCCTAATTTGTGCTTGATTGCTTCTTTATCATGGAAATGGTGACCTCAACTCATTATCTTTTTTGTTCAAAATATGCTAGAACAAGTGATTATCTTTAACATGATCTAATATGCAAGTTCAAAGGGTTCTCACCTTGGCTCTCCTAAAAGAACAAGACCATATTCACGCTAATTTTTTTTCATTACAATATTTGATTCTACCCCAAAATATGATGGGAACTTTTGCAACATTGTTCCCTAGTTTCTTGGATCTTGTTTTATATATAAAACTATAATTCCCTTCTTTTGAACAAACTTCAAATTTTATTTATTTTGCACCTTTATGGATTTGACTTCTTGCCCCAACCTTATAGTGTAGAGGACTAGAATCCCTAGACGCCATTGGAAGTGCTTTAATTAAACTTTATTTATGCTCCTTAAAAACCCACAAAACACAAATTACTACCTTTGTCAGAGTGCACATTGAAGTCAACCTAAAAAAAGGCATGCATGAAGAAATTTGGCATAAGGTGATTAATATTAAATTGAAGCAAAATTTGGATTATCAACAACTAGATATCAAATGCATCTTATTTTCATTTTGCTTATGAATTTTGTTTGACACACTGCCCAAGGCACAATGTTGGACCTCAAAATTTTAATTGAAGGAAGAGTAGGGAGAGGATTACTTGGAATAATATGTGTTGACACGAGGTTGATGAACACCACTATAGAATTCCTATCACCATAGATACCATCTCTATATAATCCAGGTGGATATTGGTGGCCACCTGCCTATTCCACTTGGACCCCCACCACTGCTTCTTTCAGTTTCCTTAATTGTAGCATAATTTACTATTTTTGACAATTTTTCGGGTCCTAAACTTCCGAAGTCATTTTGAGGCCCTAAATGGATTTTTGTTGGAAAATGGACAAATCCATAGATAATGGTAAGAATCTACTGTTGAAAGTTGTTTTCCTCGGATAGATATTTCTAACAAGGTATCATACGCATTAAACAAAGATCATATGCTAAAGTTACGACCCTGGGAAGTTGATGTACCAACTAACCCCAACAGGGCCCACAAAGTTTTGGTGCTTCACATCTTAGGGTTAGGTTTTTGGATGTTTATGGTTTTCCATTGTTTCTCAATAATAAAAAGACCTTCGAGCCTCATTGTAACATAGTATAAAAGACATGTATCGGTCACATATATTCTCAAAGATAAGCTACCATCACCCAAGCTAGTTTATTTCCATTATACATGTAAACAATTTGAGTATTTGTTATTAATGAATTGAAGTTCAGTTTTCACTATAGATCTATGTTTATGTTTAAATATGTATTTCATTTCGTTCCTAAATAAATATGGATCAATGGTATTAGAGCGGTCTTATCTTTATCTTTTTTTATGGCATGTCCGCAACGAGGTTGAGGTATAAGGAGTTAGGACTTGAACAGGTTGAACCCTTGCAAGACTGGCCTCACCAACCCCGACAACCTCCCATGGCGGAAGGAAAGAAATATGAGGTAGAAGGAGATCCTTTCAAAATATTGCTCGAAGAAGCCCTCAAGCGACAATGGAACGAGATGATGTATAACTCTTCCCAGATTCTTTGGCGGGTATCAACGGGTGAAGCATAATCATCCAACGACCACCTAAGAGGAGCCACTCCCTTTAAGGTATAAGTTAACTTTGGCAATCCTATGTTTGAAGATCAGATAGATGCATATGTCATAGATAAATAGTTAAATCTACTGGAAGGATATTTTTTGGTTCATGATTTTTCCAATAGGGAAATAATTACTTT
Organism: Pinus tabuliformis; assembly: GCA_031772625.1. NCBI lineage: Eukaryota > Viridiplantae > Streptophyta > Pinopsida > Pinales > Pinaceae > Pinus > Pinus tabuliformis. Next base: position 1,482,047,219 of record CM062816.1, read on the forward strand.
TTCACTCCTCAAATCCACCCCCCACGTCAAGGACTGGTGGGAGACCTACTATGAGAAAAGTGACAAGAAGTAACCCTCATTGTTTTCAGGCACACCCACTTGGAATTCTTTTTGAGATGTCATCAAGCAACAATATTACCCTGTTGAGAGCTATGAAGATATGTACATAAAATTGACCACACTACAACAGGGAAGGGACCAAGACATGTCGAAGTTAACATATATTATTCATGCCCTTCGCACGAAGTTGGGTATCAAGGATTATGAGTGGCATCTAGTACTCAAGTAACATGATTGTCTACACAAATACATCTAGGACAAGATGGAGTTCTTGGACATTTCCTTGCTTGACACTACATACTGATATGTCATTAATATCGAACAAAAATTTAAACAGAAGAAGTGATACTTTCAATCTGAAAATCTGAAGCAAAGAAAAGGCACCTCCAAACCACAGAACAAAGGACAAAGCCAAGGCGGAGTGACCCAACATAACCCATCGAAGATGCAAATAAATAATAGCACCACGAAGACGAAGAAGGACACAAGAAAGTGATGTGAGTTCCACAAGAGACCCACTCACAACACAAGTGAGTGTCGCGCCAAACAGTGACTGGTGGCTGAGTTGAAGGCTTCAGAGTTAGATGCATTTCTTACTCTGAGTCAGAACCTGACAAGGGGAACAACAAAGGGAAGCATATTATTTATGTAGAGCCCAATGCCATCGTTGCCACCACCAAGGTCCTACAGATTGATCTCGAAAATACAGAGGAAGGGGAGTGTCTCTTCCACTTGTAGATTTGGGTGAAGGGGTATGTACTGCAGTTCATTGTCGACAGTGGGAGCCAAAAAAACCTCATCTCAACAGAGGTCATATTACATTTGGGCCTTTAGACCACACCACACCCGCAACCATACACCATCAGGTGTCTCCACTAAGGATGATATCTTCATGTCAGACAGTAGTGTCGCCTTCCCTACAACATAAACCCCTTCACGGATGAGGTATTTTGTGATGTTGCTCCTCTTGAAGTTTGTGATGTGTTATTATGCCAACCATACATGTGGAACCATCATGCTATGTATGAGTCCATGCCTTGCACTGTTATTATTACTATGAAAAATAAGTGATACAAGATGCCAGAGGTAGCCCTGCCTACCACCATATCTTTGATCTCTACTAAGAAATGCAATAAGATCTCAGACTGGGTAATTTTGTTTTCTTTCTGATTCATTGTAAAATTAAGGGAAATATCATGGCCACATCGATGGCCCCCGGGAAGGGTTCCTCCATGCAGTAGAAGCAGGTGGATAAGATAGTGGAAGAATATAGGGACATCTTCTCCTCACCCACATGTGTACCTTTTCACTATCAGGTCAAGAATTCAATCAATCTGAATCCTAGAGCACCTCTAACCATTGGGTCGATCTACCACTGCTCCATTCTGGAAAATGAAGAAATCAAGTGAAAGATCCAGGAGTTGCTGCAAAAAGGGCACATCTTACCAAGTCCCCTACCTTGTGGGAGCCCAATTATACTTGCACAGAAGAAGGATGGTACCTGGAGGCTCTGCATTGATTATCGAGCACTGAACAAAATCATTGTCAGGAACATATATCCAATACCACATATTGATGACCTTCTTGACCAACTTAAGGGGTCCAAGTACTTTATCAAGATCGATTTGAAGTTTGGTTATCACCAAGTTCCAATAGAACCCATAGATGTATGGAAGACCACTTTCAAATTCAAGGAGGACCTTTTGAGTGGTCGGTCATACCTTTCAGGTTGGAAAATTCCCGTGCAACTTTTATGAGGTTGATAGATGACATCTTACGACCCTTCACCAACTCATTCATGGTTGTATATTTGGATGGCATCCTCATCTTCAGCAAGAGTTGGGAAGAGCACTCGCAACACTGTTTGGCAGGTCCTTCAAACCATGTCATAACACAATCTATGTTCCAACTTGGAGAAATATACCTTTGACATGAGCCAGGTCCAATATATGGGTTACATCATTGATGAGCAAGGCATGCATGTGGATTTGGCTAGAGATCCAAGTCAATCAGGACTGACCAACCCCGACCACTCTAACAAAACTTTGCATTTTTTTGGGCCTTGCCAATTTTTATTGGAGGTTCATATTGGGATTTTCTCATATCACTTAGCCTTTGAGTCAGGGTACCAAGGATGGGCAAAAAAAAAGTTTTCCTAGTCTGAGTCCCAACATAAGGTATTCGTTGAGTTGAAGCATCGCCTTTGCTCATCCTTGGTACCCATACATTGCACCAATACCAACATTTCCAAACCTGCAACATCCATTTGAATTTGAGACAGATGCCTCTAACCATGTTGTTGGTGCAATTCTCACCCGGCAAGGGCATCCAATGGCATATCACAACAAGACACTTTCTGATACAATTTGGAAATACCCCGTCTATGATAAAGAGATGTATTATATCGTGCAAGTTTGTTGGCAATGGAAACATTACATTCTGGGGAAGGAAACGGCCATCCACACAGATCACTCACCTATTTAGTCTATACAGACACAAGGAAAGTTGCAGAATGATTGCCACTAGAAGTGGTCTACGTATCTGCAACAATTTCATTTGAACATTAAATGCAAGAAGGGTAGCACCAATCATGTTGCAAATTTCCTTAGTCGGCCCCCAATTGCAGCATTGACTATTGTTCTCAACTCTTGTGACCACGAGACCTCTAGATGGATAAAACTATACAAAAACAATCTAGAGTTCATCACCACATACTAGAGGCTAGTGGATAGAAAGAAAGTTCCAGTATTCCACCTCCGTACGCATTATTATGCTACTTGGGTCACCTTTGTGCTCCTTTAAGCGAGTGTGCCAAGATGATTTGGGAGGCGCACTATAGTCGGGTTGTAGGACACTTTGGTGTGGAGAAAACTATGGTTGTACTATAGAAGTATTTTTATTGGAAAAACTTTGACAAGATGTTGGAAAATATATCAAATCCTGCACTACATGTGTCATCGCCAAGCCAACCATCAATAATCAATACATGTATACTCCTCTACCTACTCCCAACCAGCCGTGGGAATCCATCTACATGGACTATTTGTCTGGCCTCCCTTCTACCAAGCATGGTAATGATTGTGTATTTGTGGTTGTGGACATATTTTCTAAGGTGGGTATATCAGTGGTTTGCAAGAAGAGTATCACAACAGAAAACATTGCCAAACTATTCTTTGAATGCGTGTGGGTAATTTTTGGGATCCTGCAAACCATTATATCAGATTGGGATCACAGGTTCCTGAGCACATTCTAGTCGATCCTCTAGTTATCATTGGACACCAAGCTCACAAAATCTACTACATTTAATCCCTAGACTTATGGCTTAACAAAGGTCGACGACAAGATGATAGTGCGCATACTACACATGTACAACTCTAAGCATCCACGAACCTGGAATGAGAGTCTTCCCTATGTGAAATATAGTTATAACAAAGCTCTACATAGCTCAATCGGTCGCAGTCCCTTTCAAGTGGGTATGGGATTTCAACCATTGTGTCTGATTGATGGTGCCATGCCTCAGGCGACTACACAGGTAAAATATGCACATGTACAGTTTAAGGCTGATAAAGCAACCAGATTTATTGAATGCATCCAACACATCCGCTAGCAGGTTCATGACATCTTGGATAAATCCAATTCCAAGTACAAGCAAGGGCATGATCAACATCAAGTGCGACATAAGCTTTAGGTGGGCGACAAAGTTTGGTTGCATTTGCAGAAATAACACCTTGTCGAAGCCCATGAGAAGCTCTGACCACTCTAATACAGGCCTTACACCATCACCAAGGTTGTGGGAAATAATGCTTTCTAGCTCAACATCCCCCCATTCCTTGGCCTGCACCTAGTGTTCAATGTGGATCGTCTTCGACCATATTTTCCACCATTGTTGGACACATCAAACATTGTCGAACAACTAACACCAATAGAACTCAACCCAGATTGCATGGAACATGCCACAACTGATCGGATCATGGACACACAGATCAAGAACACTTTCCAACATAGGATCCAACTGTATCGGTTTGTCAAAGCTAGACAGCTCTTGCACCAAGGCAAGTGGCTCATTGGGGACCAAGTTTAGTAGAAGTTTCCACATCTCATGGAGGCACTCAACATAATGGATACCATTGCTTCTTAAGGGGGGAGGACTAATCTAGGTGGATATTGGTGGCCACCCACATATTCCACTTGGACCCCCACCATTGTTTTTTTCAGTTTTCTTAATTGTAGCACAGTTTACTATTTTTGGTAGTTTTTCGGGTCCTAAGTTTTCAGAACCATTTTGAGGCCCCAAACAACATTTTTTTGGGAAAACGTGCAGACCCATAACCATAAGTAGGGGTTTGTAGTCGAAAGTGGTTGTCCTCGGATAAATATTACAAACAAGGTATTGTATGCGTCAAACAGAGATTGTATGCCAAAGTTACGACCTCATGAAGTCGATGTACCAATTAACCCTAATGGGGCCTGCGAACTTTTGGTGCTTCATCTCCTAGGGTTAGGTTTTTGGATGTTTGGGGTTTTCTATTGTTTCTTAATAATAAAAAGGTTTTCGAGCCTCATCGTACACAGTGCAGAAGGCATGTAGTTGTCACATCTCTTCTTAGAGATAAACCACTGTCACCTAAGTTAGTTTATTTTCATTCTGCATGTAAACAGTTTGAGTATTTGTTATTAATGAATTGAAGTTCAGGTTTTGTTGTAGCTTTGTGTTTATGTTTAATTTTTTTTTTCATTTCGTTCATGTATAAATCTGAATCACTGTAGAATATGCAACACTTTGATACCAATTCACAATATACTAAATCATAGGATTTCATTCTCATTTGCCTATTGTAATTATGCCTAGAACTTCCATTAACTCCTAAGGTTTACATCCAATCTAACGTAAAGATTAGTTGTGCACAAACAAAAAATATTATTCATGTACATCTACCTAATTCATCCATGTCTTATATATATATATATATATATATATATATATATATATACTTCTTAACATTATAATTTCAAGAACAAAATGTAGAAAGATCCCCATGTTCACATAAGATTCCAGATAGCACATGAATTTAATATTCAAGCACATAATTCATGGTAGAACAAAAACTTAACAAAACAAAATATGACAATGAAATACTTAGGCTTTATATCAAATTGGTGTGCACATGAAACTTACTACATAAGAATGATTTTCCTCTTAGTATACACTATGGACACCGCCCCCAAGGTATGTTATAAGACGATATGGGTGAAATAATATCCACAAGTATTATGAACTAGAGACAACCCCAAACTATGGTGACTCATGATTGTAGTCAAATAGTTGTAATTTCCAAGGAATCCAAGACTCATGTAGCACCCTCTCATGTCCTTTTAACATATGGGACTCTCCTCGTACTAGCATTCACCTATCTTGGTCATTCCATTATAAATACCAATAAGAAAGTGATGATATTATGATTAGAATTTTGTTTGTAGCAATGATAGTGGCAATTATAGTGTATGATGGGAATTTCTAATCTAGGTATATAATCGAAGTTATGATGATGGACTATTCAAAAATCATGAGAAATTAGTCAGATACAACTACCTCTCATGGAAATGGTCATAGATGAATGACTTACTTAACGCAGTTGAATCCCAAAAAAATGATATCTAATATAATGCATTGCGAAAACCCCCAATACTTAATTCAAAAGAGTGAAGGGAACTCTACTTGAATGGTTCATGAGGCACAATACTTGCTAAGGTTTTGCAAATGGGGTAGAAAGCTAAGTGGGCTTGCTTGTGGGGAAAACTCCACAGTGAAGCGCACTTGAGCCAGAGGCGATCTGGGATGGGTGACCTCCCAAGAAGTCCTGGTTACCGGGTGCAAGCCACGGAAGTGATGATTGTTGACGTTATGTGATTTATTTCACTAGTTTCAATCCCACTTCTTCACCCCTGTGAGCATCACCCAATGCAATGAGTGCTAAGTGGACTATTTAAAAATCATGAGAAATTAGTCGATTATGACTATCTCTCATGGAAATGGTCATAGATGAATGACTTACTTAACGCAGTTGAAATCCCAAAAAAATGATATCTAATATAATGCACTGCGAAAACCCCCAATACTTAATTCAAAAGAGTGAAGGTAACTCTACTTGAATGGTTCATGAGGCACAATACTTGCTAAGGTTTTGCAAATGGGGTAGAAAGCTAAGTGGGCTTGCTTGTGGGGAAAACTCCACAATGAAATGCACTTGAGCCAGAGGCGATCTGGGATGGGTGACCTCCCAAAAAGTCATGGTTACCGAGTGCAAGCCCTGGAAGTGATGATTGTTGACGCTATGTGATTTATTTCACTAGTTTCAATCCCACTTCTTCACCCCTGTGAGCATCACTCGATGCAATGAGTGCTAAGTGGACTATTAAAAAATCATGAGAAATTAGTCAGTTACGACTATCTCTCATGGAAATGGTCATAGATGAATGACTTACTTAACGCAGTTGAAATCCCAAAAAAATGATATCTAATATAATGCACTGCAAGAACCCCAATACTTAATTATTATAAATTATTTTCTTAATATAATAGTGAATTAATAATGCCATGTTTTTATTAGTGCATCATTACAGTGCATTTTTTTCTTACTTATAGCATATGGGTGCTTAGCAAGCCCAGTAGTAGTATATATTATCCATGTTATCTGGTGTAGTGAAGGCACGTGAGCTTATGCTTATGTGGAGTTTCTTTGATGATGCAATTACAACCCACATTAAGTATTCAAGTGATGCTTGCTAAGTGTATTATGTTTACTAATTTCCAACAATGCAACTTGACAATTTATTATCTATTCTAGAATTAAGAAATCAATTATTATATCTAAAATGATATTATTGTTAAGTAGTATTTCATTACTTGTTTAATATTTTTGTTATTTACATGGACCCGTGATTGAATGATAATTCATGTAAATATATTATCCTACCCATTGCAAAAATAATTATGGGTTTAGTAGATGCAAGTTTGACTTCCAGCTAATATCATGTATTGCATTCTTGTTCTATTCCATATTTGTGAATTCCATTGGTAATGTGTTTACATTTTGACTTTTAGAATCTCAAGAATCCCTATTTTAGTAATCTTTCTACATGTTCCACTTTCTTATTTGTTGCTTGCAAATTTAATTTCAAATATTTTAGCTATATTTTAATTAATTATAGGTTAATTCAATTTTTGTTTATTTTTTGACATTATTTTCTTAGATTAGTTTAATCAAACTTAATAAATTATATATCATTTTATTTCAATTTTTCTTTTACTTAAAAGAAATTTAAGTTATGTTAGATTACCATATTTAATTTTGTTTTAATTTGCATGGTCCATTTCATAATTAGATTAGCTCGCTTTCATCTACTATAGCTTAATTTAATGTAGCTTTATTCTTGTTTTACGGTGTTGCAACACAAACACCTACAAATTAGTTTGGCTAAATTTAATGTAGCTTTATTCTTGTTTTAAGGTGTTGCAACACAAACACCTACAAATTAGTTTGGCTAACATTTGAAGTAATTTTGACCTCACCAATTAACCTGAAAAATCAATCAATGTCACCTTATTTTTGGCAACTCCACAAGGAAGGTTTTCCTTGACATTAATCCAATTCTCAAAAGTGCAACATATGACCTCCCTCCTTTCAAACTCACAAATTAATTCAATGTATAGATACTTAAGCTTTTTACACTAATACACTCAAATTGAGCCATACCATGCATAATGCTACATGAACAAGCATGCTTCAAAGAATTTTCGTATTTTGAATAAAGTAGTATACACTAGCCCCCATGTGAGGCACATCATCATGAGTGAATCAAAATTGATTTGGATATTGCCACGTATAAATGACATATTGGTGGTTGTTGATGTGTTTATCCTCGAAGAACTCCATATGTTACTAATGGACATTGACAGGCATATTTTCTTTATAGAACAACAAACCTGTAGCAAGTTGTGTAATGTTGTTTACTAAACAAATTCCCAAAATATATCGGTGTTTCCTATGGTTAGAAACACACAAACTTATGCATTGTCACTTTTAACTTACAACCCATCCTATCATTGACAATAACAAAATGTCACATATTATTGCTTATCCCAAGGTCAACCTAATGCATGTATCCTATTGTATAATGTGCCCTTGAATCATGGTTTCAATAATGAAACAAATGAAAGACGAAATTTTCTTCTTGAACAACCTTATGTACCCTTTGTTGGAATACCAAAAGACCATGCCCCTTTTGAAATCTATGAATTGGTAATGAATGATCGTTGTTTTAATATATTTGGACTCTCCACTATTGTTTTAATATCATTCAATACTCTATCGATGCCCTTGACATGTTGAAGGTCTCCAAATACTTCTCACACAAATCCATCATGGAAAACATATAGAGGGAATGAAGGTCAAATTCACTTCAAACATCTTATGAATAAAACAACACTTATTTGTTGCCCCATTTTTATTTAATATTTTGCATTTAATAGATAACATGTTAGTGTAGTATTTGCATATAGATATATGTCTATATTATCTTCTGATTTCAAAATTTTGTTTCATGTACTTTGTTTTATTTTGTATTTTTCTATTTTATATTATGAATTAAACATGGATATATTTTTTCCGTAACTAATAGATCAATACTCATCATTTTTTTATTGTTATTGGACCCCATTTGCAAAAATGTTTATTGAAATGGAAATGGTTTATCGAATATGCTAGGGATAAATAACATGTTGATATTGTTGTAGAAAACATGTTTTTCAGTTTTTTGCATGATGAAATATGATGGTACAAGTGAGAGATGTTTCATTAAAAGGATCTAATTTCTTCATATTCAATGTTTTGATGGCGTTTAGACTAAAGTTTAACATTTAGTCAAGTCATATGTCGTTTTGTCTCCCACCCAAATGATCCTAGTTATATTCAAGTATATCATGATTATAAGTTTGACATTCTCTAGATACTTCTCTAAAGGCATAACTTTTTTATTGGCATAAATTTAGGCTCATCATATTAAAAAATTCACTTTTTCATGAATTTCATGCTTTCATGCTTTATTAACATACAATGGAGGACGCAAAGGTTCGTTGCTTTCTACTACACTTATGCAATTTGCATGTTTTTGGTTCACCTTGCAATGTTTTGTGCAATGAAGAATTGTAGCGGAGCATGAAAATGATGTCAATTACTAAGCCCTTAACACATCATTGATTGTAAGAAACCCCCTATGGGTACTTATATTAGGTTACAAACTTGGTGTAGGAATGTTGAAATGTCTAGAGTGGCAATGAACTCAACTCCAGATCTTTCAGGGTATCATTTACAAGTGATGTTTTGCACGCTCTATTAACAAAGATGCACTACCATGGCATACCTAGACCTAGGATTTATTTTATAATGGATCAATGAGGGAGGATCATGGGCTAAAGATGGGGAAATTAGAGCACATTCAAAGGATCATTCCTCATCAGCATAACATGATTCAATACACCACCATCTTGAGAAATATAAAGTTGTTACAAGTTAAGAACCACCTAATGCTAGGTAGGATGATTATATGTTCTTATATCTATTTTAGCTTTAGTTCTTATGTTTCTAAATGTATACATCATCCATAGTTTTACATATATTGGCATTGTAATGCAAGTATTTAGTGGGCCATTTATGGAAAATAACCCCTAATTTATGAAGATTTGCTAAATGTTTAGTTGACCTTGTAGTGTTTATGGTTGTGAACAATACTAAAGATGCATTTGAACATTCACTTTAAATGAGGTATAAAAGTTAGATAAGGAAAGGTTATTTGACCATCTTTTTCTGTTATAACATTGGCTTATGTGATAGATAGTTGAAGAGCCCATTAGGTGTAAATCCTATACCATTGAAAAGTATTAATTTAATTCAAAGTATCTCCAAGGATAACTTAAGGTGAGATGCATAGTTTTCTTGGAGAGGATTTGAGTTGGTTAAATTAGGGACAACAAAGAGACATGATTGGAGAACCCATTTATCACTGTGTATTACCATAATCCACCCAAAAAAAAATAGGAAACACCCACTGTAGCTATGATTGTGGGTGTTTTATTTAAATAAACTTATAGACCCAATACTATTCTAGGAAGCCTTCTCTAGTTCATTTTTTAATGTGCCCATCTGCATGCTACCACTCTTTGAATTTATCATTGATTGACCCTTTTTATCATATATTGACCTTGGTAATTGTCTCATCTATTGATAGATCAAATATTGCCTACTACAGTGAAAATATCTAGTTAACCAAGAAAGGGTTCAAGGTTATTTGCTACAATGGAGTCTAATCCAATACTCAATGTTACATCTACAAGCACTACATCAATAGAGTCATAGTTAACGATTATGTAGTTTTCGCATTCATATCACATAGTGATAGTGCATTGTAATTGGTTGGCTTCTTTTTGTAATATCTAGTGTGAACAGACTTCATGGTCCTTCTACTTTTCAAACTAGTGAGAATAAAAAAACACATGTTTTTAGTATTTCTTGCAATTTCAACAAATCTTTGCTAGATTTTAAACAAAATTGACTGAAAATATACCTTAATTTGGACCAAAATGTAAAATGGTGAAACTTTTCAATTGTTTTATATAGTATATTCTTGATCTTTTTCAACCATATATATAATATATGCATAGTTGACATTAAAATATTTATTTAGCATGGGCATTGAAATATTTTATTTATGGCTCACATTGAATTTTATTATTACAATTATTAGATTTAAATGTCACATTGATTTTATATTAAGAACTAATAAATTAGAGCATTTATTTTCAACATTATATATATAGAATGAAAGCATGGGAAACTCCAAAGTACTTTCCCACATTTCATGAATGGTAAACTAGGTAAACCGTCAGCCCTAACTACAAGGCCTCACCCCAAGGGAATCAAAGAGAGTCAAACCTGTGATCAGTAACAACTTGCAAAATTATCAAAGAACTTCACACCTGGCTCTAGACCACTTGAGCTAACGCTTGGGACTATATATATATATATATATATATATATATATATATATATATCATTTCTTTCTCCATTTGTACATATATATGAAGTTGAGATTGAAATATATTATAGTTTATTTAAGTCCTGTATTGAAATATTTTTAAAAATAATAAGAATCATACACTTTTATATAGAGAATATTTTGTTTTTATTTTAAAAGGGACATGTGTCAATTCAAAGTTTATAATGGAAAGAATTACACATCACCTTCATAATGTGTTATAGAATGCGTCTCTTGATGCAACAACAAACTCACCAAGCACCGTGAGAGTGGGATTATTCATGTTTTATATATATTCTTGGTTAGTCTTAATTAAAATCATTATAAAACATGAATAATCCCACTCTCACGGTGCTTGGTGAGTTTGTTGTTCTGTTTTTTTTATTATAGTCTACATTGTTTTTACTTAGAGAATATTTTATTTCTATTTTAAAAGGAACATGTGTCAAATTGATATTTAGTATGGAAGGAATTACATATCTCCCTCATACTGAGCTATAGAATGTGCCTCGACGCAATTAGATGTTCAACAAATAAAGATCTTGTTTTCTGATGCACTGTTTGCCACATTCAAATAGTTCACATCAAATATCACATCCCCAAAATCATCTGCAAAAAAGCAAGTATATAATTAAAAGAATGCCCATTCAAACACTCTACTAAACTGAAATATAAAGCATCGGTGGGCCCTTGTGGTGCATAAGTGTATTGAAAACATTGTAGCAACTCCTATTACCTTCATAAATAGTCCTGACATCCTGAACCCACTGACCAACTAGATCTTCATATATTATTCCCCCGGGCTGAGCATCAAGGACCACCAAGGCACCTACATACAATTTAATCTTTAGAAATCAATTCAACTAATACAAAAAAAAATGCAAATTTAAAACACTTCTCAAACTTTTAGCTTTGCAACTCAATGATGTTAGTTGTCAAAATCAATATGATCCATAACATTTTCAATAAAGTAGACAGCTTTTTCTAGCCTTAATCTTTGTCAATACATTGAATCTGTTTAGAAGTCAATTCAACTAATAAAAAAAATGCTAATTTTAAAACACTTCTCAGACTTTTAGCTTTGCAACTCAATGATGTTAGTTGTCAAAATCAATATGATCCATAACATTTTCAATAAAGTAGACAGCTTTTTCTAGCCTTAATCTTTGTCAAAACATTGAATCTGCCCAAGAAAAGAACTAACAATTTCAACACCTATTAGATAGCCAAGGGGCAAATCAACAGAATTTTCTCTATTCACTGTTCCAATTTGGAGATGATCATAAATATGATAAGTTTAAGAACACATGAATTAAGATGGACAGAATTATAGATCCCTAAAGCAAAACTCTAAATGGTTTTAAAGAATTCAACTGAAACATTCAAATCCTAGGAAAAGTAAGCAGTATGACATTTATTTAAAATGAACAGACGAAAACCCTAAACCTATATGTAGATAATCAAAGCAACCATAGCATAACCAGCTCGATACAGAGAATATGTAGATTCTAGTGTAAGGGTAAATTGGCACGTCCAGAATCCCGTACAATAGCATCAATACAACCACCATAAGGAGAAAATAGAAAGTTAATTGTAAATTGAGAGTGGCAGGTTTATCTTCGTTGACTGACTTACATTATTTTGTCTCAGATGCATTATTAATACCAGTAAAACTATGATGAAGGGAAAACAATCGTCTAATGCACAGTAGTGTTACCTAAACACTCATATCTTTATGATAATCTACATTGTTTTGTCTGACAGATGCATTATCAATACCAGTAAAACTAGGCGGAAGGGAAAACAATCATCTAACGCACAGTAGTGTGACCTAAACACTTAATTTTTTTTATGATAATCTAGATACTCTTCATGGGGAGAAGTGCAGGGCATGTTAACGCTTTAAACTGAAAAGAGCTTGAAACTGAACAGAGTTTCTAAGTTAACTACGGAAGGTACATTGTCACTTCCAAACGTTCCTTCTACAGTTAGGGTTAGTGCTCGCTAATCTTGTGGAGCGCAATCCCTATGCAATATGATGATAAAAACTTAAGTTTCGCTACCAAAAAGGTCATTGTAAATTAAATTTCAGACCTGAAGTCTTCATTAAATCCATTCCAGATGGCAAGTATTATGCAGATTTACACTTACATAAGCTATAAAACCCCTATTTCCATGCAAATATGCTGTAAAACAACTCAAATCTGCACTTGAAATGTATAAATACGCATGCAAAGAATCAGAAACAGCAAAGTAAAACTCCAAAAATTTTCTTTGAGATCATAGTGCCTTTAATTCCACGGGTGATGATGTAGTAAATTAATGAGTGGGGTGATTCCCAATGTCAATCAATTCAGAAGATTCAAGTAAAAGCAATCAAATACATCAAAAAATGAGTTTTATCTTTCGAATCAAATGGTACCTTTATTCAAAAGCAAGGAGTACAAAGGTTGAAGGCATTGACTTAACAACTTTATAGCACTCGAAGGGTTCAAACCACTTCCAAAGCACAGTCTCACACCAAATCCAAGGATGGGATCACAAGAACAAAATGAGAGTGACCTCTAACTCTCACTGAATGAAAGCCTAGGGAACTCAAGCAAATAATGGATGATGAACCCTCACTACCTCTCCAATGCCTATAGATTGAGTTTAGAAGCAATTCAATACAAGAATAGAATGAATAAAACTAGTGGAAGATCCAATAAAAAATTCCCAAGTAGGGGACATAAGAGAGCAAAGAAAGATGCCAAAAAAATAAGTAAAACCTTGCTCAAAATAACCTCTAGGTGAAACACTCCATCTGAAGAGGGAAATTTGCTCATGCATATGATAGATATAGCTCAAAAGGACATGTCCTCATCCTAGGAATAGAACATGAGAGAGCAGAGAAAGATGCCCAAAAAATAAGCGAAACCTTGCTCAAAATAATCCCCAAGTGAAGAACTCCATCTAAAGAGCGAAATTTGCTCATGCATATGCTAAACATACCTCAAAAGGATGTGCCCTCGCCCTAGGAATAAAACATAGATGAAAACTGCACAAGGCCCTACTTAGAAATAGATGGAGCCAAGGAATCTCCAAAGAATACATCCTCCTATGTCCAAACAAACCCTAATAAAGACAACATAAATTTCTCCTAGAAATAGCACAAGAAGACACCTCAATGCATAAACGAAAAGTTAACCTTATCCATAAGGTGAGAACACACTTTCCTAGGCTAAATTTATGCAACATAAAACCCAAAAAAAAACATGTGCAAGAAACTCCCTCATGTAGTGTCAGGGATGGAATTTGACCAGCATTTTGCCCATATTTGACTGTTGAAATTTGTGGATGCCCGTTTTACGTGACGTGCTTGGAGGGATGGAAAACGTATTTTTGACGTTTAAAACTTTTTTGAAAACGTTCTTACGCCCATTTATTTTCCATTTACCAGTGTTTTTTTGCAAGTTGACTCCTCACTAAATTGCGCAACTGCAGGTTTGGACTCAAACTGTAAGGTAAAGTTACCTTTCTTGGCATTTAAGAATATCAATTGGTTGAGTATGTGGCTCACTCGAAATTGGTATAAGTTTAATAACGGATCATTATTGATATTTTGAAATTAGAATTGATCTTGCTTTCCGCTACCTTTTACAGAAAGCACACGACTATACACCACCTTCCTTTTATAGAAAGGACACCAAAGAAAGAATAGAGCCAACTTCCAAGGTCGTGAAGTACAACTGTACCAATAAGAATGCCAATCAACGCCACTGTGAAGCCGAGTTAATATTGTTGGTGATGTGGCTTCATCGTCAAACTACACAGGCGCAAAAAAGGAGCTTTGGGCGGTCTACTTCCCTGACACTTGCACTCTAAAGGCATATGCCCATTCAGACTTACGCCCAGCCCAAGATTGGCTCCGAGGAAACCAGGTTAGGCATTGATTTTTTTTCTTGTGGGTTTGAGTTGCTGCAAACTTTTAATTTTTTTTATTTCACAAGGTAGGTTTGAACTGTTGGGGTAATTTATTTCCAAGAAATCAGCTCCAACCTCCAAGTTGTTGAAGAAAAGGGTAACTAGGTTCGGTATTTGTCAATGTAATTTTGATCTTTGTACTTGTCAAGAAAAAGAATTATTATTTTTATAAATTATATGAAAGTGTTTCTTGCTCATTTTATGTGTCTAGGAAAGTCAAAGAGTCAAAATTATATTGAAGAGCTCTTCTTGAGCATTTCTGTAATGAACATGAGTCAACCTAGTGTCAAGCAGCCCTCCAAGACAAGTGTTATGCTCTTAACCTGCAAAAGATACCCAAATACAGAATATGCGAAGAAAGATACCCAGAACATAGAATAGTGAGAGACAACAGCAAATATTTTATTATTCAGAAAGCAATGTTCACTGGCCTCTTCGAGGGGGCAACCTCCAATAGAGCAGAGCTCGATACAGAAATAAGACATGATGCTCCTCGCAGGGAGTCTCTATCCTTTATATATGACTCATACATGCAATACCATGGGTTTTATTAATACCATCTATCTAATACCATGGCCCATTTGCAACTAACTGTGGTCCCGTCATTAATTGCGGGTTAACCACTTACAATTATTAATATGGGCTTTATTGACTCTTTACTATGACTCGATACCACTACATAAATAAGGGGGTTAGGGTGGGACCCTAACATGCCCTCCCCCTTAAGAATAGCCTTGTCCTCAAGGCTGAAGTTGCGGAAACTGCTGAAGAATAGTGGTTGGTTCCCAAGTTGCATCTTCCGGCAAGGTGTCTTTCCACTTGACGAGAACTTCCCGAATCATGCGGCCACGCAGATGCCTTTCTCGTGTGTCTAGGATCTGTTCAGGTTGGAGCCAGATTGACCCTTCCTCGTCCAATTTAGGTAGACTGGTTTGAATTCTGCAATTGTTCCCAATCACTTTCTTGAGGCATGAGACATGGAAAACTGGATGGATTTTTGTAGTAGGCGGCAAAGCCAGCTTGTAGGCGACTTCTCCAATGCGCTGAAGTACTTGATATGGTCCGTAGAATTTTGGAGATAGTTTCTAACAACCCTTATCTTTGAGTGATGTTTGCTTATATGGTTGCAGCCTCAAAAAGACCTGATCCCCTTCTTGAAATTGGCGCTCTAAGTGATGCTGGTCTACCTGTTGCTTCATGCGGTTTTGAGCTTGATGAAGATTCTCTCTAAGATGGGCAAGCATGGTTGTGCGGTTTTGTAGGAGTTAATCCACTGCTTGTACCTTTGAGCCCCCTTTGATATAAGAAGTAGGGGAAGGAGGGAGTTGACCATATACTGCTTCATAGGGAGTCATTTTGGTGGTGGCATGATAGTTGGTGTTATACCACCATTCAGCCAAAGGTAACCATTGTACCCAAAGATGTTGATTTTCTGAAGTGAAACACCTAAGGTAGGTTTCCAGACATTTGTTGACAGCTTCTGTTTGACCATCCGTTTGTGAATGATAAGAAGTACTGAGTTTTAGCTGGGTGCCTTGTAGCCTGAAGAGTTCCTGCCAAAAATTACTGGTGAAGATCGGGTCGCGATCGGACACAATAGAAGTGGGCATGCCATGCAATTTGAAGATCTGATCCATGAAAGATTGAGCGACCAAAGTCGGTGTAAACGGGTGGGGTAGGGCGCAGAAATGAGCATACTTCGAAAGTTTGTCCACAACCACCATGATGACTGACTTGTTTCCTGACTTTGGAAGACCTGTAATGAAATCCATAGAAACCTCCGTCCATATTGCTGCCGGGATGGGCAACGGTTGTAATGTGCCTGGTGCTTTGACAGTCTCCCCTTTGTGGCGTTGACAGACATCGCATTCTGCTACAAAAGTGAGGATGTCCTTTTTCATGCCTGTCCAAAAAAATGATCTTCTGGTGCGAGCATACGTCTTCTGAAAGCCTGAATGTCCTACAATGGGGGATGAGTGCAATTCTGCCAAAATGCGACTTTTGAGGGTGGATGTTGGTGATATTACGACTCTGTCCCTGTAGCGAAGAATCTCATCCTGCCACGAGTAGCCCTTGGTGGAATTTGGATCCACCTACAATTGAGAAATGAGTTGGGAGAGCCCTGGATGTGAAAACCATTCCCTGCGAGCTTCTTCAATCCATTCTGGAATGGGAAGGGAAATTGCTAGCAGGGTACTTCCCTCCTCAAATTGGCGAGATAATGCATCTGCTACACTATTTTCTTGCCCTTTCTTGTAAATGATCTCATAATCATATCCCAGCATTTTGGCGAGCCATTTATTTTGTTGTGGGGAGGATAGGCGTTGCTCCAAAAAATATTTAAGACTGTGATGGTCTATGCGGATTTGGAAACGTTGCCCCAATAAGTAAGGTCGCCAGGTCTCTACTGCATGTAAAATGGCCATCATTTCCTTCTCATAGGTAGATTGGCCCAGATTCTTCCCACTTAGTTGTTGGCTTGTGAAGGCCAAAGGTCGCCCTTCCTGCATTAAGACCGCCCCAATACCCGTACCCGAAGCATCACATTCAATGACAAAAGATTTGGTGAAGTCAGGTAGTGCTAAGACTGGAGTGGAACACATGGCATTTTTGAGAGCTGTAAATGCCTGTTGTGCGTCCTCATTCCAGAAGAAGGAATTTTTCTTCAGGAGTTGAGTGAGAGGCTTCGCTATGCGACCATAATTGCGGACAAATTTACGATAATAGCCTGTGAGACCCAAAAATCCTCTCAAGCTCTTCAAGGTCGTAGGTTGAGGCCAATCCTACATTGCCTGGATCTTTTTGGGGTCCACCTTGACACCTTCACGCCCCACAATGTGGCCCAAATACTCAACTTCTTCCATGCCAAACGAACACTTGGACATCTTGACAAATAATTTATGCTTGCGGAGCAGTTGCAAGAGTAGATCTACATGCTGAAGATGTGCGGCCCAAGTGCAGCTATAGATGAGGATGTCATCGAAGAAGACAAGGACAAATTTCCTGAGATATGGTTTGAGAAGGTGGTTCATAAGGCTCTGAAAAGTAGAGGGGGCATTACAAAGACCAAATGGCATGACCAGGAACTCATAATGGCCTTCATGAGTTCTGAAAGCAGTCTTTGGATTGTCGACTTCCTTCATGCGAATTTGGTGGTAGCTCGAGCGAAGATCTAGCTTAGTGAAGAATTGAGCCCCATTGAGTTCATCCAGCAAATCGTCAACCACCGGGATGGGAAATTTATCTTTGACTATCAACTTATTGAGGGCCCTGAAGTCTGGACACATCCGCCACTCCCCATCTTTGTTGAGCACCATGACCACCAGTGATGAATAAGGACTAATGCTGGGACGAATGACACCTGCTTCCAAAATTTCCTTGATTATTTTTTCTATTTCATTCTTTTGGGTGAACGGATATCTGTATGGGCGCACATTTGGGGGTTGGGCCCCTGGAACCAAGGTGATGCTATGATCATGTTCCCCTCTCGAGGGTGGAAGCTCATGAGGCTTGTCAAAGACCGGCAGATGGTTATTTAAAATCTGTTGCATCTCAGGATGAATCGGCAGAGACTTGGTTTCGACTGCCTGGATGGCATTAAATTTTGCTATAACTCCATGATGGCCCTTTTTTAGCAATTTTTCCATCCTATGCGAGCTAATGATAGAGGGAGCTCCCGCCTGGAGTCCACGGAGGGTATGTGTGGAGTTGTTTTGCTTAAAACTCATATATAACTCATGGAAATCCATTGTGATTGGCCCAAGAGTGCGAAGCCATTCAGCATCGAGGACAATGTCGCACCCTCCCATGTGTATGGCAAACATGTGGGTCTTCAACTGATAAACCCCCATTTGAAGTTTGACATTTTCACAGCGGCCTTCACATTTCATTGTGCCCCAATGTTTTACAACTCGGACTCGGACTCCGACTCGGCCGAGGATCGACTCCGACTCCGACTCCGACTCGGTAATGACTCGGCCGGCTCGATTTCAATGACTCGGTCGTTGTAAAAAATACATTAAATATTTATTTTTTTTATAAAAAAACATAATTTTAAATATTGATGGGGATGGACAATTATTCTGGTGCTGGGCAAGCAGCAAGCAGGAAGGGGATGAGTCATTAGGAAATTAATATAATTGTATATATGAATTGTTGATGAAGTTAAGAGGAAGAGGACTGATACTTTTAGTCTTCATTAATATCTTGATAGTGTAATCAGGCCTTGGTCTCCAATAAATGGGTGTGAACTATAAACTATAAAGATAAACTTCAGTTCTTTATCAGTGTCTCCCTGAACCTTGGAATTCTAATCCAAATTGCATCAATATCATTTGTTGCAGAGTGCATGGAAAGATGCATCAAGGCAGTATTTGAGTGCAGCATGTAATTGAAATGGTTCCTTCGATATTTACCAAAATTTATTGAACGATAAAAGAATTCCAATCTCTTGAGGTGACATATAGATAAAAGTTTCAAACAGACTTTTCCTAGTGCTCACTATTGAAATATGAGTCAAATAGGCAAGAAATACACTTCACTGTCATCATGCTGAGCCAAGCAGTGAACAGAGTCACAGGCATTGATAGTATCCACTCATTTCTTAAAGGGAGGCAATTAGAAAACGAGTAATCAAATCACCTTAAGGAATAATGAGGATCTGAATTTCAATATGTAATTGTAGTGGTTCTTATTGCCCTCAATATAATATTGGTGGTAATACAAACATTTTATGTACAGACTTTAAGCTTCTTTCAAATCTGAGGTGTAATTTATCAAGATCTTATGTCTCAACTCTCATAATCCTGAAATATTGTCTCAAAAATCACAAAAAAATCAATAAAATCACAAAAAAATGAATAAATTTCATGTTTTACGCTGCCCAGCTGTAGTTTCATTGACTCGGCCGAGTCAATACATGACCCGGCCGGGTTGACCGAGTCAACTATGACTCGGCCGAGTCATAGTTGACTCGGTCAACCGAGCCGGGTTGCTGGCCGGGTCAGAGATTTTGGTAATGGCTCGGTTCGAAACGGCCGTTTCGGAGTTGACTCGGCCGGGTTGTAAAACAATGTTGTGCCCCCATCCGCAATTTGGACTTGGAAGTTAGAAACTGCTCGTACAAAACAATGCACTGCTTCCATGACTTTTTGATGGATGAAATTATGTGTACTTCCACTAACAATCAAGACTACTTAAGTATGGGGGATTTACGCAGTGCATTATATTAGATATCATTTTTGGGATTCAACTGCGTTAAGTAAGTCATTCAAACGTATGACCATTTCCATGAGAGGTAGTCGTAACTGACTAATTTCTCATGATTTTTTGAATAGTTCACTTAGCACTCATTGCATCGGGTGATGCTCACAGGGGTGAAGAAGTGGGATTGAAACTAGTGAAATGTGGAGAACGAATCACATAGCATCAATCATCACTTCCGGGGCTTGCACCCGGTAACCAGGACTTCCCAGGAGGTCACCCATCCCAGAACTCCTCTGGCTCAAGCGCGCTTAACTGTGGAGTTTTTCCCCACAATCAAGCCCACTTAGCTTGCTACCCCATTTGCAAAACCTTAGCAAGTATTGTGCCTCATGAACCATTCAAGTAGAGATCCCTTGACTCTTTTTGAATTTAAGTATGGGGGATTTACGCAGTGCATTATATTAGATATCATTTTTGGGATTCAACTGCGTTAAGTAAGTCATTCAAACGTATGACCATTTCCATGAGAGGTAGTCGTAACTGACTAATTTCTCATGATTTTTTGAATAGTTCACTTAGCACTCATTGCATCGGGTGATGCTCACAGGGGTGAAGAAGTGGGATTGAAACTAGTGAAATGTGGAGAACGAATCACATAGCATCAATCATCACTTCCGGGGCTTGCACCCGGTAACTAGGACTTCCCAGGAGGTCACCCATCCCAGAACTCCTCTGGCTCAAGCGCGCTTAACTGTGGAGTTTTTCCCCACAATCAAGCCCACTTAGCTGTGGGGAAAAACTCCACAGTTAAGCGCGCTTGAGCCAGAGGAATTCTGGGATGGGTGACCTCCTGGGAAGTCCTGGTTACCGGGTGCAAGCCCCGGAAGTGATGATTGATGCTATGTGATGCATTGTTATGCTCTTAACCTACAAAAGATACCCAAATACAGAATATGCGAAGAAAGATACCCAGAACATAGAATAGTGAGAGACAACAACAAATATTTTATTATTCAGAAAGCAATGTTCACTGGCCTCTTCGAGGGGGCAACCTCCAATAGAGCAGAGTTCGATACAGAAATAAGACACGATGCTCCTCGCAGGGAGTCTCTATCCTTTATATATGACTCATACATGCAATACCACGAATCAATACCATGGGTTTTATTATTACCATCTATCTAATACCATGGCCCATTTGCAACTAACTGTGGTCCCGTCATTAATTGCGGGTTAACCACTTACAATTATAATATGGGCTTTATTGACTCTTTACTATGACTCGATCCCACTACATAAATAAGGGGGTTAGGGTGGGACCCTAACAACAAGCACCATCCTTCAAAGAAGAAGCCTGCAAACAAAGCGATGAAAAGCCATCATGTCGCCCTGCAAAAATATATTAAATAACTAAAGGATGACATGACTGTTCACCTGGATAAGTCGGCTCAAACTGGAGACATAACTACTATATATACCAAACTGGGGTATTCGCAAAAGAGACAGAAAATCTCGGACATCTCTGAAGTTTATGGAGGTATGGTACAAGATTTCAGATAGCACAGTAAGACAGAAATCTCAAATAAGTGTCTGCAACTTCGGATGATGACAAAACCTCAGAATACCTCTGAAATCTCGGTGACAACTACAGTAATATCCTCGCATATTTCTCTGCAGTCTCGGCCTAGTTCAGGGTACAAGAATATCGCATAAAGACATAGGTTCAGTGTGTCAGTTGAGAAGGGTCATGTCTCAACAATCTTGGCATAATGATAATAAGACGAAGCTCAGTGACCTCATAGTGAAGCATTCTCGGCATACTAATCACAATCATGATCTCAGTGAGGTGGTAATCATGAAGATAAGGTCATGATCCTCGGTGCAACTCTCATACATTACAAAGACCTCGTTGACATAAAGATGATCTCAGTAAGGGTGCAACAAGGATATAAGTAAAGGAGCAGCTATGGTACAACAAAGATGATCTCATTATCATGGTAAAGCCCTCCATAAGGTGCAGCAATAATGTTGTAGCAATGAAGGGTGCAGTAGTGATGGCCTCAATGATGTAGCTATGATGATGATTTAGATGACAAAGTAATGATGATGATGATGTCAACAATAAGAAGAGGATTGGTGTCTTGGTCTTGGTGTGGCCTAGTAGTTCAAGGGTCATGGCCTTGATATTCGTCGAGTAGAATCTCTATAAAAAGAATTTTGTGCGGGTTTTCCTCTCCAAGAGGGAGAGGTTTTGGCCCTAGCAGAAAGCCAACATCTTGTGTTCTTGACTCTTGTATTTTGGTAACAATTTGATGAAGTAAGAAATACACACACTAATGATATCAAGATAAGATTGTGCTAATAAGCAAAAAGTCAAAATACCTATCAAATAGTTATCATGCTAAGAAGAATCACATTAACTACATTTGCCCTAGATTCTTCAACATGGTATTAGAGCTAAGGTGCTGAAGTCAAATGAAGGGCAGCAAAAGAGACATACAAGGATCTGTCTTCAAGGACATCAAAGCAGGTTGAAAGGATTAAAGGAGCAAGTATACAACAAGTAGGTCTACAACAGTCATGGAGTATCAACTTCAGTAATTACAGTCATGCACTCAACTCATGCTCAGTTTGATGGAGTATATCAGTGATCCTCACTTCTTGATCACTGAACTTTCTCCATGCCATAAAAGATAGTCTCATGTATATATATTGCAGAAGTAATCCAAGGAATACCTCTCACAATCCATGATTACATCACTGTCTCAATATAGTTATTACATCAAGGCAATTTCGGTGATGAGACAGTCTATCTATACAATGCCACCCACAGTTTAGTTATGTTATTCATTGACAAGTTTGGGCTCTCAATACATTGCCTCTCTACACAATGCACATAGACATCACTGTGCAGTGCCATACCAATATACTTGTCACAGTCTCGAATTTTGTCTATGATTATGATCTCAATAGCATGGTGCTCGGATCAAAACATAGTATCACTAACATGTCAACAATATGTTGAAGTCAAAAGTACCTTAAAAATGAATTGGGAAGGTCATGAAGCAGTCTCGGTGATGTCAAGACCACTGATGTCATGGTGCTAGAAGGCCTCCAAGGAAGTTGTGATGAAAGGGCAGCTCAAGCAAAAGAAGCATCAAGGTGAAGATCTCCTCTTCACACACCAAGTACCTTTCAATTTTATAATCAGATTTGGTTAAATGATTTCATGATTGCAAGGGGATTTATAAATCGGTTAGATAATCGAAAGTCCTTTCATAGAATAAGGAGGAGTGTCATAATCCTCCTAGAAGAATCATTGATATCTATGAAAACATCTATGAAGGTCAAGCATTGTTTGAATCCATTAAGAGATTCATAGGATTCATATGATATCACTCAAAAGTCCTCTCATACCTAAATAGTAGAAGAGGAGACATAAAGAGAGATATATGAAATGCTAGATATACTCTCGGAAATTAAAGTAAAGAAGGTCACTTAGACCTACACAATAGTAAAGGTATCAAAAAATGAAGGAATAACTTCACGAAGATCTAGGAAAGATGAGCAAGGTAACAAATATCAATGAACAAAGAAGGTTACGTCACCCAACAATTTGTGGTCTCTATGCTAGATAGAGAAATACAAGTTACAGTCTATAGCATTAAAGGATAAAAGAAAAGGGCCAAGGAAAGAGGGAGTATCAAATCTCTCCTATGAGTAAGATAGTATCCCTCACAAAAGGATCCTATCATAAGCTCCTATATCTTGTGTTATAAGATATGGCAATGATAATAAGATGCATCATGGCATCATGAAAGCATTAGAAGCAAGAGCTCGTGACATCACCATGGGAATCATGAAGGACAAAAAGGACAAAATCCATGGCAATCAAACATGAAGGATATAGCTCTTGGGAGTCTCATTGAACATTAAAGGAAAGAAAGATGTCATCCAGAGCAAGCTTCATCATACATCAAGAAACATTTGCCAAATGGGGATATGCAAGATTCTCAAGGTTCTCTGATGGAATCCTCATCGGAGGGTTCACTAATCTAGAGAGGAAGCAAGTGTTTCATCAGGAACTCCAACTTATGGAATTCATGGGATAATGGTGTGATGACATGAAGCAGATCAAGGGATTGAAGATCTCTTCAATCAAGGAAGCTGTTGGAAGAAGCCTAGATGACCTAAAGGTAAAATGAGGTATGTATGCTTGTATTTAATATTATAATGTCATGTCATATGGTTGCAAGTAACAATGGATCATTACTTCTATCTTGAGAAGCATGATCAAGAGAAAATGTATCTTCTCCCCTGAAAGAATGCAGGAAGGCATAATTCACACTAGATGAAATCAACATCGTATGTCCTCATATGAAGTATGAAGTAGTTGACTAAGAAACTCTGATTAAAAGCTCCGGCAAATGGAATGTGAGAGGAAGGAAGAGATCATGAGATATGCAACCATGATGAAGGCAATCAACATCCAAAAGACCAAGAAGATTTGACTAGGAAATCTCCTGGAAAGATATGAAGACTCTGATGAAAGTCTGAAAAAGATGAAGACCCTTGATAATGGATATCTTTGGGAGATGTGTCAATATGTGTGCAGGATGTTGATACCTACAAGAAGATGTCATGATGAAGAGCCATCTCGTATGGTGTGATTTGATTTCTTGAATAATATATGGATAATGCAAGGGTTACTAAAACAAGAGTTGTAAATACAAGTACAACTAGCATTCATGTGGGGGATGGAAGAAGCATGATGAGAAAGAAGTAGTCATATAACGAAGGTTCCAAATAAGAAAAAGGCCACTTTCCATGAAAAAAGTAATGACATTATGAACTAAGGAGGAAAGTTATCGATGGTTGTTGCCCTACAAGGAAGAAGCATGATGAGAAAGAAGTAGTCATATAACGAAGGTTCCAAATAGGAAGAAGGCCACTTTCCATGAAGAAAGGAATGACATTATGAACTAAGGAGGAAAGTTATCGATGGTTGTTGCCCTACAAGGAAGAAGCTCAACTAAATTTCATGACATCAAGGAGAGAAGTTGATCAAGCAGCTGAAGAACCCACGAAGAAGAAGTTGTTGGCATATAAAAGAGTCCCTAGCTAAGAGGGAGCTTTGGCAGGTCCCTGATCAAAAGGGAGTTTGAATTAGATCATCCCTGATTACAAAGAAGTGACAATTGTGTTTTTCCATTTCGTGTGTCATGAACTAGACCAGGACTAACAGCCGTAAGTCTAGATGAAGGCCATGAATGGAAATGTAGACACATAATAGACACAACATTCTTGTCTTCACTTGGGAAGAAAGAATGAGAGGATTGGGAAATCATTTGGCATCCAATACTCTTTAAGGATGTGCAGGTCATCCAAGATAAGAGTAGGCAAGAGGATCGATATTCTTTGAGGGTTGGGAACCCAAGATAAGAATAATCGTAGAAGGTCATACTCAGTGAACACCCACGTGGGTATGTACCTTGAGAGACAATGATGAAGATGTCTATAAATCATTGGTCTCGCCAGCATTGTAGCTCATGGTCTCATGGAGAGATGGAGTTGTTAGTCAAGGCCTTGCACTATGACAATGTTGATTGATATGATGCTATACAGATGGGATTACCAATCTGATTCTTCTTATGAGAAATTCTTCAGATTGAGAATAACCAAGTACCATTGTAAATACCTCCCTAGTTAAGAGGGAGTGTTGAAGAAAAGGGTAACCAGGTTCAGTATTTGTCAATGTAATTTTGATCTTTGTACTTGTCAAGAAAAAGAATTATTATTTTTATAAATTATATGAATGAGTTTCTTGCTCATTCTATAGGTCTAGGAAAGTCAAAGAGTCAAAATTATATTGAAGAGCTCTTCTTGAGCATTTATGTAATGAACATGAGTCAACCTAGTGTCAAGTAGCCCTCCAAGGCAAGCACCTCCTTCAAAGAAGCCTGCAAAAAAAGCGATGAAAAGACATCATGTCGGCCTGCAAAATATATTAAATAACTAAAGGATGACATGTTGGTTCACCTGGATAAGCTGGCTCAAACTGGAGACATAACCACTATATATACCCAGTTGGGGTATCCGCAAAAGAGACAGAAAATCTCAGACATCTCTGGAGTTTTTGGCGGTATGGTACAGGACTTCGTATAGCACAGTAAGACAAAAATCTCGGATAAGTACCTACAACTTCGGATGATGATAGAACCTCAGAATACCTCTGAAATCTTGGTGACAACTACAGTAATCTCCTCGCATATTTCTCTGCAGTCTCGGCCTAGTTCAAGGTACAGGAATCTCAGATAAAGGCAGAGGTTTAGTGTGTCAATGAAGAGGGGTCATGTCTCAACAGTCTTGGCATAATGATAATAAGAAGAAGCTCAGTGACCTCACAGTGAAGCATTCTCGGCATACTAATCACAGTCATGATCTCAGTGAGGTGGTAATCATGAAGATAAGGTCATGATCAATATCTTGGTGCAACTCTCATACATTATAGAGACCTCATTGACATAAAGATGATCTTAGTAAGGGTGTAGCAAGGATATAAGTAAAGGAGCAGTTATGGTACAACAACAATGATCTCATTATCATGGTAAAGCTCTCCATAAAGATGAAGCAATGAAGAGTGCAGTAGTGATGGCCTCAATGATGCAGCTACGATGATCTAGATGACACAGTAATGATGATGATGTCAACAGTAAGAAGAGGATTGGTGTCTTAGTCTTGGAGTGGCCTAGTACGTCAAGGGTCATGGTCTTGATATTCGTCAAGTAGAATCTGTATAAGAAGAATTTTGTGCAGGTTTTCCTCTCCAAGAGGGAGAGGTTTTGGCCCTGGCAAAAAGTCAACATCTTGTGTTCTTGTCTCTTGTATTTTGGTAATTGTTTGATGAAGTGAGAAATACACACACTAATGATATCAAGATAAGATTGTACTAATAAGCAAAAAGTTAAAATACCTCACAAATTGTTATCATGCTAAGAAGAATCACATTAACTACATTTGCCCTAGATTCTTCAACACAAGTTTCTTACTTCCAAATTAACGCATATTCCCTGAGCTATAGTCGATCATATACTAATATCTCATGTGTCCTTTGTCTGGCTGCGTAATCACGACTCAGCTAAACTAAGTTCTCATTTCTTCAACTACTGCTCTTGATTAAGGAAATAAATAATACACATGGGCTAAATATGTTAAGTTGTCGAAGGTGGGGAGGAATCAGGACTGTGTTCATATCTCTAGTTATGTTCTAAGAGGTGCCCAGAGATTTCACCATATGATGTGTCGGGGCCACCACTGTTTCTTTGTCCTGCTGTTGTTTCTTCAGTCAGGTATAATATCGACTGACTACCTGTAATGCTTCGGAATCGTGGGAAATCTTGGTTACACGGAAATAATAAAGCCCACCCACAATTTAATTTTGGGTGAATACTCAACTCTCTCTGGTTTTAAACTTTTAACATGGAAATCCTGTATATGAACCCCAGAATGGAAAATGAGAACTCATTATCCAAAGCCTAGAGAAACCTGAGATGGTGATTCAGCTGCTTGGTTCTATATTTGAAGGTCTCTAATGGGTTGACATCATGTAATGACCATTTTTTTAGGACCAAAATTCTCTTCGCTTCTTGAATTTGGCGGCACCTCTCTTTTGACTCGACTTAGTCCATGATTCTTACACACAGACAAATATATTCAGACACAGAGAGAACTGTGAAGTTGACTTTATGAGCCACTGAATGATCCCTTCAGCAGCTATTTTCTTTAGAGATCGAAGGAAAAAAAAAACAAAATAGAATATCCACAGAAACTTATTTAAAATCATAATCAAATCCAACGTCTCCCCGGGCCTGGAATTTGACCTGGTTCGTGGCCTTTTTTTCATTTTAAAACATATTGAACAGGTCAGCTCAATTTTCACATGTAGAAATGAAAAAAAAAACTTAAATTGGACTATCGTCATTCACATCCAAATATTAACAATCATAAATGCTAATCGTTGCACTGTGAAATCTGCAGAAATATTTTAATGGTTTGTGACTTCCTTGGGATTTTAGATTTCAAATCTTTAATGACTGCTTTCTTCTCGCACGTAAGCTCGCAGTGTGATTGTATATATATATATATACATAAAGTTAAACCTGTTTTAAAGAGTGAATTTACTTTTGATGATTGATTAAACCCGTTAAAAAGTATAGTTATATAAATTAAATTGTTATAAAATATTTATAAACATTAAATATCTCAAATTGTCAAATTTTTCTAATAAAAATTAACTAAATTATAATTTTGTTATTACTATCAAATAAATTAATATATAAGTTAAAGTTTTTTAATCTTGAAGATTTACTTTTAGTTTATTATGCATATTTATTTTAACCAATGTATATTTATTTTCTTCAATAACTTAGCTAACTATGTTAAGTTGTTTTTTAATAAGTTTTTTAAATTATTAATTTATTGTAATTGTTTTGCATGTAGGTAAATTATTTAAATAGAAATGCTTCCAGAAAGGGTCAATCAACTATACACAAATTTTATGGTTATTCTAAACATCAAAGACTTCTAATGTTAAAGATATTCCATTTATACCTGATTTGAATGATGATGCTAATGAAGATATGGATGGAGAGTTTGTTGTTGATCTAGAAATTCTTGGCCATGAAAAGAAGGATAAGATGGTGGATCTAGTAGTTCGAGGAGGAAGGTTTTCTCAAAACGTGAATTTCAAGAAGAGCTAACGATAAAAACATCCTTGGGTGTATAGTACCAATGTTGAAGATGGAAAGACTCATATGAAGTGCAAAATTTGTGAGAAATACAAGGTTCAAGGTCCGTGGGGTACTGGAGATGGATTTGATACCATTCCATATGATGTAGAGACAACTCATGCAAAATCTATTATTCATCAAAGATCAACTCAGAGAAAATTTGTATGAAACTGAAAGGTTGGCAAAGCCCATTACAAAACACATAGTGGCTATAAGTGAGACTAATAAGCAAAGGGTCATAACCACCATGAAGTTAGCATATTTTATTGCACAAAAGGATATTTCAATTGCTACTTATGAAGATCATTCTCATCTTCAAATGCATCTGCAGACGCCTAATATGCCTTCTTGAGTGGAGTATTCTTCCTACATAAATAGAAAAGCAGCTACTGAATTTATTCACTCTATATCAAATTACCTTGAAGAGGTGCAAACTAGAAAAATGTTAGAAAGTCTATTTTTTTCTATAACGTTAGAGAAAGTATAGACAATGGTTTGGAACAACACCTTGTTGTGTATTCTACATATCTAGACTTAAAAGGTTTGGGCCCTCCAATTTCACAATTTATGAAAATGACTACTATCCCTGATGGAAAAGGAAAGACTATTTATGATACCATCATTAATTTAAAGGAAACAAGCCAATTGAAAAATGAGAAACTAATAGCAGTTTCGAATGATGGTGCTTCATCTATGGTGTGAAAATGGATTTGTCACATTGCTAAAGAATGATCTACCAAATTTTATTGGTACTCATTGCATTTCACATTGTGAAGCACTTGCAGCATCAGATGCTTCAAAAAAAATACCAGAGTTTGTTTATGTTGAGAAAATAGCAAACAAGGTATATTCGTGTGTTAGAAATTCGGCAAAGAGAAATAATGAACTCATTTCTTTATTAGAGATAATGGAATTAGAATCCTTGCAGGTTCTTCAAATCCATGGGATTCGATGGCTCTCGAGGGGTCAAGTGGTTGAAAGGCTAATTACATTAATGCCTGCTATTTTGAGCTTGTGGAAGAGAGAAAGAAAGAATTCATGGTATCATAACACAAGAATTTTTTCAATTCAATTTTGTTTAAATATGCTTGCCGATGTTTTGAAGGAATCGAATAATCTAAACAAAAAATTTCAAGAAGACAATGTGGATGTTACATTTCTTGGAATGGCCATTGACCATGCCTTAAATACTCTTAAAAGATATCTCTGCAGACCAGATTCTTTTGCAGAAGGTGTTGTACATCTTACTAAATTTTTGAAAGACTCTAAAGATAGTTTCCTTGAAAATGTTGACAAAGAGGGGAATACCCATAGACATGATTTGTTGTATATTCCAATCCATGATGAACAATTGTCACAACCAATGGAAGCTTGCATTGATGGCTCCCTTGAGAGTTGAATACAACTTACAAGAAATTATGTCCAAGCATTGATTGAGAGTTTCAATTCAAGATTTCTAGATCTTCATCTTTTTAATGCAGAAAGGTTGTTTAGTCCTTGTCATTATCCGTCAAATCTTTATGTCAGAGAAAATAATGCAAAGCATTGGCTTGAAATGCTTTTTTCACATTTGCAACATAAAACATGTAATGAGGGTAAAAATGTACCCAACATTTGATATTAGAGCTTGTAAAAGAGAATTATATCAATCTATTGATGTGGTTTATTTGAAAGAAGAAAGATTCCCAATGAAAGATGCATTGAAAGTATTTTCTCAAACAAAAGATTGGCACTCTAGGTATCCAAATATGCTAAAATTATGGCGAGCAATGTTTGTCATACCAGCGAGCATTGTCGCATGTGAACGAGGGTTCTCTAAGCAAAATATGATCAAAGATATAAGGAGGACAAGACTATCAATTAACACACTTTATGCATTGATGTGTATATCATTAATAGGTCCTAACACGACAAAGGTGGAATGGGAACAAGTCTATGAGATTTGGAAAGCTGCAAAGGAAAGAAGACTTTTTGACAATTATAATCTTGTGATCTAAGTGATCATCATAAATATTGATTACTTCTAGATTGGCATTTCTTTCTTGAAGCATCTTGTTCTTATTGGATCTCATTGAAGCATTTGCATTTGCATTCTAGATCTAGACTTGCATCCTTAAAATTTACCTCCAAGCATAAGTTTGGCTGATAAAAATTTCTAGGACAACCTTCTCCATCATTCAATTTAAGGAGCTTGACCCTTAAACAATGGTTAAAAAAGGTGACCTTGCAGTTCTTTTGTGGTTGAGTCCCTTGTAGGAACGGAGGCACTTGGGATTTTAGAAGTCCTGGGTAGGTATCGTTAATGAGGCCTTATCCTCCTTCCCCAGTACTTCTTCCAACAACTTTGTTCTAAGACAAGTTTTGACAATTGAGGAGAAGGTATTCACCTTAGTTTAAGCATATAATTAAAACAAACCAAGATCTTGCGTCTCACATAGATAGATCTTGCATTCATCTTAGATTCTCTTTCAATTGATTATTGTCATTGGAAATTGTGAGCTCATTGATTGCTTGCAAGCTTTACTTTGTCCCTTGAATATCATAATTTGCAGCATCTTTACTTGCAAGTTTCATCTCAAGTCCTGTTGCTCAGAATTTTAATTCTTGATCCATTGTCCTAACCTTGTCTAGCAGTGTTGCTTATCCCATAACTTGATATATCCTTTGTGCAAGTATTTTAATTTATATTTGAGCATTGTTGTTAATGCATTGGTCTCTCACTTTTTATCTTATCAAGTGTCATATTGATTTAATGTGAGTCTATCTTCTGAAATTCACATTGCTCAATAATAACCTTACTTGCTAATTAATCTTAAATCAAGTTATCTAGAGAGGTAATTGCCCTACCTTAAATCTCCTAGAATTGTTGTTTCCAACAAGTTTTCCATTTAGTTTCATCCTTAGGGACTGTTATCCACCACCTATGGGTAGTATGCATAGAAGAAAAAAATTTCCTAAATGGTCCTTAGCCGGCAACCCCTTGCATCCACCAGATAGCTCGATCACCATTGTCTCTGCCACCTGAGCCAGCCATGTGGTCCCTCGCCCATCTGTTATGATGATATGTTTGAAGGTGGGCCTCCCAACCCCAAAGGTATGGCTTTTCATTGGTGCAATTGAGTGATTTTGCTTACTTATCATGGACACTTTTGGGCATGGATTGGTGGGGAGATTCGGAAGAAAGAGTGCGTTAGGTTTGTACTCTTATCTCCTCTGCCCAATTTGGTGGTTAGCCTTGTATCCTAGTCCTATGGGAGCTCCTTTACTGGCCACTAGCTTTAGGGCTGGCACTACATGAGAAATCCTGATTTTGGTTGCGTGGTCTCGCTTCCCGACACCATATACATCAACCCCCCCTCCACTCATTTTAACCCCCTTCATCACTTTTCCCATTCGGGTCCACTGTGTCCACATAGGGTTAACCTCCCCCTCCCCTTGTCCACACCTTGGATCAGGCCTGGAACAATGCCTTGAAGGTTGTGCAACGCAAAAGAAAAGAAAAAGCATAATTTGGCCACTTTCAACAGGAAATGTACCACAAAATGCAAAAGATGATCGGGATATATGAATTTAACACGTGGGCAAAAGCCAAACATGAGCTCTACCCCTTATCCCTAGTCATCACCTTGGTTCCTATGGGCCTTAGATGAGCCCCCTCCATCATTAAGGAACCCATGGTTGTACCAACCCCTAGTGGACAATGAACTGCCCCACCTTAAAAGGGTGTCCACTGCTATATCCTACACATCATGCTCTCATCCCCTGGAGCCCAGAGTAGTTATGAAGAAAAATCAATCAAAAGGCAAAAGGCCTAAGAAGAAGGGTGGAAAAACAAAGGTCGATGTAACTCATGTACCATGATTTGCTTCCTCCTACACTCATATACCCAAGTGCAGGCTTCCCTCATCATAGCTATCATTTTACTATGACATGTGGCCTAGAGCATTCCCCTGATCCCCACTTCGTTCCATCACTATATCACATGCCACCTACCACCTAATGGATATACCATGGACATGTCACCCCATTTAAAGGTTGAAACCACCTAATAAGGTCCTTGGTCAACCCCCTTATTAATCTTGAAGACACTTATACATGCCAAATACCACTATGGAAGGGCATGCCACCCAGAAGTGCCCCATTGATTCCATGATTTCTAAGCTCTTTTACTTGATTATTCTAATGATTTGTTGCATTGGAAGACAAAAGGAACACATTGGATCTTATGCAGGATTACAGGTGGGTCTCCATTTGGGGCCTGGTCTCCCTATACGAGGCCCAAGCCCTCCAGAGGACCACATTGACACTTGTAGGGTGAGTGTTGAGAGCCATGGGCCTCCACCATAGCAGAGAGTACTTCATGGATCCCCAACACCACTCAGTGATTGCTCGTGTTCCACCTTTTGGATGAGGATGATGCACCTGGTTCACCATGCCTAGCCGGCTCCACACTTGCACCATACACTTGGAAAATGTTCCAGGGTCCAGATGAGGATGTGTCTCACTACAGGAGACAAAGGGAGGGCTTATGTCATCATCCTAGCCCTTACAGATGGTTTACAAGCATTATCAATCCACTTGGAGACCCATGAGGATGTCCTTGTGCCCCCACACCCACTTGGGAGCACCACATGTGACTTACTTGGGAAACAAGGGGCCAACCCCTTGTCCACTATGTTTGGAGTCCATTCTCTCACCATGGCACACTTTGGACTTCATTAGGCCTTCTCAATGGCCCAACGACTCATTATATTGATTATTTTGCCCTCTTGAGAGGCTTATTTTTATGTTATTGAGCTATCTTGGTGGGCTTGTCACCAAGGGATGTTATTATTGCACATTATTTTATTATTTGGGGCTTAAATAAGCCTAATTAGGCAAATCAAACTCATTAGAGATGGTATAAATTGATGAGAAGTGATTTATTTCTCTCATCATCACTTGGATTTCGAATTAGTAGCTACTTGGAGAATTTCGCATTCCCTTTTGGAGGACGAGTTTGGTTTCTTGGATGAATTTTGATGTTTTGATACTATTCTCTTGATCTTGGAGCTTCATTCTTGTCATAGAATGATGATTGGATATACTCATTGTACATGTAAGTGATCTCTTTTTCATGTTTATTCTTATTTTTATCTTGTCACATGAATGTTGCTGGGATTTTCGCTATCTAGGTCTGAAATTGCCTCTAATTTATGCGAAATTGTGGATTTTTTTATCTCTTTAAGCATTGCATGCATTACATGTGTCATGTATGAATAGGTGAATGTTCCTAGAGGTTATTTTCATTAAATATACCTTGATAAGTCATCAATTATTGAACATCGAAGTGTAAATTCCTTTGGTAGTTGTTGCATGCCCTAATTTGCCATGCAAAGTTGTCAAAAGGACTCCTTGATTGGGTTAATTCTCTCCAAATCACAAATTCATCTTGACTCCATCTCTCCTGAAGGCAAGGCACTGATCCAACCATTGGTGGTCACTTAAACGATTATTTTTCTTGCCTTCTCCTTCTCTTTCTAGGCCTAGCCCTAATAGGTCTCCTAGGGCATCAATTGAATTCCCTTCTAGCCATCCAATCACCTCGATTTTTGGTCCACTACTACGCAGGGGTTTTGTCTAGAGGTCCTCCAAGTTTGAAGCAAATTTGAAGCAAATTCGATGGTGGAATCCCAAGATATAGCAAGCCCTAGCTGCAAGACCAATTCTTGCCCTAGATTGACTTGGGTTAGCATCCTCATTGGGATCATTGCATTCAAATCTCAAAAGAAAATTAGTCCTTTGATCCTATTCCCTACCCTAATTAGGTCAAGCCCCTCATTGGTTGATCAACTCCATACCCTTGACCTAGTTTTGGGTCCACTTGGCTCTGTGTGGTCCCGCAACTTTATAACTCCAATTCCACAAGGATTACATAAAAGCCTCTTATCCATAAGGATCCTTAGGTCTAGGAAGCCCCTTTTTAAGGCATATCCTCCAAACCTAGGCCCAAGAATCCTCTTAGCCCTTCCTAGAGAGCCTATCACCTTGCTTTTGAAGCAAGAAAGTTATCTATTTGAGCCTCTCTTGCGAATAGGCATTAGGAATCACTCTTTATCCATTCATAGATTTATCCTTCCAAGTGATTTCCCCTATACTGAGTCTCCTTCCATCGGTCAAAGTCTGCCAAGAGCAGGGAGCTTTACCTGAGGTGACAATGGGCTACGCTCCCGTTGCCCCTTTACCTAATAGTTGCTTTATAGGATCCCCTCCTAAGACCCCTACTAGTTTGAGCAATAACAGGGACTACCCCCAAGCATTGCGCCATAAAGACTATACCTTGTGGGGTTGGAAACTTTTCCCACATCTAGGTGTACATCTTAGGCGACAACAATGTGCAAGAGCTATCTCTGAATGAAGTAACCATTGTTGAAGTTGATGTTGCAATTATGCAATTGTGGTCGATATTTAAGTCAAAAAAGTCAAAGGGAAATAATTATTATTTTATCTGTTCAAGTTGGCCCAAAGATGACAGGTCGGCCCCACCTCTTGAATTGGTTTGACCCTTGGTCAAAACCCACTTGGTTTGGCTCATATATATTGACATTCGATCCTCCTCATTTGGCATCATCTCATCACCAATTTGGATTTGCTCAAGAAGGTTTTGTTCACACGTGCGAAGGAGGAAGAAGACACTTTGACCAGCGTTGACTTGGCATTGTTCTAGGTTGCTTTGACCAAATCTTTCACTGTTTATTGGAGCAAATATTTTGGCATCTTTGACTGAAGGTTGACTAGTTTTTTGGATAGAAATTTTGGCATTGACTTTTTTATTTTGACTAGCTTTGACCATAGGTCAAACTGGGCAGTTTGACTGAATCTTTCTGTGGAGCAACAGGGCCAAAATTCAACCCCTTTGACCTCAATTGACTAGGAGCAGCGAAAATTCAGCCTCTTTGACCAAATTTGACTTGTGATAAAAAAATTGACTCTCTTTTGACTTAGTTTGACTTAGAATATGGTATGGTTAATTGGATGATATTTTGATTGGAAAATCATAAGTACCTTTTGATTGAATTGGACATTTTTTCCTAAGAAAAGATTTGTTGGGTTTTTTCGTGGTTTGGTTTTTCCCAGGATAAATTTTTGTGTCTCTTGTGCATCATTGTTTCACTGTGATCTCTTCTGCCCTATTGTATTTATGGTTGAAATTTTCTGAAGTATTGTTGCTTAATGATTTGGAATGTGCTAAAGATATAAACTGTATCATTGGAAGTAATTATCTAGTAGAAAAATGTGTTTGTCTTAATTGCACCTTAAAAATCAATAGTTATTATTCAAGAATTTTGTAATTGGTGATTACTTTGGTGCTCAATATTTTATAATATGAAAAGTCTATCAAACATCATGCTAGATGATGGTCAAAATTTTAAAACCAAACCCAAAAACCGATCAACCAAAAACACACAAAATATTCAATGCTTAAAGACAAAAATATATATTCATGCGCATCCATATGAATCCAAACCATTCATACACAATTAAGCAAAAGTTCTTATTTATACAACATGTAAGGGTGCACATAACCAAAATAGCACTAAGTGCATTCCATCTCTGAACCAAAAATACATCAACAAATAGGCCCAAGATGGCCTCTAGCATCCAAAAAAAATCACGCTACAACAAATACCTACATATCATCAAAATCTTTGCCTATATTGAGATCTTCTTCATCAATATCACCCTCTAAGCATCAAAATAAGATAGAAAAAGCTTAGAATGTCAAGTCAATATTTTGTTTAAGTGATGGGCGCATTTTTAGTAGGATCTTGGCAGAGGAGTTCAACAAACAATGCCACTAACATCAAGGCACATAAAGGGGTTGGTTCTCTTGATTAAACGTTCGTTCCATACCCTCATACACGACAAAATCCAATGGAAAGTTTGCAATCCCCTCAATCCTAAAAAATTGTTAAGTCTATTGGATTTTGAGTGTTGTTGCCAGGATTGTACAGGCACCGCGACAACGCTCAGGACGGTGTCTATCACTCTGATCTCCACCCACTCCGTTCTAACTATCTCCCAACAGTAGGCTATGGGGGGTAGTCCCTATGGAATGAGGTGAAGGAAAGTAAGTTGAGAAATCAACTTACCTAGGAGATACAGATGAGTGGCCTAGCCACTTGGTTGGAATTAAGCAAGATTATGATTAAATTGGATTTTTTATTATGAGACCAGTGCCTTAGTGGAGTCACAAATTCTTGTTTCTTATGAAATGAAACCAAATGACCGGATGGACACCTGCTGATTGAATGATTAACTAACCTATATGATGTGCAAATTTCAACAATATACCAAGATGACAAGATACTCAAGATGTCAAATGCCAACAGTAGTCAATCAAGATGTTGACCACAGATTTATGATAGTGTATATCAGCAATAAATATTCAGAAAATTCAGACTTGATCAATGTTATAACAACAATAATAAAATGCTAAACCAGCAATGCTTATGCTTGCCCAAGATCACAAAAATATGCCAACTTAGAAAATATGTATGTTAGCTTTCTCAAAATATATCTTTTAGTAAAATTTCAGATCTGAAGTATAATTTGAAGCAGTAAGTTAATCCACAGATCAACAAATAGTGATGTCAGCGCCAATGCCAAAAAATGCCTAAAAATAGTAAAAATTGTCAAACTTGAAAAAAATCAATTTTTATGATTTCTTTTAGGGCTTGATTAAGAAAATTTCAGATCTGATATACTTATTTTAGCAGTGAAACAGTGACAGATCAACAAGATAAAATTGCCAAAAATAGATAACCAATATTTTCAGAAATGGGAAAATACACTAAAACTTGAAAATTTCCAATTTGAGGGCTTTAGGAGAGTTTGATTCAACAATTTTCAGAACTGATAAGTTTATGACAGCAGTATATTAATGACAAATCAACAAACTGAAAATACTACAGATAATCCCCACAATGTTTAAAAATAGTAAGTTTGTCAAAAAAATTGAAAATTCATATTTTTTAGACTTTAATTAGGATGTGATTCAGAAATGTTCAGATCTGATTTTTACAGTTATGCAGAAATTTCCAGCAAACTAAAATGTCAGATCTAGGTCAAATTAGAGATGCCCAAGTGGCAAAAATTTGTGAAAACGAAGATTTTGCAATTCTAAACAATTTTGACCATACAGAATTTGATTTTAGGGCCTAATTATTTGTGATTTAGCTGTTATAATGAAACTGAAGCAAAATGAGGGTTTCGAGGTCAAACCCTAGGCCCAAGGCCTTGAAGATCCCACTGTTGAAAATCGTTGAAATTTTGGGATTACCTTGCCACTTGCTAAATATGAATTTTGAGACCTTAATCCTGCAAAACCGTCAAGTATTTAGCCTTAAAACTTCATATTAGGGTTTCGGGTCAATTTTGGGGCAAAAGAGGCCAAGAATTGGAGAACAAGGCTAAGGAAAGCCAATTTGTGGGGATAAACGGGCTGAAATGATAGATCGGAGGCTGAAATGGCAAAAGGAGGCCAAAAATTGAAAACTCATCTTGTAAATTTCCAGATCTGAATTTTGCCGTCAAATCTTCAGTAAATGGCCTTGCAAAATTGTCTACAGACTAGATCTTACCCTCAAGGGCCTAGATCTAGCTCTTCTCTCACTTGATCACTTGATCCAACCTACAAAAAATGAAAATAAAAACACTTGAACCCCAAATATATACAAAATAGATCTAACACCCCAACCCCAATTAGAAAAAATAAATTACAATTACAATTTACAATTTAATTTACAAAAAATACATGGGTTTTTAAATGGATTTTGAGAAAATAAAATTTTCAATATTTTTTACTTGAAAGAATGACTAAAATACTTCAAAAAAATTAATGATTCACTATAACACAAGCAAAGATTAAATCTGCCATATAAAAACCTAGAAATCGAGTGATAATGATTCTTGCCAAAGTTTGTGAACTTGGAGGCCACGGACTGAAGTCCCTGCAAACACTATGTATTTATCTCAAAATATAATCTATTAGATCACATGTGGGAATCAAACCACCTAAAATTAACCCAAAACTATCAATAGTATGATTTTATCTCCATCTAATGAAAAAACAGATCTTACCAATATTCATTACAACATAGAGATGCCTGTAATCAGCACATACCAAAAATCAATAAGCAAAAACACCTTGAATTGCACCCCAAAGTCTTTTATTATGATAGAAAAAATAGTCCCCAACAGGACAATAGTTTACACAATGCTTTAGCAGCAATTCTAGTCAGAGATCAAGATGACTAGAGACTCAAATGACTCTCCAATGTATAGATAAATCCTCCAAATGGAAAAATAATGGCTAGTTTCTTTGATCCTTATCAAAATAATTTTGGTCGTTGATAAATACTTCAAGATCTTTCAACCTTGGCCCTTGGTTTCTTATTTTTGAGGAATTTTCGAATTTATCATTTAATTCCATTTTAATTAGCTCAAAATTAGTTATTTAGAGCTAATTTCCTCAAAAAATTGACTTTTATTTAACCACCAAGGTCCAAGGGCCAAATTTTCTTGAAAAAATCAATATTCCCTTGATGGAGGACCTTTAAAAATTGATTCTTTCAAGACCCACGAATTTTTTCATTTGTCGAACATATTTTCCTGAACATTTTAATTTTGACTCTAATTAATTAATTTTTTAGCTTAGAATTTAATTTTATTTTGCCAGAAAAATTAATTAATTTACACATGAAGAGATTAATTATTTTTCAAACCCTCTATTACATATAATTTTTCTTTTAAAGACTCAAAGAGGAAATACACATTTGTCTTAAACCCTTAAGACACAAAACCCATCTGTGACTCAATATGATCTAATAAACCAAGTGATTTGTAATAAAATAATTTAGCCAATTAGCTTAAATTATTCCCAAACTACTTTTACATTAGAGCTGACTAGAACACTACGACTCACCTAATAATTCAACAATAAATTTCACCATAGATTTGGGGGTTTAAGTTGGAGGGAAAAAACTCTTCTGATTAGCTGTGTCAAAAAACACAGATAATCAGTGAGGTTAAAAAACCCCCTAGGATGGAATCTGTCATTAAATTATAGGCTTACCTAGGTCATTACATAGACTAATGGTTTTACTATG
Source organism: Pinus tabuliformis (assembly GCA_031772625.1). Lineage (NCBI taxonomy): Eukaryota > Viridiplantae > Streptophyta > Pinopsida > Pinales > Pinaceae > Pinus > Pinus tabuliformis. Next base: position 1,482,087,477 of record CM062816.1, read on the forward strand.
ATCATTTACAATATATAACTTGTAGAATGGGATGAATATGACACAGGGACTTCTAATATGTGATCCGATCCTTGTTGAAAAATTGGCACTTCCGCTTCCTTGAAACTTCGACAATTTGAGTGCAATAGGATCTAAAATTCTACTTTCTTCATATCAAATCCAATGAATTCGGAACTACTCTCAAACATCCTAAGAAATGTTACATAAAATAAATGCATTGACACATAAATATGAAAAGAGAATTAATATATAAGATGTGTAATATCATGTCTAGTGCTACATCACACATAACAGTGAATCATATACCGAATACTAAGTCCTGAGAATATCAACAAAAAATATAGTAATGTATCTCATATCATGACTCATAATGTCATATACAATGAAATGAACCAAATAACTAATACTATTGATTTCCTCAGCCCCTCTTGCGAGAAAATGTAACAACTTTCCTTCTAGATGAAGAAGGCGGTGGGGCTGGCAGTGGATTCTGTTGTGCTCTAGAAGTTGAAGAACTAAGAGTTATAAAAGGTAGACCACGTCGTCTACTGGTGACAGGGGTAGGTGGTGTCACCTCCTCCTCCTGTTGCTCCTCCTCCTCCTCCTCTGCCTCCTCCTCTACCCCCACCACTACCTCCTACTCTAACCAATCAGGGGTCGACTCCATGATAGACCTATCGGCCTCAACCCTCCATGTAGCAATGGTGTCAATCTCATCCAATGAGATGGCCTCCACATCAGGTGTCCCCTCAAGTTGCCTCACCCACAATCGAAGATTGTAGTAGATGTAAACCATATCATTAAGTCGTTGGGACTCCAACCTGTACAAGGGTCATAAATTAATATATTATAAATTGTAAATTATAAATTCAAAAAATTATTATTTAATGAATTCAAAAAATTAATTGGAATATTTTAACTTGTTGCGCTTCTCGGTGCGTATTTTTTCAAATACACTCCAGTTGCACTCGCATCCCGAGGAGCTGTATGTTTGACTGAGCACTCGAATGGCAAGCCTTTAGAGATTGGGTACTCTGCCACCATAGCTTCTCCACCATGCATCTAAGACAAATAAGATAAACATAAGAAAAAAATGAAATTTGAAAATTGAAGCAAGGTATGAACTCGAAGAGAATGAATTTTGAAACAAACTAAAGCTTACCTAGCATTTTAATCTTCTTATCCACAATAGCCATGTCAAAGCTAAAAGTGTCACCTGCCATCTTGTATATCTCCATTTCTTTCGAGATTTCTGCACGTTTTGCTAGAGATGGCACCATCTTCTGAACACAAGTGAAGAATCCATCCATGACCTCAACATCAAATACGAAACCGCAGGAGTAAGAAAATGCGGGGTTCAGGTAGATCATTGTAACATGAATAGGACGATGGAGTGTATTGTTCTATTGTTCATCAATCACTTCCCACATGAGTTGTTGTTTCTCAAACCCCTCATCCCCCTTATCATCATAGTAGTTGCGAATGGATTCTTTGACCCTATCCATGGCCTCATACAAGTAGCCCATTGCGGGCTTGTCTCCATCAACTAATCGAATAACTTTTACCAAAGGTTCAATAATGCTACACACCTCCTGCGCTCCTGCCCAGAGGCTTTCCTGGTATGAAACTAAACTGCATATAGCCTCTCCCTCTGGTTTGCGGATATATGACAAAGCATGCCACTCCTCTGAAAGAAACACTCTCTTCACATCCCAGATAGAATTCAGAAGGGATTGACGAGACATGAAACTAGTGGCAAACCGTGTAATGGCAGGGTGCACCAACTCCTTGTTCTTGGTGAATGTTCTCATCAAATGAAGCACAAATGTATGATTATATATAAATTTTTTGTAATGTTTTTTATGATTCAACAATATCCTTGACAAATGCTCGCATCCCGAGGAGCTACATGTTTGACTGAGCACTCGAATGGCAAACCTTTAGAGATTGGGTACTCTGCCACCATAGCTTCTCCACCATGCCTCTACAACAAATAAGATAAACATAAGAAAAACATGAAATTTGAAAGTTGAAGCAAAGTATGAACTTGAAGAGACAATGAATTTTGAAACAAACTAAAGCTTCATTGGCATTTTAGTCTTATTATCCACAATAGCCATGTCAAAGCTAAAAGTGTCACCTGCCATCTTGTATATCTCCATTTCTTTGGAGATTTCTGCACGTTCTGCTGGAGATGGCACCATCTTCTGAACATAAGTGAAGAATCCATCCATGATCTCAACATCAAATAAGAAACCACATGAGTAAGAAAATGTAGGGTTCAGGTAGATCTTTGTAGCATGAATAGGACAATGGAGTGTATTGTTCCATCGTTCATCAATCACTTCCCACATGAGTTGTTGTTTCTCAATCCCCTCATCCCCCTTATCATCATAGTAGTTACGAATGGATTCTTTGACCTTATCCATGGCCTCATACAAGTAGCCCATTGCAGGCTTGTCTCCATCAACTAACCGAATAACCTTTACCAAAGGTTCAATAATGCTACACACCTCCTGCGCTCTTGCCCAGAAGCTTTCTTGGTATGAAACTAACCTGCATATGGCCTCTCCCTCTGGTTTGTGGATATATGACAAAGCATGCCACTCCTCTGAAAGAAACACTCTCTTCACATCCCAGATAGAATTCAGGAGGGATTGACAAGACATGAAACTAGTGGCGAACTGTGTAATGGCAGGGTGCACCAACTCCTTGTTCTTGGTGAATGTTCTCATCAAATGAAGCACAAATGCATGATTATATATAAAATTTTTGTAATACTTTCTATGATTCAACAATATCCTTGACAAATGCTCGCATCCCGAGGAGCTACATGTTTGACTGAACACTCGAATGGCAAGCATTTAGAGATTGGGTACTCTGCCACCATAGCTTCTCCACCATGCATCTACGACAAATAAGATAAACATAAGAAAAAAATGAAATTTGAATGTTGAAGCAAAGTTTGAACTTGAAGAGACAATGAATTTTGAAACAAACTAAAGCTTACCTAGCATTTTAGTCTTCTTATCCACAATAGCCATGTCAAAGCTAAAAGTGTCACCTGCCATCTTGTATATCTCCATTTCTTTTGAGATTTTTGCATGTTCTACTGGAGATGGCACCATCTTCTGAACACAAGTGAAGAATCCATCCATGACCTCAACATTAAATAAGAAACCACAGGAGTAAGAAAATGCAGGGTTCAGGTAGATCCTTGTAGCATGAATAGGACGATGGAGTGTGTTGTTCCATCGTTCATCAATCACTTCCCACATGAGTTGTTGTTTCTCAAACCCCTCATCCCCCTTATCATCATAGTAGTTGCGAATGGATTCTTTGACCCTATCCATGGCCTCATACAAGTAGCCCATTGCGGACTTGGCTCCATCAACTAATTGAATAACCTTTACCAAAGGTTCAATAATGCTACACAACTCCTACGCTCCTGCCCAGAAGCTTTCCTGGTATGAAACTAACCTGCATATGGCCTCTCCCTTTGGTTCGCGGATATATGACAAAGCATGCCACTCCTCTGAAAGAAACACTCTTTTCACATCCCAGATAGAATTTAGGAGGGATTAAAGAGACATGAAACTAGTGGCAAACCGTGTAATGGCAGGGTGCACCAACTCCTTGTTCTTGGTGAATGTTCTCGTCAAATGAAGCACAAATACATGATTATATATAAATTTTTTGTAATGTTTTTTATGATTCAACAATATCCTTGACAAAAGGAATTTTTCCTGTCTTCCAACATCAAATCAATGCAACGTGCAGCACAAGGTGTCCAAAATAAGTTAGGATGCCTTTCCCTAAGCCTCTTGCCCGCAGCAACATAATTTGTAGCATTATCTATTATGACCTGGACAACATGATGTGGACCCATCTCTTGAATGAACACGTCCAACAAATCACATAATAACTATGCATCTTTAATATGTGCAGATGCATCAACAGATTTCATAAACATTGGCCCCTTGGGACAATTAACCAAGAAGTTAATAAGGCTTCTACCCTTTTGATTGGTTCAACCATCTGACATCACAATGCATCCTATGTGTGCCTATGATGCCCTAAACTCCTCTAATCTCTTAGTATAGTCAACCTTTTCATTATGAAGAATGTGCTCTCTAAAGTCATCATATGACGGGGCTTTGTACCCTGGGCCAACAATAGCAATAGCATCAATCGTGGGTGGAAAAATGGATTGTTCATGGCAATGTTGAAAGGAATATCACTCCAAAGAAGAAACTTGCCCAACAACTTGTCAACTTCTTCCTTCTCCCCTTTTTTAAGATCTGATGTGATAGATGGTTGTGCACCAGGTGTGGTTCTAGAAACAAAAAATGATGAGGTAGCTATGGGGTTTGATTTAGATGTTGATGGTAAAGAAGACCCAGTATCAATCTCACGGTCACCTCCCAATCCCACCACTCCACCCCCTACCATTTGACTCTTCATAGCTGCCTTGGACAGTTTGGTTGTCCCTATTTCTTCTAATGATTTGAGGGCTCTTCAGATGATTTCTGGATTTATATTTGAACAAAGCCCTACCTCATGTCCAGGAATTTGTGCAAGGCGGAACTTCAATCTGTATACCCCCCCTGTCATATGATGCCCACATAACTTGCAAGTCAAATTTGATTTGTCAAACCCTCCATCAGGTTCACCAAATTCCCACAGAAGGTCCAATTTCCTTGGCATGTTTGTAACTTTGTAGAATCTTGAGTTTTAATGTAAGATTGCAATTTGAAGTTTAAACCTAAGACACAAAACGAATTGCAAGTTAAACAAATGAAATTAAAATTTACATACAACATTTTGAATTTTTTACAACAAAAAAAACCTCAACTCAATGCAACAATAATGGCCCAAAAAACACATTCAAACCCAAGAAAAAATCATGAAAAAACTAGGGCACAAGAAGAAATTAAACAAATAAAACTAACAATCAAGATTTTGCATTTTTGACCAAAAAAACACTTCACTAAATGCAACAAAAAAAACACACTCAAATCCAAGAAAAAAATGATGGAAAATATATTGGTGATAGAAACCCAAGGACAAACAAGAAAATAACAAAAAAATAGGGCCAAGTTTGATGTCCATACCTAAAAACCACGCCCTACTAAAGAAACTTGGTCCAAACTTGAAATTTTTTTGCTTGGGATGTTGAATTCCTTCACTTTTCTCCTCTTTTTCCCTTGTAGATGAGTTCCCCTCCTCCTTAGCTCTGACCTCTGCTCTCTGTCTGCAAAATGAGAGGGAAAAGAACCAAAATTTAGTTCTAAAATCGCTTTGCCACGCAGCCCAACAATTATTTCTCATCGACTCGCTTATCGGACGATTTTAGCAACATCACGAAAAAATCGCGATGTTCGCAACACTGATCCTAAGTCAATTAATGGTAATGTTAAAAATTTAAGTAAAAGGATGAAAATGAAAGATAAAAGAGAATGGTCAAATACTAGGCTTCCCCAGTGATAAATCATTGCTTTAAAAGAAAAAAATGCGTTCAAAGGGTCCTTGACAGCATTGTAGAAAACCATACCGAACCAGCCAAAAACGGTTTGGTTCACCAATCAGAAATGGTTTTTCCCTCCAAACGATTGGACCCTCTGGTTCTGACCAGTCCAATCCGGTTCTGACAACATTATATATATATATATATAAGTTGCACTGAAACAGATATGGGAACAAATACGGATATGGGGTTTGAAACGGATACGAAAAATTTTCAAAAAATCAAAATACGATACAGCAAGGAAACGACATATATATATATATATATATATATATATATATATATATTTCATTTATCATTCATCTTTTAGAATCTATAATCTATATCTAAAAATACATAATCATCCTTAGTGATTATTGTAACATTCAACATATTATCATCATCATTAGTAATGTAATCAGAAGTGCTACAGCGTTTGTGCTTTCGGGTCCAACTCCTTCAACGAACGTGTCATGCACGACAGATGATATCTATCTTCCTTGCATGGCAATTAAAAGGCCCATGGGATCATTGGGATATTCCATCAAGACCTATTTGAACATGTCAATCTTCTCAACGTCAGCTTGGTCTCTTGACTATATGCAAGCAAAAGATTGGCTAGAGAAGATTTGTTATATTGGAGGGATTTATGAAATCAAGAGAAAAATCAATGACAATTAACAAAACCTTAACCTAACTGAAAATTAATCGCTCAAATAAATCTCTTTATGAAGACATTCATCAAACCCTTTTATTTGCATTTTTGAACATCTATCTTTTTCTTAGTAAGAATGCTTGATAAATATTTGGAGTGTCGTTGTTCTAAACATTTAGAAGAGACGTTGTGAGGTTGTGTTTATAGTGAGTTTATTTGCAAATCTGATTTCTTCATTTTTATTATTTATTTATGGCTATACAAATTTTCACACTGTTAAACATTTTAAGGGTGGATTCCGATCATGATTTTCGTGGCTCTGTTTCCGGAAATCCGGAAACGGGTCCAAAAAAATTTAAATCCCTTGGAAACGTATCCAATTCCAAATCTGAAGTTTCCAATTTTTTGAAACAGTACAAAAACATTTTTACAGTGTTTTGGACAAGAATCGTATCCGTTTCCGTATCGGAAACAGGTATCTGCGTTTCCGGCAAATTCTTCAAGCATTTCCGGTAACTTAGATATATTCTATTGTTAGTAAACTTAGAAAAACTCATTAAGATCAATCAGCTATCCTTTTAAGCATACAAAATAAATGATTAGCATGCTTCCTTATAAAATATTACCTGGGGCTAACCATTGAGATGAACATTTTCTGTTAGAACAATCTGGCATTGGTGCCAACCATAAAATATTTCGTAGATTCATGCTGCTGTCATATGCCACAAAGGAGCCTGAAAGGCAGTGAAATATCCAATTGATTACAAATAATAGATCTCAACAAAAGAATAATACAAAAGACCATCGAAACTCATTGATAAATAAAGCAAGTAAAAAGAAGATTTGCATTGACATTCTCAAAGTTCAAAATTAAGCAAAGTCCAGTTAACTACGTATCATATTTTGACAGAACAATTTTTAGCCATAAAAATAAATGCGAAACAAAATCACTATGCATATGGAACAGAAAAGGTAGAGTACTTCATTCTAATTCAATCTTGAACAACTTCAATCTAAGCAAACCAAATAATTAATCGCCTAACTGTAACCACTAAAATTAGCGTAAAAGAAATCCAACGTAAGTATTTTTCCTTCGTATAAATTGACTATACCTGTTTGGCAGTAGCCAAGATGAAATGGAAAAGTTTCTTTGTTGTATGCTGGGTATTCTTTGGCATGAAACCTAAATTTTAATGCACATTGAAAATACATTAGAAATTGAGAAATAATAGTTAAGTGCTGACACCAAGTGAAGTCCTCAGAAATATCAAAACATTCATGTCAACATGGTTTATTATTCTGCAAAGTCATGCATTAACTACCATAAAACCACCCTTAGTCTTATACAAACACATTTGAAACTTGAACAGGGTAGGCTCATAGAGAATTCCATGTCATCTGTGGTGCTTCTTTCCAGTCAATCCATAATCATGACAATGATAAATGATAAAACCTACTTCTATCTATTGCAGTTACTATTAGAGATTTCTTCTGCAAGATCAATTCATGTGCAGATTGATCAAGTCACAAATGGACAAGTGCATGTGCAACTCAAACACCCCATTCTCGCTTTCCTTCAAGACTCGTAACTATTAAAAAGATATTATATGAGAAAACGTAGCAAAGTAAAAATATCCTAACCATATGGCATTAGTTGAAAACGTAAGTCTGTCAAAATATTAAGCAACGACAGTAGAAAATACACACTGACAATATCAAACAAGAATTGCTGCCACCTTACAACCATTAAATCAAGTGATAACAGTCGACAAACATTCTGAGACAATGCTATAGACATTCATTTGCAGAATCAAACGACAAAGATGATATGTAGGGAATGGGCAGTCCTTATTGACAGCCATTTATATTGCAAGATTTCTAATCCAAAGGAGAGTTACCTACATCTTTATGAAACCTTCCCTAATAAAGTTTGCTAGAACTGTGATGGAAGCAAGCACATATCCTAATCAAGCCTTCCCTAGAAATTGATCAACAAGAAATTGATCAAACAAACCAGCCTTTTACAAAAGTTACCAAAAGCATATGTGTAGAAGTAGAAGCTGAAGGTGCAAATTGGGTGAATATTGGAATTTTCAAAAATACATGAACATTCAATGCATCCATAATCTAAATTATAGAAGTTAAAGATTGAAAATATAAGTCAACAAATTAGAAATAATATAATAGACTTATCGAAGCACCTTTTATGATTCTTTAAGAGCATAGAGCTAATTTGAGATGTACTACCTTTTCTCTCTCTTTTCTTTCCAATGCGGGGTGGCTGGGTTTGAGGATGTTGGTTTGCAGTTTCCAAAGTAAAAGTCATCAAATTTCATGCAAAGGCAATAGGATCTATCCTGCGATTTATGTCTAGTCCATGTCCCTAACAATAATATCAATCTATAAATGGTAAGAAAGAGTTCCTAAGACGATCCCAAAAGAATCTGAGGTTTGGATCAGGGTTCAGCCTGTATCATGAAGGAAATAGGAGCATTACCAGTTGGAGGATACGATTCTCCACATGCGCGATACATCTAAAGAATGGTTATAGGATTGCTTATGGTATGGGATATAATCTTGCATAGAGCAGCACATGTTTCTATTTCTTTTTTGGAGCTTCCCTCGTGTAAACACACGTATTTCTATTTCTTTTCTAGAGCTTCCCTCTTGTGTTTACTTCTTTATAATCTTTATCTTCATTTTAGGTGCTTTTGTGACTAAAACTTGTTTTTGGCACTCCCACATTACCATTATGACTTGTAGTACTTTCTAGTCTCGTTGACCTATTTTAGCCATTTGTGGACATTAATATGATATCTCTCTTTCTTTCTATCATCTATGATTTGTGGCTTTTTCATATATACACAGTTGCATGCAAAACTTCACTATTCAATATATTAAGAGTATGTAGTAAAATCGTGTATTGTCTATGCAATCTACAACATTTTGTAAAAGCGATATACCAAACTCCTAGGACCCACCCAAAGTAACTAATTCAAGGGTTAGCTTTATGGCTCAATTATTTTGTATGGCTGTTACTTGTAGCCATGAGAATCCACAAAGTAATGACCTGTGCCACCATGTTCAACAATTTTATCCCTAAGAAACAAAAATTGGCAAATTTTATGATGTAGTGATTAGATTTTATCATGTTTGACAATTTGAATCAAATCAAGTTTGAATTTATTTAGTTAGTGGAATGCTTGGGATGCACAATGCCACATGGCAAGCCAAGGAGGGGGAGGATAAATTTGAATTCATTCATGACAATCGAAATGTATTTAATAAAAAACGTACTTTATGAATTAAAAATAAATTTTAAATAGAAATCAAAATTAAACATTAAATTTAATAAATCTTATTTATATATTTTAATAATTTCATAGAATTTTATCATATATGTTTTTAAATTTTGGAAATTTTGAATTACGTATTCTCATGAAATTAATCATAAATTTTATCACATCCTTTTGCACTAGCATTTTTTTTCTAAATTCTAACATGAACATGAACCAAGTGACTTTAGTAATGGCTGTCAATTAGACCCATTAAAATAAGTTTTAACGGCTACCCACACCAAATTGTAGCAGAAAACTAGCTTCACATAGTGCAAAGTCAAATGGAAGAGTCTTTTGGCAATGAAGACTATAAGAGAATCTGATTCAAAATCTCACTTTCCTTTGAGGATGATTAATAAACTAGAACGAATTTTAACGAGGGACTGCGCTTTGTTGCCTACGCGATACCTAATTTTTTTCACAGCCTTGGCCTCTAGCCACAGCCATGGCCCCTCCAGAGCCTCCTCTGGTAGGGGTTCACCTTCTTGCATCTCCTCATTCGGCTCAGCAGCCTCCAAAAGAGTCAGCCTCAACCTTCGCTTCCTTGATCTCTTCTCTTGGTCCCCCTCGATCAAGACCATCTATTTCCAAATTTGTTAAGAAGCTAGATGATATACCAATAATCGTTTTACCCCCCTCTTTGCCTCATCGTGCAGCGCTCTTTCTTTCAGAACGAGGTTTGGTGGGTCAGTTTACAGGCCTCTGGCCTTCTCCTCATTCGGTGCATAAATGTGTTGAGCAGAACTAATCAAACTCAATCAATGGGAAGATCTCCATTAGTTTCTATGGAAGAGGATATTTCACATTCCACTTCGAAACTAAAGAAGACAGAGATCTGATATTCCGGAACGAGCCATATTTCATGGACACAAGGGGACATTATCTAAACAGGTGGACGCTAGACTTTGACCCTGCGCTAGATATCCCAAGTGTTGTTCCAGCTTGGGTTCGCCTCCCCAACCTCCCCCTCCACTGTTGGGGAGATGAATCGGTAAAAGCAATAAGAAACTCGGTGGGAAAATATATACAAGCGAACCAAGGAGAATATGCATGCCTACGCAAGGATCTGCTTGGAAGTCGACTTGGGAAAAGGCCTCCCGGAAGCCGTAAAGATCAACGCCGATAGCTGGATGCACATTTAGCAACTGGACTATGAACAAATCCCGTTTAAATGCAAGGTATGTCACGAGTACAGTCATTTTGCTAATAGATGTCCAAAAAACCAAAAAATTGATGAAGTAGAAGCCCAAGAAACAAAATGGGAACCAGTAAAAAAAAAAAAGACAACAAACAAGTCAACCACTCAGTAAGCTCCATCCCAATCAGCTCCTCTGAATCCCCCCCTCCCTATCAGCCATTCCCCAACCTCCTCTCCATGACTCCAACCCCTTTGGGCCCCTCGACCCTTCCTTCGATCCTCCTTTGGCCCTTAATGAACCTATACTCCCCTCCACCTCTCCCCCTTCTTCCCCCCTTGGCCCATCGTCCCTCTCCCCCTTCTCCCACTCCTTCCCAAACATTGCCCCCAGTCCCCCCCTCCATCCTTTGAAAGAATTCTCACCAGGAACCAGTCTAAAGATTCCCTCTCCTCTTTAGACCTCCATAAAAGACAAGGAAGGAAGACCAACAAGGAATTAAGAGATGAAGTAGCAGCAAAGGAAATGGTAATGGGAACTCAACAACCAATGGATTCTTTCCTTGAAAAAAGCAAGGGCAATAACGAGAAAAATCACCACCCTAATCGAGGGAAAGGTCCCTCTGCTCCAAACCAAAATAAATAATGAATTTGCTCTCCTAGAATTGCAGAGGAATGGGACACTCTTCTAAACTCAATACAGCCAAAGATATCTTATCAACTGAGAAACCAAACATATTTATGATCCAAGAGACCAAAATAAATGAACAAGAAATGGGGAAAATTATCCAAAACATAAGGAATTATGATGGAATAGCTCTCCAAGTAACAGGGGCATCTGGAGGAATCTACACAATATGGAGAAAGGACATCTAGGAATTACAACATTAACAAAAAGACCAACACTGGATCAAAAGAGAATTAGGAGATTGTAAATGAAGAGCAAATTTGTCTTTTCAACATTTATGCCCCAAATCACTATAGAGAGAAAGAATTATGCTGGAACTCCCTCAAAGACATATTTCTTCAGGACCAGAACAAGAGCATCATCGTTGGAGGCGATCTAAACCTGGTTATGAAAGCTGAAGAGAAATTTGGAGGCACTTTCCATGTTGACCCATCTCGGGATTCACTTGAAAGTATTATAGAAAGTCATAATCTTCTGGACATCCCTTCAAATAACTGGAAATACACGTGGAATAACAAAAGGATAGGCCAAAGCAACATTAAAGAAAGGTTGGACCGGATTTTAATTCAAGACAGCGCTATAGCTAAATTCAATTCAGTGACATCAAAAATCATCCACTCTTCTGCCTCCGATCACAAACCGGTGGTAATCAGTGTAGGGATCTTAGGAAACCTGGGGCCTCTCCCATTCCGTTTTTGCCCATCATGGAATAGCGAAGAAGCAGCAAAACAAATAATAGCAAAAGCTTGGTCATAGAAAATTATTGGTTCCCTAAACTTCATTTGGGAAACAACATTAAAAATTGTGAAAAACGAATTAAAAGTTTGGGCCAAGATCAATCACAATGAATCACAAAACAGGAAAAAATAATTGCAAAAAGAAATGGATTCAATCCAGAAAAAGAGAGAATGCATGGAAGAAACAAAAGAGAGTCAACTTAAGGAAAAAGAATTATATTGGGAAATCTACAGAAAGGAGGAAGAGGAATGGAGGCTCAAATCCAGGAGTCTCTAGATACAAGTTGGGGACAAAAACACAGTTTTCTTCCACAATACAACAAAGATGAGAAGAATAATAAATCAGATCGACACTCTAAAAGGTGAAGGAGAACATGAAATTAAAGAGCAAGAAGCTTTGAAAAAAGAAGCATACATCCATTTCAAAAACCTTCTAACAGTTGATCCAACAATTCCTGATTTTGAGAACTTCATAAAGCACATCCCAAAAAAGATAAATGGAGAAATAAACTCAGATCTTTTGAAAGAGGTCGAAGAAAGTGAGATCCAAACTGTTGTTTGGAGTCTCCAACCTAACAAAGCTCCCAGTCCATATGGGTTCTCAATAGCTTTCTACCATTTCAACTAGGCCATCATTAAAAAAGATCTTATACGAATGATTAGAAATGTCATCTAGAAAAAGAGGATAAGTGGATACACAAACTTGACATTCGTAGCCCTCGTTCCAAAAGAACCAAAGCCCTCGTTCCAAAAGAACCAAAGCCCTCATCCTTCAATTGATTTCGGCCCATCTCCTTGTGCAACTCCTCATATAAAATCATCACCAAAATCCTTGCTAACCGCCTAAAACCTATCCTCCCCAATCTTATCTCAAAACATCAAGGCAGATTTGTGCCCAACAGACAGATCATGGACAATACCATGATTGTTCAAGAAGCATTGCACTCAAGTTTAGCAAGAAATGAGTAGGGCATCATCATAAAACTTGACATGGCAAATGCCTTTGATAGAGTTAATCTATCTTTTCTAGCAGTTGTTCTTAAAAAGTTTGGCTTCTCTAAGGAATTTATAGAAATCATAAAAGTTTGCATTGTCGGTCCATGGATATCATCCCTCATCAATGGAAGACCGAGTGAATATTTTCAAAGCTCTCGAGGACTGAGACAAGGTTTCCCTTTGTCTCCTTTCCTCTATATTTTATTTGCAGATTCATTGAGTAGACATCTTGAAAACTGCAGAATAGATCGTACCTTAACTGGTCTATCTATAAGCTTTGGAATCAAAAGCATAAATCACTCTCTCTTTGCAGATGACACCCTCCTAATGGGAGGGGCATCTTGCATAGTCGCTCAAAGGTTCAAAAAAGTCCTAGATAGTTTCATGGAAGTTTCAGGAGGTCTTCTTAACAATAAAAAATGCATAATTTATGGATGGAATGCACCATCCTGAACCCTTCAAAGAATTGCACAAATTTTGGAGATCCCCCTTTAGGTTCGATGGAGCCACTTTTTATATCTAGGTTTACCTGTATCAAAAGAAAATCTGAAATTAGAATTATGGACCAAATACATTGAGAAAATGAAAAAAAAAAGATCCAAAATTGGGGAATGATTTGGTTAAATCTAGCAGGCAGAGTAATCCTAATCAAATCAATGTTGACAGCTCTACCTAATTATCAATTTGCAGCAATCTTAGCTCTGGCAAGTATCCACAAACAAATAGAGCTAATCATAAGGAGTTTCATGTGGCAAGGAGGAAAATCAGAAACAAAAAAGTTCAGCCTTGTAAAATGGGATCAAGTAACTTCACCCTATGAGAAAGGAGGACTTTAAATCAGACTTCCAAGATTTATGAATCTGGCCCTTGGAGCTAAAATTGCCTGGAGACTTATTACTGGGGACAACTGCTGGTGGAAGCAAGTTCTGGAATCCAAATATTTAAACCACTCTCGCTTCTCCCTCCTCTCAGAAAGAACTCCAATCAAGCCTTGTACCCAAATGTGGAAGCTTATCAAAAAGGTCCTTCCCCTCCTCAAGAAAAACACCTCAAGGCTGCCAGGGAATGGTCGTGAGATAAATGTTTGGAATGACAGCATAATGGGAATGCCACCTTTAGCTGACCTCCCAAGAATCCAACGATTAAAAAGGTGGATGAGTAGAAGAGGGCTCACCTCACTTGAGTCAATTTCACAATGGCATCCACATGATAACACTTGGAAAAATTGGAAAGCTCCCAATTTTCCCCAAATACTCAAAAATCAGTGGGAAGCCTTAATTTCACTTCTTAAGGGAGCTGCCCCTATCAATCAAGACACCCAAGATTCCTTCATTTGGGATCCTTCTGGAGTTGATTATACAATGAAGTTAGGATACTTGAAACTCCAACAACAACAAGGGAATCAGGATTGGTCTCCTTGGAAGTCAGTGTGGAAAACTGAAAGCTTACCAAAAGTAAAAATATTTATATGGACTCTCCTAAAAGGGAAAATTCTTATTGCAGACAACTTAGAAAGAAATGAATTTTCGGGCCCTCCTGGTGTCCAATGTGTCACAAGGCTGAAGAGAGCATTCAACATCTCTTTCTTGATTGTACTTTTGCAAAAGAGTGTTGGACCCTGCTAGTAAGCCCCTTGGATCTAGATCTGAACCTCTCTCGATCCTTTAATGAGTTCTTTCTAGCATGGGGAAAAGATTACCAGTATTCTCTAAAAAATAAAAACACCATCAAAAGATATTGGGCCAGCATCCCCTCCTTTCTTTGCTGGCATATTTGGTTTGCTAGGAATCAACAAATCTTCCACAACCACACTCCAGAAATAGGCAAAGTGCTCTCCAAAACATGGGGATTAACATCTGAATTCCTATCAGCCAAAGGAACGAAAGCAATAGAATTTAATCAGCTACAGCAGGAGGAACGAATTTGGATCTCCTATGCAAACAACAGTCCTAATCTGCTAGCCATTCCAAAAAAGAAAGAGATCCATATGAAATGGAAATCAGGCTAAAAGACGAAGAATTCATCCTATAGATGAACGCTCTCAAAAGACCAGTCAAATCTGGGGAAAGCAAGTGCAGGATTGAACAAGGCAGACAAAATTCCATTGCCTTTGAATGGGGGGACTAGGCACAACTTCAAACAATAAGGCCGAAGCTTATGGCCTCCTCTTGGGAGCAAAAATTTTAAGGAAAAGAAACATTTTGAATCCAATTATCTTGGGAGATTCAGTTATTCTTATTCAAGCCATGGTCAAGAAGACCGACCCAAAATACGCAGCATTAAGCCAAATAACAAAGAGGATCAGGCACCATCTAATCAATTTGGGACAGGTCACATTCATGCACATTCTAAGGGAAAATAATAAACAAGCAGATATCCAAACAAACAAGGTTGTGGCACGGCCTCCTAGAGAAGTATGCGTTGAAAATGACTCCTTTCATCTCCCAATACCATAATCTTTTCACCCTCCAGCCAATCCATTCAGAGTCTTTTCGTAATCTGGGTTGGCCTGCCTCTAAATTTGCTCCTATCTTATCAATCAATGCTGACTCATAATCCCTCTCAAATATCCATCGTCCTCACTCTCTGGTCAAGTTCGATCTCCAAGACTGACATACTCCCTCATTTCTCTTGTGACTCCCCTCCTTCCCCATCCAATTTGTCAATCCCTCTCTGCCCTCTCACCTATTTATTCTCTCTCCTCCCCGACTCTTCCTCACTCCTCTCTGCAACTATCTTGCTTCTTGCATCGTAACATCTATGTTCTATCACTCAGATCTCTTCGGTTGACCCTCTTGTGGCATCAATCTATCCTTCTTCCTTTGTCTAACTCCCCCTGCTTTGATTGCTCGTTGTCTTCCCACAGATCACTCCGCTTTAAAGCTCGCTCCCCTACTGTTTCCTTGTTGTCCCCCTCTGTCTTCTTCTTTCTCACATCGTTGCTCCTTCTTTGTAATCTCAGTCAACCTCTCCCATCCTTGTTTCTCAACTTCCTTGCCTATCTGTCCTGTTTCACTCCCTCCCTCGTTGAGGAGCTCTTTTCTTATCAGCACAAAGGACATCTTCAACATCAGAGGCCACTTTCAGCAATAAAAGCCTTCCTCAGCAACAAAGGCCATCTTCAGCATCAAAGTGACTATGGACCCAATGGAAACAACTTCTAAGAACGACAAGTGCGCCTACAACAGAGAAAATAAGTTCATGATCGACCAACTTAGAGAAACTATCAAAGACATCCAGTTCCAAGCAAAGAATGAAAACTCTTTCCTCGTGAACAAACTCGCAAGCCAGAATTCAGACATCAAAGCACTCAAAAATCAATGCATTCACCTAAAGGAATCCATTGCCTACCTAAAAGGAATTCTCCTCAATTAGACTAGAGAGAACTTTGGGCATCAAAGCTGTAGAAACAAGCAAAAGAAAGAACCTTCTGTTAATAAAAAATACGGACTTTCAGCAGTGCTATTTACGATTTGCCTTGCATCAGGAGTTTTTTATGAATTGTAAATGTCAAGTTTTCTTGTTTCATTATGTAATAATTTACAAACAGTCTGTAGTTGGAAAATTAGGAACATATGAACTCAGTCCCCATGCTGATTAGGATTGTGCTCTCCTGGCCTTCCCTCTCAACTTGGCTAGTTCCAAAATCTATGTAAAGGGAGCTTGCTCCCTCCTCCTTTTTTGAATGAAATCCGAAATCTGATTTTGTTAAAAAAAATATAAAAAAAAGAGTTCCTAAGATGATCCCAAAAGAATCTGAGGTTTGGATCAAGGTTCAGCCTGTATCATGAAGGAAATAGGAGCATTACCAGTTGGATGATACAATTCTCCACATGTGCAATACATCTAAAGAATGGTTATAGGATTGCTTATGGTATGGGATATAATCTTGCATAGAGCAGCACATGTTTCTATTTCTTTTTTAGAGCTTCCCTCGTGTGTTTACACCTATTTCTATTTCTTTTCTAGAGATTCCCTCTTGTGTTTACTTCTTTATAATCTTTATCTTCATTTTAGGTGCTTTTGTGACTAAAACTTGTTTTTGGCACTCCCATATTACCATTATGACTTGTAGTACTTTCTAGTCTCGTTGACCTATTTTAGCCATTTGTGGACATTAATATAATATCTCTCTTTCTTTCTATCATCTATGATTTGTGGCTTTTTCATATATACACAATTGCATGCAAAACTTCACTATTAAATCTATTAAGAGAATGTAGTAAAATCGTGTATTGTCTATGCAATCTACAACATTTCGTAAAAGCGATATATCAACTCCTAGGACCTGTTGTCGTGCAGATTGGCACGACAACGCTCGGACCGGGGGCTGTCACTCTGATCCCCGATCCCTCCGTTTAAGCCCGTCTCCCGCGGCTAAGGGGGGTAGACCCTGCGAGATAGTGAAGACCAACTGCCAAACAGTTGGGTGGGAGACACGATATGATAAGCACTAGATGGATTTAGAGATTTAATAGACCAGTGCCTTGTGGAGTTAATGTTTAAATGATTACTTTTTAAATGATAAAGAAACATGGACCATGAACAGCAACCATCTATCATCAGCTAAATCATGTGACCAAAACGATATCCGGCAACTGAAAGCTTTGAAGAGATAAATGCCTTAGACCACCATGAGCATCATGAATTATTAACCAGACATTGGATTTCGTGTTTCGACTTGAAAATTTCAGATCTCAGCATGAAAGATATATCGCGAAAGCAACTGAAACTGGCAAAATGATTTTCCAATTTTTTTTTTTTTTTTTTTTTCAATATTATGGAAATTTAAAAATCCTAAAAAGGGTTAAAATTCTAAAACTAAATTCTAATCATTAAAAATAAAACTAAAAATATATTTTTTCATTTTTTATTTTTTATTCAAAAAATAAAATAAAACAAAAATTAAAAGCTGATTAAAGCTAAATCTAAAAAAATCTAAAATCTATATACTATACAAAAATATAAACCTAAGCCTAAATTATAAACATTTTTTGATCTTTTATGAAAACTAACTATATAAAAAATAAAAAGAACTTTAAACTAAACTAAAACAATAAATTAAAATCTAACTAAAACAAAGTCCTAAGTCTAAAGCATTAAGTTAAAATCAAATTTAAAATCTACATTGATCTTATCTAAAATTAAAATCTATAAAACAAAACTATAAAAATTTTAAATCTAAATCTAAAGAAAAACAAATTGAAATTAAAATACGTGACATTAAACTGAAATCTACGTTGATCAAATATTAAAATACAAACTAAACTTCAAAAAAAACGTAAATACCCTAGCCGTAACAGCTGAACGCTAGACGGAATCGCTTCAGACGCTTTCAGATGCAGAGGTCGAACACGGGTTTGCAAAAAGAGGCAGCGGAAAGCAGCCTCAGGAAAAAAGGATGCGGACTGAAGCACACACCAGACAAAAGATGATTGGCTCAGCGAAAGGATAAATGCACAAATCGAATAGTGTAACAACAGGACCATAACCCGCGGCTCAGATAAATCATAACAGCGTGTAACAGTTTGGACAAGAATCGCAGTGACTCGGGCTCAGACATACACAAAAAATCGGACGCATCAGCCTCTAAAAAATTCCAGCGTGAGCTTCAGATGATTGCTGGACGCTTGACAGCAAACGAAAAATACGTTAATCGGTTTATACTTACCTGAACATTGCACAAACATCTTCGATTTGCTCGGACTGGCGCTAAATAGTTCACATTGAATGGCTCTTCTTACGCAGTCATGTCAATACCACGATTTATGCATATATATACAGTCGACAGCGGAGAAGAATGTTGCAGACGGATCTTTTGCATCAGTTTTTATGTTACGCAGAAGTCTGGACGTTGTGATCTGAGTTTGGAGCTGGCTGCGAATTATAAGTTTATACCAACGTTCACCTCCTTTCAACCGCAGCTCTAATCCATCATATGCAGAAAGGTTTTCCAAAAGAGAGAAGTTCTGAGACCAAACTCGTGGATGTGTATACGGAAATGACAAAACTCCTGCGTCCAAGTGAAAACAGCGTGACTATACCCTGGCCGCTACAGTGCAGAGAAAACAAGCCGTGCTTGCCTTGTTTGCCGTGGTTAGCATGTATCTCATCCGATCTTGACGGTGTTTGTTTGGGCTGAAGGCATCGCGAGACACGTCCCACAGATTTTCCGGTCCTTATGCGTTTGCAGGTGCTTGGGGCTGAGAAGATTGACGATGTTCATGCAAAGACAAAACCTATACCTGCAAAAGAAAAACAAAACCCTAATGAAGTATGCCAGAAAAGAGACTAAAAACCCTAAACCCTAAGTCAGAAAAAATGAAACCCTAAGACAGCTTAATAATTTACAGATTTGGCCCCTGAAATGCCAGATTTACCAATAATTGCAGTAATGTTTTCAGTATATCAGAAATTTTGAACTTCACTGTGAACAGAAAGAAAATCTCTAAATGTAAAACAGAAAAGAAACTTTGAAAGATTAACCCAGGGAACAGTCAGCTAGGCTCTGCACAGAAAAGCCAGTGGGAGTCGGCTGGTTCAGCCTAGAACTTCCCCAAACGCCCACCTGTACCTTTTACCTAAAGATCTCCTGCACACTTCAAGCAAACATCAGTAAAGAGGGCAAGAAATGTTGCTAGGTTTCAAGAAATAATGGAGATACCTGCCATTATTCCAGAAACCCTACAACATTCAAACCCTAGCACGTGAGCAAGATACCTGTACTCACAATGCTCTGAAAAATCAGCTATTTTAACTGCTAAAAACTGAAATATGCAGAAAAGCAAACATCTCACGGCAATTCCAGAGAGTAACACCAGCCAGTTTGAACCCCAAAGTCTTCTTTATTAATCAGAAATCAGATTACAAGAGAGCTTTCAGTACAGACTCACAGATCAGATGATCTCAAATGACTCCCTAAGACCCTATATAAAGGAAATGATCCTAACGGCTAGTTCAAGTGATCCATGTAGAAATGATCTCGACCGTTGATGAGGATCAAGACATCTCTTGATCTCATCCGTCGATTTATTAACTTAGAATATTATTATTTTATTAGTTAGGGTTTTTTGCTTCATTTTTTAATTTTTTATTATTTTTATTCATTTTTTAATTTTTTAATTCATTTAACATGGATCAGTGAACTAAGCTTTCGGAAACATTACCTAGGACCTAGGACTTAGGACTCATGAGGGGATTTAAAACATTTCTCGACCCTCAGGACACATTACATCATGACTTTTACAAAATTACATCTTAAGGGACAAACCCAATTAATACAGACCCTCACAAAACACCCAGTTCTGCGACACAACGATAATCTAGCAGATCAACACACTAGGATTCTCCTAAAGTTCTAATGACAAAATCAATCCCGGCTTTGGGGTCAGGTTTGAAGGAAAACTCTGCCGATCCGTGGATCGGTGAGACAAAAAACCTTCCGGGACGTAGATTATCATCAGAAAGTTAGGTCCACCTAGGCAAATTATACACATGACTCATGTCTGCTAAGATTATTTACACTTAATACATGCAGACTGGGTTTACAATCAAAAAGATCAAGCTGCTGATGATGGCCGGATGGCACGGACATGCTGATCAGGTGCTGCTTCTTTCTGTCAAGAAAAACGGGGTGCACTGCATGGATAGTTGACCAGTAGAGGTCAACATCTGGCTCTACTTGGGGACACGTTGCTGCTTGCAGGAATGTGAGAATCCAGAATCTGCATCCATACAACACAAAAATAAGTAGCGTCCATCCAAAAATCAGCATATACGTTAAGCACAATAAAGATAAAAGCTCTTCATTTATTAACTATCTAAAACAGAAACGAAAATGCGGAAAAAACAAGGAGTAGGGTTAGAAATACGATACAAAGGATGCCCTACGGCATCAGATGTTTTCAATATAGTGCATACTGAGCATTTGCCTGCTTTCAGGCAAATCTGTCGGCTGCTTGTCGGATGTGCCATGTCCAATTCTGCATATGGTAGGACTCTTTCCTATCCGAAAATCAAGCTGCTCACGGCCGTCTGATGCGTCAAATCTTCTTCTCATTTTCTTCCTCTTGCGCTTTTTCTTTCTGGCAGGATGAATTACTGATGAGGTGGAACTTTCTGTCTCGAAACTATCAGATGAAGTACGCGTGATATGTCTCTCTTTAGCCTGCATCTGATCTTTATCATTCTTAAGTCCACCCTCAATCAACCATCTTTCAACTGAACTAATAACCTCCTCATAATAAGATGGATCTTGTAACAAATGAGAAGGCTCCTGATCTATTGATGTTATCTGTTTTCTTTCATTTTCCAATTGCTGAAATTTTTGAACCTATATTCTAATGGCATCCATTTGTCTAGAGTGTTCAACCTTTATAGCGCTAATTTGTCTGGCATGATGTTCTTCCATGTCTTTTATTACTTTAACATTTTCTTCCTTTATGTTTATCAAGCAATGCTGCATGGAATTTATTTCTTCTTCATGATTCGTTTTCATGGCCTCAATTTCCTTAGCATGCTGATTTTGCGTGTCCTCAATCTCCTTATTACGTTTTTCCAGATGGGTGCGTAAATTTTTAACATCATTGATAAGATTAGTTTGGTTGCTTTCCAGATTTTTCACCAGCATCTTTAAATCTTGTATTATTTGCTTTTGCTCCTCCTTTTCATTGTCATTTATCCTTGATTTTTCACTATGATGATCTGCAATATTTCCGGTGGATGACACATTCTGACCTTGAAATCTTTCTTCAACAGCTGAATTACTTTCTTTCTGTTCAACAATTTTAGAAGTAGAAGGCAAGCTGTTTGGACTATCATATCTATCTTTAAAAGCATTGAGAATGTCTTGTAAAGAAGTGAAAAAATCATTAGGAAAGTTATTAAACCAATTCAAGGCATCACCCTCTAAAGAACGGACAAATAGACGCATCTTGAAATCTTCATTATTATATTGAGGAAATCTACAGTATAAGATCATTACACAAGTAAACATGTTTAAATGCCTTTTAACAGCGACCGAATCATCACCCGAGAACTTAAGTAATTTACCAATGGCCTCTTTCGGAAGATCATGGAGATTATCAGTAAAATGACATGGTTTAAATGAATAATCCATGATGAACAATAAGGGATCAGATGGATGATAGAACTAGCTCTTTGCTCAAGAAAATCAAAAGATGAAAGAAGTGGAGTCGCCACTTGAACAATAAGACTGATTTTAAGATCCAAGAAGTAACCAACAAACGAATATGCGGGAGGCTTCTTGTCTGGGAAAAATATAAAAAATGGAGTCGCCACCCAAACAAGAAACACACCGAAGAGATGCTGCTGATATGTGATGAAAAGATGCCAAAATATTGAATCTGCCAGCTCAAGTGAGAGATGAGAAGATGAATGTCGATGAAACTTCCAGGAACAGAAAAACTCTGTCCCCGGCAACGGCGCCAAAAAATGTTGTCGCGCAGATTGGCACGACAACGCTCGGACCGGGGGCTGTCACTCTGATCCCCGATCCCTCCGTTTAAGCCCGTCTCCCGCGGCTAAGGGGGGTAGACCCTGCGAGATAGTGAAGACCAACTGCCAAACAGTTGGGTGGGAGACACGATATGATAAGCACTAGATGGATTTAGAGATTTAATAGACCAGTGCCTTGTGGAGTTAATGTTTAAATGATTACTTTTTAAATGATAAAGAAACATGGACCATGAACATCAACCATCTATCATCAGCTAAATCATGTGACCAAAACGATATCCGGCAACTGAAAGCTTTGAAGAGATAAATGCCTTAAACCACCATGAGCATCATGAATTATTAACCAGACATTGGATTTCGTGTTTCGACTTGAAAATTTCAGATCTCAGCATGAAAGATATATCGCGAAAGCAACTGAAACTGGCAAAATGATTTTCCAAATTTTTTTTTTTTTTTTCAATATTATGGAAATTTAAAAATCCTAAAAAGGGTTAAAATTCTAAAACTAAATTCTAATCATTAAAAATAAAACTAAAAATATATTTTTTCATTTTTTATTTTTTATTCAAAAAATAAAATAAAACAAAAATTAAAAGCTGATTAAAGCTAAATCTAAAAAAATCTAAAATCTATATACTATACAAAAATATAAACCTAAGCCTAAATTATAAACATTTTTTGATCTTTTATGAAAACTAACTATATAAAAAATAAAAAGAACTTTAAACTAAACTAAAACAATAAATTAAAATCTAACTAAAACAAAGTCCTAAGTCTAAAGCATTAAGTTAAAATCAAATTTAAAATCTACATTGATCTTATCTAAAATTAAAATCTATAAAACAAAACTATAAAAATTTTAAATCTAAATCTAAAGAAAAACAAATTGAAATTAAAATACGTGACATTAAACTGAAATCTACGTTGATCAAATATTAAAATACAAACTAAACTTCAAAAAAAACGTAAATACCCTAGCCGTAACAGTTGAACGCTAGACGGAATCGCTTCAGACGCTTTCAGATGCAGAGGTCGAACACGGGTTTGCAAAAAGAGGCAGTGGAAAGCAGCCTCAGGAAAAAAGGATGCGGACTGAAGCACACACCAGACAAAAGATGATTGGCTCAGCGAAAGGATAAATGCACAAATCGAAGTGTAACAACAGGACCATAACCCGCGGCTCAGATAAATCATAACGGCGTGTAACAGTTTGGACAAGAATCGCAGTGACTCGGGCTCAGACATACACAAAAAATCGGACGCATCAGCCTCTAAAAAATTCCAGCGTGAGCTTCAGATGATTGCTGGACGCTTGACAGCAAACGAAAAATACGTTAATCGGTTTATACTTACCTGAACATTGCACAAACGTCTTCGATTTGCTCGGACTGGCGCTAAATAGTTCACATTGAATGGCTCTTCTTACGCAGTCATGTCAATACCACGATTTATGCATATATATACAGTCGACAGCGGAGAAGAATGTTGCAGACGGATCTTTTGCATCAGTTTTTATGTTACGCAGAAGTCTGGACGTTGTGATCTGAGTTTGGAGCTGGCTGCGAATTATAAGTTTATACCAACGTTCACCTCCTTTCAACCGCAGCTCTAATCCATCATATGCAGAAAGGTTTTCCAAAAGAGAGAAGTTCTGAGACCAAACTCGTGGATGTGTATACGGAAATGACAAAACTCCTGCGTCCAAGTGAAAACAGCGTGACTATACCCTGGCCGCTACAGTGCAGAGAAAACAAGCCGTGCTTGCCTTGTTTGCCGTGGTTAGCATGTATCTCATCCGATCTTGACGGTGTTTGTTTGGGCTGAAGGCATCGCGAGACACGTCCCACAGATTTTCCGGTCCTTA
This sequence comes from Pinus tabuliformis, assembly GCA_031772625.1. Classification (NCBI taxonomy): domain Eukaryota; kingdom Viridiplantae; phylum Streptophyta; class Pinopsida; order Pinales; family Pinaceae; genus Pinus; species Pinus tabuliformis. The sequence continues at coordinate 1,482,111,873 of CM062816.1, forward strand.
TGCGTTTGCAGGTGCTTGGGGCTGAGAAGATTGACGATGGTCATGCAAAGACAAAACCCTATACCTGCAAAAGAAAAACAAAACCCTAATGAAGTATGCCAGAAAAGAGACTAAAAACCCTAAACCCTAAGTCAGAAAAAATGAAACCCTAAGACAGCTTAATAATTTACAGATTTGGCCCCTGAAATGCCAGATTTACCAATAATTGCAGTAATGTTTTCAGTATATTAGAAATTTTGAACTTCACTGTGAACAGAAAGAAAATCTCTAAATGTAAAACAGAAAAGAAACTTTGAAAGATTAACCCAGGGAACAGTCAGCTAGGCTCTGCACAGAAAAGCCAGTGGGAGTCGGCTGGTTCAGCCTAGAACTTCCCCAAACGCCCACCTGTACCTTTTACCTAAAGATCTCCTGCACACTTCAAGCAAACATCAGTAAAGAGGGCAAGAAATGCTGCTAGGTTTCAAGAAATAATGGAGATACCTGCCATTATTCCAGAAACCCTACAACATTCAAACCCTAGCACGTGAGCAAGATACCTGTACTCACAATGCTCTGAAAAATCAGCTATTTTAACTGCTAAAAACTGAAATATGCAGAAAAGCAAACATCTCACGGCAATTCCAGAGAGTAACACTAGCCAGTTTGAACCCCAAAGTCTTCTTTATTAATCAGAAATCAGATTACAAGAGAGCTTTCAGTACAGACTCACAGATCAGATGATCTCAAATGACTCCCTAAGACCCTATATAAAGGAAATGATCCTAACGGCTAGTTCAAGTGATCCATGTAGAAATGATCTCGACCGTTGATGAGGATCAAGACATCTCTTGATCTCATCCGTCGATTTATTAACTTAGAATATTATTATTTTATTAGTTGGGGTTTTCTGCTTCATTTTTTAATTTTTTATTATTTTTTTATTATTTTATTATTTTTATTCATTTTTTAATTTTTTAATTCATTTAACATGGATCAGTGAACTAAGCTTTCGGAAACATTACCTAGGACCTAGGACTTAGGACTCATGAGGGGATTTAAAACATTTCTCGACCCTCAGGACACATTACATCATGACTTTTACAAAATTACATCTTAAGGGACAAACCCAATTAATACAGACCCTCACAAAACACCCAGTTCTGCGACACAACGATAATCTAGCAGATCAACACACTAGGATTCTCCTAAAGTTCTAATGACAAAATCAATCCCGGCTTTGGGGTCAGGTTTGAAGGAAAACTCTGCCGATCCGTGGATCGGTGAGACAAAAAACCTTCCAGGACGTAGATTATCATCAGAAAGTTAGGTCCACCTAGGCAAATTATACACATGACTCATGTCTGCTAAGATTATTTACAGTTAATACATGCAGACTGGGTTTACAATCAAAAAGATCAAGCTGCTGATGATGGCCGGATGGCACGGACATGCTGATCAGGTGCTGCTTCTTTCTGTCAAGAAAAACGGGGTGCACTGCATGGATAGTTGACCAGTAGAGGTCAACAAGACCCACACAAAGCAACTAATTCAAGGGTTAGCTTTATGGCTCAATTATTTTGTATGGTTGTTATTTCTAGCCAAGAGGATCCACAAAGTAATGACCTGTGCCACCATGTTCAACAATTTTATCCCTAAAAACGAAAATTGGCAAATTTAATGATGTAGTGATTAGATTTTATCATGTTTGACAATTTGAATCAAATCAAATTTGAATTTATTTGGTTAGTGACATGCTTGGGATGCACAATGCCACATGGCAAGCCAGGGAGGGGGAAGATAAATTTGAATTCATTCATGACAATCGAAATGTATTTAATAAAAAACGTACTTTATGAATTAAAAATAAATTTTAAATAAAAATCAAATTAAACATTAAATTTAATAAATCTCATTTATATATTTTAATAATGTCATAGAATTTTATCATATATGTTTTTAAATTTTGGAAATTTTGAATGATGTATTTTCATGAAATTAATCGTAAATTTTTATCACATCCTTTTGCACTAGCAATTTTTTTCTAAATTCTAACATGAACATGAACCAGGTGACTTTAGTAATGGTTGTCAATTAGACCCATTAACCTAAGTTTTAATGGCTACCCACACCAAATGTAGCAGAAAACGAACTTCACATAGTGCAAAGTCAAATGGAAGAGTCTTTTGGCAATGAACACTACAAGAGAATCTGATTCAAAATCTCACTTTCCTTTGAGGACAAAGCATCTCTATAGTGTAAGGTTTTTGACAATGTACAAACCATGCACATATCCCCTTCAATATAAATTTTTCACTTCATAACCATACACAGATCCCCTTAGATATCCCAACTCACCTTATATGTAATTTCCCCTTCCTAACCAGTGGAGTTGGTGGACCTCTAGCCTATCAGTTGGTTCCAGTAGGCTATTCAGTTAGGGTTAGGGAACCTTGGAGGCAATTAATCCAGCAATTTGGCAATGTTTGATGGTCAGTTGAGATCTTGTCAGGATTGTACCACAAAATCTAGCAAGCCTTGAAGCAGGAAACCCTACAAGACAAGAGCTAGACAAATTGCTAACAATAGGGTAGAGGCCCAATGTCACCTCAGTCAAAACCCCTTGCTCTTTACAGACTTTCACCGATAGGAGGAGTCACAATAGGAAGATCACTTAGAATAGACATGCTAGGTATAGGGCACAAAGTGATCAACCTAGAGCTCATTTGAAAGAGAGGATCAAGAAAGGTCAAGGCTTCAAAGAAGCAAATCGCTCTCTAAGAAAAGCCAAAGAAAAGAAGGCACAAGATTTGGGTTTTGAGGTTTCTTCGATGGTAATAGATATTCACAAGGCCAAGAACCGAGAGAAAAGGCTTCTTATGATATACTTCAACAAGTACTAAGCTCATACAACCTTCAAGGAAGTCCTCAAGTTGAGGGGAAAGAACTAGGGTTTCCCTCTTGGAGCAACACCTAGGGCAAGATATTTTATGGGTGAAATTTGAGTGGATGCCCACCAAACTTGGAGAATAGGTAGCCTAGACCCTAAGCTTGATGTTTAGGCTCTCAAATTACCAAAAGGTCTCCTCCCTAAAATTTCGTTGCAAACCCTAGATTTTCGCCCTAACCTTGAAAGGATCGATTTTAGGAGAGAAAATTATGGAGAAAATTTAGTATTGACTAATGATTTGGTCTACTGTCTTGTCCTTTAGGCATATGGAGTCAAGGATGAAATAGATAAGCTAGATCATTTCTAAGGAGGCTAAAAATTGATGCCCTAGGTATCAACTTTTAGCATTTACCCACTTCAAAAGAAAATGGAGTTTGATGGAGAGATTAAAGATTTCCTCCACTAGGAACATTCATTACATGTTGTATAATGAATAACATATGCAATACTCAACTAGATAGTCTTTCAAAATTAATTTTCAACAATTAGGGCACAAAATAGCATAACCTAGAAGCAGCAATTCCATACATTAGACAATTTCAAGATAGAAAATATTCAACAATAAGCACTTACAAGACAACATGTAGTATATCCATCCATTATCCAAAGAAGTAGCTCCAAAGACAATCAAAAATAGCTTCCAAATATCGAAATGCATCTAATAGATCTCCAATAGCCAAGACGGAATTGTTGAAATGTGTAGCTTGGGAGGTACTCCCGCAACCCCTGGGGTACTGGGTTTGTGAGGAGTTGACCCACAAAAATGAAGCTTTGTGAGCAATGTACCCAAGTGATGGGTTTTGTACCCAAAGTTGTGGGCGCAAGACCAAGTTGGAAAATGTTGAAGAATCTAGGGCATTGTTAAGTTAATGAGATTCTTCTCACGATGATAACTATTTGTGAGGTATTTTTTACTTTTTCTTACAGTCTTCTCTTGATATTATTAGAGTGTGTTTTCTTACTTCATCAAATAGTTACCAAAACAAAAAGACAAGAACACAAGATGTTGGCTTTTTTGCCAGGGCCAAAAACTCTCACTCTTTGAGAGAAAAACCCGCACAAAATTCTTCTTGTAGAGATTCCAATTGACGAATACCAAGACCATGACCCTTGACCTATTTAGCCACTCCAAGACCAAGACACCAAACCTCTTCTTTGTCACTGTTGAGATCAACATCTTTGTTGTGACACTGAGGCCATCACCACTGCACCACCGAGATCTTCATTACTGCTGCAACACCATTACTGCACCTTCACAGAGGTCTTCATCAACAAGATCTCCATATTGAGATATGTATATATATGAATAAGAGTGCACCTAGATCCACTGAGATCATGACTGTCTCACCATAGTTGTACCTTCATCGAGATCATAACCTTGTGACTATATCTCCATCAAGATCGAGATCATAACTATGCTAGGATCATGACTGCATCTTGAAGTATGTTGAGATAGAGTGTGTCACTATGAGATCTTTTCATCATAATTATGCCGAGACTATGTGTGCTACTGTGGGATCTCTAAGATCATCTTCAACACCGAAACTATCACTATGTTTTCTTCTTGCACTGAGATCTTCACCGAGACTGTGATTGTGTTCTCCTTGCACTGAGATCTTCCTAGTCACAACTATGTCGAGATTTCCCTCTGTGGTACCCATCTGAAAGTGTCTCACTATTTTTGCATCCGAAATTTCAAAGGTGTATATGCGAAGATCTCAAACCTGTACCCATCCGAAAATCACAAAGAATCTGAGTTCTGCTCTACCTCTTTTATGCAGACCCTAGCTGGGTATATATAGTATTTTGTCCTCCATATTTGAGCCGACATGACAAAGTGAACCGATGTGTCTCCTTATGACTGCTTTTAATTCGATTTTGCAGGCCGACATGACGAAGAGGATTGTGCTTATCATTTGGAGGGCTTCTTGACATTGTTTATGACTCAAATACATTTGACACATGCCCAAGAAGGGTTCTTCATGACATTGACTCTTTGACCTTTAAAGATAAATCTTAAGGCTCTCAATGGGAGCCATCTATACATAAAAATTCTTTGCTCATGAAACCCATGCAGCAAGGCATACAAAAATAATTTTATTTCTTTTATTTCATCATTTACAAAGAGCATGTCATTATGAAAACCGAACCTTGTTACACTTCCTTCAACACTCCCTCTTAACTAGGGAGGTATTCATAGTGGTACTTGGTCATTCTCAATCTGAAGAATTACTCATAAGAAGAATCAGATCGGTAACCCATCTGTATAACATCATAGTAACCAACATTGTTTCCACAGCAAGGCTTTGACAGACACCTCTTTCTCTCATCAGATCAGAGCACAATGTTGGCGAGACCAATGACTATAGACACCTTCATCATTGTCTCTCAAGGTACATACCCACCCGAGTGTTCATTGAGTATCACCTTCTAGGACTATTCTTCTTTTGGGTTCCCAACCCTCAAAGAATATCGGTCCTCTTGCCTACTCTTATCTTGGATGCCCTACACATCCTCAAAGAGCATCGGATGCCAGATGATTACCCAATCCTTCCATTCTTTCTTCCCAGGTGAAGACAAGAATGTTGTGTCTATCTCTCCCTCTTAACCAAGGAAGATATGCACATTCCTGTAAAGGAATGTACCCAAGTTCCTTCTGACCAAGAACTTGCCCAAGCTCCCTCTAAATTAGGGACTTGTCAAAGCTCCCTCTTAACTAGGGACTCTCCTTTTCATCAACAACTTCTTCTTCATGGGTCCTTCAGCTACTTGATCAATTTCCTTCCTTGATGTCATGAAATTCAGTCGAGCTTCTTCCTTGTAGGGCATTAGCCATCGATCACTTTCCTTCTTGGTTCGTCATGTCATTCCTTTCTTCATGGAAAGTGGCCTTCTTGATACATATCTGGAACCTTCGTCATATGGCTACTTCTTCCTCATCATGTTTCTTTCAGGAATTTCCGTCCACGACATGAATGCTAGTTGTACTTGTATTTACAACTCTTGTTCCAGTAACCCTACATGAACTCATCCAGACATTATTTCAACAAATCAAAACATAACTTTAAATCAAATAGTACCTTAAGAGATGGCTCTTCATCATGACATCTTCCTGTAGGTATCAGCGTCCTGCATATATGTTGACACATCTCCCAAAGATATCCATTGTCAAGGGTCTTCATCTTTTTCAGACTTTCATCAAAGTCTTCATATCTTTCAGGGAGATTTCCTAGTGAAATCTTCTTGGTCTTTTGGATGTTGATTGCCTTCATCATGGTTGCATGTCTCACGATCTGTTCCTTCCTTGCATATTCCATTCCCAGGAGCTTTCAATCAGAGTTTCTTAATTGTAGTCAACCGCCTCATACTTCATATGAGGACATATTATGTTGATTTCATTTAGTGTGACTTATGCTTTCTTGCATCCTTTCAGAGGAGGAGATCAATTTTCTTTTGATCATGCTTCTCAAGATAGAAGTAATGATCCATGTTACCTGCAACCATACGACATGACATTATAATATTAAACACAAGCATACATACCTCATTTTACCCTTAGGTCATCTAGGCTTCTTCCAGCAGCTTCCTTGATTGAAAAGATCTTCAATCCCTTGATCTGCTTTATTTCTCATATCATCATACCATCATCCCATGAATTTCATAAGTTGGAGTTCCTGATGAAACACTTGCTTCCTCTCTAGATTAGTGAACCCTTTGATGAAGATTCCATCAGAGAATCTTGAGGATATTGCATATTCTCATCTAGTAGATGTTTCCTTTTTGACTTGATGTATGATGAGCCTTATCCTGAATGACTTCTTCCTTTCCTTCAATGTCCAATGAGGTTCCCAAGAGTTATATCCTTCATGTTTGACTACCATGGATTTTGTCCTTCATGATTCCCATGGTGATGTCACGAGCTCTTGTTTCTAATGCTTCCATGATGCCACGATGCATCTTATTATCATGATCATATCTATAACAAAAGATTTAGGAACTTATGATAGCACCATTTTGTGAGGGATACCATCTCAATCATAGTAAAGGTCGGTTACTCCCTCTTTCCTTGGCCCTTTTCTTTAGCTTCCTCCATCTTTACGGCGATATGAGCTTCTTTCCATAATCTTTCCATAGCATTGAATCTTAGCTATACTATTATGTCTTGTTTGAGGACCAAACTTCCCTTTCCTTTCTGCACATGTTTGAGTCCCTTAACCTTCAACACTTTTTTGCCCTCAACTTGTCTTTTTCTATCGAACATAGAGACCACAAGTTGTCGAATGAGGTAACCTTCTTGTTCATGGACATTTGTTACCTTGCTTATCAGTGAGATTAATGATGATTATCTTCTTATCATCTTTCCCAGATCTCCCAATTGAGATCTCATGAAGATATTCCTTCATTCTTCAATCAGATCTAAGTGATATAACCACCTCCACTTCATTTCAGAGAGTATATCTTCTAGCATTTCATATATCTCTTTTATGTCTCCTTTCTTGCTACATAGGGATGAGAGGACCTTAAGAGTTCCTTCCCATGAATCCAAAGGAGACCTCTTTCCTTGATATGTTCACTGACTTCTTCTTATCTATGAGGACTATGACAATCCTTCTTATTCCATGCAAGGACCTTTGATGACCCATCCAACCTATAGATCTCCTTGCAATCATGAAGTCATTTAACCAAACTTGATTATAGAATGAAAGATACTTACTTGACAAGTGAAGATGAATTCTTCTACTTGATCACTTTGATGATGGTTGAAGAAGATGTATTAGAGCTTCCTCTTGGATGATCTTCTTTTAGATGAAAAAGCCTTTCTTCAATAGAAAATGTTGCTCCTTTTGATGAGGATGATTTGCTGCTTCTTCAGATGATCTTCTTCTAGGGAAAGGAGATGATCCTTGCTTGTTTTTATAACCTTGAAGATGACAATGCCTTCTCGCCTTCAATATGCTTTGCCTTCTTTTGTAGTGTAGATCAGGACTGCTTCTAGGGTTTCAACCTTTTCCAAGATGATGTGATTTTCATTTTTTAGGTCCAATTAACAAATACCAAGACCATGACCCTTGACGTATTTAGCCACTCCAAGACGAAGACACCAATCCTCTTCTTTGTCACCACTGAGATCATCATCTTTGTTGCACCACTGAGGCCATCACTACTACACTACCAAGATCTTTATTACTGCTGCAACACCATTACTGCACCTTCACAGAGGTCTTCATCAACGAGATCTCCATATTGAGATATGTATATATATGAATAAGAGTTGCACCTAGATCCACTGAGATCATGATTGTCTCACCATAGTTGTACCTAGGGCTTCAATGGAGTGGTGAAAGACAAATGAAGAGGAATTTATTTCTAATGATAGTGGGGTTTCTGTGTGTAGGCTCAAATCGGCTTGGCCTATAAGACACAACCTTCGGGGCTAATGTGCACACCTAAGATCACTATAAGAAGAAAGGAACTTAAGTTCATTTGTCACATCACAACTGCAACTCATCAAAGTGAAGATTAGCCTAAGGAACTGCAGACCTAAAGGATCCGAGCTACAAAGGAGGATATGGACGAGTTTTGTATCTTTGTATGTTCTAGTACAAGCCAAGATGAAGAGTTGCTAGATGTGAATTTGGATGAGGTTTTAGGCATATGTTTAAGGGCAGATCTCTATGAACAGGCCAAGATAATTTTTGAGCAATGAAGAAGGGTCGAGACCCTTAAGTTTGGTGTACAGGAAGGTTGTGAGGCCTGTGATTGAAGTTGGAATGAGGGCCACATTTCTTCAAGTATATGCGCAGAGGTTAAGGATTTGATTGTGAGGATTGTGCAAGAAAAATAGAGGTTTGGTGAGGTTGAATTAAGGAAACCCTAAGGTTATTGTAGAAGCCCTAAAGAGGATAGAAAACCTCATTCCACTGGTGCACAGAACCAAGATTTTCAGGGTTGGAGCAGACATCTCTGAAAGATATGTTTGGTTGAGTTTTCTAGTTGATGATTGTTGGTTGATGGTGTGAAAAGGTCTGTCCAATAAGGAGTTTTGGGCAGCGTGTTTGTAAGCTCTAAGGACTGTGGTTTGATGTGTTAAATTATTGTTGTGAGGGTTGTTCTATGTGTGCCCTAAATTACATTATTTGGTGTGTCAAATCAATGTTGAGTGAGCTGGTTGCTGAAGCCCTAAGTACAGTGAGGTTTGAAGGGGCAATCACATTGTTAGAGGGCAGATTTGATATGCCCTAAGTTTAGGGAGTTCAGGAGGGAATTCATTGGTGTGAGGGCAGTGTGTTAAAGACCCTAAGAGAAAAATCCTTTGGAGCAACAGAGGATTGTTAGAGGGCAGTATATGTTCAATCTTCTTGGAGCAACAGGAGGATTGATAGTGTTGGAAATCGAGAGGTTTTTCAATTTTATTAATAGATTTCCATTCATGATAATTACTTGTGAGTCTATCAACATTATTATTGTTATGTTTTCTTTCTTCATCAAGCAATTACCATAAAACTTGAAGATCACGGAAAACAATAGAACACAAGATATAGGCTCGAAGTCAGGGCAAAACCCCTCCAAGGGGAAAACCCAAAAAAATTCTCTTCTTATAGACTCAGATCAAATGAAATATCCAAAATCCATAACCACATAAAATTTCCACCTCTAGATGTCAAACCAAACCTTCCTTCCTTCCTTCCAGCAGATTCATCAGCAAGAGACCAGCAACAAGAGATATATCAAGTTTGATCATCCACAACCCCTAGCTCCAAGAAACCCTAGCTTCTAGATTTCAACCTCCACCTCTTCTATCTTCTCTGTGATATTTCAGACCAAAGCGATTTGAAGTAACAAAACTATAACTTGATGACTTTAATGTAAAAATACACAAAAGGTATTTGTAATAATAATTTATTAATATATATAAAATGTACACGGATGACGAATGTTACAATGAGGACCTGCATATATACCTAGGAAGGTGTCCTTTCATGACTGAGTATGTCTTTTAGACATGCCTTTTCACTTGACATAATGACTATTTAACATAATCATTATTTTGATTTTTATTATTTACGTTATTTATATTTATTTTGTTTGTTATGAATTATATTCATAACATTGCCCCTCTTCAAAAGATTTGTCCTCAAAGCTTTATCGATAATAATTTCCCTCATGTTGTATATGTCATTTTGGCATGTCGATTTCCTTCTTTGCAAACCCACCCTTTTTTAAATTAAATAATATATATCTATATATATAATATTATTATTATTATTGTTATATAATAATAATAATAATAATATTATTATTATTATTATTATATATATATATATATGATAAAATTAATTTAATTATATAATTGTAATATATAGTCATGATAATTTTGATGGTCTGAAAGCGTAACGATACGTCGTTTCCATTTGACCAGAGGCTCAGTGGGTTGACTATTTGAACCGAGTAGGTCAGGATACAGGTAAGTATCAACTGTCACGGTGGGGATGTCAGCCTGTTGGAGGGAGGACTGGCGTGCAAGGCAGAGTTCGAACCAGCGAAAAGGAAAACGCAAGTGATCTAGAGTGGATATCGGGACCGAAGAACAACGTCAGGAATGTTTAAACACAACGTGGGATGTGGAAGTAGTGTTGCAACGCAAGATCTGATACGCCTTTTCACTTCTCACAGGTTGCTTCTCACGCAAATCCTCCAATCGAGAATTTTCATCGACAAATGCCACTTTTCATGTCTGGTTTCTTCGCTTTCATGTGCTTCATCCATAATGATTACACTATATTGATCTAGGTCTAAATGCTCCAAAATTTTCCAAGTTGTTTCACTTGATTGTGGGGGAAAGCATGGATCGGCATATAATTCCTTTGCGGTGGCTTCCCGAGAAGGAAATGCATTTTGTTACTCAAATTTTGTAGACTTCTTGACAGATTCCAACACAGTTCGTTCTCCATCACTTTGTGGTGATAAAAACGAAACATGTTGATTACTGGTTGAACCCGAGGGATCACGATTTCTTAACTGGGAGACAAAAATAGGTATATGTCGGGTCCTCCTTATTGATAGTCCAGATGTGAAATCATCATCCAACATAGAGCTCCTCCTCTTCAGTGCCTATCGACCACTTGTGATAGGGGATTGTATTGGTGTCCACTAAGATACTGATGTGCTATTTGAAACCCATTATCCATACGCTCAGCAAGAACCTGCTAATGAACATTTCTAGCATAAGGAGTGCAACTTAGATTCTGGATCCTACTCCGGATCTTAGCAGTTTGGGGTGTCTTAAATTATCTTCAACCTGTCCATTCCCAGCCAACCAGCGTTTTGTTCTTGGTACAAGTGAGAGACCAATCGGTTTACTTGGTGTATTTTCATCTCGAAATGGCGTACTCTATAAAGCTAAACTAGATGCTCTATAAGGCCGTACACCCCTAAAAGCTTTCGCAATATCTGCTGGTGAAGAGCACACCTCATCAGGAAGATTTCAAATCACTGTAGGAGTTGGAGCATTAGCATATAAACTATTATGCCATATAGAGTCCTATTTTTCTTCCCTTGCCTTCTATCGCTCTTCACGCCACCTTTGAGCCTCAGCATTATCATAAGAGCTGAAACAGGGACTGTGTTCACCTGCACTATTATAACCTTCACCATCTCCATGTGACCTCGGTGATGAAGGGTGTGAACAAGTAGGTGAAGACCTTGATGCCATGGTGGTATGTGAATTTCTTCTAGAAGACCTACTTCATTTTGTGATTGACACACATGACCCCTCTCTTCTTGTAGACGAACTACCCATGGTTTTTGATGGAGGAAGTGGAAGGGGAGTTACTGGAGGTTAGATTTTTGCAAACACTGGAGTCCTAAGTACATAACGAAAGTTGTAACGGCATTTAAAATCAACTGGAAATTTTTTGTCTCTCATCAACCGTATCATCTCCTGTAACTTTGAAGTCATAGTCTGCAGGATGTGATTGCACAAACTTCAACACCAGAGATATGTCTAAAGCTTTAGTTGTTGCACCAACAGCTCCACTGCCAAACCAATCAGTGTAGTCCAGGCACATTGCGGTACCAACACTTCTAAGAAGAGCTTTTATTTGTTGTTGTTCACTCAAGTTATTAGCTCTACATATCTCATGTAGCCCTTGTCCAAACTCACATGAAGCTTCAAGGATGGTCAGAGGTGGCACTTCCTCCAACGCTTTCTTTAGATGTGTTGTATTCTCTGAGCTTACAATTCAAGCCACGAGACCCTCCAAAATATCTCTCTGCACCTTAACATGATCTTTTTCTTCTTCCACATTTTTCTCTTCATTATCATCAATGTCTTCTTCAACATCTTCCTCATTGTTATGATATTGTTCATCTTCTTGTTTCTCAAGATAGTCCTCATCCACATCATCTTCATCTGGATCATCATCTTGATCTCCATAATCTTCATCGACATCATTTTCACATTCATCATTATCTATTACATCTTCATTCTCATTATCATCATTATGATCAAAATCTTCTCCTCCTGCTTCACCTTGTTTCATTTCTTCATTGTCGCTATCATCTTCCTTATTATGGATTTCCTTTAGACGTGTTGTAACTTCTGCACATGATTTTTCTAATCGCTGAAATGCTTCATGAATTTTGCTAAACTGCTCAATGAATTTAGGGCGAAAACTTAACAGCATATCGTGCGGCGGATAACTTTCAAAGACTCGCATGGCTTTGATACCACTGAAGCAACAAAATTGTAGCTTGTTGACTTTAATGTAAAAATACACAAAAGGTATTTGTAATAATAATTTAATAATATATATAAAATGTACAAGGATGATGAATGTTACAATGAGGGCCTGCATATATACCTAGGCAGGTGTCCTTTCATGACTAAGCATGTCTTTTAAACGTGCCTTTTCACTTGACTTAATGACTATTTCACATAATCATTATTTTGATTTTTATTATTTACATTATTTATATTTATTTTATTTGTTATGAATTATATTCATAACAACATCTAAGTGTATGTATCCAAATGAGCAGTATGTAAAATAGGCCCGCGATTGAAGAGCTTTGGAGGCGGGAACGAAGCAGGAAAATAACCAGGGTTTCGATCAATCACAGAGGTAGTCCTCCATGAAAGGACGCATAGGAGGGAGCTCCACTCCCTCCTACAAGCAGGCTGTGGTTAGCAGGGAAAAAAACCAATGGAAATGACAGAGAGTCTTCAGAAGGAAAAGATAGAAGCAATGAAGAAGAGCAGGAGGGAACTAAGTCAAGGGAGCACAATGATGCATTGGAAAATGTGGAAGAAATCAAGGAACAAAGCACTAAAGACAAAGCACACATGGGACCATGCAAACCCAAAGCGGCGGTAATTCCCAGAGTCATTTTAAATGATCCAGCGTTGCAGGCGCACAGGAATCACATGCAAACATATGCAATCATTTGTAAATTCATGGGGTTGTGGCCCACTAAAAAAGCATTACAAACGTGGATTAAATACCACTGGAAACCAAAAGGCAACATTGACCTACATCTTGGGTCCAAGGGACTTTTCACTGTAGTTTTTGCAAACATTGAAGACAAAGACAGAGTGCTTGAAGGAGGGCCTTACTTTTATGCTGCTGCAAGCCTCTATATGCAACCTTGGATTATGAACTTAGTTCCAGAACGCGAAACTTTTACTTCAGTCCCAGTCTAAGTAAGATTCTACTCTCTACCTCTTGATTACTAGCAAACGGAATCTCTATCAGCCATAGGAAATAAGTTAGGGCTTTTTGTCAAAGTTTCTGAGGCTACTAGAAGGGGAAAGTACACTTTCTTCGCTAGAATATGTGTGGAGATGGATCTCTCTGGAGCATTGTCAGATGAGGTTATTCTGGAAGTGTTTGATGAGGAATGGATACAAACAGTAGATTATGAACACATTCCATTCAGATGTCGAAAATGTCACGAGCATGGACATCTGGTCAGAGACTGCCCTCTCAGTAAGATAGAGAACAAAAGCAACGCTAATATAAGGAAGGATCCAGAAAGCTTCTTCAAGGTGGAACACAAAGGAAAAGGGGGCAAAAGAGGACTAAGAACAAGCAAAGCCATAGGGCAGCATGTTAACCAGAACATGTTCCAAGCCCTCGAAGCAGACGAAGGTCCTACAGATATTGATAAAGCAAAAGGAGGAAGCCCAGTGGAGGAGGAGAAAGAAGAAGAAAGTGAGCAAACACAAGAAAATGACAAAATGAAATAATTTATGATAAGTAATGCTGAACAGGCGATGGATCTTGACATGACCCAAAGTGAGACGAATATGGAGGACCATGAACTCCAGGAAATTCTTGAGAAAGAGAACCTCGATTTATAAGGTTTCTTGAATCAAGGAACCAGAGAAGGGCTAGACCCATTACCTACAGAGGAGTTCAACAGGGTTCAGCAGCTATTCTTATGGAGGACCCAAACTAAAGGGTTGGATAGACTAAATCACAAAGATAGACAAGGCAACAAAGGAGGGAAGACGATGAAAAATATGGCAAGACTAGCACCCAGAATCCTAGGAAAGAAGAGGGGCAGAAAAAAGCAGAATGAGCTGTTGATGGAATGCGGAAAGCTAATGATAGATTCAGGTAAGATGAAAGACCTATCCAGTTATTCCTTTACTAATCTTTAATTATGAAGTTCACTTCTTGGAATATCAGAGGTCTAGGTAGTAAAAGGAAACAAAGGTTACTGAGTAATAGAATGAAACAAGCATCTCCGGATGTGATTTTCATACAGGAGACCAAGTGTTCCATTCAGAAGATAAGAGATATCCATAGTAAATGGCTCAATAGATTTGAGTTTCTGGAAGTCAAAGCAGAGAATACAACAGGAGGTATTCTCACTCTATGGAATCCACAAAAGATTGACTTAATAGATGCAGAGGCATCTAGGGATTATTTATCTGTAGTAATTCAACCATTAGGAGATAAGGAAACCTATCTAGTTACAAATGTCTATGGCCCACAGAGAATGGATGATAAACTTAGGCTTCTAAACTCTCTGGAGACTCTCAGAAACAGACATGTAGGAATACCCTGGATCTTAGGGGGTGATTTCAACATGATTAAATCACTCACGGAAAAAAAAAGGGGGAACTAGAGTACTAGGCAAAGACTCTGTGGCTTTTCAAACCTTTATTGATAAAATGAAGCTGGTGGATATTGAAATGCATAACGGAATCTTCACCTGGAACAATAAAAGAGGAGGAGAGTCTCAAGTAGCTTCCAAATTAGACAGATTCATAATCTCAGAGGATCTTATGCTCAATAACAAGGAAATGGTAGCAGGAGTGCTACCATTTTGTGGTTCAGATCACTGGCTAATACAACTGGAGGTGTAGGGCATTGGTAACCCCAAGAATAGACCTTTTAGATTTGAAAATATCTGGCTTTCCCACCCAGATTTCATCAGCAATGTAACCAGGTGGTGGGCAGAGGATATAAACATTCAGGGTTCCAAAATGTTTATCCTACAGAAAAGATTAAAACATATCAAGCTACGGCTTAAGGACTGGAACAAGACTGAATTTGGCAATATCTTTGAAGAAAAAAAAATGATTGAAGGCAGACTGCAGGAACTTAACCAAGGCCTTATTAAAGAAGGCCATGACAAAGCACGACATGATCAAGCTACCAGATATCAGCAGCAATGGGAGAATATATGCAGTCAAGAGGAAATATTTTGGAGACAAAAATCTAGAGTCCAATGGCTAAAAGAAGGTGAACGCAACACCATATTTTTTCACAAATCCACCATGGCAAATAGAGCACATAATAGAATTGCTTTGATTAAGGATAAAAGAGGAAATAATCTCAATTTTCATGAAGAAATAGAGGCAATGCTAGTCCAGCACTTTAGAAACATAGCTCAGGAAACCAGTTATGACAAACAACACTATATCCAGGAATTCACTAAGAACATACCCAGGATAGTTTCCAGAGAGGATAATGTTAACCTTTACACGCCTGTGACGGAAGAGGTAAGTGGGGTTCTCAAAGAAATGCAGAATGGCAAGGCGCCAGGCCTAGATGGTTTCAATGTCAATTTCTTCAAAGCTTGCTGGAATATTGTCAAACAGGACATTCTGCAGGTAGTGGAAGATTCTAGGAGACACAGAACCATTTTGAAAGCTCTAAATTCCTCCTTCATAGCCCTGATCCCTAAACAGGAGCAGGCTCAAACCCCTAATAGATTTAGACCTATAGCTCTATGCAATGTTGTTTACAAGATAATATCAAAGGTGGTTACAAACAGGCTCAAACCCCTCTTACCTTTACTAGTTTCGGGGGAACAATCTGGATATATGGAAGGAAGGCAAATTCTTAATAACATCATCCAAGCTCATGAAGTGGTGCACTCTCTTACTAGTAAGAGAAAAGATGGAATGATCATGCAACTAGATATAGCCAAAGCTTATGATAAACTGAATTGGAACTATATCAGGAAGGTTCTTATTGCTTTCGGGTTTGATCACAATTGGGTAAGATGGATCCTGGCTTTGATTACTTCTTCTAGTTTTTCAATTCTAGTCAATGGCTCTCCTTCGGAGACTTTTACCCCTTCCAGGGGCCTTAGGCAGGGTGACCCTCTCTCTCCCTTTCTCTTCATTCTCATGATGGAAGGACTAGGCAGAGCCATCAAGTATGCAAAAGCAGTCGGTAATATCAGGGGTATACAACTCTCTGACAATGGACAGGCCTTAACCCATCAACAATTTGTTGATGATACCATGTTGCAGGGAATACCCACAGTCAAAGAAGCTCTTGCCTACAAACAAATCCTCAAGGACTTTGCCATGGCCTCTGGCTTGGAAGTTAATCTTTCCAAATCTAAGATTTTTTTCTTCAATACTCATATTGCTATTAAGAGGAACATATCTAGAATTCTGGGCTTCCAAAGAGACTCTCTCCCCTCGAAATACCTAGGGGTTCCTTTAACTGCAAAACCTTACACAAGAGTATTTGGGAGCTGATTATTAGTAAGCTGCAAGACAAGACCAGGAAATGGACAATGAGATCATTAAACTTGGCTGGCAGGTTGGTCCTCACAAAGGTTGTGCTTCAATCAATCCCAATCTTTATGCTTTCAACCATCCCTGCCCCTAAAGGAATTTTGCATCAAATGAGAAACATACAAAGAGACTTTCTTTGGGGCAAGGGGGAAGAAAAGAAGAAATGGGCCTTAGTTGCCTGGGATAAAATATGCAAACCCAAAAACCACGGGGGTCTTGGATTGGATGATCCTGAGATTCTTTGTAAGGTTCTAGGGGCAAAACTATGGTGGCCATGGATAAAGGAACCAGAAGCACAATGGGCTATCACTTGGAAAGAAAAATATGCAAGTGCTTGGCCTGATAATGAACGCATAAGGATGGATGGGAATATAAGAGGATCTCATATTTGGAACAAAGCCTGGGATAACAGAAGATTAATTCAAGACCATAGCTTCTGGGAAATTAAAGAGGGAGACTTAGCCTTATTCTGGGAGGATAGATGGCAACAAGAACCCATTCTCTTACAGGAGGACCTGGAGGACCTCAAAGCAGAGACTGATACTAAGGAGCTCACCCAAGTAAGGGAATTTTGGGATCAAACTAATAGTTCAAGGAAATGGAGAAAATGGAGAAAACTAGACCTCCGAAATGACAGTCATCTAAAAACCAAGGCCGAAAGACTAATGAAAATGTTGGAGCAAAGGAAAATTCTAGTTTCTAGGGGGCATGACCAGCTGAGATGGGGCAGAAATAATGAGGCGAACTTCAATCTCAAAGAGGCTAAACTCATACTCCTTGAACTTGATCCCCATGCTCCTAACAGGATTTGGCAAAACCTTTGGAAGCATCAAGGTTGGATGAAGATTTAACTCTTTCTGTGTCTGGTTCTGCGAAGGAAAATCCCGACCTGGGATAATATTAGGAAAAGGGGATTCCTAGGGCCTTCTAGATGCCAACTCTGTGAAGCCCAAGAGGAGACCATGGAACACCTTCTCAACAATTGCATTTTCACCTCCAGATTATGGGATTCTTTTGCAGCTATCTTCCAACAATCTGACAGAGATATGGGATGTCTTTTCAATACTCTCACCAAATGGAGAAAGAACTTTTTGGATAATGAAGTTCTTGGTTCTGCATGGGCTCTTACACCAAGTTTCATAATTTGGAATGTTTGGAAAGAAAGGAACAACAAGATCTTCAAGAATGTTAAGAATTCTTCCCAGAATATCTATGATCTGATCCTAAAACAGATTAAGGAAACGGTTAGTACTACCATTCGAAATCTTCCCTTGAATCCCCCTTCGGCCACAGACTGGAGGATTCTCTACCAGCTAGATTTGCAGGGACTTGTTCCTAAGGGCTTAGTAAGGAACGTTTCTATGGTGGACCCTGAGCTAGACTTCTGCATCCCCCCCCTTAAGGGCTTTCTCAAATTCAACATCGATGGGGCTTCCAAAGGTAATCCGGGCAAGGCAGGCCATGGAGGGGTGTTAAGAGATGACAGGGGAGATATTCTATTTATCTTTCATGACCACTTAGGAAAGACCACCAACAACATGGCGGAGTTAATGGCCATGGAACAATGTCTTGAGTTCCTGGTTCAGGAAAATCGTCAAAACACAATCATTGAAGCTGACTCCGAGCTCGTCATCAACTCTGTCAAAAGAATAAGCTGGGGAACAAGACCGGAAAAAGCCTCTTCAAATTGGAGGCTAATTCAAGTCTTCCAACGATTCATAGTCATCTACAGAGCCTGAGAACAGTCAGATTTGCACATGTGCGAAGAAAGGCCAACAAACTAGCAGATTTGCTAGCCAATCAAGGAGTGATCTGCATAGATAATAGGGCAGTGATGAATTGGCAAGAGTTCCCTAAAAACATACTAAAAATGGATTGTCAAAACCAAGCAAATGAAGACAATACAGTGTTCCTTAAGAGAGCAATGGAGACGGGTACAGTTAACCATCAGGGGTTTGATCAGAGGCATGCTCACAATGGGGTCTTTTGATAACGGTTCAGAAAAGTTAACCGGAGATTCCCGGATTAATGGGTGCACGAAAATTTACAGTTGTACTGACGAGGATAAAAGAGCTTCAGGGGTTGTAGGAAGGAAGGCGCTGAAAGCTTTGTGCATCGGGTCAAGGAGGGTCGACGATGTGAACAATCGGGAGCAGATGAATCTTGATGACCGCGAAACCAAAGATTCTCTTTTCCGGCCATTCTTACCGCGACCTGGGCGGTTTTCTGTTGATCACGGCCCGCACAAGTGGGAAGCGGTATTTTCTTTTTGGGAGCGATCCCACTCAGGGAGCTCCACGTGGCGGTGGGGTCAGGAGGAAAACCACCCTTATCACACGCTAACTTCCATGAAAGTTGGCGGGTGCGATATCCATCTCCACCGTCGGATCTCACAAGGCGTTTCAACAGTTCAGATTGATTGGGCAGGTTTGCAGACACTTGCGTTTAATGGTGAGCAGCTTTTTATCGCGGGATGGGTCTACAGCCGTTAGATCATTTGGACAAGTCCAACGGTCGAGATTAAAAAATGAAGGCCAGGATTGGCAGAGAAGGAGTTCCCAGGGGGACAAGAGGTTCTTTGTGCGGGCAAAAGAACCCAAATTTAAGATTTCGGGCGGGTTTACGGCCTTTTCTTGCATTTAAACATATGTTATGTTCAGATCCTACTCCAAATTCATATATTCTTCTTTGGAGAAATGTAAAGTTCGAAGATAGGGGCAGAGTATAGTTGTTTTGAAGTTTCCCTTCATTCTTAGAGCATGGGAATTTTGATGTATTCTATGTACTTTATTTTGTGATTAATGAATTAGAAGGTCCGACTCTTGCATTAGCAAAAAAAGTATGCATCCAAATGAGCTCCATCCACCCTCTATTTATACAATTTAGAGGGGTGTGAATAGATGTCCACTGGGGCAAGGCTGACTTCACATCTAAAAGGATTTTTGTCCCAAAATTTACATTTAAAATTTCTTTTCCATTTTCTTTACAATAGGTCCAAAATAGGACTTTGACTCAAAAGCCTAGAAGCACGAAGAACATGCTTATCTAGAAAATAATAATATTTTTTCTTTTTCTTTTCTTTTGCTTTTTACATAAAATACATAATGGTACAGATTATGAAGATGAAGACCGAAACTAGTTACATTCTTCAACACTCCCTCTTAACTAAGGAGGTATTCACATTTTGTACACCTGGTACAAGGATATTCTCAAACTGAAATATTCTCATAAGAAGAGTCGGATTGATAAGCCATCTATAAGCATCAACATTATGACCAGCACTATCATTGAGGCCTAACTTGACAAGCTCAACTTCATTCGAGAGCATTATGTTGGGAGGCTTTATGTGAGATACCACACTACCTCTAAGGCACATACCCCATCCGGATGTTCACTGGGCATGTCCTTTTAGGACTATTCTTATCTTGGATTTTTAATCCTCAATCCTCAAAGAATATCGGTCCTCTTCGACCACTCTTATCTTGGATACCTGTCCTATCCTCAAAGAGTGTCGGTACCTTTCCTTTCTTGGATTGTCTATCCTCAAGGAAACCACAGATGCTTCATCCAATCCTCCACCATTCTCCCTCCATGGCCTTCACTTAGACTTACAATTGTTAGTCTTGGTCAAGTGCATGACACATGAAGAGAATGCACATGTGATGTTTATCATCACTCCCTCTCAACCAAAGAGGAGATCTCCAACTTCCTTTCAATTGGGAAGTCATAACCACAAGCTCTCTAGCTTGTTCCCATAAGAGTATCAACTACCAGTTTTTCATGGAGATAGTTGCATGGTTCCTTCTTTCCTTGGTATCTCTTCCTTCAATCTAGTATCAACTACCAGGTCTTCATGGAGATAGTTCCATGGTTCCTTCTTTCCTTGGTATCTCTTCCGTCAATCTAGTGACAGGGTTTGGGCCATCAACCTTGCAAATCACTTTCTTTTGTTTATCATCAATGAAAGCATTATATTGAACCTTATCATACTTCAAGCCAATCATAGCTCCTTTTGAAAGTGATCTTTGTTGTACTAACATGAACTTCAGGTTATCTTCTCATTGTTGCCTTTCAACCCCAAGATGATAATGTGAACATCTTGACCACATGATTGCCAGAACCATATATTCAATCCATACAATTGAACTTGCCTCAATTGTCATCATGTATTCCTGCAATATCCTTCCAAGCAGCAAGACAATATGTTAGCCAAATAACCAATAATGTTAATATCAGACTTACCTTATCATGATGGCCTTCTCATCAAAGCATCAATTTTCTTGAGTTCTTCGAGATCAACATCCTTTCGTATGATCCATCTCCACATGAATCCTTCTTCATGCATTCATTTTAATCAGAGTGCCCATGGATCGAACTTGATTACCAAGCTATAATATCTTCCTTGGAGTTGTCATTGTTAACTCCCTTTCTTTCTTCCAGAGACTATATTTGATGTTGATCAACATTGTTATATTTATGCCTTGCAATCTTGTGAGAGAGTCTTGATTTCTTTCCATACCAAAGCATGTCATATTTCTTCTTTTGAGCATTATGCATCCATATGGAAAGCTTACTGAGCACATTTTATATCCAACTCTTTTTGCAAGATTCTTATAGATATGAACCATTTCCCTAAGAGTTATTTACAATATGCTTACCTTTGCTTTTCATACAACCATCTAGCCATCCCTTCTGAATGACCTTGCTTCGTGTACTTGGAACATTGACAATCTGCATTCCTTAATCCTTCCAGAGTATTGTCTCCATACTAGATGGAATATATACCAATCATAATGCTACTACCAAGAATCTTCCAAAATGATGATTCTTATAGGATCTTTATTGTCGAACTAGGTTTGTAACTCTAAATTGAATTGTGTTTTGCATTAAGAGAGAACATGAATATATACAAGGAGAGGGAGACTATTGGGTTTCATCTCCCAATGTCTCTTCGTCTTCCAACTTCTTTTATTTTGCTATTTACAATATTTACATTGATTTTCCTAATCCCAAAGATTAGGTGCCAACATTCCCCCCCAAATTTGAAGGGATGTTGGTGAGTCCAAGCATCATTCTGAATCTTCCAAACTTTTCCCTTCCAAGCGCTTTGGTGAATAAGTCTGTAATTTGCTCATTTGTGGAACAATGTCCTAGGTGGATTGTCTTGGCCTCAACATGTTGTCGAATTAGATAATATTTTGTATTAATGTGCTTCGTTTGATCATGGAATTTTGGGTTGATGGCCAACTTTATTGCAGAAGTGTTGTCAATCAAAAAAGAAGATGAATGCAATTGTTTCTCTTGCAAATCTTCCAGAATTTTACTGAGCCACACAATTTCCTTTGTTGCTTCAGCTGCTGCTACATATTCTGCCTCAGTTGTGGAATCTGTTGGAACTGATTGTTTGCGTGACCTCCAGGAGATAGCTCCTAATCCAAGACTTGTAACATAACCTGAAGTAGGTACTCCAATTTCTTTATATCCATCAAAATTTGAATCAGAGTAACCAATCAAGCTGAAGTCATCCACCTGTGTATACTTGAGTCTAAAGTCTTGAGTTCCCTTCAAGTACTTTAGAACTCTTTTTGTAGCAGACCAATGACCCTCACTAGGCTTTTGCATAAAACCTGAAGAGGATTCCAACAGCAAATGAAATGTTTGGTCCGATAGTAGTCAGGTAGTTGAGACTTCCTACGAGTTGTCTGTACTTTGTCGCATCCTCTGTCTGTACAAGTTGTATGTCTGTCTATCTATACTTTTCCTCCAGTGGATGTGAGCTTTAAGTTATGTTCCATTAAAGTAGTCAAAAGATTGCACTCAGCGATGCCAAACCTGTTCAACAAATCTCCAATGTACTTCTTCTGAGAAAGGAATATAAACTTCGGATGTTGGGTTACTTCAATACCAAGATAGTAGTGAACATAGCCCAAATCTGTCATTTCAAAACCTTTCCTTAGTTCTTT
Organism: Pinus tabuliformis; assembly: GCA_031772625.1. Classification (NCBI taxonomy): domain Eukaryota; kingdom Viridiplantae; phylum Streptophyta; class Pinopsida; order Pinales; family Pinaceae; genus Pinus; species Pinus tabuliformis. The sequence goes on from CM062816.1 coordinate 1,482,134,812, forward strand.
CTTTATGGATGCAATGTAGTTCTCAATATTCCCTGCCATCAAAATATCATCTACATACACCACAAGATATACAACTGTTTTGCCAACTTTCTCGACAAACAAAGTTGCATCATCAAGATCATAACATTTGAAATTGAGTTTCAGAAGATGCTCAGTCAATTTCTCGTACCAAGCTCGCGGTGCTTCCTTAAGGCCATACAAGGATTTGACAAACTTGCATACTTTGTGTTCCTGACCCTTCACAACAAATCCTTCTGGTTGGGACACAAAAACATTCTCTTTCAAATCTCCATTCAAGAAAGCAATTTTTACATCCATTTGATGGACTTTCCAACCATTCTAAGCTGCCAAGGCAAAGAGTGTCCAAATGGTAGCCCATTTTGATGTGGGGGAAAATGTCTCCTCGTAATCGACCCCTTCCTTCAATGCAAAACCTTTTGCCACAAGCCTGGCTTTATGCTTCTCAAGTGAGCCATTTGCTTTATGCTTGTTCTTGAAGACCCACTTGCAGCCAATTGGTTTGGTTCCCAATGGAGGATCAACCCGCTTCTATGTACCATTCTTTATCAAAGCATTATATTATTTCTGCATCGTTTCTTTCCATTCATCATGAGAAGCAGCTTCTTTGAAGGAACTTGGTTCAAAATCTGTAGACAAATTTAGTTCACAATCATAAGAAACATCCATATCAACAGGTGAATCAAGATTGTCTACATTGCCTCCATTCTCTCTGGTTGAGCTTCTTGTTCTTGTCTTTCCAACCTCATCAGGACGAACACTTTCAAGTGTTTTTGTGATCCATTTTGGAGGACCTTTCTGAGATGGCCCAGACTGCTCAGTTGACTGAGATGGGGCTGGATCAAGATTTAGCCTCTCAATTTTGTCAATCACATCACTCTGAGTGTCATCTTGATCAATGGTTAGAGCTTCATGAGGTAGAGAGAGTGCTTCAAAAGGAGATTCCATAGATTGATCCAGTATAGGGATCCCCCCTTCAAGATTTGGAATCTCATTATCAAACTCTTGAAAAGACTTTGCATGTTTGAATCTATCCAAGCAATCAAGTTGCCGCTCATGTTTCAACAACATTTTCAGTCTTAGAAGATTCAAGAAAGATCACATCTCTAAATATTATAAACTTCTTATTCACTTCATTATAGAGATGGTATGCTTTGGAGGTGTTGACCACTACGTGTCAACTACCCATAGCAGTACACCCCCTTTTTTTCGCAAAAGGGATGGCGCTTGATCGATGTGTCCATGCCATTCGACTTCCATCAACAGCCTGATTGTGTTATGTTGTAAACCCAGTCTACATGTGTAAATTGTAAATAATCTTAGAAGATATGAGTCATGTATGTAAATTGCCTAGGTGGACCTAATTTTCTAGTGATAATCTACATTCCGGAAGGTTTTTTGTCTCACCGATCCATGATCGGCAGAGTTTTCCTTCAGCGTAACCCCAAAGCCGGAATGAGTTTTGTCATTAGAATCTTAGGGGAGTCCTAGTGCGTTGATCTACTAGATTATATTTGGTCGCGGAACTAGGTGGTCTATGAGGGTTTATGTCAAATGGGTTCCCCCCTTGAGATGTAAAATTATAGAAGTCATGATGTAAAGTGTCTTGAGGGTTAGAAAATGTTTAAATCCCCTCATAAGTCCTAGGTCTTAGGTCCTAGGTGATTTTTCCAAACGCTAAGTTCGAGGGTCCAAAAAAAAAAAAAAAAATCAATCAAAAAATAGATAAAAATAATAATAAAATTAAAACAATTAAAACAATTAAAAAAATAAATAAATAATAATATAAGTCGAAATTTTGATAAACAAATGCAAAATTTTAACTTTTTATTTATTAAAATTTCGACGGATGATATTAAAAGATATCTTGATCCTCATCAGCGGTCGAGATCATTTTGACATGGATCACTCGAACTAGCCGTTCGGAATTTTTCCTATAAATAGGGTGCTAGGGGTCATTTGAGATCATTCGATCTGTGAGTCTTGCGCTGAAGAAAGCTCTCTTGTAAACTTTTTCTTGTGCAATAAAGAAAGACTTTGAGGTTGAAATCTTGTTGGTGTTACTCTCCTGAAGTGTTGTAAGCTGTTTCATTTTTCTGCATATATTTAGTTTTAACCATTGGTAATAGCTTGATGAAGAGTGATGTTGAACACAGATATCTTGTTCACTCACTAGGGTTTTAATGGTAGTAGAATTTTTTGAAATAATGGCAGGTATCTCCATTAGATCTGGAATTTAGTATTGTTTTTTCTCTCTTTATTGATGGTTGAAGTGAGCTATGCAGGAAATCTAGATTGAAAAGATCAGTGGGCGTTTGGAAAAGTTCTTGGTTGAACCAGCCAACTCCCGCAAAGCATTTTCTTGAAGAGCCCAGCTAGTTTTAATTCTGAGTATATCATTTTAATTTATCTTTTGAATGCATGAGAAGTTTTCTAAAGTGCCTCATACTAAATCTAAAGTTCTGGAAATATTATTGAGGATTTACTGACAAATCTGGTTGTTGTAGCGCCATAAATCTGTAAATATTGTGATTTTTTTTACTGGTTTGTAGGGTTTTAGTTTTAATCCTCGCATATATCATCTCTGGGTGTTTGTTTTGCCATTGCAGGTTGCAGGTCTGAGAAGAAATTTTTGTTTGAAGCCAGATCTAGGCCCTGGAGGGCAAGATTTGGCATTAGGATCAGTTCTTGCAGAGTTTATCTAAAGAGATTTCAGTTCCTTCAGGTTGTTTACTTTTGCCCAGGGTTTTATTTTTGCAGGAAAATTTTCAAATAAAAAAAAGTTTGCTGCCAAACCCTCTTCTCAGCAATCTGCCAAACCACGCTTCTCCAAATCACGCAAACCTGCAAGTGAGCAGTCAGCAGCAAAATCATTTTCTCCTCCACGCAATCATTACTGCTCATCAAACCTGCGTGTTCTCTCCCTCGTTCCTGAGCTGCTATCAAGCTGCCTGTTTTGCGCAGACACCATCAAAGCCATTCATTGCACCCCTAGCTCTTTCCTTAGTTGCTGCTTCCTATCCTCGAGTCGCAGCAAACTCCTCTTGCATCTCCACGCAGCGCCTAAACGCTCAATTCCTCCCTACGTTGCCCTGTCCATCTCACTCAGCTGCACGCAATCATTGCTATCAAAACCTACGCATACTGCCAATTCGTTGCTCATTTCCCCTTGCGCAGTCACTCAAATCCCTTCCAGCCCACGCTTTCACCTACAAATCGGTTCAGCCTCCTCCATACGCTGCTGCTCCTCACGCTGCCACTGTTGTCCAACCTTCTCGCCAACAGAACGTTGCAATCACTGCGTCCATCAGCGAGCTGTCACTACAAAAAAAAATCGAATTTCACAGCCGCATACTCCTTGCCTTCGTGCCATCGAGCCTCCGCAGACCTGCGTATACGACGTGGGTAAAGATTGGGTTTCTTGTTTTATGCGTTGGTTAGATTTTTGTTTAGTTTAGATTCAAATCCAAGTTATTTTTGGTTAGATTTTGATTTTAAATTAAAGTTTAGATTTACCTTTGGTTCAGCCATTAGTTCATTTGAGCTTTAGATTTATTTTCTTTGTTTTAGTTTTTTTAGATTTAGATTTCTTCAAATTTAGATTTAATTTTTTTTTTAATTTTGACTTAAAAATAAAAGTTAAAACGTCCCTTTAGTTTCTTTTGATTAGGTGTTAGATTTATTTTTATTTAAAAAAAAAAAAGGAGAGAAAGAGTATTAAAGTTTTAATATTAGTTTTTTGATTAATATTGCCATTAGCTTAGGATTTATTAGTTTAATTTTTAACTTAGGTTTTAGTTTTAAATTAGACATTTTCAGTTTCATTTAAAAAGTATAAAAATATAAAAAATAAAAATTTTGAATTATTTTTGTGTCGCATTTAGTCTTAGCGTATTTTGTCATGTTTCCAAATTTTGGTATATTTCGCTAAGGCTAATAGATTTTTGATGTGGTATTAATGTTTATCATTTTCATGTGGTTAAACATGCTTAAATGATCATTTAAAGATTAGCTATAAGAATGTTATCTCTGGTTAGCATTTAAAATTACGTGGTTATTTAAAACATTTAATCTTTCGTATTTTAATTGGTGGAATATCATTAAACCATTGAGCATTTATCGATTATCTCGCATTTGGTAAAAGTTAGTCTTTGTTTGAGTTATTTGGTGGTAAATGATTGTTAATGAGTTCATATTTCTGCAAGCATTTGATAAATAATCATTCAGTCATTAACTCAATAAGGCACTGGTCTATTAACTTAATAAAATCAATTAAGTGCTTGTTTCCCCCCGTGTCTCCCAACCCAACTGGTCCACAGTTGGTCATCCATTGTCCCATAGGGTCTACCCCCCTTAGCCGCGGGAGACACGGTTAAACGGAGAGATCGGGGATCAGGGTGACAGCCCCCCGTCTGAGCGTTGTAGTGACAATCTGTGCAACAACATTTTTTGGCGCCGTTGCCGGGGATAGAGTTTTTTCTGTCCTTGGTCCTTTCCTTTCTAGCTTTTCCGTGTTTCACTTCCTGTCCAGGTGGTGACTCCACTTCATATATCATCTGCAAGAGTGTATACTAGAAGACATCCAAGTAGTTTGTGCAATTCTGCTCCTAATCCTGAAAGGGCTCTCAGGGTACGATTACACAAACTCTCTTCTCATACACTTCTTGTTAACTTTGGACAAGAAGCCCTCTTTGATATCCGCTTGCTCTTTACTAGCCCGGTTGAGCACGACATCATGGACATATTCGCCCCGTGTAACTTTGCTAACATTCAGGGTTATCCCAATGATATTCCAAAACATGGAATGGATAAATTGCCTATCTTTCAGGGAGATAACGCAATTAGTGCTAATTCACATCTGAAAGCTTTTAGTTCATGGTTGGGGAAGTATGCAAGGGCTGCTGATTTTAATCATGAAGATGTTAAAATGACCCTTTTTGTTCTGACCTTGGAGGTTGATGCTTTAGATTGGTTTACGGAAAAGCCTCAAAATTCATTTGATTCCTTACAATTGATTGTTAATGTCTTTAAGGAAAAGTATGGAGATAAGAGAGAAGGAAGACACCTTGCGAAAGCTATCAGCATAATCAAAAAGAGAGAGAATGAAACCGCTGAAGAATTTGATAAAAGGTTTAATGATATCATTAAAGAATTACCTCAAGACTATAAACCTACCGACAAATCTCTTCGAGATTTTTACATTGATGCCTTTAGTCCTGAGCCATCTTATGAATTGAGGCATGCTAGACTTAATGATTATAGGGATTGCCAAGCCTTAGCTAAAGAGCTTGAAAAGGACAAGGCAGCATCTGGAAAATATGAGATCCCAGGTTTCGATAGGGCTGCTACGAAACTAAAAGAACCTAAAGGAAAAGCAGTTCAAGAGCCTAAAAGCGAACTTGTTCTCAAATTGCTCCAAAAGATTGAAACCATGGAAATTAATCATAATAAGGAGATAGCTACTTTGCAAAATAGGTTGGTCCAAATGGAAAGAGCGTAAACGCAAAATTTCCAACCTCGAAATAATAATAATATAAATAACAATTGGCAAAAGAAGGGTCAATCTAGTGAGCAGAGACCCCTAATCCATTAACTAATTTGGTCGATAATGCTCCTCCTTACTGTCGGGTTTGTGATGCTCTTCATGAAGAGGCCACTTGTCCCATCGTTGGAAGAATTTTAGATAATGGAATGTTTGGGGCAGGTGATCAAATAAATGTAGTAGGTAACAAATTTCATTTGTCTATGGATGATTGGATAGAAGTCAAGGAAAATAGTCATGACATTATGAATCCTTCATCAGCTTTTAGTATAAATAGCCCTGAAAATGAAGATGACATTTTGGCTAGGTTATATGGTGAAAAACCCTCTCTAGAGCAAATCATGGAAATTGCTAGAGATAAAGGTTTAACCTATCATAGTAGGGATAAAGATCAGAGTGGGAATCAAATTCCCCCTCGAACTTTTAACCCTGGTTTAAACTCTGGATTAGATGTCGATTTGGGAAGTTGGTTTAACAATGCGAAAATCTGGGTTCCTATCTCCGAGATTGCTAAAATTCCTTCCCAAAGAGACAAGTTACTAAAATCTATTCAAGGTCCTCAAGTAAATATTTCTCAACAGAAGACTCGGGAAGTTGACTATCACGATGCTCCCATATATTTGCAAAGCTTAGATGCAGATAACAAAGATCACTAGCCTTTCTTTATCACATTGTTAGTTAATGGATATAAATTGAATAATTTCATGTTGGATTCTGGTGCATCAGCTTGTGTAATGACTAATGGGTCATGGAATAGCTTAAGAGTTTAGAGACCTTACTATAATATATGTGCCATGGATTCTAAAAAGATTGAAGTGCATGGTTTGATCAAAGATTTACAAGTTCATCTATCAGTTTACCCAGACATCATGATTGTTATGGATATAGTTGTTATTGATGTGCCTGATGCCTGGGGTATGCTTTATCCAGAAAGTGGGCCTCTGATCTAGGAGGAAGTATTCAAATGAATTGGTCATATGCTATGATTCCTTCTCCTAGAGGTGATGGTTTTGTAAGACTTAATAGAGAGCCCAAAAGAAAATTCCATGTTGAAGATCCTAAGAGACCTCACAACGAGATAATTAAAGAGCAATCTGACATTGGGAATTACGCTATCATGTCTAATTTCATAATTCCTCCTGATGATAAGATTAAGGATCTCAATGATAGAGTTTGGTACATGTACTTTGATGGTGCATCGTCTAGGCATGGTAAAGGTGCGGGAATAGTGCTTAAGTCTCCCCTTGATCACATTTTCAAGTTTGCCTATCGATTAGAATTTGAAGCAACCAACAATGTCGCTGAATATGAGGCTTTATTGTTGGGTCTTGAATTGGCAAAGTCTTTGAAAATTAAGTTGCTTAGCATTAAGGGGGATTCTGATTTAATTATCATGCAGCTTAAAAATAAATTCACATGTAAAAATCAAAGATTAAGGAATTATCGAAATGTTGTGTGGGATACTATGGAACATTTTGATGCCCTTGACCTCGAAGCTATCCCAAGAGAGCAAAATAGTTTGGCAGATGAGCTTGCCATAGCTGCTACTACTTTCCAGTTATCTAATGAGCTAATTAAGGATAAGATCATAATGGAAGTAATATTTAGACCATCTGTTTCAGATAACTCAGAGCATTGGCAAGTCTTTAATGATGAAAAACAGGTCATTCGTTTTCTTAATAGTCTGGATGAGTTTGAAGATTTCCGGATAGATTCTGAGGAGGATGGATCTTTAAATCATGAGCATATCATAAATCCTACTCCTAGGAATGTGGTTGCCTTAGAGCAACACTTTGATCATCATGATGCCACGAAGTTGAGAGAGGAAAATAAAATGGACCCAAGCGAATATCTCGAGATAAACATTGGTACTTCTGAGAACCCAAAGATTGTTAAAATTAGTAAAGGTACTAGTGTGGAGGAAAGAAAAATTTAACTAATTTACTTCGCGAGTATCGAGATGTTTTGGCTTTTTCTTGTGATGAATTAAAGGGCTATAGGGAAGATGTCATGGAACATACTATCCCCTTAAAAGATGAAAATGCTAAACCCTTTCGCCAGAAACTTAGGCAAATTAATCCTAAGTTAGCCCCTTTGGTTCAGAAAGAGCTTGCGAAAATGCTTGCAGCAGGAATTATCGCTCAAACAAGGCATTCGACATGGTGTTCAAATATGGTGATTGTTAGGAAAAAGAACGGTACGATAAGGCTTTGTGTCGATTTTCGGAATCTTAATCTAGCATGCAAGAAAGATAACTACCCTTTGCCAAACATGGAGACTTTATTGTAAAGAGTAACCGATTCTGGAATGATGTTGTTGCTAGATGGTTTTTCTGGGTACAATCAGGTATGGGTTAAAAGGGAAGATCGTCACAAAACCACATTCACCACACCATGGGGTACTTTTGAATACATTAGAATGCTGTTTGGATTAACCAATGTTGGGGCTACATTTCAAAGGGCTATGGATTATGCCTTCAAGGGGTTAATCGGAAAATTTATTGAGATTTACCAAGATGATCTTATTGTATTTTCTAAAGATGGTATCAGCCATATAAATCATTTTAGGCAGGTTTTCGATAGATGTAGAGAATATAGGATTTCTTTGAATCCAACTAAGTTTGTTTTTGGAGTAACCTAAGGGAAATTACTTGGCCATATCATTTCTAAGGATGGAATCAAGATTGATCCTGAAAGAATTGAAGCAATCCAAAGGATTCCTCTTCCTCATAATCTTAAATCCCTTCAGACTTTCCTTGGAAAGACAAATTTTCTTAGAAGATTTATTCCAAATTACGCAAAAATAGCTAAGCGTATTCAAAGTCTTCTGAAGAAAGATGCAAAATTTGTTTGGCAAGAAGACGACAAAAAGGCTTTTCAAGAAATCAAATGCGTTATTGCAAGAGCTCCTGTCTTAGTTAGTCCTGATTATTCCAAGGAGTTCATGATTTTTTCTTTCACTTTCGAAGATACCATTTCTGGTGTCCTATTACAAAAGAATAAAGATGGTCATGAGCAGCCTATTGCTTTCATGAGTATAGCGCTTCAAAATTCCGAATTGAAGTACAATACCATGGAAAAGCAAGCTTATGCCCTGGTCAAGTCTCTTAAGCACTTCAAAACTTATGTGGGTTATTCTAAAATCATTGCTTTCGTCCTGCATTTTGCTGTTAAAGATATATTGACTCAAACCGATTGCTTAGGGACTCGTGCTAGGTGGGTTACTAAAATACAAGAGTATGATTTAGAGATCAGACCCACCAAGCTGGTCAAAGGCCAAGGTTTGGCTCAAATGTTGACTGAAGGTAACAAAAAGACTCTTGGTTTGTTTTGTCTTAGAGATCTATCTTCGCCTGAGTTGCAAAGATTAGGAGAGCATGAGTGATACAAGGACATTGTTTATTACTTGATGAATTTTACATGTCTTAAGCATTTAGTTGCTCATAAGAGAAGGGCTCTTAGACTAAAAGCCACTAAGTATTGCCTTATGAAGGATGGCCTTGGATGGAGAAATCCTGAGGGCATAATACTTAGGTGTGTTGATGAAATTGAGTCCAAGAAATTAATCTCTGAGTTTCATTCAGGATTTTGTGGTGGTCATTATGCTGCTAGAACTACCGCCCACAAAACTCTGAGAGCTGGTTATTATTGGCCTTTGATCTTTTCTGATGTGCATAAGTTCGTTAGGACTTGTCAAGCCTGTCAATTGTTCACTGGAAAACAGAAGCTTGTTGTCCTGCCCCTACAACCTGTCATTGTAGAGGCACCTTTTCAGCATTGGGGTCTGGACTTCATCGGGATGTTCCATGAAAATTCTAGCAATGGCTACTCATGGATTTTGACTACTACTGATTATTGCACTAAATGGGTTGAAGCCATTCCTGCTAAGAATGCCACTGAAAAGGTTATTATGGATTTCATTGAAAATAATATCATTACTAGATTTGGTGTCCCTGCTAAGATCACTACTGATAATGCCAAGGCTTTTAGTTCTTCAGAGTTTTCATCTTTCTGTTTCAAATATGGCATTATCTTATCTCATTCATCAAATTACTATCCTCAGGGTAATGGTCTGGCTGAATCAAGTAACAAGAATCTCATAACCATTATCAAGAAGATAGTAGGAGATAATAAGAGATCATGGGATAGCAAAATCAAATATGCTTTATGGGCAAATAGGATCACTAAGAAGAAAGCTATTGGTAAATCTCCCTTTGAATTAGTTTATGGCTTGGATGTAACCTTACCTGTGCACCTGAAATTGCCAGCTTATCAACTCCTTCAGCATTTTTCTACTAATAAAGATGTTGTTCAGAATAGAATAGATCAGATTGTGGAGTTAGATGAAGCTCGCAGGACATATTTTGATGCTATATGTAAAAATCAATCTAACATTAAGAAAAGCTTTGATAAATCCTCTCGATCTAGATCTTTGCAGGTGGGAGATATGGTACTTCTTTGGGATCGCAAGAATGAAAAACCAGGAAAACATAAGAAGTTCGATAGTTTGTGGTTGGGACCGTACATCATTCGAGATATAGCTGGACCAAACTCATTCCACTTGAGCAGATTGGATGGCGAACCACTTGATCTACTTGCAAATGGCCAAATGCTCAAGTTGTTCTTCAAAGATGATATTTGATGCCATGGGGCATCCTTTGTATTGTATTTCTAACCCTACTCCTTGTCATTTCAGCATTTTATTTCTGTTTTAGGATTAGATTTACTTTCCTTGTTACTAGATAGTTAATAAATGAAGAGCTTATATCTTTCATGTGCTTAATGTTATATGATGATTTTTGGATGGACGCTACTTATTCTTGGTTGTGTGTTGCGTGGGTGCAGACTCTGGATTCTCACATTCCTACAGTGCAAAACGTGTCCCCAAGTAGAGCCAAATGTTGACCACTACGTGTCAACTACCCATAGCAGTACACCCCCTTTTTTCGCAAAAGGGATAGCGCTTGATCAATGTGTCCATGCCATTCGACTGCCATCATCTGCCTGATCTTGTTATGTTGTAAACCCAGTCTGCATGTGTATATTGTAGATAATCTTAGCAGATATGAGTCATGTATGTAAATTTCCTAGGTGGACCTAATTTTCTAGTGATAATCTATGTTTCGGAAGTTTTTTTGTCTCACCGATCCATGATCGGCAGAGTTTTCCTTTAGCCTAACCCCAAAGCCGGAATGAGTTTTGTCATTAGAATCTTAGGGGAGTCCTAGTGCGTTGATTTGCTAGATTATATTTGGTTGCAGAATTGGGTGGTCTATGAGGGTTTATGTCAAATGGGTTTCCCCCCTTGAGATGTAAAATTATAAAAGTCATGATGTAAAGTGTCTTGAGGGTTAGAAAATGTTTTAATCCCCTCATAAGTCCTAGGTCTTAGCCCCTAGGTGATCTTTCCAAAGGCTAAGTTCGAGGATCCAAAAAAAAAAAATCAATCAAAAAATAGATAAAAATAATAATAAAATTAAAACAATTAAATAAATAAATAAATAATAAATAAAAATAAAATAAAATAATAAAATAAGTCGAAATTTTGAGAAACAAACGCAAAATTTTAACTTTTTATTTATTAAAATTTCGACGGATGAGATTAAAAGATATCTTGATCCTCATCGACGGTCGAGATCATTTTGACATGGATCACTCGAACTAGCCGTTCGGAATTTTTCCTTTAAATAGGGTGCTAGGGGTCATTTGAGATCATTCGATGTGTGAGTCTTGTGTTGAAGAAAGCTCTCTTGTAAACTTTTTCTTGTGCAACAAAGAAAGACTTTGGGGTTGAAATCTTGTTGGTGTTACTCTCCTGAAGTGCTGTAAGCTGTTTCATTTTTTTGCATATATTTAGTTTTAGTCATTGGTAATAGTTTGATGAAGAGTGATGTTGAACACATATATCTTGTTCACTCACTAGGGTTTTAATGGTAGTAGAATTTTTGGAAATAATGGCAGGTATCTCCATTAGATCTGGAATTTAGTATTGTTTTTTCCCTCTTTATTGATGGTTGAAGTGAGCTGTGCAGGAAATCTAGATTGAGAAGATCAGTGGGCGTTTGGGGAAGTTCTTGGCTGAACCAGCCAACTCCCGCAAAGCATTTTCTTGAAGAGCCCAGCTAGTTTTAATTCTGGGTATATCATTTTAATTTATCATTTGAATGCATGAGAAGTTTTCTGAAGTGCCTCATACTAAATCTAAAGTTTTGAAAATATTATTGAGGATTTACTGACAAATCCGGCTGTTGTAGAGCCATAAATCTGTAAATATTGTGATTTTTTTTTACTGGTTTGTAGGGTTTTAGTTTTAATCCTTGCATATATCATCTCTGGGTGTTTGTTTTGCCATTGCAGGTTGTAGGTCTGAGAAGAAATTTTTGTTTGAAGCCAGATCTAGGCCCTGGAGGGCAAGATCTGGCATTAGGATCAGTTCTTGCAGGGTTTATCTAAAGAGATTTCAGTTCCTTCAGGCTGTTTACTTTTGCCCAGGGTTTTATTTTTGCAGGAAAATTTTCAAAAAAAAAAATTGCTGCCAAACCCTCTTCTCAGCAATCTGCCAAAAACCACGCTTCTCCAAATCACGCAAGCCTGCAAGTGAGCAGTCAGCAGCAAAATCATTTTCTCCTCCACGCAATCATCACTGCTCATCAAACCTGCGTGTTCTCTCCCTCGTTCCTGAGCTGCTATCAAGCTGCCTGTTCTGCGCAAACACCATCAAATCCATTCATTGCACCCCTAGCTCTTTCCTCAATTGCTGCTTCCTATCCTCGAGTCGCAGTAAACTCCTCTTGCATCTCCACGCAGCTCCTAAACGCTCAATTCCTCCCTACATTGCCCTGTCCATCTCACGCAGCTGCACGCAATCATTTCTATCAAAACCTACGCAGACTGCCAATCCGCTGCTCATTTCCCCTTGCGCAGTCACTCAAATCCCTTCCAACCCATGCTTTCACCTACAAATCGGTTCAGCCTCCTCCATATGTTGTTGCTCCTCACGCTGCCACTGCTATCCAGCCTTCAAGCCAACAGAATGCTGCAATCACTACGTCCATCATCAAGCTGTCACTCCAAAAAAATTCGAATTTCGCAACCGCATACTCCTTGCCTTTGTGCCATCAAGCCTCCACGGACCTGCATATATGACGTGGGTAAAGATTGGGTTTTTTGTTTTATGCGTTGGTTAGATTTTTGTTTAGTTTAGATTCAAATCTGAGTTATTTTTGGTTAGATTTTGATTTTAAATTAAAGTTTAGATTTACCTTTGGTTCAGACGTTAGTTCATTTGAGCTTTAGATTTATTTTCTTTGTTTTAGTTTTTTTTTAGATTTAGATTTCTTCAAATTTAGATTTTATTTTTTTTTTAATTTTGACTTACAAAAAAAAAAAAAATTAAAACGTCCCTTTAGTTTCTTTTGATTAGGTGTTAGATTTATTTTTATTATTTAAAAAAATAATAATAATAATATTGATAATATCAAAAAATCATAATTTTTTTTTATAAAAAGTCTAAATAAAAAAGAAAAAAAGGAGAGAAAGAGTATAAAAGTTTTAATCTTTAGTTTTTTGTTTAATATTGTCATTAGTTTAGGATTTATTAGTTTAATTTTTAACTTAGGTTTTAGTTTTAAATTAGACATTTTCAATTTCATTTAAAAAGTATAAAAAATATAAAAATTTTGAATTATTTTTGTGTCGCATTTAGTCTTAGCTTACTTTGTCATGTTTCCAAATTTTTGTATATTTCACTAAGGCTAATAGATTTTTGATGTGGGATTAATGTTTATCATTTTCATGTGGTTAAACATGTTTAAATGATCATTTAAAGATTAGCTATATGAATGTTATCTCTGGTTAGCATTTAAAATTACGTTGTTATTTAAAGCATTTAATCTTTCGTATTTTAATTGCTAGAATATCGTTAAACCATTGAGCATTTATCGATTATCTCGCATTTGGTAAAAGTTAATCTATGTTTGAGTCATTTGGTGGTAAATGATTGTTAATGAGTTCATATTTCTGCAAGCAATTGATAAATAATCATTTATTCATTAACTCCATAAGGCACTGGTCTATTAACTTAATAAAATCAATTAAGTGCTTGTTCCCCCCCGTGTATCCCAACCCAACTAGTCCACAGTTTGTCATCCATTGTCCCATAGGGTCTAACCCCCTTAGCCGTGGGAGACAAGCTTAAACAGAGAGATCGGGGATCAGGGTGACAGCCCCTAGTCTAAGCGTTGTCGTGACAATCTGTGCGACAACAAGAGGAATCTGGGTACCCCAAGACGAGACATTTGTGGCTCCTTGCACTGAGTTTGTCTCTTTGTTCCTTAGGTATCAAGGCATAACAGGTGGAACAAAAACCCAAAGATGCCTTGCCGAAGAATGTGACCATACCATATTTCATAAAGAGTCTTGTTTTTGATAGCATGACATGGATACCTATTATTTATATACACAGCACATAGAACTGCATCAGCCCAAAACATCAACTTAACATTCTTGATAAACATCATTGAAAATACCATATTTAAAATTGTCCTGTTCATTCTTTCAGCTACTCTGTTCTGTTGGGGATTATAAAGCATGGTTGTTCGTTGTTTGATCCCATGTTAGCGAAGATAGTTTTCAAATTCATTTGAAGTATATTCTTTTCCATTATCAGTATGAATAGAGCCAATATGAAATTGTGTATCATTTTGAATCCATGCATGAAAGTTCTTGAATATTTCAAAAGCTTCAAATTTGTTCTTCAATAAATAAACCCAACACATTTCGGTGTAGTCATCAATAAATGTCATCATATGTTTATTACCATTCGCAGAAGGAACAAGGATTGGGCCACATAAATCAAAATGAATGAGTTTGTCATGTCCCCATTTTTATTTTCCTCTACAGTACAGCCAAGGTGGATTTCCAGGGCACGGGATGGCCAAGTCACAGGAGTAGGTTTATGTCATCAGGGCTTTCGAGGGAGCTTTGATGAGTTTTTAGGGGATTCGATGGCATTCGCTTGGTATATTCCATCATCCACACAATTTGCCTTTCGTTCCGTTGCATTCTGACAACTTTCAAAAAATAACATTATTGTGGGGCCTAACTTAATTAATTATGCTAGAGGTGGTGTTCCGAGAGGATTAATTGATGGAACACTTCAGTGCAATAGCTCGTTGGACCTAGAACAAGAATATCTACAGGATGGGATGCTGAGAAGTGACTTCCAGTGGTCGGAGAGAGTATGGTGGCCAATTTACCATTTTCCCACATTAAAAAGATATTTTAATTGAGGGAAATGTGCTCAATGATTAAAATAATAATAAAATAGGAGCTTCTAGAGGGGTCCATCAAATCTATAAAAAGAGGAGGAGGCCATTAGAGGAGATCTTGGGTTGTTGATATTTCATATTGGTGAGGTTTGGAGAACCTAGTTCCCAACTTCTCTAGCCCCAAGGCAAAAACCCTTGGTTATGTTATTGAGTGTAGGACAAAAACCTAACTCTCTTTGAGGAGACTTCATCTAGGAGTTTCATAGAGCTTCAATGATATTGGAGTGAGGATCATTCAAGTCCTCAATTGGTGATTCATCGTCTTTCAATTGATTCAGTGGCAGTTGTTGTTGGAGGGAAAGTCTAGCCGTTGTGCAGTTTTGAGAGATCAAGACCATCATAGTAGCAGGATATTTGGAGGTCCACTCATCTATCATCTTTTCTATTTTGTTTCAAATATTTCCAGTTGTACTCTGCATCTTATATTATAATAAATGAAGCTGAGTCATTCCTTTTGCTGCATTTTCTAATGTTATTTGAGTTTCTGGGTTTATTTTGCAAATTGTCAATGTATTTGTTGTGCTTGTATAATTTCTAGGTTCCTATTTGCTAGTGCATTTCAGTGTAATGTCGTGGGTTTTTGGCAAAAATGTCAGCATAATAAAAAAAATCTCAGAAAAATACCACAAAATGTTCGAAAGGGATATTACAGAGTTCAAGTTTTCTATGTGCTTTGGAATGAGAATCATGAAAAGACTATTTGTTGTGCTTTCCTAAGATACAAGCATTAGATTGCTTAAATTTCCTAGGAATAGTTGGCAAACTAGTAACACCATTTTTCTTCAACAAACGAAGGCTATCATAGTTCAAGTGTCCAAATCTAGCATACCATAAAAGACTTGATGGGAGTGTACCTTAATCATAGTGAGAGTTGTATGAAAAGTTTCGTGCACGAGCAAAGGTTTATTGCAGCTTTAGAAGTCTTTCTTCTTCTATCACAGTCATGACAAGTGAGTGATCTGATGCTTTTCTAACCTCAACCTTGCCATCAAATATGTGAATGGAGTGTCCTTGTTAGCGTATGTGGAACAAAGGCAACAAGTTTCTCCTCAACTCCAGGAAGTATAAAACATCATGTAGAAGAAAGCCTGGAAGACCAGGCAATTTGAGCCTAATGGTGCCAAGCCCTGATGGCTTGAATTTTGACTTATCTGTAAAGTAGACTGCTCCATCAACATTGTCAGTGAATTCTTCAAACAAATCTCTTCTGAAAGTCATGTGGCAAGTTGCTCCTGAATCAAGCAACCAAGCATCTTTCCATGAAGCAAGTGAAGCATTGAATAAGTCTTCAGTTACTCCTATGTTGCAACGTGACACAACATAATGAGCAGGCTCGGGTGCTTTACCTTTCCCTTTACCAAGTGTTTTGCCTTTTTCTTCATTTCTTTCCTACTTGATTCTATCCCAAGGCAACTTACATGTGGAAGCATCATGTCCATTTCTATTGCATCATATACAATGGAGATCAGAGTTTTCTCCTTGGAAATGTCTGTCGCCCCTGCCTCTAAAATTCTTCCTTCCTCTAGAAGAATCATGTGCATGATTCTTCTCTTTCTGTGCAAGGCCCACAACTTCTTTAGGAGACTGAGGAGTTGTCTTCTTCCCAAAATCCTTCTCTCTTTCAACAAAATTCTTCTCAAGGGAGTCAAAAGAAATCTCCTTATGTTTGTCACTTGCTTGCAATGACTCAAGATAATGTGAATAAGTGGGATATAGTGCCTTGACATAGGCTGTGAGAGGAACATCTATTTCAGCACCAGTGGCTTTTCTGTCATGCATAATGGATCTTATTTCATATGCTAAGGCAAGAGGGTCATCATTTTTCAACTCAAGATTGAACAACTTGATCATCAATTGAACAACTTCAAGCTCAAAGTGTGAATCATATAATTCCTTCAACTTCTTTAAAGCTTCAAAAGCATTTGAAAATGACGAAATATGATGACTCACCTCTTCATTTACTGACGTTGCAACCAAGGCATAGGCCTTGTTGTTCTTGTAATGCCCCACTTAATCTTATCCTACAAATCATTTGTTAATATTTACATTATCTAAAAACATTGAGAAATATTGGTCTAATATAAATTTATGATTTCCATTATTCAAATTCCCCACTTACCTTCTCAAATTGAATATTATGTAGGATATGGTCTCCTTCCATTATTTCAAAATATATGTATTCATTCACATTCCCCAATGTACCCTCACAGTTACTAAGGAGAAGACATGGTCCTCTCTATGTAAGTACATTTCACATTCCCCAATGTACCCTCACATTTACTTGGGAGAAGACATAGTCCTCTCCATCTTATCATCAATATATATTTATTCATTTCACATTCCCCAATGTACCCTCACATTTACTAAGGAGAAGACATGGTCCTCTCCATGTAATTACACTTCACATTCCCAAATGTACTTTTTAGATTTACTTGGGAGAAGACATGATCCTTTCCCATTAAATTCTCAATTTTATATTCATGTCACAATTCCAAATGTACTCCTAGCTTACTTGGGAGAAGAGAAGTCAACTAAGAATGGATGAGAAGTTAATGACATTAATGAGAGGTGGTTGAGATGGAGAAAGGAAAGAGGGTATAAAAAGGGAAGGGGGAAGGAAGAAAGGGGGGGTTTTTTTTGGGAGTCTTGCTTAGGATTGTGGGGGTTGGTTGTGATGGTTGGGTCGGTCAGAAGGAGCGTTCAGCTGGAGCTATAAGACAAAGGTATCATCATCAACCGCCGGAACAGGTATTTTTCCATGGACTACTCTTGTTAAGTTGATATCAATGGAATGCTCACCTTAATTTATGTTTCTTATGATAAAATGATAAGATGTTAAATGTTTAAGCTATGTGAGAAGGTTAGCAAGCTCCTTTTATTACTTTTAAATTAGAAGGAAAATAGATCTGTTAGTGTATAACAAATTGAGGCTCTAATAATTGGAATCAAGTCCTTACACATGGTATCAGAGCCAGGTTCAAAACCTGGACCCAAAGCCCACTAAACCCCAAAGACCGCTAGAAGGAGGGCTTGAACCTCCAACCTTGTAGCTGTTAAGCTGTTGTGGTTAACAGCCTTTACTCATCAACATCACTGCCATGGAGTCAAATCCCTGCTCCTTGATGTCAATTTTCATACGTACTTCATTGAATATGAGTATTGTGAGGGAACGATGGTTATCTTTATTAATAAGATAATGGTAGGGGTCAAACAAAATTTGTTCCGAACTATGAAGTTCACGTGATAATTCGTATGGACTCAAGACTTGAATTCTGCAATGCTGATCAAGCGTTTGCAGGGCCATACTGCTGCGGAACAGCCCAAGGAAATATGAAATTCCTTGACTGTGATTGATTCAACAACTTTGAGTCCGACTGTGATAATCCAAACCCAGAATCATGCATCAAATTCACTCCCAGAGCATCAGAGAAACCTCGCTTTGCTCCTGAAGCAATACCCTTCGATGCCACGTGAAGAGCCCTGTAATTGTAACCTTGTACAACCTAAGAAAACTCACGGCTGTTGAACGAGTTCATCCAGCATTTCTGAGCCTCCTCGGTTTGGGTGAACCGAGAATCATATGCTCCAGGGTGCAAAGGTAAACGGAGATCCTTCAGACAAGAAGGTAGCTCAACAGGAGAAACATCATTAAGCTTGGCTTGGCCAGCTTCGGCCACTGGATTAGAACCCTTCTTCACGAAAACGAAGCCGTTTGATTAAAGGGAGGTTGCTCTGAGGCTTTAGTCATCTATTCGGAGCCCATAAACTATCGACATATGTTATCTGAGGTTTCGTTTATATTTCATCCACTAAGTGTCAACCAATTCCGTAATTGCCCTGCGTTCACCGTCGATCTCGTCACCGCCTTGAATGCCCGCTTCACCAAAACCTGCCCCTCTTAATTGTTTGTTACATGGGCTTTATTTGGTTAAGTAGCAGGCATTTTAATGGTTGACCGTTCTTGCTAGCTTGACACAGAAGTTTTCAAAGGTGAACAGCGTTTCAACAGCCTGCACAGTTTTCGTAGTGGATGCATCACAATTATCTCAGTTGCAAAAGTTTAAAAAAAAAAATGGAATGGTTGGACCATTCTCAAAATTAACACTTCAACCATTCCTTCTGCAATAAGGAGATTCACATCTGCAAGGATTCACCTTTTTAGACTTTGCTGCAGAAGAAAACCTCTGGTCCATGTCATAAAAACTTTTATCGAAAGGCCTGGAAAGAGAATATAGATGCATTAAAACCTTCGCGAGGAAGAGAATATAGATGCATTAAAAGGCAATTTGAAAAAAATGATAAATAGATGAGCTCCTATCAACTTCGTCAAATATAAATAAACAAAACCTACAGAAACAACATAATTAAAAATCCATAAGAACAATGTAATTCTAACTTACATTTAAAATAATTACCCTTGGATGAAACAGAGGAACAGTCATACCAGAAACCCCCATAACTGAATCCTTGAAAGCCATGTGCCCAGACATTTGACCATTACAACTTCCAAAGAAGTATAGATCTTCATTATTTCTGCTTGGCAGAGGATAATTTTTTTGGAAGATGCAGAGAACTTCTAGATCCTTCTAGAGCCAAGTTCAAAACCTGGAATCTCCATCCGCTTCTATAGATCCAAATTTGTCATTTCCAAAATATAATTTCCTTTGAAATCTGCCATTACCACCATTGTTCTCAAACATGGAGAGAAAGTCGATGAATGTTGAAGAGCAGGTAACAATGCAGCAGGAAGCCTCTGTGTGAGATAAGGAATAGTAAGTACAGATATACAAATCTGTTCTACTGCACTTTTAACTCCAGCATTTGGTTGTTCAAAAACAAACATAGTCGATCCAAGATATTGTGTTCACCCCCTCCTCTTCCTGTCTGCCCAGAACCATTACCGTTTTTTAGTCACATGCTACCACTACCTCACACTGAGCACTTGTCAACTCTTCCAGCTCGAAATTGAGATGTCAGGATGCCAAACCCACAGAAAACTGAGTCGTGTGGTCAAGACAGAGCGAACTATTCTTGCGCCTTTTACTAAAGAATACCTTTCTATGCCATATTTTTGGAGGCTTCTCTCTCATTTAGAGATGTGAGGCCAACAAAGCAAATGCAAGATAGAACTAATGCCCAATCTGTTGATTATTTACTTCCAAGTTCGAGAGAAGGTATGTTAGATTATAATCTGGCCTTTATAAATTTGATTAAAATTTTATTGGAATCGTGTGCTTTCAACTGTTTCTGTATAAACTAGAGAGGAAGGCTAGGAATATAATATTAGTATAAATATAGTTTCCTGTTATAACATTGCCCGTGGCATGCTCAGGAAAGGCGCAGTGGTCTTGTTCAAGTACATTGTCTATTTGAAGCTTAGTTTTCTTATAGAACGGTGTCCATTGCACATACTTAAAAGTTAAAAGTAGAATTGGTCTTGTTCAAGTGCATTATCTACTTCGAAGCTTAGAATTTGGACAAACACTAGCACTGAAGTCTATCCATTAAGTTTGGGTAGGAAATCTATTATGGGTTTCAAATGTGTCTCTGCATAGCCAACTGGCTATATGCACCATTGAGTTTATGAATGAAAGAATAGCACTTCAATTGGGTATCCTTGATTCAGGGAAGAAGGTAGATGAGAGATTGTTGGATCATGCTATATTCAACTTGGTATATCCTTGATTCAGGGAAGAATGGAGATGAGAGATTGTTGGATCATGCTGTATTAATTATGAGCAGGAAAGAATCAGTCGAAAAATGGAAGATGTATCAATCTCCACTTACACCACGATTGGAGTTTGTCCAGAACTTGTGGAGAGTTAAATGTTGGTGAGGGAATTTAATAGCAATGCGGGAGGAGAATGAGGGGACAACATCTTACAATGGATGATGGTGGTTAGTTTGGTATTTTAGATAGAGATCTTGGGATGTCGATAGAAAGAGAAAAAAATAAAAATAAAAATAAAAAAATCTATACCTTAGTACCAGAGAATAAGGGTTTAACGTATTCTAATGTGGCTACGAACGTAGGAGACTAAGGGTTTAACTTATCTTAATGTGGCTAACCCTTAGACAGACACATAGGAGAATAAGGGTTCATCTTAATGTGGCTAACCTGGAGGATTTTGACAAAGGACGAATAGTTTTTTTTTTTTTGCTTTTGGGTATCAAGCCTCTCTTAGGCAAGAAACCCCCTTTCCTTATCCCTTCTTTGGAGGGGAGGTGTTACTCATGTTGAATTTGGCGATTCACTACGGAGTGTCACAGCAAAGGAGAAACGATTTTTTTTTTAATTTTTTATAAGGTGAGAACTATTTTATGATCTTTTGCAATAGATGAGGGAGAGCGGTGTTGTTGGTAGGCCTTTTATATATAATCATGTGATTAACGTGTTCTGCAAGGCAGGGAATGTAGATGAAGCGAATAAGGTTGTGCAAGAATGCATGACACTGGTTGTAGCGCAGATAAAGTTACATATACCATTTTGATAGTTGGCCATTGTATGAAAGGGCGCATGAGAGAAGCTATTAACCTTTTTTAATGGAATGTTGTGAGTGGGTTGTAATCCAGATAGTGTATCTGTGCAGGCTTTTATATCTTGTCTTATAATGGCAGCCATGCCTAATGAGGCAAAGAGTATGCTTTTGACCGTATTGGAAAAGGGCTACACTCCAGACTTGTTTTCTTGCAGTTCAATCATTCATGACCTTTCAAGGAAAGGGAGGAGCAGGATGCAACTGAATTAGTTAAAGCTTAGTTGGAAAGAAAACCTGCTTCTCTTGCAAGAGCTCAGCATGCAACAGTGATGCACGGGAACCATTATCTATGTAATTGTTATGAAAAATATGTATCTTATGCACCTGATTTGGAGAACTTACAAGTTAGAGCCTTATGAGAAGCCCTTGGTGTATCTCACTTTTGGTTGGACAATTCCCTCATCTACAAACCATGGAATGTGGCTTCCATCAGTGAATCTTCATAACTCTGCCAATACTCTGCCCATTGACAGAGAGCTCTGTACTCTAAGCATGACACTGACCATTTTACACATGAGAAGAGAGAAGAATTGCTGCCCTTTTCACTGAGTTTACATAAATGAATTCTTTTATTTAAATTAGATTCATTTTCTAGCTCAAGCTGCAGGATCAAGAAGTGGTGTCTCAGTTGCAGTTAGATTGGGGCCATTGTATTGTTACCAGTTCCAATCTTTCCACAGTTCAGCTTTGTTTGTCTCATACAGAGGTATTTTCGACTTCTAGAAAGATTGCGATGATTTCTGGTGCAAGTGCTTCTAGTCACAAAAGGCTTTCTTTGTCTCTTATTGATTTTTGGCTCATTACATCTCACATTTTTTTTCTCAACAAGGTTTGGATTTCTCTTTTAAGCAATTGACCATGTTTTGTGATACCGTAGTTCCAGTTACATCGGAATTCTGGTCCACTGCAAACTATCTCTCCTTGAGCTCTGATTGTACTCTCCAAATGTTGATTCGAATGCTCTACAAATGTTAAATCGAATGATTTAACATGACCACCTTCAGGCATAATGTGGTGCTTCCATACCATGAATTAAGATTGTACCCTGGCACATAGAAATGTTTATAGTATATACAATGCACAAGAATGGTGCCCAAGTGTGGGTGTATATTTGTCACATAAGTCATGATATTTATTCCTTAACCAATTTCCCAATGCTTAGAACCGAAATTTTTTATCCAAACAAACATCTGGGTTGCAGTTTTCCTGAATATGCCTTCAATATTGCACCAACCCTAAAGACAAGGCCACCTTTTAGATTGTGGTTCCATAGATATAACTCATCTAAAAGCATCGATTTTTTTTCAAACATATTCCCTCGATATTTAGTTTTTTTCATGAACAGGATAAGAGATAAATTCTCAAATTTGGTGATGCCCTTTGCCCAATCTAATATCAGCTTTGAACCTCTCAAAATTTTCATAGTAGTTATACCCTTTTCTTTCCTGACCCACTTGTTTAGAAATTTAATGTATTGCAGCACATTATCCACCCTGATGTCCTCTTCTTCCTCCCATTTGCCTTCCCAGTTTCCCTGATTCATGTGAAGGTATGAATCTATATTGCGAGAGGCTTTCCTCAACCTTTAGTGCAATTAGAATAGTGCTTACAACAGGATCTGTCTCGACAGATTCTTGTTTGTTGTCATGATCACTTCAACTACGATGCATGCTTGATCATTAGCATGGCACAAATCGTTCTTGAGCACACCATCTGTGTAGCAGCACCAACAAACTAACATGCGTAACACCATGCCAACTCAACTCAAGACTCATTGGCATCATCGGTGAAATCTCTCAGTTGAATCGGTTAGTGCCCATATACCCTTGCCATTTGGTGATTAAATTTGATCAGGTCCACTCCAATGTAACTTCCAAATGGATTTTGTTGTTCTCGTGGATGACTTTGTAACCAATGCATTGATGGCAGATTCTATCTGTTCTCTTGTACAAAATCTATATATGGAAACACTCCATTTGTAAATTATCATGCAATCGTAGTGTTCACCATACAATGTTACACTATAAGTACACAGTTTTGTATTGATTGGGTCATAGGATCGAACTCTATCGCAGTTGTTTGGACAATTAAGAGTTATAGTGATTTCTCATATTTTTTCGATCCCTGCTATTCTTGTAGCTCATTCTCTTGTACCCAAAATAAACGTACATTTGATCCAATCTCTGTCTTAATCTGCATTATCTCTTTTGGCTCTGTTGTCCCCTTGTTTTCTTGTATGTTTTGGGTTTCTTGTTATGCATCACGCTTAAGGTTTTAGGTAACAAAGCTCTGTAATGCCCTTAACACACTTTTGCCACACCAATGCACTTCTGTAATCCTAACTGCTTCTGCTTTGTCAAGTTTCTGTTTACTGGAGCTCACCACCCGTGGTGATTGGAATAGAGATGCAAGTGTGCATGCTTGTCATTTCTTCTAGTGGGCACTCTATTCTAGGCAAGCATATCCATGTGGGCTAAGCACATGCCTTCTAGGTGCGTAGGGTTAGGTTGTAAGGTGCATTACTGGGTATCAACGTTCAAAGTATTTTCTGTCCTCCTTGTCTATAAAAGAAAGACAGGTTACATCACATAGATAAAGAAGTTAAGAGTGAGATAATATATCACATAGATAAGGAAGTTAAGAGGGAGATAGTTCAAGTTCTGGGAGGGTGTGTTTGCTAATGCTTAGCTAATGTAGTTTCCTTCTTTCAACTTAATAAAAGGTACGTGATTGAAGCTGCCATTTTGTTCGCTGTCATAAATTCCAGAATTCTGGTTTATGTAGAATTAGTACCTACCATCCACTCTGCAGAATTTCGTATAAAAATGATGTGTCTGCCCATTTGACTCTACAGTCCAACTTTTATCATATACACTGTCTATTGTTTGGAGAGCGTTAGGGAGTTTGAGTTTCCTACTTTAAGGTATTTGTTTATAAGAAGTGTAGATCTGGGTACCATGACTTAAATTCAACAAGACTACCTTTGTATTGATATAAATGCTTAAGAGATCCTTACACGAGAGGGATGCAGTTTTACCTTTGTAATGATAGAAATGCTGAAGAGATCCTTACATGAGAGGGATGCAGTTTTGGTTTATTGAACCGCTGAAAGTTCTGTGGCTCAGTCAAGACCTGTTGAATTTCCTGATGAAGGCATTATCTGCATAAAAAAGAGCTTTGCAGAGAGGAGCCTCAATTTTATGAAAAGTTGAGGTCCCAGCTTCAAAAAAATGAAAAGATGCTCCATTCCTGTTTGACTTAACCTTTTTATGGCAGATCCATCAAGAGATTTTGATGCTACAATGACTTGGGAGAAAGTGTGGGAAGAGGGGTTGGTGCCCCCTCAACCACAAAGATGAGAGGAGGTCAGAGAGACCCTTGTGGAGAAGACCTTGTTGATGATTGTAGCTCGGAATCTTGGATATGTACTTCCACACAGGTCTAAGTGTCAAGATGCATGGAAGTCATCCAAAGTGCTCACTTTAGTAAATTTTAATTAAGGGAATTATAAAGTGAACTACTTTTTATAGAAGTGGGTTTAATCTAATGAAATATAAAAGCTTTTACACTAGTGAATTAGATGAATCTAGATTGTTGATTAGAACTTAATCTCAACTATTAATCTCATTGAGAGATTAGAGGTATGGAGATTTGGTCATTAATGGTTAATTGATTCAGTCAATAACTAAAGTTTATAAAAGCCAGGCTAAGTGAAGGAGAAAGACACAAGAGAAAGAGACATTGAGTAATCATAGCAGGGGTGATAAAGGAATTCCATCTAGTGAGTAGCTCCAGAGAAGACAATGAGCAGAATATTGCAGCAAGAGGATCAACCACATGCAGGCCGTACAGGGCAGCATAACAGCAGTCGTACAACGCAGGAGCTTGTGCAGGTCATACAAAAGCAGTGTGTGTAGGGCCGTACAGCTGTACAGGAGCAGCGTGTGTTTGTACAGCAGGTTAGCAGGTCGGGGGTTTGGTTCAGATAAATTTTGGAGGGTTGTACAGGCCATACAGGGGCCTAGAAAATTTTGAAACTTTTTACTATAGCTTATAATTGTTTTCAGCAGGCCATTTTTGCATTAAGGGAGCCTTTGTCAGCTTTGATATTATTTTGATGAGAAGCTGATTGGAAGGGTAGAAATATTTTGCTGTGTGTTGTGGAAATTGGTTTCATTTGCTTCGGCTAGTAATTTTTATTTTTCCAATTAAAAATCCTAGTGTATGCATTTTATTCTTTGACCTGTATTAAATTTAATTTTCAGCAAGGAAATCACCTGGATACAAAGCAACTCAAGGAGAATTAAGACCTAGGCAGAAAAATCATGTGAAACCTAGAAAATTTGTACAATAAGGTGGGCATGGAGATTTGTAATATCCACTGAGTGATTTTACTTGAATAGAATAAAAGGGGAAAATTCCTAGGAACAAGATAACGAATCAACGATGGTCTTTTAATTATCAGAAATTATGATCATGTATTAGACATGTGAAAATTGAAGCTCAGGTGTTAAAGAAGGTGTTCTCTGACAAAAAAAAAAAAATCAATGGGGCAACATGAGAGTTGGTGGAGACAATCCTGGAGGATATCATTATGTTGAGCACAGGATTAAGCTGGAGAAGACCCGTCCTAAGCCTCAACCTGACAGAGACTCATAACTTGATTGGTGTTATGATTGAGTTGATAAATGCTAAATATTGTTATCAATAGTTGTTTGATGTTAGTTGTAGAGACAGAGAAATCACTGAATCAAACTCTTTCAAGGAATATTTTATGTTAAATCTTACTCTTGTCTTGTCAATATTTGAAAAGGTTGCTCATGTGGATAAGACACCATTGTTGGACAGGAAAGGATAAAACACTAAACCAAGAATGCCAAGGACCGCTTCATTATGCTACTATTCGTGAGGGGGAGGACAATGGTCCTTCTTTAAAGGAAAACAATGCTTATGCCTCATAGTTTATGCCCTCACAGTGATATGAAAGAAGAGAAAACGTATTGGTGCATGCAAAGCAAGCTTTCCTCAGCTTGCAAATGATTAAAACTCTTTCAAATACCCATCCAATTGTGCCATATTGTTGGGAAATCACAGTTGGAAACAAATGATGATTTGAGGAACCTTCCAAGGATTTGGGATTTTAAAATGGAAGCTTATTTAGTCAATAAAAGAGCAGTGAAAATATTAGAATACACTCTTACCCTTATTCTAGTGTTGAAAAAAAAAAAAAAAAAAAATGTCGTGAAAAATAATGTGTCCCTAGTTTTGGATAAAAGGACCCTCAACTTTCTTCGCAACTTTTGTGGTCACTGGCCACTTGTGAAAGGAGTAGGCGTCTTTAGAGATGTGGTGCCATCTGGAAGGGAAGTACTAATAGTAGTAGGGCAAGGGCAATTATTCCATTCATTTAATTATTTCTCATTTATCTGGTCATATTGTGAGCTGCATTATATATCATGAAATTGTTTTAGTACTAGTAAACCATAATTAAATACATGATAAATTTGAACCTTTTGGCATTTAGAGGACATTTCTCTCAATTTACAAAAAAAATAAAGTATGAAAATCATGTTGGAAATAGTTTCTGAAGTTTTGAGTCGTTTATTTCCAAGATTAACTAAATGGGTTTGGAAGATGAAAAAAAAAACCATCAAATTGGAAGAGTGGGACTTTTATATTCACTAAGGTTTTAAAGAAATTATATGCATAAAACTTATACTAACACCTTCTAGTGGAATTGATAGTGCACTAATCCGTTGCTTGCCATTATTTTGGTTTGGTACCACCTTATAGGATATCCGGGTTCAAATGCTATTTTCCATGACGGATAGTTGAATCTATTTCAACTCTAATTGTTATTGAAGGGTTCCACAAGGATGTCACATGAACATTTATGATGCCCCTTTTAACGTAGATAGCCACCTATGTTAAGGTTCTATTTTACAGTTCCATGTTGTTATTTATGAACAATATACACATTTGATTGGACACGTGAAAATCAATTAATGGATTTGGTATTGATGATGGAAATGTTGGATGTATGACCAAATGTGTGACTTACTTGGTTACAATTTATCTAGTGCATGACTTGTCAGAGTTATTGGTGCATCGTATAGGCTTATATAGATATGATTTATCTAATCAATGACTTAGTGAAATTATTATTTATCTGATGTAAGATTTTCCAGTATGAACAACAAAAATTGACACGTGGACATTGGGCTTAATAAACATGATGTTTAAAATCATGTATCTATATCTATTTTGTGGTTGTATATATGCATGGATGAGAACTAAACTACAGGTTGGAAAGAACCGTATGATAACCAAGATCTACTATTCCATTGGGGAAGGTCGAGACGACCAATGAGGAAAGGTATGATGTACAGTGTTCCATTACATTTGGTATCTACTTGATATGCACTCTTATGACATGAGTAAAATGCAAATGGCAGGTGGCAAGACGACCTAACTGGATTATTCGATGACAAGTCCAACCAGCTCTGTAGTGTGGTCCGTGCTCTGAAGGAGGGGTGGAGGTGTTTCCCACCGTGTATCCTCCGAAACCTGGAATCGTGGGGAGGACAGCTGAACGCTCCCCCTAGATGTGTGATGACGATTGCCAGATGCCTGCTGGGGAAAGTTCGGTCGAGGCATTCGACGCTCCCACCATGTCGGTTTTATTAGTGGTCAGTATGGCCTTTGCCACTGATAAGGCAGCAGAGGATGGATAGGGCGGGAACGGAAGTAGGCCAGGGTGGATAGGAAGATATAGATCAGTTGGAGACTCTTGATGGGAAGAAATGTCATTGTCGGACTTATCCGATTTTATTGCTATAACTATCTCTAGCTGCTATGCTTTCAAACTCCTTGCATCTTTTCATTCTAACTTCGGGACGAAGTTTTCTGAAGGAGGGGTGTATGTAATGCCCCACTTAAATCTTATCCTACAAATCATTTGTTAATATTTACATTATCTGAAAACATTGAGAAATATTGGTCTAATATAAATTTATGATTTCCATTATTCAAATTCCCCACTTACCTTCTCAAATTGAATATTATGTAGGATATGGTCTCCTTCCATTATTTCAAAATATATGTATTCATTCACATTCCCCAATGTACCCTCACATTTACTAAGGAGAAGACATGGTCCTCTCCATGTAAGTACATTTCACATTCCCCAATGTACCCTCACATTTACTTGGGAGAAGACATAGTCCTCTCCATCTTATCATCAATATATATTTATTCATTTCACATTCCCCAATGTACCCTCACATTTACTAAGGAGAAGACATGGTCCTCTCCATGTAATTACACTTCACATTCCCAAATGTACTTTTCAGATTTACTTGGGAGAAGACATGATCCTTTCCCATTAAATTCTCAATTTTATATTCATGTCACAATTCCAAATGTACTCCTAGCTTACTTGGGAGAAGAGAAGTCAACTAAGGATGGATGAGAAGTTAATGACATTAATGAGAGGTGGTTGAGATGGAGAAAGGAAAGAGGGTATAAAAAGGGAAGGGGGAAGGAAGAAAGGGGGGGTTTTTTTTGGGAGTCTTGCTTAGGATTGTGGGGGTTGGTTGTGATTGTTTGGCCTTGTCATGATTTTGGGAGACCTTGGAAACCTATGGAGGTTTCTTGGGTTTGAGAGGAGGAAAGTATCATTATTTGGTTTTGCACATTCTTCTTGAGGACACACTATATCTGGTTGGACTTGGGCACGGAGGGCTAGGGAACCTGTGGAGGTTTCCTGGGCTAGGAATTTGTTTCCTAGTTGGCTGGGACGTAAATCTGGTTGGGTCGATCAGAAGGAGCGTTCAGCTGGAGCTATAAGACAAAGGTATCATCATCAACCGCCGGAACAGGTATTTTTCCATGGACTACTCTTGTTAAGTTGATATCAATGGAATGCTCACCTTAATTTATGTTTCTTATGATAAAATGATAAGATGTTAAATGTTTAAGCTATGTGAGAAGGTTAGCAAGCTCCTTTTATTACTTTTAAATTAGAAGGAAAATAGATCTGTTAGTGTATAACAAATTGAGGCTCTAATAATTGGAATCAAGTCCTTACAGTTCTTGTTTTCCCAAATGGCAAGCTCCTATTCTGAAGTGGGCTTTTCAGGTGCATTGTCTCCTTCTCCTTCACAAATTCCTTTTCAAAGTTCATTGAAAATGAGGGTGTGTTTTATCTTCCTAGACCACTCATGGTATTCTCTTTTCCAATGAGAACTACTCCCAGTATGGCTATGTGTGCATGCATCATCAAAAAAAGACTATGCTTTTGATTTCCAAAATAATTGCAGCCTTACTTTTGCCTTCTTGATTAGGTAAGAAACTTCTTATATAGATGGACACTTTACACTATTAATTTTTATTTTTTTAAATTCCACCCACTCTCGTCGTATATAACACCACCTCAACATATAAAAGGATTTTGAATGCATGAACCATATCCACACTTTAACATAACCAACACATAAGGGGACCTTCACACTTATTCAATATCCACTTAACATATGTGAGCACTTCACCATACAATACGCATTAATCAAAATATATATCGGCCCTTTTATAATTCATTGACCACCCAAAAAAAAATCAATGCAGCAATCAACACACAGCAACATGGAACAACACATACCAGGATATTCAAGATTACTTCAACGGTTTTCAAAACACATTGACATCAACGCATATGGTTCATGGCCATCAAAAGGAACTCAATGCAACGTAGCATATGAAACATATCATGAGCTTCACCGTGTTGGAAAATCAAAGTAGTTATATAGGTTTGATTCTCCTTTGTTGATAATTACTTGTGAATGTGCTGGCTTCTTTTACTTCTTTATTATCTTATCTTTCATCAAGAAATTACCATATTATGTGTGTATGAAGATCACAAAACAAGAGACACAATATATAGGCACTATGTCAGGGCAAAACCCTCGTCGAGGGGAAAACCCAATCAAGATCATTCTTCATTTCAATCGTATGCTTTGAGACTCTTCACCCTAGACCAAGACCAAACATTCCCTCCACACCAAGTCAACCTTCCAGATCTTCGACTCCTTCTAGCAACTTCGACTAGGCAGCAGCTTTCGGCAACAAACGACTTCCAGCAACAGCAAAACTTAGGAGACTTTGATCTCCCAATCCAAACCACAAAACGGAGAGAGAGAGGCAACAAAATTTCGATTTTTCTTTTCTCCTTAGACTTCCCCAAACTCGCATTCACTTTGACTTCCCGGCAACAAACTTCACACCTTTTCCTAGCTACAAGAGAACTTCACACTTTTTCCCAGCTACAAGAGATATTGAACTTGTGTGTGAGAATGATGCTCCAAATGAATTCAATGTGCTTGTATTTATAGGCTCCATGTGAGGTCGAATAGGGTCCTTAGGCCAACTTGATCTTCTTCTAGGCCAACATGGTGTGGAGGATACATAAATCATATTTGACTCAATACTTAACCTTTTTACATGATTCAAAAGCCCAAGAAGGGTCTCTTTAAAAGTACAATGACTCTATTGACTCAGAATAAATCCTAGAAGTCCTCAATGGGGACTTTGACCTAAAACAAGGTGACCCAAGCATGAAACCCATGCTTTAATAAGTCAAAATAATAATAAAAATAATTTTGTTCTTTATTCTTTTGACAAGTACATTACATGATGACTCAAGTACATTAATGAAGACTGAACATAGTTACATTTTCCAACACTCCCTCTTAACTAGGGAGGTATTCATAATGTACAAATACAATGGAAGATCTCAAACTATATGAACCATGAAGAACTTTAAGCACCGCAATGCCATGGATTAGATTCCTGACTAGGGCAACCTATCCAAGTGGTCATTCAACAATTTAGGCACTGCAATGCCATGGACTAGACTTCCTGACCAGGGCAATCTATCCATGTGGTCTTTCAACAATTTAGGCACCGCAATGCCACAGACTAGATTCATGACCAAGGAAATGTATCCATGTGGGAATAAGATGGACTCAAGCTTTCATGAAATGTATCCATGTGGGAATAAGATGGACTCAAGCTTTCATCCCCTCTAGGTACCATCAGGGTTACTTGCTAATCACCAACCCAAAAATCCACGTGTGTAACCAAAACAAAGCTCAATAACCAACACCACATTTCCAACTTCGAGACCTAGACATCAACACAAAGTGTTGGCCAGATGTCTTCCCAGGAAATGCTTCACTCACAAAGCTTCAACACCCCTTGATCCAGCAAATCAAGGATGACCAATATCTCCCAATCAAACTGATTGGTAACCAACATGCTATCAAAACCTTTGAGAGATTCACCTGTACAGACACAACCCCAATCAAAATATACGTTCACATACCTTCGGGGTCGTTCTAGATGTTGCTCCTCAACTCAGTAGGACTATCAACCGAATCTTTGGCAGAAGATTCCTCAATTATATGCTTTCCTACTTTTCATGCAGCAACATATCCTCTGAAATTCATTCTTCAATCAAAACTAAGTTATGCACTCCCTCTCAACCAGGAAGCACCTCTTTATCCAAACTCTGTCTTAATCTTAGGGAGATCTCTTCTATGCAGGCTTCCTCCAGGAGATCAGCTTCTTCTTTTCGACATCGGAGAATATTTCGCGGCTTCCAACATGTTCATCAGAGTTACTATCATCCTTATCATGCTTGTCACATCGAGCATCTTCACCAATTTGAAGATTGTGTACCTGCACAACTTAGATAGCAAGTACAACCAAGTCTATAGAAGCATGAAGTTAGCCATATCAGAATCACAGAAGCATTTTAACTTTATACATATCAGATACCTAGAGTTAATTACAAACAAGAGACATATACTCTTCAAAATCTTTTTAGGGACTTTGTTATAAACCCTAGACTACTTCACAACTTTCATTCCATCTAGGGTTTCAATGTTCCTTCCAAAGGTATGACATACCTTACTTCAACATATAGAAAACCCTAGAAACAATTCAAACAAATATAGATCTACAAAGCATCTAACAACTTTTCAAAATTCATATGTTAGACTTCTCACTAGGGTTTCATACAAATCCTAGATTTCATACAAAAGAGTCAATCAAAACCAATCATAGCTTAGTCATTAACATGACCAGCTTTCACTAGGGTTGGTTGCAAACCCTAGATTTTCAATCAACCATCAATCCTAGCCAAAACTCAAATTTCAATAATCTTACACAAATCTCAAATTATTATATTGTCATGATACATTAGAGATTTTTACTTCGACTAAGGTTCAACTCCAAAACCTTAGAATTCCATTTTCACATTCTCAACAATCATTAAATACATAGATAGATTGTTATATCACACATACTAGACAATGTAACTACTACTAGGATTTAGTTGCAAACCCTAGATTTCCAAATATCATCATCCTAGAATCTCAGACAAGGACTTCCATTAAATCCTAAGACTTATGACCATCAATAACTAGGTCAACACACATATCTATGAATTCATAATCATTCAGAAGCATATCATATGTCCGACAACACTAATACATCTGACCTAGACCAAACTAAGGTTTCAACCAAAAGGACATATTTGTATATGCCTAGATTTCATCATCATGCAAATACATTTCATATCATGTGTTAGTCAAACCCAACTTCACCAAAATATCAAATAAGAGTTAGACATACAAACTTGATTGGACTAGGGTTTGATCAGACAAACACACACATACCAAGGAAATCATTTATAGGACTTCATAAGGGTCCTGCTCACACATTCCACCAAACCCTAATGAGCTAGGGTTTGAATGCAGAGACATAGCAAACCCAACATTACCAAAACTTCAAAGGTTCGAGATCTTAGACCTTATCATTCAACCCTAACAAGTTAGGTTTTCCTGATCATACCAAAATCCCAAACATGACTTCATCAATAAAACTTCAAATGGAATTTCACAATATCCCTAAGTAGCTTAGGGTTTCAGACATTCACATTAGCATACCCTTAGGTTAGGGTTTCCAAAACTTAATCAGTTAAGAATATGAGTGGGGTGGGTAGATTTATCAAGTGATGAATCACCCAAAACAAGAATCATTATGATTCAATATAGCTAGACATAACAATGTTAGTAATAGACCGTCAAATTAATAAGTCTTTCAATATACAAAAAATGATGTATTTATATTTTAAAGCATAGCTTTGTTCCTTGACAAACCTTGTCTTAAGAGGTTCTCCTTCATACTCCTTGAGAATATAGCAGATGTCTTTCGAAACATGAATATATGTTGGGACTTCCAAAGATTCAGAGGTGGTCCATACTCGGCTTCTTTCTTGTGTATACTTCTTCGGGTATAGTATTATCAAGACTCTTATGAGGACTCCTATTTTAAATGTATACAGTTGTCATCGATGCTTCTCCCCATAAGAACTTTGGTAGATCTTGATCAAGGAGCATAGTTCGAATGCCTTCTTCAATTGACATTCTTCCTTTCAGCCAATCCATTTTTTTCTGGATAGTAGGTAACAATGAGCTCCCTCTTAATACCTGCTTCCTTACAATATGCAATCAATTCCTTAGAAGTGTATTCCCCACCATTGTCCGACCTCAAAGTTTTTATTTCCACTTCAACCCTAAACTGATCCAGGTGGATGTTGGTGGCCACCCACCTATCCCACTTGGACCCCCACAACTGTCTCATTCAATTTTTCAATTTCCTTAATTGTAGCACAATGATGTAAAGGGCATTCATGGGCCCTAGGAACAGGAACTAGGGTGATGGCCATAACGATAAGGGGTAGAGCTCATGTTTGGCTTTTTCCCACGTGTTATATTAAATGTCCCAACCATCTTTTACATTTTGTTAGCTTCCTTTTCTTTTATTTCTTGCTTGTGGCCATGATATGCTTTTAACTTTCTTTTAGCTGCATCAACCTCCAAGGCAACGTTTCCAAGCCTAACTCAGATATGTGGACAAGGGGAGGGGGTGTGCTAGTGCCCTGTGGACACAATGGTCATGTGGACCCAAAGAAGGAAAAATGATGAATAGGGCTTGTGGTGTGCGGAGGGGAATGAAAAATGTGGAACGAGAAAATGGGACCACGCTACCAAAATTGAGGTTGCCCAAGTAGTGCCCTTCCTAAAGTCATAGGCCAATAGGGGGGATCCCACAGGGCTAGGACTGAAGATTACCCCCCCATTTAGGGTGAAGGAACAAAACCATGGTCAAAGCCCTTCCTTCTTCCAAGTCACCTAATAATCAATGCCCAAAATGCTCAAATGAAAAACAAGCATAAGCACCTGATTGCACAATGAATAACATACTGTTTGGGTCGAATTGCTCACCTTCTAACATATGCTCTTGACAAATGGGCGAGGAAACATACTGATGCAAGGAGTAGAGATAAAGTGGCACATCACATTAGCTACAAGGTGGCTATCAGGGCTACAAGCTGCCAGCTGGAAGAAGATGAATAGGAGAAAAACTCTCCTTGGGGTACCTACTTATGGTGGGCAACAGGGATTGTGATGTGATGTTCCTACTTAGTAATTTTGCACAATTTTGAGTTTTGCTATGACGAACTTGGGAAAAGTGGGTTATAAGGACCCCGCTTTGCAATTTTGGCTAAGGAAGGCTCCAACACAGGAGAAAGGACAGCAAATCGAAATCATGGTGGATGGTGCGAGCTACCCCAAGAGGAATACACAGCCCTTGAAGCAACATGCACTTGTGGAGAGAGAGAGAGACAAGAAGGGGTTGATGTATGGGACCCACATGGAGAGAGAAGAAGGTTACTGATAAATAGGGGAATGCATCGTTTTAGGGCTTTTGATCATTTGACAATTGAACTCTCTTGTATGCTTGAGCTATTGAGCCAAGTCTACACAGTGTTGTTTAGAAAACAAGATTTCCGAGTGGAGATCTCAACTCCATCTTTGGTGGACTTTGAGTGTTGTTGAGAAATCTAGGGCATCGAGATTAGGTGATTTCTCTTCTATTGATAACTTCTTGTGAATGCTTTTTACTTCTTAGATTAAGATCTTCTTTTACTTTTATTATAGTGTTATTCTTCGTCAAACAACTACCAGTGCATAAACCATAAAGAGACAAGAGAGACAGAATATATGCTATCAGCGAGGGCAAAAACCAGAACCTCTCCCACTTGAGAGGAAAAGCCAAACAAATTCTTCTTCTTATAGAGATTCCAATTGATGAATACCAAGACCAAGACCTTGACCTGTTTGCCACTCCAAGACCAAGACAAAAAGCTTCCTTGATGAGATCCTTAGTCAACGATAGTCAACCTTCCTTCCTCTTTCTCGACTTCTCTTCAACCTCGGTTTTTGCTTCAAACATTCGCTTATTTCGGCTTTCTTGAATTAGGTCTGCAATCTTTGACCCTAATTCAGAAACCCTAGCTTCTCTTCCTAGCAAATGTCCTTGATACCTTTGCTTAGGATAGAGTCTCCTTCTAGCTTGTCTCGGCTTCTCCTTTGACTTGCCCCTCTTCCAATTCAGCTACCTAAGAGGACTGCAATTCCTCTCAGCTTCTTCTACAACAAATGACCTCTCTCTTCTTCGCACGTGTGATCCAAAACAAACCCAAAAACACTCCTAAAGACTTCGCTAGCTATAGGACTATCTTTCTTGACCCTTTCGCACTTCTTGTTTCAGACTTGATGATGACCGAAATTCTTGCTCTGAATGAGTTCGTGTTGCCCCATTTATAGTTGTTGGAGCCTCCATAATAAGTTGACTTGAACAATGGGTGAGCCAACATGTCTGTTGGAGCAAGTTAATTATTTTATTTAAGGCCGACTTGAAGTAGATGCTTGAGCTTGGTCTTGGAGGGCTATTTGACATTTTCATTGACTCATATACAAATGTAACATGCCCAAGAAGGGTCCTTCATACATGACATTGACTCTCTTTGACTTTATGACCAATCCTAAGGGCTCACAATGGGAGCCATTACTAAAAATAAAATTCCTTGCTCATGAAACCCATGAGACAAGCATTACAAAAATAATTTTATTTTTCTTCTTTACATCAATTACATAAAATCATAATTACATATGTCATTATGAAGACCGAACCTAGTTACAATTTTCAACAAGTGCCACCCTAGGGAAGTTATTGCTACATTTAGGAGTTGTTCCGAGAGATTCTACAAGGGAATTCAAGCCATTCATGGACCAGACTGGACGTAAAAGGGCACATGCATCCTTGGGGAGAAAGAGCTTTAGTGCTGACCCGGTTCCAAGCTTTTATGAGCACACTTCCTTTGTGTTTTGCAGCAAAATTGCAGTGGTTTGGAGGGCCGACTTGGTGACCATTTCTCAGGCCGAGTTTCGATGTCTCTGGGCATGCGTAGGAGTAGACTAGCAGGGCTTACACAGTCTTTGGGGAGCTAAGTTCGTGTGGGTTAGAGGACCAAGAATTAGGAGTTGGGAATTGCAGGGGGTCATAAGGAGAATTAGTGGGGAAATTTCCCAGCATTTTGGCATCGTTTGCAGCTAGATTTCTGGTGGTGCATTTCAGTTGGGGAAGAGCTAATTACGCCCCAAATTGTGGGAATTTTGAGGCAGTGGAGTTAGGTTGAAAGCTTTCTGGGTCTTTGTGGGTTTATTAAGGAGAGCCTACAACCAATTTTGCATAATTTTTTGAGAACCCTACAGGGGTCAAACACCAATTCTACTTCATCCAGAAGCTACAAATTTACCTAGGCCAACGTAGTCATTGGAGGGCAAGCATTCTTTGTGCTTTCGCAACACTTCCCTCACCTAGGACTTGCCTTCCTTGCTTTATGCAAAGCCCGTGTGCACTTGTTTCAACTCGTTGTCCCCATCTCATGAGAATTAATAATATGGCTCATATTATTTGGTGCAAATCATTAGTGTCCTGATGTTTTTGGCTTATGTTTTGAGATTTGGTTGCGTGTTTGGAATTTTATAGCTATTACCACTTCATATTTCCATTCAAAATACTACATTGGTATCAGAGCAACGATTTTGGCTCAGCCATGGGATAAATCTTCTATGACCCCAGAAGACAAGAAAAACATTACCTAAAAAAGGCAGAGGTATAGAAGTAGATAAAGGAGTTGGAGATCACCCCTGATTCTGAGACCCCAGAACAGGAGGTAGTGGAAGCAAACATGGTCAAACCAGGGGGTAAAGAAGAGGCAACATTCAATAGCCTCTTGAAGGCTTTGAATGTCTTGGCAAAGGGGCAGAAAGAAACGTTCGAGGAGATTAAGCAGCAAAACCGTGACAAGGGTGTCCACCAGGATTTCTTATTCGAGGAGACCTCAGGGGCTTCCCACCAATACAAACACCATTCTCCTTTGACACACCCACACGCTTTCAGTTGGCCAATCAAAACCACATTGCCCTCGTTTTTACCTTCAGGAGTTGGTGAGCAGCCTAGGCAGGTGAGATGCCCATGGGAGAGTATTTTCAGGAATGGCAGTCGATGGGGGAGGAGCTTCGAGTTGCATTAAGTTTTCGAGACTTCCGCCAGCTCAAGCAGAATGAGAAGGGCAAGGTCGCAGAAGGTTCAGGCACACATAACTTGGAATTGTAGGATACCATTGGGAGGATGTATCTCCCCACATTTGATGGCTCATCCAAGTGCAAGACTAGAGCATGGGTGGAGAAGTTAGATACATATTTTAGAGCTTAGCCGGATGATGGAAGTGGAAGCCATTAAAATGGCTACCTTGCACTTGGAGGGGGAGGCACACGAATGGTGGTTCCATAGGTTGACCACACTAGGGCATGCCAGCGTGATCTCCTATGAGGACTTCCCATGGAGGGTTATGGAGTGTTTTGATAAGAGGGATCCAAAGGCACACTTCAAAGAGCTAACCCAGCTCAAGCAAACAGGCAACCCTGAGAATTACATAGCAGAGTTCTTGAGAGTGTTGGTGATGATGCCAAATTTATTAGAGGCCAAGAGGGTCTACACCTTTGTGGAGGGTTTGGTTAAGTCCTTATGTGGGCTAGTGAGGGAAAATAGGCCCACTACTCTACAAGAGGCAGTGAATCGCACACGAGATTTGCAGGACGCAATTCCCAAGACAAGTGCACCCATTCCACTATGAGCTCCATTCCCACAAAGGGGCCGAGAAACTAGACCCCCACCGTAGAGAGATGTTCACGAGCATGGGAAGCTGGACGATGAGACCAGAAGAGACCTCCATAAGAGGAAGCTATGCTTCACTTGCCAAGACCCATGGACACTAGGGCATAGGTGTACCAAGGGCAAGGCCCATTATATTGAGTTGTTTTTTGATAGCGAGTTGGAGGATGATGTAGAGCAGGAGGATGATGTAGGAGGCAATGAGCTGCAGACCATTGGAGGTAGTGGAGGAGGAGCACTAGCCCCACCTGATGGAGGCCTCTTTAGACCCACTGGAGGGATCATCGCTTCATTGAGGGGAGTTCCCAAGTATCTCGCATTGAGGATCAGGGACACGATGCAGGGTCAGTGTGTAGTAGTCTTGGTGGGCAGTGGGGCTACCCACAACTTTATTGATGCACAGATGGTGGAGTGGAGAGTTATACGGATTGAGGGCTTTAAGGGCTTTTTAGTCCTGGTTCCAGGAGACTGGACTATGCAATACACCAGGTATGTCCCTAGTCTGACAGTGACTATGGGAAATTACTCTATGATCGATCACTTCCTTGTGGCCGATGTTCCGGACACCAACATGGTGATGGGTGTCCAGCAACTCTACTCCTTGGGACGAGTCACTACAAACTGGAAGAAACTAGAGATGGAATTCATGGGGCCAGATGGGAAGCTGGTGGTGTTGAGAGGGATGCATTCATACACACCACAGACAGTATCAGCACATCGGATGGAGGTTGATTTACGACATGGGGACATAGAGTGGGTACTGGAGCTCAAGATCACAGAGGCAGCGACTCAGACACGACCAATGCACCCGCACATCCAGGAGATATTTGATAGGTACCCAGCAATCTTTAGAGACATTCCTCCAGGCAGGCTACTTGTCAGCGGATTTGAGCACGCAATTGAGTTACAGGGTGGGCATGTTGAGATCACCATTCCATACTGACATCCCTAGGCTTACTGGGATGAGATTGAGCGTGCCATACATGAGCTATTGGCTTTGGGGCACATTAGGCCCAGTTTGAGTCCCTTCGCTTCTTCAGTTGTGTTGGTGAAGAAGGATGGGACCCTTCGCATGTGTATTGACTACTAGGCCTTGAATAAAAAGACGTTGAAGAATCGATACCCGATACCGCGCATAGATGAGCTAATGGACGAGCTTAGAAGAGTGAAATACTTCTCTAAAATTGGTTTGCTCTCGGGCTACCACCATATCAGAGTTTGGGAGCAAGACATCCCAAAGACAGTGTTTTCGTGCCATTATGGGCATTTCGAGTTCTTGGTGATGCCCTTTGGGCTAACCAATGCCCCAGCTACTTTCCAGTCTTGCATGAACCATGTGTTCCGCAAGCAGCTTCGCAGGTTCATGCTGGTGTTCTTCGATGACATTCTGATCTATAGCAGGACTTGGGAGGAGCACTTGAGGCATTTGGAGGAGGTGCTTTGTATCCTTGAGGAGCAGCAGTTGTACGCCAAGGTGTCCAAATGTGAGTTTGGACTAACAAAGATGTTGTACCTTGGCCACGTGATTGGGGAGGATGGAGTGCGAGTGCACCAGGAGAAGATCAAGGCCATACTGGATTGGCCTACACCCATGAGTGTGACCGAGCTACGTGGATTTTTGGGCATTTGCACCTATTACAAGAAGTTTGTGAAGGGGTTTTCACAACTGGCAACACCCCTCACCGATCTAACCAAGAAAGGTGCATTTAAGTGGACTGATGTAGCACAAAAGGCCTTTGAGCGCCTCAAGAGGGTCATGAGCAATTGCCCAGTGCTAACATTGCTAGATATCATGCAGCCTTTGTTTTGGAGTGTGATGCATCCAGTGAGGGTGTTGGAGCTGTTTTGATGCAGGGTGGGCACCCCATAGCGTTTGAGAGTCAAAAACTCCTTAGTCATGAGAGGCTTTATTCCATATATGACAAGGAGATGTTGGCCATCATGCATGCGTTGGCCAAATTCCGACAATATTTGGTGGGCAACAGGTTTAGGGTGAAGACTGATCACAACAGTCTTCGATTCTTTTTGGAGCAGAGAGAGCTTAACGAGAGGCAGCAGAAGTGGGTCAGCAAGATCCAGGCCTACGATTTTGATATAGAATATGTCAAGGGCAAGCAGAATATAGTAGTTGATGCTTTATCCAGGAGGCCCGCGACATTATCCCTTATGAGTATCTGCCAGGATTGGAGGGCACAGTTACTGGTGGAGTACTCTAAGGACAGACAGGCTTGCGAGATCTTAGATGGCACTCATGGGGATGACAAGTACCAAGTGATGGATGAGGTGATTTATTACAAGGGGAGGATCTATTTGGTACCTGGTTCACAGTTGAGGGAAAGGATCATGCAGGTTCTGCATCATTCTCCACTAGCAAGACATCAGGGGTTCCTCAAGACATATCGAGCTATCCAAGAGTGTTTCACATGGAGGGGCCTCAAGGGGGATGTTTTGAGGCACGTGCAAGAGTGTGATACTTGCCAGAGGAACAAGGGGGAGCAGACACACCCCGCGGGTTTATTACAACCCCTCCCTATTCCTGAGAGGAAATGGGAGAGTATATCTATGGATTTTATTATAGGGTTGCCAGTAGTACAGGGGCGGGATTGCATATATGTGGTGGTCGACAGACTAACCAAGTACGCCCATTTCTTTGCCATACCTTCCCAGTCATCAGCTTCACAAGTGGCCAAGTTGTTTTCCAAGGAGGTGTTTAGGTTGCATGATCTCCCCAAGACCATAGTGAGTGATAGGGACAACACATTTGTGGGGGGATTCTAGCAGTAGTTGTTTCGGTTAATCAGGACGGAGCTCACACCCAGCACCAGCTATCACCCACAAACTGATGGTCAGACTGAGATTGTGAACAAGTGGTTGGAGAGGCACTTGCGCAGCTATGTGACCGAGCAGCAAAGTGCATGCGTGAAGTGGCTTCACCTTAGAGAGTACTTCTACAACACCACGTTTCACATATCGATAGGTATGTCTCCATGTCGTGCTCTATATGGTTATGATGCACTGACCTTTGCTAATATGGTGTTTGGAGACAACATGGCCCCAAGGGCCAATGATTGGATACAGGAGAGCAAGGACATTTTTAGGGCTCTCAAGGATAACTTACAGAGAGCCCAAAATCAGCGGAAAATCTATGCAGATAGGCATAGGGTTGAGAGACATTTTGAGATTGGGGACATAGTCTTTCAAAGGCTCCAACCATACAGGCAGTCCACTCTGAAGCAGAAGGGAGTAGAGAAGCTCAAAGTTTCAGATACTACCTTATCTAGGATATGGTAAGTCGATGAGCAAGGAGGCTCCATCACACTGAGATGATGTACAGGTCGCTACACTTTGTTAGAGCCCGAGGGAAAGATCAAATTTGTGATCTTCCCGAACAACTTGGAGTCGTCGAGATACCCTTGTAAAAGGGTCCTGCATGTTGCATACATTGAGCTCTAGGAGCTCTGGGGGCTTGCGGTTCTTACTGGAGCAACATACGACCACAAGGTGACTCACCCTCCCCTGGTGGTGCGCATTGGGACAGGATGATTCGCTCTCCTATGGACAGGATGATTCACTCTCCTGTGGACAAGATGATTCGCTCTCTTGTGGGACAGGATGATTCGCTCTCCTGTGGACAGGATGATTCGCTCTCCTGTGAACAAGATGATTCGCTCTCTTGTGGGACAAGATGATTCGCTCTCTTGTGGGACAGGATGATTCACTCTCTTGTGTAGCAGGATGATTAATTCTCCTGTGAGGTCTGGATGATGTGTTCTCCATGACGATTGTGTAGCAGGATGATTAATTCTCCTGTGAGGTCTGGATGATGTGTTCTCCATGACAATTGTGTAGCAGGATGATTAATTCTCCTGTGAGGTCTGGATGATGTGTTCTCCATGACGATTGTGTAGCAGGATGATTAGTTCTCCTGTGAGGTCTGGATGATGTGTTCTCCATGACGATTGTGTAGCAGGATGATTAGTTCCTGTGAGGCCTGGATGATGTGTTCTCCATGGAGATTGTGTAGCGGCATGATTAGTTCTCCTGTGAGGACAGGATTAATTAAGTTCTCCTGTCAAGGCATCCTACCCATGCAGTCTGGGACTCATCGGAAGTACCTCTCATCTGATCAATGAGCAGGGAAATGAGGATAGGGACCATAGTAGTACTGATGGACGCATTGTTGTATCTACCGTACTCCCTATGCTAGGATGACCTTCATTGATCTGGGATCAATGATACTGGTCTGGGACCAGTGGTAGGAGTTGTACCCACTATGACACTGACTTTGGGTCGGTTGAGAACTGGTCTAGGACCAGTGGTACATACTCTGAGACTGACTTCGAGTCAGTAGAGTATTGGTCTGGGACCAGTGGTAGGAGTTGTACCTACTATGACACTGACTTCGGGTCGGTTGAGGACTGGTCTGGGACTAGTGGTACACACTCTGAGACTGACTTCGGGTCAGTGGAGAATGGTATGACACATTCTCGATCAATTCTTCTTCTTCATGGTTCAACAGAGCTAAGTTGAGCAGAGCAGAGCCAATAGAGCTAAGTAGAGCTGAGCAGAGCTAGCAGAGCTGAGCAGAGCATAGCAGAGCCAGCAGAGCTAAGCAGAACAGAGCTAAGCCAACAGAGCTGAGTTGAGTAGAGCAGAGCTAGAGCCAGTAGAGCCAGCAGAGCTAGCAGCGCTGAGCAGAGCAGTGCAGGGCACTGATGGCAGAGATAGTACAGTTGGACATATGGATCAGCGG
Organism: Pinus tabuliformis; assembly: GCA_031772625.1. Classification (NCBI taxonomy): domain Eukaryota; kingdom Viridiplantae; phylum Streptophyta; class Pinopsida; order Pinales; family Pinaceae; genus Pinus; species Pinus tabuliformis. The sequence goes on from CM062816.1 coordinate 1,482,178,140, forward strand.
ATGGAGTTCTCCCTAGTTGAGAGGGAGTGTTAAAATTGGCAACTAGGGCCAAACTCCATGTCGGTCATATTATTTATGGCAGCTGATATTTTTATTGGATCCCTCTCATTGAGAGGTGTAGGATTGATTTAAAGATCATCCAATTCCGATAAGTATTTATGAAGTTATGAATTTATTTATGTTATGAACAAATTGTTAAGTCGGCCAGCAACTTATGTAGGCTCAGAGCCCAACAGTCATGTCTATTCAACCTCTACATTTTAGTATAAATAGAAGAGGACTTCAAGTCATTTCTACACACACTTGGATCTCTTCCTCTCTCTACTTGTCTTTGGGTTTTAGTAGGACGAGAGATTCTAAGGAAAAGTCGGAAAAGCCAGAAAATCCGGAAATGCCAGAATTGTCGGAACTGCCGGAAAGGCCGGAACTGCGGGAATAGCCAGAATTGCCAGAAAAATCCGGAAAAGCCGGAAAAGCCAGAACTGCCAGAAAAGCTAGAACTGCCAGAAAAGCCGAAAAAGCCGAAACTACCGGAAAAGCTGGAAATGCTAGAAAAGCTGGAAATACCGGAAAAGCCGAAAAAGCCAGAAATGTCGGAAATGCCGAAACTGTCGAAACTGCTGGAAAAGTCAGAGCTACTAGGAACTGCCGAAACAGCCTGAGCATCTGTCTCCGAAGGAAGGCAGCATGACATATGAGATCATGGGCAGCATAATAAGTAGCATGATGATATGAGCATGGGCAGCATAATGATGCATGATGATACGAGCATGGGCAGCATAATGATGAATGAGATCATGAGCATGGGCAGCTTGATGATGAATAAGACCATGGAAGATGCAGCATGATGAGCAGCATGAAGATGAGAGCAACTCAGTCATTAAGGTTCAACACATGTGACAGTACAGCGAGGTGTCACTCGGTAATGTGCACTATGATAGGTGAACGAGTCACCTTAGAGAATCAATTGAAGCAATATGTCTTCAACTGATCTCATGACGATATCAAAAGTCAAAGTGATTGAATTCTATTGTAAATGTACTATCTCTCTCACTTTCTCTGTTGAACTTTGAAGAAAATAAAAGAAGAATTGATCAAGGGTTTCCCCACATTATGGGGTTTGTCCCTGGCTAGTGCCACATCTTGTGTCCTCTTGTCTTGGTTTGTCTTATGCGATTTATATTTATGTTCTATCTACAGTTTACTTTATGCTGATGTGATTGCTAATGTGGAAAAGAAATTGAAATAAATTGCTTTAGCATAGAACATACCTAAAATTAACAGGGACGAGATCAGTGACCTGAGTGGGATCGGATGTGAGCAAATCTCTCACAAGAGGAGGTGAGGCGAGCTCTAGTAAAGAGCTCCATCAGCAGCAGTAGCAACAAAGGATCGAAGCGTGTGAAGGAGGAAGACAATGTGGCCCTTGCATCGAAAGGGAAAGAAAAAGGTCCCAATCAAGGACAAGGCTCGTAAGGAGAGAAGAAGAAAATGAATGATTTGTCCAAGATCAAGTGCTTCAAGTGTGGCGAGTTTGGCCACTACAGTACTCAGTGTCCTTAGACGAAGAAGGAGAAGCAAGATCAAGCGGCAGCTTCAGCAGAGATCAATAATATTTCCTCTAGGCTAGAGGAAGATTTTGCCATGTATGCAACTATAGCTCCAGGAAAAAATTGGGGCAATATGGAGCTTTAGTCCCAAAGTTGTGCAGAGATTTGGGCAAGGTCCATCGAGGTAAGCATCAGATGGTGTTTTCTCTTGGATCATACCCTTGCTACAGGGACTCACAATATCCAATAACAAGAGGATCAGTTTAGTTGGTGCAGACAATTCCAGAGTGATAGTTGTAGACTAGTTGCAGCTAGATGCTGAGGAGCGCAGAGTAGTGTTGATAGTAGTGCAGGAGGCACAACACAGAGTCAGCAGTGTTGAAGAATGTAACTAGTGTCAATCTTCATAATTGTATTTGATGAAAAGAAAGAAAGAAAAAACTATTGTAATAGAAATTGACTTATTAAAGCGTGGGTTTCATACTTGGGTCAATGATTTTTAGGTCAAATCCTCCATTGAAGGCTTCTAGGTTTTTTCATGAGTCAATAGAGTCATTTTCATTTTTATTAGATCCTTCTTGGGCTTTTGTATCATGTAAAAAGAATTATTTTGAGTCAAAAAAGTCATTTGTCACCTCCACACCAACTCGGCCTTGTCCCCATGAAGTCGGCTTGGATTAGGGCTATTCGACCAAGCAGAATGGCTATATATAAAGGCAGCTTGACTCATTTGAAGTACACACACAACAAGTTAGATCTAAAAGAGAAAGAGGTAGAAAAGAAGAGTGAAGTTGCAAGAGAAGGAAGAATGAAGTTGGGAAGACTAACATCGAGTTCTTGGGCATCTACCTCTCACACTTGCGAAGTTTTTGGGCTAAAGCTAGGGCTGAAAATTCAGAACTTACTGCAGGTCTAAAATTTTGAAGTTGGGGGCAGATATTTTGGATTGAAGGTACATCTGCAAAGCTGACACTTGGAGAATTTGGTAGGGATCATCTACTGGAAGGATGGGATGACTTAGTGATTGGAGGAAGTCTTTGTCTAGGTCAAAAGGGTCTTGGATTGTCTCATCTTGATTTGAATCTACTAGTGTTAAGTTATGGTATGTTCTATGCTTATAATAGTTTACTTCTTTTTCTTATTATATTCCACCGATTAGCAATCACATGTACATAAAGTAAAGTGCAGATAGAACATTAAACGATCGACAGAAAACAAGCCAAGACAAGAGACACAAGATGTGGCGGCTAGCCAGGGACAAACCCCACAATGTGTGGGGAAACCCTTTGATCAAATCTTCTTTTATCTTCAATAATTCAGCAGAGAGAAATAGTACAATAAATCTACAACAGTAGCAAACCCTAGATCAGTAGCATCAGCATTAGCGGCTTCATTATCAAAACTAGGGCAGACCATATCTCACAAACCGACAGTCGGATTGACTTCATTCCACCACCAAAAGTTTCGGCTTCCAGAGGAGGTTCAGATGAACCTACAGCGTAGTTCAGATGAGGAGATCTTCTAGGCCACGCAAGTCAATCTTTACTTCTACAGTTGCAGCTTCAGTTTCAGCAGTTTCCGGCTTCAAACTAGGGCAGTCGATATCTTGCAAACCATTCGTCGGATTGACTTCATTCCACCACCAAAAGTTGCGGCTTTCAAAGGAGGTTCAGATGAACCTACAGCGCAGTTCCAAAGAGGAGATCTTCTAGGCCACGCAAGTCAATCTTTACTTCTGCAGTTGCAGCTTCAGATTCAACAGCTTCCGGCTTCACATGTGTGAGAGAGAGAGACCCATTTCAGCGCAGTAGAGAAGAGACTCATATCTGCGCAGTAGAGAGAGAGAGATGTGATGAGATGAATGAGTCCAAATGAGGAAAAGTCCTCTTATATTTATACATAACGTTGGTGGGTGAATAGATGCGACTGTTGGGCTTCTGAGCCTACATGAGTTGTAGGTCGGCTTGATAATAATTCCATAATCAAAATAAATTCATATCTCCATGAATACTTATCGGAATCGGATGATCTTTATATCAATCCTACACCTCTCGACGAGAGGAATCTAATAAAAATATTATCAGCCATGAATAAGATGACCCACATGAAGTTTTGCCTTGGTTGCCAATTTTAACACTCCCTCTCAACCATGGAGAACTTCATCTGCAATCTGTCTATCGGTCGTTACTATTCATCCATCAAATGCACTGCCTTGTACAGCCTGACCCTTGCCCTGCTCTGCTCTATTTTGCCTGTTCTGCTTTGTCTTGTTCTGCCCTGTACTGATCTGAACTGTTTTGTTCTGTTCTGCTCTGCTCTTGCATTGTTCTGTTCTACTCTGCTTTTGTCCGAATTATGAAGAAGAAGAAATGATCGAGGATGTATCATACTGACTCAAAGTCAGTCTCAGAGTATGTACCACTGGTCCCAGACCAGTCTCAACCAACCCAAAGTCAGCGTCATAGTGAGTACAACTCCAATGGTCCCAGACCAATATCATCCTCCACTGACTCAAAGTCAATCTCAGAGTATGTACCACTGATCCCAGACCAGTCTCAACCGACCCGAAGTCAGCGTCATAGTATGGTACAACTCCTACCACTGGTCCCAGACCAGTATCATTGATCCCAGATCAATGGAGGTCATCCTAGCATAGGGAGTACGGTAGTTACAACGATGCGTCCATCGGTACTACTATGGTCCCTAGCTTCATTTCCCTGCTCATTGATCAGATGAGAGGTACTTCCCATGAGTCCCAGACTGCATGGGTAGGATGCCTCGACAAGAGAACTAATCAATCCTGTCCTCACAGGAGAACACATCAATCCTGCTACAATTGCCATGGAGAACACATCAATCCAGGCCTCACAGGAGAACACATCAATCCTGCTACAATTGCCATGGAGAACACATCAATCTAGGCCGCCATGGAGAACACATCAATCTAGGCCTCACAGGAGAACACATCAATCCTGCTACAATCGCCATGGAGAACACATCAATCCAGGCCTCACAGGAGAACTAATCATCCTGCTACACAGGAGAGCGAATCATCCTGTTCCACAAGAGAGCGAATCATCTTGTCCCACAAGAGAGCGAATCATCTTGTTCCAGTGTGCACCACCAGGGGAGGGTGAGTCACCCTGTGGTCGTATGTTGCTCCAGTAATAACCGCAAGCCCTCAGAGCTCCCAGAGCTCAATGTATGCAACATGCAGGACCCTTGTACAAGGGTTTCTTACCGACTCCAAGTCGTTTGGGAAAATCACAGATTAGATCTTTCCTCGGGGCTTTGACAAGGTGTATCAACCTGTACATCATCTTAATGCGATGGAGCCTCCTTGCTCATCAACTTACCATATCCAAGATGATGTCTATCTGTTGGAGCAATCGACGAATACGGGATTCCTCAATAATCGAATCCCAGCTCTGGTTGTTATAGAGAATCACAGTGGTATCCAATGTAAATCCAAACAACTCACTGAAGAGCTTTCGCAACCAGACTACCTCACACGAGGTTATGCTAGCAACAATATATCCTGCTTCGGCGGTGCTCAAAGCCACCGACTTCTGCTTCCTGCTCATCCAGGATATCGAAGCAGATCCCAAGGTGAAACAGCACCCGGAAGTGCTCTTACGGTCCACCACACTGCCTGCCCAATCAACATCAGTATATCCAAGTAGTTTCACATCTCCGACAGTGTATCTTAATCCATGAGAGATTGTGTCCTGAAGACATCTCAGAAGATTCCTGGCATCAATCCAGTGAGGCTCAACCAAATATGAGCTCACAATGCTAACTGCAAAAAAATATGTTCGGACGGAGGTTCACCAAGAACATCAATGCGAATGAGTTTATGAAACTCAGAGGCATTTCCCAAATCTGGTCCGACATCACTACCATATAACTTCTAAAAGTTAAGATCCTCGAGGTAGTCACAGGCTTGCAGTCCATCATACCAAATCTTTCCAATATCTTTACCACATATTTCCCTTGAGATAGGAAAATTTCCCTTGGCTTCTGCCATACTTCAAGTCCTAGGAAGTAGTGCATCAGTCCTAGGTCTTTCATTTCAAATTCAGAGGCCAGCTCCCTCTTACATTTGTGAATGAGAGGGTCTGCACCTGTTAGAAAGAGGTCATCCACATACAATACCAGTATGAGAAGCTTGTCATCTTCAACCTTAAAGTAAAGGTTAGGATCGGCTTCACTCCTAGTGAATCCCAGCTTCATCAAGTAGCTATCGATCCTCTCATACCATGCTCGAGGTGCTTGCTTCAGCCCATAGAGAGCTTTCTTCAACCTGCATACATGAGATTTTCGATCATAAATCTCAAATCCTTCGGGTTGCTCCACGTAGACCTCTTCTTTGATCGAGCCATGCAAGAATGCGGTCTTGACATCCATCTGATGTAGGTTCCATCCTTGTGAAGCGGCAAGGGCTATGATCGAGCGGATGGTCGTATATCTGGCAACAGGTGCAAATATCTCATCATAGTCTATACCTTCCTTTTGGGAGAAACCTCGAGCAACAAAATGAGCCTTATACTTTTCCCTGCTTCCATCTGCTGCATGCTTTATCTTGTAAAGCCATTTTGAAGTAACAACTGTCTTGTCCAAGGTCTGGGAACTACTTCCCAGACATCATTCTCCATAATAGACTCATATTCTACGGTCATAGCATCCTTCCATACTTGATGCTTGACGGCATCTGAGAATGACGAAGGCTCATTTTGTATGATCGTGCTCATGATGGTCAGGTATCCTTGATACCTATTAAGTTTCTTACGTTGACGGAAGGTTCCTCAGGGTGCAGCATGTCCTTTAGCATCATCAAGTATCCCCCTAAGCCATGAAGGCCTCTTCCTAGAAGAGGAAGGCTCATGTGGATGAGAATCTATCTGATCTATGGGTTCTTCTACATCTGGCATTAATTCATCATCCTTTTCTTTCGGTTCCCTGGTGTTGGCTTCTTGAGAGCTCCTCAAAGTCAAAAGATTGTTCACCTTGCGGTGAACTTTTCTTTAGGAGTCTTGGAACCCAATGCTTGATGAGGGCATCAATTTTGTACATATACGACGGTGATTGTAGTTTCAGCCCATAGAAACATTAGAAGTCTTTGATCATGTAGCATGGCCCAAACAGCTTCCATCATCGTGTGGTTCTTCCTTCCCACCATACCATTCTGCTCAGGAGTATGTGGTGTAGTAGTCTCCCTCTTAATGTCAACCTCAGGTATGCCTAAGTGAACCAATTGTAATATATCAGAGGTCTTGCTTTGGCTTGAGGGGAATGGTCCCCTTTTGAGCTTTCCTTTGGCACATCCCGGACATACACCTTCTTTCTCTACTTGGAATTCGGGCATCCTTGTTACCATCTGTCTTACATCGGGTAGAGCTTTGTAATGAAGGTGGGAAAACCTCCGATGCCAAAGTTCGAACTGAAGCGTTGTGTCTCAAGACATGACTCCTAGCGGACTTCCATCGACCTGATATAATGAATCAACACTAAACCCAAGAGTAAAGGCATCTTTAACATTATTTTTCCATATACATACCTTGCCATTGCTGAAGGTTACCTTGTAGCCTCTGTCTTCCATTGCCAAGATGGACACTAGGTTCCTTTTGAGGTCAGGTGCATTTAATACATCGTGGACTTTCTAGCCTTCTTGAATGGTTGTCCTCTTCCTTGATCTCCAGCTCTCCTCTTACCTTTGCTGTTGAATTTGTCATTCCTTTGATTTGCCATCAGAGGGATTTTGATCATCGTCCTGGTGTGAGTCCTTTCTTTTCTTTGCATGAGAAGAAAAGGCAGCAGGAGGACCTTTAGGCATGGGCATTTCTTGCACTTCTTCCCTTGTTTCTTCTTGAATGCATCTAGCCATTAATTCCTCGAAACCAGGAATTACATTATAGTTCAGAAGAGTAGTCTTGAACACATACCATTCATATGGTAATCCTCCAAGAGATGTGAGTGCCATTTCTCAGTCTGTCGTAGATTTCCTTGGAGGTGTCTAGATCAGAGATGTAGGCCACCAAGCGCTTGTCGATAGAGTCCCGGATGATCTTCTTTGTTTTGACTTCTCCATTTTTCCATTTGTTCCAGGCAGCAGCAGATGCATTTGATGAAGGCTCAACAATATTGCCTCTTACATGGTCCAGCACTCCTTGATCTTCAAGGGTTAGATCGATAGACATCTTTCATCCGTGATAGTCAACTTTCTCACAGAGCTTGTCTTCAGCAGGAAAGAGTGTTGAGGACCCCATAGTTCTTTTAGGATAGCCTTGCCAATCTTCTCTTCAATGATTGCTCTTGCTCTTGCTCGGGCTTTGTCTTCACCTCAGCTCCGATACCATGTTAAGTTATGGTATGTTCTATACTTATAACAGTTTACTTCTTTTTCTTATTATATTCCACCGATTAGCAATCACATGTACATAAAGTAAAGTGCAGATAGAACATTAAACGATCGACAGAAAACAAGCCAAGACAAGAGACACAAGACGTGGCGGCTAGCCAGGGACAAACCCCACAATGTGTGGGGAAACCCTTTGATCAAATCTTCTTTTATCTTCAATAATTCAGCAGAGAGAAATAGTACAATAAATCTACAACAGTAGCAAACCCTAGATCAGTAGCATCAGCATTAGCGGCTTCATTATCAAAACTAGGGCAGACCATATCTCACAAACCGACAGTCGGATTGACTTCATTCCACCACCAAAAGTTTCGGCTTCCAGAGGAGGTTTAGATGAACCTACAGCATAGTTCAGATGAGGAGATCTTCTAGGCCACGCAAGTCAATCTTTACTTCTGCAGTTGCAGCTTCAATTTCAGCAGTTTCCGGCTTCAAACTAGGGCAGTCGATATCTTGCAAACCGTTCGTCGGATTGACTTCATTCCACCACCAAAAGTTGCGACTTTCAAAGGAGGTTCAGATGAACCTACAGCGCAGTTCCAAAGAGGAGATCTTCTAGGCCACGCAAGTCAATCTTTACTTCTGCAGTTGCAGCTTCAGATTCAACAGCTTCCGGCTTCACATGTGTGAGAGAGAGAGACCCATTTCAGCGCAGTAGAGAAGAGACTCATATCTGCGCAGTAGAGAGAGAGAGATGTGATGAGATGAGTGAGTCCAAATGAGGAAAAGTCCTCTTATATTTATACATAACGTTGGTGGGTGAATAGATGCGACTGTTGGGCTTCTGAGCCTACATGAGTTGTAGGTCGGCTTGATAATAATTCCATAATCAAAATAAATTCATATCTCCATGAATACTTATCGGAATCGGATGATCTTTATATCAATCCTACACCTATCGACGAGAGGAATCTAATAAAAATATTATTAGCCATGAATAAGATGACCCACATGAAGTTTTGCCTTGGTTGCCAATTTTAACAACTAGTGGAAGAGTTGGACTGGGTTTTACCCTCGGAGGGGTTTTTCCATGGCTGAGTGCCTACATCTTGTGTTCTCTTGTTGTCTTTGAAGTTTTGGCAATTGTCTTGATGACAAACATATAATCAAGAAGAAGAAGTAAGAACTAATTACAAGAAATTGCTAGGTAAAATCGAAATCAATTTTAATAAGAAGCCCTAACTATGCTACCCTAGATTTCTCAACATGGTATCAGAGCTTGGTTCACGTACATAAGGGCAAGAAGGAGATCACAAAGGATTACAAGATGAGCAAAGGAAGTCTTTCACCCAAGGTCGATCTCCTAGAAAAGGAATATCTGAATTTTGAGCCTATTTACAAGCCCTAATTACGGTGATAAGACTAAAGTTTTGAGGAGCAAATAAAGCAAGTGTTTTTAAAGAGTTTAAAAGCTTTGTTTTAAGGGACCAAGAAGCTAGTCCTCTAGCCAAAAGAAGGTTGAATATCCTAGTAAGAAAAGCACAGTTCTGGGTATGTGAAATAAGGTCTGAAATCTCTATTGAAAGGATCTGCATTCACTATGTTAACTTCATCCGAATTTTGGGCATATTTGTGAGTAACCAAATTCTTGTCTGGAGCCACCATGCTAGCTTAAACCATTCTTCTCAGCCAACAAAAGAAGCAAGTCGGCCTAAATTGGTTAAAGGATTAATAGGCCTAATTAAAAAACCTAACATGAAGTTATAGCCAACATGGAAAGAGGGAGTCAAAACCTCCTCTAGTTCTGGATTCAAGCATATTATGAAGCCACCATCACATTCATCAAGAAGCTAAAGGACTTGCGCATATAATCAAGGTCGAATTATTTGGTGGATCTATCATCTTGGAGAATAATTTCGTAGGCCTATTCAATAGCATAGAAACCACAAAGTAGTGATGGATTTGTACATACCTTTAGCAGTATAAAAGCCAAGTTTATTATTGAAAGGATCCTCTGATCTAACATAGAAAGGCAATGATCCTCTTATAGTGACAGTGATAAGTCCCTGTCTCAAGAAGATAAGAGAGGATCTCTGACATAGCAACAACATATATAGAAGAGACTATTAGATACAGTGAAGAATACCTTGACGCTGACATTCATCTTGAAAAAGATTACAAGGAAATCATGGCAACCAAAAGAGCAGGTCCTTAAGCAGTCTCTATGACAAAGGTACATAATTATGAGGTATGTATAATATATATTCATTTTTGAAGGATCTAACATAAGATATTTGAGGGTTAGTTGCTTATATGGTTCTAAGGTTTTGTTGTCTTCATTATCGGAAGTTGTTGATATTGATTTATGAAAACCTTAGTCATATAGAAACCCTAACCCTAATTACTCATTACTATTAGGGTTTGTAGGTAATCTAAGATATATGGTAAACCCTAGTATTGATTGAAGAAGAGGATGATTTGATTCTTACTAGATCTAGGGTTTGTACTTGGAAACCCTAGGATTCCATCCTCCATTGTTCCATAGAAACCCTAGATTGACAAATTTGACATCATGCTTTTGGTATCGCATATTTTTCTTGGTTGTATTTGTCAATAAGTATTGCAGGTATAAAGATTATAGCTAAATTGAGAGGGAGCACTTCAATGAAAGAAACCCTACAAGGTTTGTAAAATGAGCAACTCCAGGGATGTCTAAAACCATAAGAACTTCATTAAAGGACACAATCATTTTGAAATTTATTACTAACTTTCTTATGTTTAGGTTTTTGAACTGTAAGGATTCTTGTTAGGGTGATTAATCATTATATTGAATCTACCCTTATCATACTATCTCTTATTTGATCATTTTTGTGAGACCCTAAGCTTATGGTTCACTGTAAAATCCTAGCCACTTGATGCTAAGAGTATGTTAATGTCAATAATGAAACCCTAGTTTACTTAGGGGTTGTTGATAAAGTCTAGAACATATAATGAAATCCTAGTTTAGGGTTTTGATAATGTCATGGCAAAAACCCTAGTCCTTTAGGTTTTGTTGTTAATGTCTAGTTTATATAATGAAACCCTAGATCTTCAAGGTTTGGTGAATTAGGGTTTATGAAAAAAACCCTTGTAATAGTTGAAGTAAGGTCATAGGAATGGAACCATAGGTGTATATTATTCTGAATGATCAAAACCCTAGCCCGGTCAAAATTGTTATCTAAATTTGGAATTTAATGTTTGCATCTAAGGTTTACATCATAGATAGAAATTGATATCAGGAATGAAACCCCAAAGATGAAATGTTGGTATACTAACTTAATTGTTGATATTCATGTTTTAGAAATCTAGGGAATATAACAAAACTCTAGTAAAGATTGATATTCTATGGCATGATAATGAAACCCTAGAAGTATATTGTTTTTTATTATGGATATGATTTAGTTTTGATGATAGAATCTAGGGTTTGCAACAGACCCTATTAGAGTGTGACATGTAACTCTAAAAGCACATTGTTGAAACTTTGATTGAGCTGTTGATATCTAAAGCTTTGTCTCAAAGATGGAGTCTAGGGTTCATTGTGAAACCCTAGCAAGATGTTGAAGTCTAGTATATAAAAGATGTGACCCTTGCTAATTATGAAACTAACTAGGTTTAGGTATTTGAAATCTAAAGCTTGAATGTTTTGATGCTTCCATTATAATAACATGTTTTTGACTTCATGCTTCTGTATATTTTTATTTGGTTGCACCTGCTATTAAAGTTTTGTAGGTACATAATCTTCAAAATGTTGAAAATATTCATAACTAAAGAAGATAATAATGATGAACATGATGAAGGGAGCTACAAGAATGATGATGATCAAGATGACCTTGATGCCATAAAGCCTTAGAAGATTAAAGTCTCTCCAATGCTATAAAAGGAAGTTGTTAAGTTGAGAGGGAGCTTGGATAGAAGAAAGGGTATATCTCCCCAGTTAAGAGGGAGAACATATTATGACATCCATAGTAAATACCTTGAAGAAAGAATGAATGAAAGCACTCCAGATAGATGTTCATTGATGCATGAAGTTGCATGAGACTAGAGAAGTACTAAGACTGTTTTTTGTGTGGCTAAAGAAATGAAAGAAGAAAGCTTCCGACAAGTTATATTTGGATAGCTTGATGATGATATAAGTAGCATCAGAATGATTGAGGACCCTAAAGGTTTATGTTTACTTGTATATATATATTTGAAGGTTTATTATTGATTGGGGTTATGATTATGCAAGATCTCTCTGTAAAAAGGTTGAACATTTGAAGCATGCTTGGAGTGGTGGATATACATCTGATTTAGTTGATAAGGAGAGATAAAGCATCTTGTGGTGACAAGATGCTTAGGAGGACATCCAGCCAGCCTATGTGTTGATGTCTAGTTCCCAAAGTAGGGAGGGTGGCGTTGGTCTTGGAGCTTTGACCTTGGATACACACCTAAATCCTTGGGTTGGTGTTAGAACTTAAAAGCTTGATGGTACCTAAACTGGCTAAAGCTTGAGTACACCTTAGTCCCACTAGATTAGATACCTGACCCTAGTCAAGTATCTAGTAGCACTATGTGTGCTACAACTCTTCATAGTTCATATCATTTTGAGATCTTCCATGTACCTTTATGTAATTATGAATACCTCCCTAGTTAAGAGGGAGTGTTGAAGAATGTAACTAGTGTCGGTTTTCATAATTGTATTTGATGAAAAGAAAGAAAAAGAAATTTTATTGCAAAAGAAATTGACTTATTAAAGCATGGGTTTCATGCTTGGGTCAATGATTTTTTGGTCAAAGCCTCCATTGAAGGCTTCTAGGTTTTGTCATGAATCAATAGAGTCATTGTCATTTTTATTAGACCCTTGTTGAGATTTTGTATCATGTAAAAAGAATTATTTTTGAGTCAAAAAAGTCATTTGTCATCTCCACACCAAGTTGGCCCTATCCCCATGAAGTTGGTCTGGATTAGGGCTATTCGACCCAGTAGAAAGGCTATATATAAAGGCAGCTAACTCATTTGAAGCACACACACAAGTCCGATCTACAAGAGAAAGAGGCAAAAAAGAAGAGCGAAGTTGCAGGAGAAGGAAGAAAGAAGTTGGGAAGACTAAAATCGAGTTCTTGGGCATCTCTCTCTCACATGTGCAAAGTTTTTGGGCTGAAGCTGGGGCTGAAATTTCTAAACTTACTGCAGGTTTGAAATTCTGAAGTTGGGGGGCCAAAATTTTTGAATTTACTACAAGTCCAAAATTTTGAAGATGGAGGCCAAAACTCTAGATTGAAGCTACATCTGCGAAGTTGACACTTGGAGACTTTGGTAGGGATCATCTACTCGAAGGAAGGATTGACTTGGTGATTGGAGGAAGTCTTTGTCTAGGTCTAAAGGGTCTTGGATTGTCTCATCTTGATTTGAATCTACTAGTGGAAGAGTTGGACCGGGTTTTCCCCTTAGATGGGTTTTGCCCTGGCTAAGTGCCTACATCTTGTGTTCTCTTATTGTCTTTGAAGTTTTGGAAATTGTCTTGAATCTTGATGACAAACATATAATTAAGAAGAAGAAGAACCAATCACAAGAAATTGTCAGGTAAAAGAGAAACCAATTTTAATAAGAAGCCCTAACTATGCTGCCCTAGATTTTTCAACAAGCAGCAGCACAAATGTCCCACTAGACAGTGCAGAGTGTAACGACCTATCTATAAATATAAAGAACGCAAGAGTAATAGTAGGCATACGTTGCATGCATATGATAGCTACATATGCATGTGTCGCATACCCGCACTAGTATTTATATACTAAATTAACTACAAGTAGCAATCATGACACTTCTTCGAATAGAGGTTCTACTTATCCATCAACACCCACATTGCTTAATGTATGGGTAAATATTAAAAGAGGACTATATAAATTATATATTGCAGATTATTAATAAAAATTATATTAATAAATTAATAAAATAATTTTAAAATATATATAAGAAATTAATTAAAAGGGGCACTAAGTATAAAGTTATAATATTTATATTAAAAGAATACTTTAATAAAACATAATGTGATTTATTAAATCATAAGACATATATACGATATAATGTTTATATTAAAAGAATATTTTAACAAAACATAATATGATTTATTAAAACATAAAACATATACATAAGTGACCTTTAAAAGAAATAAGGGAGATGATACGTGACATGGAGCGTGTCACCAGCAAACTAAGCGGTGGGCTGCTGATGGAAGAGCGGCCACCGCCAAGCAACGGGATAAAACCACGGAACAGAGATTTAGAGAAGCACCGGGGGACAGAGGGAAGAAAATCAGAAGGAGGAGGAACATTATCTACAGGGAAATCACCCACAGGAAGAGTCGTAATTGTTCTGAGGTTCTGGGCACGGGGGAACGGTCGGCTTCAGCTAAGAAGCTCACTGGATTGAGTAGCCAAGTTCTGCTCAGTTTGGCTGGGTGGATTCGATCTTTTGGTAACCGAGGCGGGGAGTTGGAGGCTTCATCAACCGCACGGCACAGGTAGGTACTTTCAACAGTTCTGTCCGATTTCAGAAAAATAATTACAGGTTCAGGTTAAGATCTCTTTTATTGTTTTACATATGTTTTTTTTTGGTCTTTACACAGAGGCTAGTAACAGTCAGAGACTTAGGAGACATTTGTGTGAAAATTTCAAGTCTAAAATCCTATTGCAGCAACTGGAGATTATTCTTCTAATTGTTACTTTATTTAACAATTTATTTGTTATGGAAAATACTGAATAAATCACACTGCAACCTTCACAAATAAAGCTACGGAAAAATAATAGCGCTAGAAACTAAGAAATATGCTAGCACACACATAAAAATTAACACACTTATTTTTGGACTAAAGTCCATGGAAAAACCCAACTTAGGAAAACCGGTGTAGCAGCTGAGGATTTTATATTATTAAGCAGCAATGAAATTCTGAGTACAATCTGGATAACGAAAACTAGAAATCCACAACAAGAAAATTTGACCGAATTTATCTAAGGGAATTTCCCTACTTCCATAGGCAACCCCGGCACAACTCTGCTTCAGAAAACTCATCCTCCTAGACCCCTCACGCTAGCTTATGCGCAGTCTTGCGCAAACCTTTGAACGTCTAGCTCGGAAGTGCCTTTGATCAAGTTGTCCTTCTTGTCTCTGCTATGGGAAATGATTCTTCGGTCTTCTGGAGGACTTTCCAAGCCTCTGGAAGCTTAATCGATTTTTCCCACAGCGAAATTGAATTGCCCTATGAAGCTGACTACGCAGTCCTCTGCGCTGCCTCAATGGGAATAACTCCGCCTCTTGTTGCTACCTCTCTGGAACAGGAAAACTTTCCTCCAGATGACTGCCCCTCTATGTCTCTACTTCCCTTCCAGCTCAAACTCTTCCGGCTGTTCCCTCTAGAAAATCGAACTTTCTAAGGAAATTGATCTTTGTGTGTGTGTTCTCCATCTACCCATCGACTCCTTATAATCTTTTGTTGGACTTCCAACGGCCAAGATTAAAAATTAATCAAGGACCAAGATCATATCGGAGTCAATCCGTGTGAGTTTCTAGATGAATCACACCTTATCTCAATTAATGTTGATTAATTAACCAGATTTCCTAAGTTTAGACTTAGGAAATATTAAAAAATAGGTTAATAATCTAATTGAGACACTTCTAAGTGGAATTTCCATAAACGATTTTTGCGTTATGGAGAACTCCTGTGTTTTAGCCTCTCCACAAGGTTTCAAGACTATAATACCTCTAATGCTACAAAAACTACAAGTTGCAGCACAGAGACACAGTTGATTCAGTATTTTGGTTGTTTCTCAATTGTAGTAGTTGCAGTAGCAGCAACAACAATGATAGGGATGTTAATTGGGTTGCAATGCAGATGCAAAATTGGCAGCAGAATAGGCTATACAATGCAGTGTCAGTAGCTGCCCAGGTGCAACATGGTTCAGCTACAGACTACAGTCAATCGCAGATGAATTAGAGCTAGCGCAATGGTTGGTGGACAATGGCAAGCAACTATAGTTGTCAGACATCAGCGACGTGAATGGGGGATGTTATGGAGACAGTTGGAGAACACCTTCCTCGCTAAGAGGGAGTGTTAGTTTTTGTAGCATCAGATGGTGTTCTAGTCTCGAAACTTTGTGGAGAGGCTAAAACACAGGAGTTTTCCAAAACCCAGAAATCGTTTCTGGAAATTCCACCTAGAGATAGCTCAATTAAATTAATTGACCATCATTTAAATTTTTCCTAAGTCTAACTTAGGAAAATTGGTTAATTAATAGTAATTAATTGAGAAATGTGAGAATTCTCTAGAAACTCACATAGATCAACTTGGAGATGATCTCAACCATCGATTAAGTTTTAATCATGGTTGTTGGAGTCCCAACTAGAGATTATAAGAGGAGGTTGATGGGTAGATGGAGAATACACTAGTTGCAGATACTAAGGGATCAAGGCAATTTGATTTCCCAATGGCAGGTGATTTAGCAGTGAGATCGAGCCAATGATTGAGTAGCAGGTGGAAGAGTGTTACACAGTATTTTGTCACACTCCTAGTCTCATATCCTAAGTGTCGCACTTTGTGTTGTCAATATCGCAAGTGTCGCAAATTAACGAAAGCTGTCAAAAACAATGTATTCACCATGAAACATGTTCAAAAGCATCCCTGAAGGAAGAAGAAGACTTGCCTTGAAGAAATTCTAAATAACTTGTCCAAAACCTTGTTTTGCAAGCCCAATGCTACTTTTAGCAGACAAACCCGCGCTAGTAACCTTTTGTCTAACTAGTGATTAGCGTTGGCAGCACGCCTTTTGATAGGAAAATCTGCAGGCGTCCTCTTCAAGCAGTTTTTCCTAAAATGGAGGAGAAGCTTCTCCTACTATAATTCTCGAGAATGGCGAGCTGGTTGTAGTTGAATGAGGATTAGAGCGAGACCTCCCATTCCTGGTTCTTGATCCTACTTTCATGGATCTTCCCCTTGAAATGTGGAACCTCTCCCTCCTTTTATGGATCCTCAACTCCCTCTCCTTCCCTATAAATCAAACCCCTACCATCTACTTTTGGTTAGTTGCATGGAGTTATTAGCTATTCATGATTGTACACATGATTCCTTCTATTCGGATGGTTGCGCCCATGCCGTGGATTCATACACATGATCCCTTCTATTTGGATGGTTGTGTCCATGTCGTGGATCTATGCACATGATCCTTTCTAGTCGGATGGTTGCGTCCATGCCATGGATCTATGTATTGTTAGATGCTTACACTTTGAGCATACTTACATCAAAGATGTCAGATATATTGTATTATGTTTGATTTGCAAGTCTCTTGACGGTGGTTCTCCAAAGTCCTTGCCTTGATTTGTAAAGCATTTCAGCCATCACTTCCCATTCTAACTTCATGCTTTAGGGGGCATTTGTTATACAGTATTTTGTCGCACTCCCAATCTCATATCCTAAGTGTCGCACTTTGTGTCATCAATGTCGCAAGTGTTGCAAAGTGACGAAAGCTGTAAAAAACAATGTATTCACCATGAAACATGTTCAAAAGAATCCCTAAAGGAAGAAGAAGACTTGCCTTGAAGAAATTATGAAGAACTTGTCCAAAACCTTGTTTTGCAAGTCCATCGCTACTTTTAGCAGACAAACCCACGTTGGTAACCTTTTGTCTAACTAGTGACTAGTGCTAGCAGCGCGCCTTTTGATAGGAAAATCCGCACTAGCACTCTTCAGGTAGTGTTTCCTTAAATGGAGGAGAAGCTTATCCTACTAAAAGTCTTGAGAACGACGAGTTGGTTGCAGTTGAATGAGGATTAGAGCGAGACCTCCCATTCCTGGTTCTTGATCCTACTTTCATGGATCTTCCCCTTGAAATGTGGAACCTCTCCCTCCTTTTATGGATCCTCAACTCCCTCTCCTTCCCTATAAATCAAACCCCTACCATATACTTTTGGTTAGTTGTTGGTTGGCTATTGCTTGGTTGCCTTCCTATTGCTAAACTATGCCTAAATGTTGCCCATTTTGCTTGAAGGTCTTGGCTAGGACTTGGAAACTCACCTAAAGGAGGCTTCCAACATCAAGGCTTAAGTGGTTGTATGCTTCCCTTACTTTCTATTAATAATACATTATGTGTTTGCTTTCCATAAGTGTGTAAATCATTACTCATTTAGTGTGATACTCCTTGATCTGTCACATAGTTTATGTTAGAATGAATTATGTTATGTATGCCTTTGTCATCTCTGTTTGATCTTCCTTGCAAGTATTCATCGACAACGGCGTAGAGAGAATTGAACTTGGAAGCGAGAAAATCGAGGATGACGTCAATGGGTGTTAGCATCAGAGTGAGGTAGGCCATCTATCCTCCTTTGTATTTGCTGATAGAAACTAGGTAAGTTTACACGTATTTGTCTAGTTTGTTGTTAGATCCTCCCATTGGACTAGAGGGATCGTTTCTATTCGCAGAAAGGATTGCCTACACAACATAGAGGGGCAGCATAGAGATTTTCCGGAGGAGTTTCCAGTTCCATAGGAGTCAGAAGAGGAGGCCGAAATTATTCTTCAGGAGGTTGCGGAGGAGTTGCATAGTGCCTCATGAAAGGCAGTTCGATTCAGCTAGGAGGGGTCGATTCAACTTCCAGTGGCCGGGAAATTCCCAGGAGGCTGGAGAATCACTTCTAGAGGTAGCAACAGGCAAGACATCGTCTTCAGAGGCAGATTCCAGCTAGTGCATATAGGCCTGTGCAAAGGTAGCACAGAGGGACCTGCACAAGGGTTTGGAGAGTCAGTTTTTGAGGCTTAATTTGTTACGGGATTGTTTAAGGAGGGTAAATTCCCTCAAATATTTTTGCTAGTATTTCTCTCGGATAGAAATGCAAGTTTAGCATCTTTTTATTGTACTCAGAATTTATGTTGCTGCATAATAATAAAACCCTCATCTACTGCATCAGTTTTCCCGCATTAGGTTTTTTCGAGGACAATTGTCCAAAAATAACAGTGTCAATTTTATGGGTGTGCTAGCATTTCTCAGTTCCTATTTTTGTTTCCATGGTATTTTTTATGGTGAAGAAATTGCAGTGTGAATAATTCTTTATTTTGTCGTAAGCAAAATAAACTGCATAATTAATTTATTAGTTAGAAGAATTATTTTCAGTTGTTGCATTTCAAGGAATTTTCACAGTGCCTTGCTGGACTTTTGAACATTTGAAATTTGTCAAGTGCTTCATCCATTAGGCAATAGGGTCTTCGTTCCCTACCATGTGCATATGAGTAGGTAACACCATCCATGTTAAATCTACATCTTCTTAAATACTTATTGAAAGTAGTAGTAGAATTTGAAAATGCTTCCTTCAAATGAGCGAATTGTTTTGTAAAGCGAAATTTACCAAAAGTAGCCTAAATGGTAACAACCCTAGAAATGAGACATTCAAATTCAAAAGCCAGCTAAATTAAAGGGTTGGAAAACAATTTAATCAAAAGAGGCAAAACAGAAAGGGCAATAAGCTATTGAGAAGAAGGAAAAGGCACAAGACTAAAAACGCGTTTGAAATCCTATAGGAACAAGGACAATAACAAAAGAATCCATCAAAAGATAGAAGGCCAAAAGAATCGTCATGAACATAAAAAAAAAATTATTACAAAAGCTACATAAAATGAATAGATGTTGGAAGGGTAACTTTGAATGGCAATGCAACATGAATCAACTGCTCCCTTGGAAGACTCAAGGGAAGTATAAGAAGTGCAGGGATTGGAAGAAACAGAACTAGACACAGAAGGCCTTTCAGAAGGTCAAGACAAAGATCTCGTGAATGGAAAAAATGAGGAGGGGGTGGAGAATTTAGAAGAGCCTCCAATCCTTCTGGTGATGGAGTCATTATCACCATTATCAACAAAGGAAAAAGCATCAAGAAAAAAAGGTATGGAGAACATGAAACCAAGATTTCAAAGAGCATAGGCAGAATCTTTTGAGGTCAATACCCAATATTATTTAAAACAGAAAGACTTCATCCAAGGAAAGAACTAAAATTAGGCAGATGATTGGTGTAACTGTATACCTACTACTTTTTTAGATAGTGAAAGTTCTTAGCATTCAGATTATTAAATAAAAAAATAAGTGGATGTCGGATCTGAGTGCTAGATATTTAGTATCTTATTGCAGATGAGAAATTCCATTGTAGTAGTATTGATAAAATTAGTTTCCGAAGTAAACGGTTGTTTTAATTTAAGTTTTGATCTTGCAATGTGATTCTATATTCAAATGCTACATGAAGATGACAAAGCATTTATAGTCACAATAAAGAAAAATGTTCACTTAAAAGTTCAACAACATGTCCACTTTCAAAGAGAGGTTGTAGACAAAGAAGATAGATTCCACAAAGGCATTACTTTGTACACATACAAAAAAGAAGATGAATCCATGAATAATGAAGTAAGAAGACAATGGTCTTGATTTTCATTACAAAGATGTCAAGTAACTTGCAGGGTTGACAATTTGCGGAGACAATCTTGTCTTCTTCCATATTGTTCAATTTGTAGTTTGTGATGTATAAAGGAGTGAAGAGTTGCTTATTAAACTGTTTGATGCAGGAAAATTCGACTTTTCCTGCAACTCGGATCTGCTTTAAACAAACTTCATTATTTCTCTTACAATCATTCACACAGAATTGCCAGGACTCTTGTATAGTAATAAGTGATCATTCACATTATGTAAACATCCACTAGATATCCATGTATTCATGCATAAACACACAAAATCAAAGCAAAACGATTAATGAATTCTTCTTCTCATTAATAAACACCAAAATTGTATGTACATAAAAAAAATGTTAATCTATTCTCCTCTGGCCTAATTCTACATTCATTTTGCCATTAGTTCTCATTGCCCGTAGACTTACAATAAATAGAATTAAGAAATGCAATAGATTTTCTAAATCCTAAAAGACTCCATAAATCAGATTTTCCTAAATCCTAAAATCACTCCATAAATCATATCTTTTTAAATTCTAAAATCACTCAATCTATCCCTAGAATCCCTCGTGCTTTATAAGGAAGATTTGTTTTTGTCTTATGGATAAAATCTTTCCTATCCATAACTTTTCTAAAACTATGACTCATCTAGTTTTAAAAATCATAAAATATCTCAACTCAGAAAATACAATTTATTTACATAGAAGAATATAAATTCTTCTAAAAAATAAAGACCCCTTTTTGAAGCTTTTTCACATTGAAGACTTAATGGCTTGGAAGCTCTAATGCTCCTACATCAGAGGTAGAAAAAGGTCATGACCTCCTGGTCATGTGTCATCAATTCCTAAATCCTCCACAATCCCAAACCTTGTGTTGCAGATCATCCATCTCGTCATATTGTTGTCCTTCTACACCTGGTTCTCGAATTCCACTATTGTTTTTCTGATTGCAAGACATTTGTCTTCACCATGCTTCTGCTCACCATTTCAAGTGAAAAATTTCTAGTCAAGAAAGTGATCAAAACAAAAGTATACAGCCAAACAAATACACTTTCAACCTCATTTTATGCTTGTATAGTTGTTGCTTGAATTCTTTTCCCTGCTTCAATCTATTAATTGAGTTTTGTTTCCATGCAGCCAGTGAATTCTACATCCTTTGGTTTTGTTGTATCCTCCTTCATAACAACTTCTGAAAGTTGTCCATCCTCACATTATGTTCCTCTTGCATACACGCAATCAATTTCAAAACTTAAAACTATTTCTTCCTCTGGTTCATCACCCATTATGAGCATCCCATTCAAGTATTGCTCCTCCTCTCCACTGAGAACAAAATTTGAACTTTGTTCTCCTCTATCTTCCTCCTTTTTCATGATAGCTTCAAAGGGCTGCTCATCACCAATAACACCTGCAACCATAAACAAACCATCAGGAGAAACATAAGGATTTTCAGCCTCATTTCACGTCTCAAACATCAAATATCTACCAGCATTGCTATCTTCTCCATGGATTTCTCCTTGCTCAAGTTCAACTCTGTGAACTGCCTCCTCACACTCAATAGCTTTGAGTTCTTCCTTCAACCTATGTCTCAACTTTTGTCTCTGCTTCTTAGCCCATAATCTTTCAACAGGCCACTTAAGCCTTTTCCTCGGGTTCCACCCATACCTCTAGTTCTCCTCATTCTGTTGTAGTAGCTATGTAAGCACATTCAACTGTGCTCTTATGTCAACGAGTTCCTTCTCATATTCTTCATTACTCATTTTCCTTATGCCAACTGCTTTGGCATCTCCATGGCTTCCCTTTTAATTCTTCAAAGGACTTCCCATAGTCATCTTCATCTTCCCCTTTCGTGAACTTCCCATTGCCCATTGTGACCTACAAATCGCCTCTGCAGTATCAGACCTTTTTCTTGCTACACACGCCTCACCAAGCTTCTCCTTTGAGCTCGAACTGTTGGCATTCTTGGTTCCCTCCCCTGGAACCCCTTTCGAGCACTCCTTGCTCTTCAGGTTTCTACAGTGACTCTTTTTCCTCCATCACAGTTGTGCTAGCTGTCAAAATTATCACCACATCCTCCTCAATTGTTGCTACCTGTCATCAATATCCACAAATTAGACAAAAAAAAAAAAAACCCCAAAATCAATTTGCTTGTCGTTGTCGTCATCTCATCCTTAATTTTTCCTCCATACTGTCGCACAAAATTCTTTTGTTGTCTCTAGATCTCCTGCTTTTCCTTCATACTACACGCAAAAATATTTCGTGCTCTGATACCACTTTGATACAAGGAAATTCGACTGTTCTTGCAACTCAACTCTACTCTAAATAAATTAGCACTTCGTTATTATTCTTACAATCATTCACACAGATTTGTCAGGACTTTTGTACAATAATAAGTAATCATTCACATTATGTAAACATCCACTAGATATCCATGTATTCATGCATAAACACACAAAATCAAAGCATAACAATTAATGAATTCCTTTTCTCATTAATAAACACCATAACTGTACATACATAATAAAAATCCTGATCTATTCTCCTCTGGCCTAATTCTACATTCATTTGGCCATTAGTTCTCATTGCCCGTAGGCTTACAATAAGTAGAATTAAGAAATGCAATAGCTTTTCTAAATCCTAAAAACACTCCATAAATCACCCATAAATCCATAAATCAGATTTTACTAAATCCTAAAATCACTACATAAATCATATTTTTCTAAATCCTAAAATCACTCAATCTATCCCTCATGCTTTATAAGGAAGATTTGCTTTTGCCTTATGAATAAAATCTTTCCTATCCATAGCTTTTCTAAAACTATGACTCATCTAGTTCTAAAAATCATAAAATATCTCAACTCAAAAAATACAATTTATTTACATATAAGAATATTAATTCTTCTCAAAAATAAAGACCCATTTTTGAAGCTTTTTCACATTGAAGACTTGATGGCTTGGAAGCTCTAATGCTCCTGCATCACTGTTTCTATTATAACCGAACAGATTGTTATATATTATAAACAATCAGAATTTCACACATCTGAAAGATGCAGCATTCTGCAAGCTTCTTTGGAATTAGAAACCGAAATGGAAGAGTATGGGTGGACCGATTAGTAAGAAGTTTCAGATGACCCAGGGAAATAAATATTGCAAGAAATGCAAACCAGATAATCTAGTTATATTGCCCAGTAGAACTGTGATATAATTATTTAACACTTCAACAAAGAAGATACATGAGGAGAAATCAAGGAGAATAAGACAAAAGCAACAAATTGTGTGTGGAATAGGGATTGATGAAGTGAAATAATGAAGCGATGATGGCAGAGTGATATTGGAAAAAAAATGTAACAGATGAAAATCAATAAAAGTCCACATGATTGAGGTGGATCAGGAATAAAAGAAAAGGATGAATGCATCTTTCACTATCCAAAAAATGCAAACTCCAATCCAGTCGCTGCATCCCTAGATATGATCAGAAGGAAAGAGAAACACAGTGAAACCAGATTGTCTGAACAATGAGATGAATCAGCCTTGAATATAGTTACTCCTCACCTGTTTATTTATAAAAGGCTCATTACAATCATTTTCAGTTGTATCATTATTACGTTCTTCTATAAGTTTAAATTGTTGCAACAAGGTTCACAATGGAATGTCATCTTATATAAAACCTTGAAATTTAGGTTTAAACTTATGGTGTATGAATGTTCTAAATGCTGCAGAACTCCGAGTTAGTTCAGAACTGGTAAGTGTCCCAGATTCTTGATGCAAACAGACAGTACCAATAATCTGGATCAACATAAGTTATGGTCTTCATACGTATCAATATGATGTTTGAATTTGAATACAACACAACTTTCAAATAGTTTCCTAAAGTCTTGGAGTTATTTCTGCAGTTTGTAACATATCTGATGCATGAAAAAGGATCGCAACTTACAAGATCCCAAGTCTCCCAGTGTTGGTAGCAAGAAACAGATGTCCATGGAATAAGTCATAGCGGTTCAATGATACATTAAATCCAGCTGAGGATGCAAGGGAAGAAATAGTCTCAAATAGAAAGGCCATGTATAAGTTTAATTCCTGTGTCCAGATAGCCAAGCTAAACAGTTTAAAGTTTGTTTAGAACCAATACAACCAAAGGAACACAACCAAAAAATCCTAGATTGACCCCATCTTTGAAAGAAATCATTAAGATGATAAGAAAACAGCATCACTTGCCTACCTCATTTACAAAGCGTCGCCCAAAAGTGGTTCTGGTCAGTTGACACTTATGCTCTATACATTGTTCCACATCCGGCACCTGTTATCGGTAATAATAAGTGCTCCATTGTTTGGACCCCAGTAAAGCATGATAATCATATCTGACCAATAATGCAAACTGAGATATATAATACATAATGGAGAATGCATCAACTTTTGTCAAATACAAGGGAAAGAAAGGACAGGGACAATGTCATGATCTTCAAGTAAAAATTTCATCTTTCCTGAGCTAAAAATGTTTCCTAGTCAAAATTTTCCTTAATTGCAAAATACAAAAGAGATTCATAGCCTCATAAAGGTAGTGAAGTTTCTTAAGCATAAAGTTCTTTTAGATTAAGAATAAAGTGAAAACTTTAAATGCATGAAACTTTTGCATTTATCATGTGGCATAAGGTTGCACTTTTGATTTTTATCACAATGGATTGGTTTACAGCATGGTATGTGGACTCTGGAGTTTCAGATGGATTGGGAGCTATGCACTTTCTCTTGTGCTTGGAGATGATGTGCGGGATGTTAAACATTGGTTCATGTATGACGGTTCTAGCCCCCAAGGGTTGGATACTAGTATTATGGGATGTGAAGAGGATTATGTGGTGAATTGCATTGGTACCTGGTCTTCTCTTCATGGCTGCACTTGATGCTTAGATGGACAGTTATGATATGCTTGTCAGTGCGTTGATACATTATTGGTGGAGGGGTCATGATCATGTGTTCATGGTTAGCTTAGCTTGATACTTATGTATCTCACTTATGAAACTAAGGATCAAAAAGGTGGCATGATGTGTTCCTAGTTTGTGATAGACAGGTTTATTGCTTGGCCGCATTTTATCATGGTTTTGGCTTATGGTGGAGTGCATTGGAAGATACAGTTTGTAATGGTAACCCTGATTCCTCACCATTGGTGCAAACGTGGGCCAAATCTGTTTTAAAGTGACCATCCCTTTTTGCACTTTAACCATGATGAAGACATATATATGTTAACGCAATATTAAAGGTTATATTATTATAATAATGGGGCCACCACCTTCATTATCATTCACTAGCCTAACCATCATATCAAGTCATGCGATGGCTCAAAAAAGGGAAATGACATCGTATATATACTTTAAAGGGGCCACCCCCTTCCTTACCCTATGCAATTTATTGTTTTATATGGCTTGGTTATAAACTATGAGTAGAGGGTGCCAAACAATCCATCGACATCATAATAATATGGGGTTGCAGTCTTACTCTCCTAACCGTACCATGTCCAACGTTTGACTTGAAAATAATGTTAAGGATTATGGTTGCTAGCTGGGTGGAGCTGCCATACTAAATTCACACTCCCTTATCTTCATGTGGTTGTCGTACACATTGTATTTACAAGTCATGAAAGGGTATAGTACGTGTAATGACATCATACAAGGGTATGCATATGATGGTTGGGTTATCATTTGAATGCATTGGACATGGCACATGGAGTCATGTAGTACTATACAAACTAAATGGAGGAGCCGCCTATTATAACCAGTGTTAGCATAAGGGTCTATTTCTTTATGCTTTGTTCAATATATCACATGGAGTGTGAATACTTACAATTTGTCATATTTTAACATAATGGGTCCACCCTCTCATTCGTTGACTTGTTAACATGTAATAAGGGGTGTGTTATGGAGCAATTTTGGGTGTCATACAACATATTTGGAATGATATTATAGCACCAAGCCACCCCTTGTGATGCAGCCATTTCCTCTTGCACAAACATTTTGGAGGTCACCAAAACGATGAGGTTGTTAGCTTCTTAGCTATTTTAAAAAGTTGTGCATAACTAACTCATTATTTTTGCATTTGTTGAATCTTTCTCATAGAGTTAGTTAAAATGAGAAATTTATCATATTGTTTTCCTTGTGGAGGATGACTATCTTATTGTTTCTTCTAGAAGAGGAAAGTGGATCTCAACAACCCACTTATGGTTTTAAAAGGAAGTTTGTTGAGGAGATCAAAGATGTAATATCTTATTTTTATTGCTTGGAGAACTAATGGATCTAGGAAAACAATTAAATTTTTATTGTAAGAAGAGTCAAGCTTGTTGCCCATCCATATACATGGGTAACCACAGGAGAAATTTTGTCTCCTAAGATGTAGATTCCCAACCAATAGCCATACATCTTCTTGCCCGCAGTGCATATTGGTACCCCCTTCTCACCTATGGGTAACTAGAGGAGATCACTCTTCCATGATCCACATTGTAGAGATGACAACCAGCATTCTCCACATACAACAAGCCCTCAGATGCCTCTTATAGATATCATGCTTAGCTCACTCACCTGATTAGCATACTCATCTGATGATGGTGGTTCAACACAAGGTACATTAGCCATTGTTTCATACAAAATGTTTACATTTGATGTATTAGGCATTTAAGTAAGGAAATGTTAGATTCACACTTATACTGAGAGGGTGGGTGAATCAGTATAGGACAATTTCTTACTTAATTAACATATGGAACAAACCATCAAACCATCTCACATATGGAACACAAGGTACATATGAAAACTTCTTTATAATGAATCTTTGTAGGCACCAACCTCCAATTACAAGCTTTGTAGGCACCAACCTATAGGAGACACCAATCCCCATGTTGCAAGATTTCTAGGCACCAACCTACAAGAGACACCAATCTCCTCTGTTGCTTTGCAAGAACCAACCTACAGGAGACACCATTCCCCTCTACCACTTTGTAGGCACCAACCTACAAGAGACACCAATCCCCTTTGTTGCTTTGTAGGTACCAACCTACAAGAGACATCAATCCCTCTGAAATATGCTCTGTAATCTATTCTGCAATGGTCCACTCTACTTCATTAAATTCTGCCTTGTTCTCTAACTATATGCATTCACCTTATACTATGTTTATTTGAACCAAGCACTTCCTTCAACTCAAACATTTAACATAGGCACTTCCTTCAACCCACCCGTTTAGAAACTACGCTTTACCAGCATTACTCATTCATAGTACTTCAATAAGACCAGGTGCTTCCTTCAATCCATACTTCTGGAACTACATTGTGTTAACTAGCATAATATAACCAGGTGCTTCCTTCAACCCACTTTACAAACTTAGAGTTTACAAAACTAAGCTTTTTATGTTAACTATAACGAGTTATTGCCACTAGTTCACAAAAAACAACACCTCGACGCTTATTTACAATCTCTGCCTACAACCTTGCACTATACGCAAGCCCTTACTGCACTTTAGAACACTAGTGCTCCCTTCAATCCCAAGATTTCAAGACTTGGCGCTTATACACCATAGCACCATAACATATGCCCATATAACGTGTCCAAGAGAATTTATCTCAGTATATCGGAGAAAATACGAAAATCTATTAACACTGGAAAAACTTGCAAATCCAATTTTTTTCGAACCTTCAGACAAGAAACTTTTCCATTTGATACTAGTAAAATATTCGTCAATCGGGCTTGTTGGCTAACATATATTGGTATATAGGGATAACAAAAAGTCTAAAAACAATGGTAATCTCTCGATGTGATCAACTTCAACTAGCGCAAAAATCCCTGTCCAACAACATTACCGAGCACTAGAGGGTAAAAGCTCAAATTTTGGTTTTTATATCGAAATATCAGGGAACACCTGAAATGGCTACAACTAAAAATCCTCGCAAAACCAAGACTCTGAAGGTACAAAAGACGACAATTATTTTTTTAAGAGACAACAACCTTCTTGTCAAATGATAGGCCCAAGGCACCAAGATATCAAAATATCATAAAATCCTTATCAAAACTTCTAGTATGTCAAGGACTTCAAACCTTATGCGTCAAGAGCTACAACCAAACGCTTCTAAAACCATGTGTTATGATCAACTACTTTACTGAATATCAACAAAATTTGTGCCTTTATCAAACCATTGATATGGAAATATTCTTAGGGCTTTTAGCCTTCAAGTGCTACACCTAAGCACCATCGTGACCAAGGGTTGTGATTAGGAGCTTTTGGGATCTAGAATATCGAAAAATCTAGGAATCTATCCCTTTTAGAAACATTGACATGGCGATATACCGAAGGCTTTTAGCCTTCAGGTGTTACACCTTAGCAACTCTGTTGGGAGGGCTTTGACGAGTGGCTTCCATATATGAGAATATAATAAAAACAATGATATATACCTTTTATGAGAAATTCCGATATGTTGAGGGTCTAGTAGACGAACTGTCAATTGACAACAATTTTCCCGTTCCATTAATTAATGGTAACAATCAAAAACTCTTGAAATTGTGAATTTTTCACATTATAAGAATATTTGGGGTTTCTCTAGTATTTTTCAAATATTTTCCTCGCACCTCTTCCAATCCTTTTTCACACCACAAGCATGCTCCTTGCACCTGTTCCTTGCCTCAAATCTTTCGTATGCCCTGCTCCTCGAGCCTTACTTCTCGACATTGCTCTACTCCTAACACCTCTACTCTTCACTTCCATTGTGCAATACGTAGAT
Source organism: Pinus tabuliformis (assembly GCA_031772625.1). Classification (NCBI taxonomy): domain Eukaryota; kingdom Viridiplantae; phylum Streptophyta; class Pinopsida; order Pinales; family Pinaceae; genus Pinus; species Pinus tabuliformis. The sequence goes on from CM062816.1 coordinate 1,482,207,278, forward strand.
TGCCTTGCCACCATTTCTCAAGCCTCAGACCCCCATATACTTAGTTTGCATACCTCTGCTCTTCGGCTTACATTTCTTCAATTGCTTAATCCACTTCTCAAATGCTCACCAATCCTTTTATATATAAATATTTGATTCAAGCCCTTTTTAGGCTGACTTAACATGCACTTGTAACTATGTCGACTTGCAACTATGCCTTCAAGCCTTACTTCGCTAAGCCAACTTGTAACTATCATTGGGCCAACATGTAAAGATTCTCCTCCTAGACATGTATTGATCTTGTGTCTCATGTATTCATCTTGAGTCTCCCTTACATCAATGACAACAAATTATTCAACGGGATCATGTGTTGAAATCAGATAATGAATCACAATACTCAGAAGTTATGTCTGTTGCCTTATTTCAACTTGGTGGTCATCAATTCCTTCTAGTCAAGTATAACCACTACAGGACCTTTCTTTCCTTGTCCAAGAGGGGCACAAATAGGAGGCCTAGATAAAGATAGCATGTCCATATCCTTCCATACCTAACGCTTTCCATTTATTCTTTTCTCTGTTTTTCTTGATTTGGAGTTGGTTGTTGTCAGTCACTTGTATTGGTTCCCTATTTGTCTCATCCTATGAGAAGAAACGGCAATGCCCAAAGGTTGATGTTGCTCCAAGCAAGAATAAAAGAGCATGTGCCAAATGTTAAAATGCAAAATAAAGGAAAGGGATGAATCATAGCTAAAAGCCAAAGTTAGGTTGAGCTCTACCACATCAAATGAAGCCATCACCCCTATTCTCATGCATATCATGATTACCAAATTAATTTAAAGGATTTCCTAAATCAAGATGATTGTTGTTCTATGTTTCTTTATCAAATAACCTAGATCATGAATTAACTTAATAACACTTCGGATTGTCGAAAAGAATGTCTCCTTACATAATATGGATTCCAAATGTTAATGACTTAGCTAGTTCTTTCTTTGGTTTAGGCTTAATTGACTCTTTCCTTGGTTTATTAGTGAACCATCTGTCTATTGAAGAATGTAACTAGTGTCGGTCTTCATAATTGTATTTGAGATATGATGTAATGTATTTGTCAAAAGAAAGAAAAAGGAATTTTATTATTAAAGAAATTGACTTATTAAAGCATGGATTTCATGCTTGGGTCAATGGTTTATAGGTCAAAGCCTCCATTGTAGGCTTCTAGGGTTTATTTCAAGTGTCCTTGTCCATGCCATAATGTAGTAGACCCTTCTAGGCATTGTCAATGAAGAAACAAATTTATTTTGATGTAAATTAGGTCTTCTAGGCCTCTTCCACCAAGTCGGCCTCAAACTGGACAAGTCGGCCTAATTGAGGGGCAGAATCTCATATATAAAGGCAGCAACTTGACCTCATTAGGTGATCACTATGTCGTAATTTTTAAATAAAAGTATCTATCTCTATCTTAAATCATATGTCTGTTAAAAATCATGTTGTTTATCTCCTTAGAGGCTACAACACAATCTAAATGTTCTTTGTTTCTCCTTTTAATATTAAGAGTTTTGTTTTACCTTTTTTTGGTTTGTTTAAAAAATTAGATGTTATAGAATCATTAGAACTATAAATTTAAAATTTCAATGGTTGAATGTATATTATAAATGATGTCACTTTATCCTTTGTAATATTTCATAAAAATGGAACATTAAAATCCTCTCCTTTTTTAATTTTTGCTTGATGAAATGGGAGGTAATTTCATCCAGGAATGTTGAAGGGTAGAGCTTACAAATGCCTGAAATGGTTGGGTAGGGAATCAAAAGATGTGACTTTATTAAGCTTACAATTCCTTTTTTTTCTAAATATAGTGTCTACTGGGGAGTGAAGAAAGAAGTACAAAACAAGCCAATTGAACTGCCAAGTAGTCAAACAATTATAATTTAAATTTATAATAGAAGAGTTGGCTCAAGCAAACTACTAATTGCTTAGTGAATGTATTACTAAATTTTTTATTTTTTGAAATGCAGATTGAAAAAAATTAAAAATGTAATTTTTGTTTGATTGTTTTTAATTTTTAGGCCATTCTGTTCAAGAATGTAACTAGTTTCGGTCTTCATAATTGTACTTGTCAAAAGCAATTTTATTATTAAAGAAAATGACTTATTAAAGCTTGGGTTTCAAACTTTAATGCTTGAGTCAATGTTTTCTAGGTCAAAGCCTCCATTGAAGGCTTCTAGGTTTTGTCTTGAGTCATTAGAGTCATTGTCATTTTTATTAGACCCTTCTTGGTCTTTTGTATCTGTAAAAAGAATTATTTTTGAGCCTTGAAGTCCTACTGTGATGAATCGTGAGACAACATCAAACTGTCAGAAGACCCTAAAGGTTTGTGTTTACTCATGATTATTTGAGAGGTTAATTGGGGTTGCGATTGTTCATGTAAATCTCTCAAAGTTTTTGAAAAGCATGCTTGAGGTTAAAGAGATTTGATGTGTTGAGGCATTGTGTGTGTAAAATGCTTGGGAGGACATTTGGTCGGCATATGTGTTGATGTCTACTTCCCAAAGTAATAGGGAGGGTGGCGTTGGTCATAGAGCTCTGACCTTGCATTACGCACCTAGAACCCTAGGTTGATGGTTAGTAAGTAAGCCTAATGGTACCTAGAGAGGCTGAAAGCTTTAGTCCATCTTAGTCCCACCCGGATAGACTGCCCTAGTCAAGAATCCAGTCCATGGCACTATAAGTGCCTAAACTCTTCATGGTTCATGTCTTGAGATCTTCCATGTACTTGTATATGTATATATGAATACGTCCCTAGTTAAGAGGTAGTGTTGAAAAATGTAACTAGGGCTGGTCTTCATAAATTATATTTTAACTTGAGTCATAATGAAATGTATTTATCAAAAGAAAAGAAAAAACTTTATTATTATTAATATGACTTATTAAAGCATGGGTTTCATGCTTAGGTCATCATGTTTTAGGTCAAAGTCCCCATTGAGGAGTTCTAGGATTTATACTGATTCATTAGAGTCATTGTCCATTTAGAGAGACCCTTCTTGGGCTTTTGAATCATGTAAAAGATTTATTATTGAGTCAAATAAGCTATTTGTCACCTCCACACCAAGTCGGCCTCACTAGAAGCCTATATATACAAGCAATTCGAATTCATTTGGAGACATCTCTCTCACAAGTTTGATATCCAAGGGGAGGAGGCAGAAAAAGTGTGAAATTCCAAGAGGAGAAGAAGATTCGCTGGAAAGGAAAAGATCGAAGTTTTTGGGTCATCTTTATCTCACCCGTGTGGATTTTTTGGTCTACTACTGGGTCGGAGTGCTGCAGGATTGAAGTCAAACTGTTGGGTTGAATATGTTGCTGGGCTAACTATTGGGTCGAATTTGCTAGGTCGAAGTTGTTAAAAGGGTTGGCTTGGTGTGGAGGAAGTTTGTGTCTAGGTCAAGAGTCTTGGATCATCTCGTGAAATTATTAAGGAAGAGTTGTTGACTGGGTTTTTCCCTAGTTGTCCGCCTACATCTGGTGTCTGTGATCATTGTGTTATTGCTTTGGTCATTTCTTGATGAGCTAAAATATAAAAAAAGAACATAAGAAAGTCACAAGTAATTATCTATATAAAGAAAATCTTTCTACCTTTCTGGTTTTCTAACAGTTCCAAAGGGTAAGAATACATTCATTAATGGTGTAGGAATAAGAAAACCCAATGTAGAGGCCTAATTGCCTTATGCCCCTAAATGGAGGGTCAATCTAATCCCAATGTTACTCGGGTTCAAAGAGTTGGCCTTTTCTAGATCTCCAACCCTTCTATAAGGTCTTGTGCAAGCCATTGGTCCTATGCAAGCCTTATTTAGTCATGAGACGTCTTGAGCTCACGGAAGTAAAGTCAAGACAATAAAGCTTTGATCAAATGAAAATTCAACCCTTCCTAAGCAAGTAAAATCAACAAAATAAACCCAGTCAAACAAAAGGTCAACCCTTCCAAGGAAAATAAAGCAACCCATAAAAGTCTCCATCAAATGAAAGGTCAACGTTTCTAATATAAATAAAATCATCCCATTAAAGTCCTAACCAATAGGTCAACCCTTCCAAGGCCACTAAAGTCAACCCAATTACATCTTGGTCAAACAAATGGTGAACCCTCCCCACAACTAAAGTCAACCTAATAACATCTTGATCAAACAAAAGGTTAAACCTTCCAAGGAAAATAAAGTCAATTTAATAATGCCTTAGTCAAAAAAATTGTCAACCCTTGCCAAGAACTAAGGTCACCACAATAGTCTTGGCCAAATGAAAGGTGTTGAAATTTGGTAGCTCAGAAGGTATTTCCAAGTGGAAAAGCCCTTGGGGGCTTTCTGGTTTTGAGTTTGGGGTTTTGGACCCAAAGGAGCGGGCTTGAAACCCAAGAAAAAGAATTTAAATAAACTTAATTTAATTTTGAGTCATGTAGACTCAAGTCAACCAACAAGGCCAAGGGACATGACCCTTGGGGTTTCACACCCCTTGAACAATTATATATAGAAGCCAAAGGAGAGGCTAGTGGACAAGAGCAATGAACAACAATTTCTCTTGAGAGAGGGCAGCAAGTGGAGCGGCAATTCTAAGGAAGGAAGCAGTAGCTAGCAGTAAAGGTCGATTCTCTATGGTTTTGGAAGGTTGCAGTAGGCCGCAGCTAAGGAAAGCTAGACCGAGGTTATTGTTGGGCTAAGAAGGGTTGGTCTATGTGTTAATTTTAGGCAACAATGGTATGTTCTATGCTTTAGAGCAATTTTACTTCAATTTCTTTATTAGCCCAATATCAATATCCAGTTTAGCAATCACATCAACATGATAGTAAAATGCAGATAGAACATAAACATAAATAGTAAAAGACAAGCCAAGACAAGAGGACACAAGATGTGGCACCAGCCAGGGACAAACCTCAATGTGGGGAACCCTTGATCAATTCTTCTTTTAGTCTTCAATAGTTCAACAAAGAGAGACAATACAATTTACAAATTTTGATAATTTTATAACAGCAGCATAAGAGCCCTAACCAGAAAAGTCAACGCTAGTCAACAAGGTAGATTTGGCCCTCAAAGATTCGGTCAACTTCAGTCAACTTCGGCCTCCAAACAGCAAAATGAAACAGCCCTCAAAACAGTGAAATTCAACCCAGTCAAAGTTTGGTCAAATAGTCAACCTGCGGTCAGCCATAACCACAGTCAACATTGGTCAAACAGTCAACGTATTGCCTCGATTTTTGTGCCCAAAAATGCGACCTACCCAATCAGAGATAACCCTCACAAAAACGTAGTCAAACAGGTCAACACTTGGTCAACATAGCCCAAAACAGCCTTTTGGAAATTCGATCAAATATGGTCAGTGCTAAAACAGAAAATGTCCTTCCTTTCCTTCACACATGTGGAGAGAGGAGCTGCCTAGAAATCCATACCCAATCGGATGAGGAGAGAGAGAGATGTGTGAAGATGAGAATGTCTAAATGAGGATGAGGCATAATGAATTTATAGGGTAACGTTGAGGATGAATAGACGTGACTGTTGGGCTTCTGAACCCACATGAGTTTGTTGGCCGACCTTGACAATTTGTCCATAATATAAATAAATTCATATCTTCATTTGTATATGTTAGAATCGGATGATCTTTAGATCAATCCTACACCTTTGGGAGAGAGGAATCCAAGAAAAATATCAACTGCCATAAATAAGATGACCCATGTGGAGTTCGGCCCTAGTTGCCAATTTTAACACTCCCTCTCAACTAGGGAGAACTCCACCTACTAATCCATCTGCCAATCTATACTATCTCTGCCATCAATGCACTGCTCTGCTTTGCTGAACTATGAAGAAGAAGAAGTGATTGAGAATGTATCATACCATTCTCTACTGACTTGAAGTCAGTCCCAATCAAAAGAGAGTCTCATACCACTCTTACTGACCCGAAGTTCCAATCAAAAGAGAGTGTCTCATACCACTCTTACTGACCCGAAATCAGTCCCCATTGATCCCAGATCAATATCAAACATCCTAGCATAGGGAGTACGGTAGTACACGATGCGTCCATCAGTAATACTATGGTCCCTGTCCTCATTTCCCTACTCATTGACCAAATGAGAGGTACTTCCCATGAGTTCCAGACTGCATGGGTAGGATGTCTCGGCAGGAGAAGGATGAACCACTCACCCTGTACATAGAAAACCACTAGGGGAAGGTTGAACCACTCACCCTATGGTTGCTCACCGCTCCAAGAAGTACCCCAAGCCCCCCGAAGCTCCCAGAGCTCAATGTCCATCTCATACAGGACCCTCATAAGAGGGTCACTCCACGACTCCAAGTCATTCTCAAAAGGCCAAGAATTTGACCTTTCCTAAGGGCTTTGTCAAGATATCGGCAACCTGCTCATCAGTCCCAATGTGATGGAGCCTTATTGCTCCTCGTTGTACCATATCCCGGATAAAGTGGTACATGATATCTATATGCTTGGAGCGATCATGAAACACGGTATTCTCTGATAATCAAATCCCACTCTGCTTGTCTGTAATGCCCCACTTAATCTTATCATGCAAATTTTATTAGTGTTTAAATTACCTGAAAATATTGACTTATAATTATCAAGAAATATTGGTAAATACCTACATTTGGGAAACTGTAATTTTTATACTGATATAAAATTTATTGTTGTTACTATTCAAATCCCAACTTGTCTTCTCAAATTTAATCTTGGATGGGTTATGGTCTCCTTCCATTATTCCAAATTAAATATCCATATCCCAAAAATGTCCTCTCAAATCTACTTGGGAGATATGGTCTTCCCCAATTAATCTCCAAATTTAATATCCATATCTTATCCCCAAAATGTCCTCTCAAATTTACTTGGGAGAAAATATGGTTTTCCCCAATTAATTTCCAAATTAAATATCCATATCTTATCCCAAAAATGTCCTCTCAAATTTACTTGGGAGAAGATATGGTAAGAAAATTCAAATGAAAGGATGAGGGGGTAGTCATGACATTAATGAGAGGTGGTTGAGGTAGATGGGAGGAAGAGGCATAAAAGGGGAAGGATGATGAGAGGAGAGAAGGATCCTTGGTCTTGGTCTTGGTTTTGGTTTTGGTTTTGGTTGTGGTTGTGGTTTTGAGGATTTTGTTTTGGGAGGAAAGTGGAGAAAAGAGAAGGGAGAGAAGGAGAGTTTTTGTTTAACTTAGACACATTACATCTAGTTGGACTTGAGCTCGGAGGGCTAGGGAGCCTGTGGAGATTCCCTAGGCTAGGAAATACTTCCTAATTGGCTAGGAGGCAAATCTAGTCAAGCGGTCAAGAGGAGCATCCCAACGGAGTTAAGAGCATCTCAACTAAGCTATTGGAACAGGTATTCTTCCGTTTATTGATTACTTATGTAAATGGTTGCAATGAAATTCCTATTTATTTAATTTGTGGTAAATAAATTTTAATGGTATATTATCATCAAATAAATGTTTAGATATAAATAAGTTACTTCCCATTTTATTGTGTTTAAAATCAGAGAAATTTAGTTTTTAGTTAGAGGACCTTAGGAGGGAGCCTCACACATGGTATCAAAGCTTAGGTTCAAAATCTGGACCTTGAAGCCCACCTACTAGAAGAAAAAAAAAATATTGCAAACAAATTTAATTATATTAGAAACCAAAATAAATTGAATTATTAAATGACATTGACCATAAATTTAAATGAAATAGACCTCGTCTTCTGCTCTACTGATTTTAGAATAGTCTCGTCTATTTCCATTCCAGGAGGAGCTGGATATTCTGCCACATGGGGTCTTTTGTAAGCATAATAGTCTGCAGCCTGAGATGTAGCCATGGCTGCCCCTAAATATCACACTTGTCTGTATCTGTAACGTATTTTACTGAAAACAGTGGGTGGCTCTGTCTGACAGCGATGACCAGATTTACTCGCTCCCTGGGCAATTGTGTCTTCATTAGAGATTCTATTCTTCGGCGTCCATGGCAAAATCGCAGAAGATAGCATTTTTTTTTACAGGTTCTACTCTGCTTATTGACAGAAACAAAATTCTTGCATTCTCACACCTTCTCTGGGGAGATTCATGTTGTCTACATTTCTGCAACTAGGGCTTTTTGGGGCGGATTCTTTGTTAGTGTCGACTGTGGTCGGCCCATATCTCTCCTCTCAGCAGTGAATCCATGTCGGTGCTGATTTCATTTCTTGTTTATTGTTGCTTGTTCTCGCGCTCCCCTCAAGTGGGCTTATTGTATCCCCGGTCTAACATCTCTGTTGTGGCCCCTGTCAGGTGGATTTCTTCACAAGTTCTGTACAAGTCTATTTCTGCGCTAACTGAACTCTAAATTATGTTTATGGCATCTGCGAATGTTTTATGGAGACTTACATTGCAACTCCTCTTGCCTTTACTATCATGTTTTTTTTTTTTTTTTTGCCAAAACAACAATCTGTTGATACTCCAGGGCAAATCTCAGAAATTCATCCTCACAGTTTTCCATCCTTGTCTGCATCCACCTCATTAAAAATGTTGTTCACCACATCTATGTCATCTGGACCAAAGTCATCAGCTAAGGCTTCTCTAAACTCCTTGATTTCAATGTAACCACTGCCATCTTTGTCAAAGTACAGAAATGCCTTACGCAAGTATTCATCGTTGTCTATGCTCTACATATGAAGCGAAGCCGCAAGAAATTCTCGATAATCTAGCGTGCCATTTCCATCATCATCCGCAGCCTCCATTAATGTCTGCACTTCTGATTCATCCATATGGGAACCGAGCTTATGAAGACCTGCTTTCAGCTTTTCATATGATATTATACCACTGTTATCAGTGTCCGTAAAGATCCCACCACTCTTCGAAAGAAAACTGCAAAGCATGCCAAGCATCCATAAGCTTCAGTTTCATCGCTGTCCTCCTGTGAGGTTTCTGGTTGGTCATTCCCATCTTGAGTTATCCGTTGTCCACCTTCTAAAAGAGCAGCTTGTGCATCATCATCAGGTGTTTGTACCCATCTGTCCACTGAAACTGTGCGCTCCTTTTGCGTAAAATAACACGCTTAGTGAAGCATGAACCACAAACCGGACAAAGTAAGTCATGTGATTGCTGCTCCTTCAGAACCCTGACAATCTCTTCTACCTTTCTTGTAGATGTACAGTTCTCAGGAGTCAGTGAACAGTGATCTGACAGTCGTGCCCCATCTTGCGCATTTACAAACCCATCCTGTGAACTCTGTATGATAGTTTCATAGACACTTGTCTGATTCTCATTAATCTCTGTCTGATCTGGATCACATTCTCATCTTTTACTAGTTCAATGTCTTTCTTTTCGTAATCGATTACTTCACGTTCTTTGTCCAAAACAATTCTGTTGTCAGAACCTTCCTGAAATTTATGCTCTATGGGAAAGCCCTTCTCAAAGAATGCTTGGATGTTATTCACTTTTTGGCAATGCTCTTTGTGCTTCTGTATGAGCTCTACTCTAGAATCCATTACTGGATAGACCCAACTGCAATGGCGGCATTTCCATGGAGTTTTAATTCTGTTATTCTGTTTTTATTATGGCGGTATGAGCTCTAGCATGGAGTTTTAATTCTGTTATCAAGCCCTTTAGGACATCAGATTTATAACCAATGGTTATGTCAAAAGATCAAATTTATTTTGCCAATATTAAACCAGACTTAAACCACAGAAAATATTCCAGCAAATGAATGGCTAGAAGTATGTTAAAAGGAGAATATCGCTTACCCTTTTCCAGCGTTGATTTAGCTCATGGATATATTTTAAGCATGAATTGACTTCCAATTTGAGAAACTCAAGAAAAATCAGACCTGAAACCTTCATCCATATAGTAAATTCTAGCAGGCGTAAATTGCATTTAAGGCCGAGAACCGGGATTTGAACTGGAACTGGATCAAACCGGAATTCAAAAAAAAAATATGTAAATAATTAATTTAAAATATATATATATATATATATATATATATCTAGGATTCCAAACCGTTAGAGACAAAATATGCTAAGTTTGCTCATATATATACCATGTAAGGGTGCATCTATCAAAATGGCACCGAGTGCAAATGGTACTGCTAGTTTCATTATCAAATTCAGACTGAGCATGTTGCCAAGCAGAGCTGGAGATATCCTTTGCAATCACATTGGAATGCTACCCTAATCATTACATTGACCATCCATTCATTTCTAGCACATATTTTGTACACTTGAATTTCTAAATCAGAAAGAGTAATTTGCTGTATGCAACCCAAAATGGAAAGGGGATAAAATTTAAATAACAACAGCTTTTTCAAAATCAACATTGCCAACATTATCTCCATGAGGATTACATAGAAGCATAAAACTGAAACCATTCTGTACATTCGATTTCCACCGCTAGTCAACTATGTCACAAAATCAACTTTGTCCTTCTGTCTTCTGAGAATCTGAATCATGAACTTAATTATTCTGTCCATACTAATTTCTAATGATGCTATGAAACTGGACATATCTCAAATATCCTTGTCCTTAATACTCATGCTCATGCTCCTACAAATCAAAGGTATGCATGGTGGCAAGGATGGGAGGCAACTTTTACAGATTTCAGAATGCACCACAGCTTGGATCTGAAAACTAAACCTGACATCAAACCAAAGGATAACAGAGTGGTGAAATAATGCTAGTCGCACCACTTACTTCACGTAATTTACTTAGTTATAGCATCAATCTGTTTCTCCCAAATTTGACAATGCCTAAATGTTCCCAAATGTCAGCCAGAATAACCAAAAGTTTGTGCATACGCACCAGCAGTAAAATGAGCTGGGTTATATGATGATTTTGTTCATGAAGTATCACACAATAATTTTCAAATATGTTACAGCTTCAATGATAAAAAAAATGTGCAATTTAGGAACATTTTAAGAGCTCTTTATTGTATTATGATCCAAATTCATGTACAGAAATGGAGTGGATTTATGTCACAGATCAGAAATAGAGACATCAAGCATTATCCATAGCAGTTCAAAACTGAAACACCAGCCCAGTTTAGTTGACACGTCTTACAATATGCTAGGATTTGCACTGATTCAACAATAGACATATGTGACTGGACCCTGGTTTACTTAAAAGCCACTTCAAAAAAAAAAAACCTATGCAGTCTCCCTTGTGTGTTAAAAACCACATTATTTCTTGATTTGCGAAAGATCCTTCTGAGGAAGAAATCATCCTTGATAACATGCTAAATATGCAGTGTTAGTATTCCAAAAATATTTGCTGTGACTTTACCTCATTTTCTGATATGATGTACCAGGGAATATAAATTTAATAAAATTGGTATTTGTAACTGTGGGCTATACCATTTGAAAATATCATTTTTTTGGAGAAGGATTCTCAAATGTCCTTTTGACTCATTCCTCCCATAGTTTTCGTAGCTTCTTCACTGCCCTGGATCTCTTGTATTCCACCTGCAAGTCTTCCGAATAAACTGTACTTCTTCAGGTTAGATGTAATTGCAATTAGAGACTTCCTTTGTGATGCAGGAGCATCTTACTTTCAAAGTCATTCATTTGACTAGACCTAAGGGGTTTTAATTTACCAAGGGAGTTGGTTCCCTAATTAAAGTTTAATTGTTTGATTTGTAGAAATTCCTATGTTTCTTAGGAATTCTAGAATGTCTATATGTATTAGTTAAATGATTGTAATCAGATCTGCTTCTAAGAGTAGATCTCGAGAGTTGTGAGGGATTGGAGAGATCCTAAGGTGATCTCTTGAAGATTTTGTGGATCTAGAAGATTCTTAGGAATTGTTAGTTGAGTGGATCTAAAACAGAATCTGTTTCAGAGTCCTTTTTAATAAATTGTTAGCCTAAGAGGCATTCGGGGAGAGAGTGTAGAGTGGGGAGAGAAATGCCAGGGCTGCATGCCCATGTTGTAAATCAGGCAAAGTATTATGTATATTTGAATTTGGTGGATGAAATGCATTTGTATACAATGTCACATGGTTCGGGTTCGGGTTTGAGTTCGACAATGATTAAGTTCGATTCGAATTTGAATTTTATGATAAGGTTCGAATGAGGTTCGCCATTAAATTTGAGTATATATATATATAAATATAATTTTCCTAAATTTAAAATATAACCCAATATAATATTTATACATTAAATTTTTAATGCTTATATTATATAATATAAATGAAATTGCCTCGTCCCCACACATATATATAAAACATAAAATTTTATTAAATTTAATATATAACTCATTATAATATTAAAATATTATGTTTAATATATATGAAACAATATATAACAAATTATTTATAAAATTATCTTTCTATAAGATATTAAATTTAAAAGCAATTAAATTAAGTTAAATTTAATAAATAATTTATTATAATATTAATATATTATTTTTTTAAAATATATAAAACAATATGTATCTACAACAAATATAAAACTATACTGATGTGATTCAAATTAAAAAAAAAAGCGTTAAAGCTTATTCCCTAACCTACCGAAGCGTCATTCCTCTGCGTAACCTATCAAAGTGTTATTCCTCTCTGTGCGAGTGCAACTCCATCGATGGTTTCTTAGCATATATTATATGTAAAATCGTTGGCTCTCGGACGCGTGATGGCCCTCATATAGCATATGGTTATCTTTGTGCACATTTTCATCGTGATGGTAAAATTTGAATATAAATTACCTTATGGAATGTCACAAAAACCATTGTCTGTGTGCTTAACGACCCTAACAAAGTTACCCTTCATCTACACGCTTGACGACTAATCGATAGGAACTTCAAAATTAAAATATGGCAGACGACAGACCCAGTACCGTAAAATAACGCAAACGAAAAAGCGAACTTGAACCGAACATGATCGAACCTCATGCGAATTTGAAAATATTTTTGAGGTTCGCCGAATTTCGAACCTAAAGGTTCAAATTCGGCGAACCCTGTGACATAGCTTGTATATGTACTTTAGTTGTGTTCATCTTCATATGTTCTTCATATGATGGGTGAATGTCTTTGCATGAGAGTCATAGGGAATTGATTGAGTTAATGTTGAGAAGCTTAGAAATTACACAGGATTATGTGATGAGACTATGAATGTAGGAAATTGATACTGGAACAAGAATTCCCAGTAATTAGTGGGTTACAGGAATTAGTAATTCTTATTGAATGCATTGAAGATGGCTTAATGTTATTGCTCTGTATGGAGCAATGTTGTTAAAAGCGCGAGCGGGATTAAATCGGCGCCGGGAATAAAGCGGAAAAAATCAGAAAAAGCGGGAAAAAAGCAGAAAAAAGCGGGAAAAAGCGTTTGGTAAAAAAATGTTCATTTTTTTTAATATCTAAACCATCTACAACATAAAATAAATACATTGACACATAAATATGATAAAAAAACTAATATATAAGATGTTTAATATCATTTCTAGCGCTAAAATCACACATAACATTGAATCATGTCCTGAATAGTAAGTCCTGACTCCTGAGTCCCAGTTCAGCCTCAAAATATCAACAAAAAATATAATAATGTATCTCATCATGTCATAATGTCATATACAATAAAATGAAAGTCTAATGACCCAAAAAAAATCCAAATTTTCATTATAAAATGACCAAAAAAAATCCAAATTTTCATTATAAAACTCGCTGCCCCGCGCCCCCGAGCTTTTTTGCGAAAAAAGCGGCAAAAAAAATTTTAGGCGCTTTTTTCCCATAAAAAGCGCGATTAAATCGGCTTAGGGAAAAAAGCGCGATTTAATCGCGCTTTTAACAACACTGGTATGGAGTGACGCTGACACTTTTAGTTGTCATTGAATATACCAGATTGTTGTATGGAGTGAAGCTGACACTTTTAGTTGTCATTGAATATACCAGATTGTTGTATGGAGTGGAGCTGACACTTTTAGTTGTCATTGAATATACCAGATTGTTTAATGACTAAGACGTGGTCAATCTAGAGAGAATTGGGGGTGTTTTTTGTGACATTGTTGGTTGATAGTTTGCTTCAATAGAAAAGGAGTTCAATATGTACAAATTGAGGTAGCACTCGGTGCAAATGAATTGACTGTGTGGAAATCGTGATGATATGGTGTGGGCAATTTATGTCAAGCTAATGAAATCTGGTTTCAATGGTGAATTTGTTGATTATTAGTCCATGTGTTGAAAATTGAAGAGGCAATATGAGGATGCTTGTATGTCAAGTGAAATCGATCCATACACCAATGGAATCTCTAGATTTGAATCCAGCACCTTAGTAATGTTTAAAAGATCGGTGTTGGCGCTATTCAAATCTTAATGATAAAAAAATTTTAGGAAAGCGCCCAACTTTTGAGTAGATAAGGCGTCCATGCTTTATGGATTAATTGGGAATATCATTCTTAAAAGCATGTTGAATGGTGCTTGGCAGATTGGCACATAAAAGGTTAAACCGTCGAGCTTGGATTGAAGTTGGCATGGTCAGACCGTCGGGCTTGAAATGAAGTTCTGACCTCCGAATAGGACCCTGTTAGAGACTCATACTTTGAGTTTATGTCAGAGCCGGTCGGCCTTGACCCTTAGTTGGGCCCCTTCATTTGTTTTGAGATGTTATATGAGTTATTCGGTCCCGACCCCCAACTAACCAGAAAAGAAGTCGATCCTCACCTCCAACCTATTTGAACTCCGGTCAGTTTTCCATTGTTAATTTCATATAACTACAAAGTTGAAGAAAACACTCTTGGTAGCTGAACATTTGTTCCTGTGACGAGCATCAAATCTGAGAGGTAAATTTTGTAAGTATGTTATGCTTTGTACGAAATATAAGGTTAAAATTTTTGGAGTCTCGACATTAAGAGAATCTGAGTTTAAACGACCTGTAGTAGTAGTTTTATTGCAAATTGTTTTGAACTTCCAATAATTTGGGTGTGAAAGTATAAAGTTATGGTTATTGAGGTTGCTTGGAGATGCCATTGGCATCACTTTTCTATGGCCACTCTTCCACTGCCTTCCATGTATTTTATTGATTTTTGGGGCATCATGAAACTCAGAAGCAAGGTCATAGGAGGACTTGATGGTAGCATGAAGTTGAAGAGTAGTCTCTCGTAATAAAAATATTATGATCGATGAGACCAAAATAAGCAACTTGCCATTGATTAATAAAATTCTGTTGTTTGGCTTGAGTTCTCTGCAAGGACAAAACTTCTTCGTAAAGACATCCATGGGGAAAAATATAAGGTGTCCAGACAGTTGTTGGAAAGCTCTTTGAATTTTTCTCCTTGAAGTGGGTAACCCCTAGGAGATAATTTTTCTCCTATTGTTTTAGCTTGCCAGCCAGCAACCCTATGATGATCCATGGATAGCTAGCCTATCCATGGATCATCATATAAGGTGTCCAAAGAGTTGTTGGAAAGTTCTTCGAATTTTTCTCCTTGAAGTGGGTAACCCCTAGGAGATAATTTTTCTCCTATTGTTTTAGCTTGCCAGCCAGCAACCCTATGATGATCCATGGATAGCTAGCCTTAGATGCCTCCCATCTATGTCGCAGTTGTTAAATTTTGAATAGCAGTGAAAATTTATTTATACCTAAACAAATTTTATTTCCAAAAAATTATTAAATAGAATTCGAATTGCTGTGAAAATAAAATCATTGGTATTTAACTTTTGAAATATAATATTTGCAGTGGAAAAATAAAATTAGAGAGATCACTCATATCACAACAGTAAGTATACATCCATAACAATTTTCCTTCATTAAAATCATTGGGAAAATCTGGACCTAGACCCACTGAGAAAAAAAAAGCACTGTTGGAACCTATAACTCAGCCCATCAGAAAATCAACCTCCTAAAGAAATTAGCCTTGGAGAAACAACCTTAACATATTCTATTTTGGCCATGTATTTGGTATCTCTAGGTGGCTAACTACCTTGTCTAAGAGACTGCTCCCATTTTGGCTTGAGTATTTATAGGTGAAGTTATCTAGCTACATGGGTTACCCACAAAGATCATTTTGATAGGGACTCTTGCTTTACATATACATTTTGGACAAGTTTGCAATTAGTGTTGGGGACTTAGTTAAACCTTAGCACTGCATATCGTCTATAAATAGATGGAAAGACTGAAAGAGTAAATCGGGTTATAGAATATATGCCTATAATGTATGTCATGGATAATTAGACTCGGTGGGAAAGGTACTTATCATTGGTAGAGTTTTCCTATAACAACAATTACCACAATTCAATTAGGATGCCTCCTTATCAAGCTCTATATGGGAGGCCATGCAAGACACCATTGAGTCGACGAAAGGATGGAAGACACAGTAATAGTCACGATAGGATTGTTTCAAAAGAAAGGAGGAATAGGTAAGATAGATTTAACGAAGTTTAAAGGAAGCACAAGATAGGAAAAAGAGTTAGGTTGATGCACATAGTACTGATCGAAATTTTAAAGAGGGGGACCGAGTTTTTATTTTTAATTTTTTAGTTATTCCTAACACTATTCAGTTTGAGAAAGGTATGAAGTTACCACCTCGATTTATAGGACCTTTTAGAATCAAAGAGAAAATTGGACCAGTGTCCTATTGTCTTGTACTACCACCCCCCCTTGCATAAAACTCATGATGTTTTTAGGTATCTGTCCTATAACATTATGTTTCTAATGAATCTCACAAACTCGACTGGAGGGAAGTATAGGTCTCAGACGTGGGAACCATAATGATCAAACCAATATGCATATTATACCATAGGGTTCAATAGCTCAGTTATCACTTGGTGGACCCAAGATTTGCTACCCAAGAGGACGCAAAGACTATATGTCGCAATTACCCCACTTTTGACCATTTATGATGTCCATTTTGACTTAGATAGCTACTTATGCTAAGGCTCTATTGCTGTTCCATGTTATTTATTTATGAACGCTATGTAATATTGATGCATTTAGTTGGATAAGTGAAACTACTTATGTAAATCATTAGATGGATTAGGTATTGATGATTGAAACATTCGATGTATGACCTAATGTATGACTTACCTGGTTATGATTTATCTAGTGCATGACTTATCAGAGTCATTGTTGTTTCATGTATGGCTTAAGTGGATATGATTTATCTAATGAATGACTTAGTAAAATTATGATTTATCTAATGTAAAATTTATTTCCAATATGAACTACAAAATTGATACATGGATACTAAACTTAATAATATGATGTTTAAGATCACGTATCTATATCTATTTTGTTGTTATATATATGCATGGATGAGAACTAACCCGCAGATTGGAAAGAACTATATGATAACCAAGATCTATTCTTCCATTGGGGAAGGTCGAGACATCCAATGAGGAAAGGTATGATGTACATTGTTCTATTACATTTGGTATCTACTTTGTATGCACTCTTATGACATGGGTAAAATGTAAATGACAGGTGGCAAAACTACCTGACTGGATTATTCGATGACAAGTATCCAACCAGCACTGTAGTGTGGTCCATATTAGGGTGTTGAACCTAGTTGTAAGGAGGGGTGGAGGTATTTCCCACCGTGTAACCTCCAAACCTAAAATCATGAGACGGCAATGATGGACACGCTCCCCTAGACGTGTGATGACGATTGCCAGTTGCCTGCTGGGGAAGTTAGGTCGATAGAGTCAATGCTTCCACCATATTGGTTTTATCAGTGGTTAGATTGATATAGCCAATGCCACAGTATATAACAGGAGAGGATGGATAGGGTGGGAATGGAAGTAGGTTAAGAAGGATAGAAGGATATAGATTAGTTGGAGACTCTTGATGGGAAGTGGTATCATTGTCTGACTTATTCAATTTTCCCACTATAACTCTCTCTCTATTCTGTTATGCCTTATTGTCCAACTACTTTCGAACTCCTTGTATCTTTTCACTCTAATTTCGAGACAATTTTCTGAAGGAGGGGTGTATGTAATGCCCCGCTTAATCTTATCATGCAAATTTTATTAGTGTTTAAATTACCTGAAAATATTGACTTATAATTATCAAGAAATATTGGTAAATACCAATATTTGGGAAGCTGCAATTTTTATTTATTGATATAAAATTCATTATTGTTACTATTCAATTCCCAACTTGTCTTCTCAAATTTAATCTTTGATAGGATATGGTCTCCTTCCACTATTCCAAATTAGATATCCATATCCCCAAAATGTCCTCTCAAATCTACTTGGGAGAAGATATGGTCTTCCCCAATTAATCTCCAAATTTAATATCCATATCTTATCCCCAAAATGTCCTCTCAAATTTACTTGGGAGAAGATATGGTCTTCCCTAATTAATTTCCAAATTAAATATCCCTATCTTATCCCCAAAATGTCCTCTCAAATTTACTTGGGAGAAGATATGGTAAGAAAAGTCAAATGAAAGGATAAGGGGGTAGTCATGACATTAATGAGAGATGGTTGAGGTGGATGGAAGAAAGAGGCATAAAAGGGGAAGATGATGAGAGGAGAGGGGGATCCTTGGTCTTGGTTTTGGTTTTGAGGATTTTGTTTTGGGAGGAAAGTGGAGAAAAGAGAAGGGAGAGAAGGAGAGTGTTTGTTTAACTTGAACACACTACATCTAGTTGGACTTGGGCTCGGAGGGCTAGGGAATTGCGGAGGTTCCCTGGGCTAGGAAATACTTCCTAATTAGCTAGGAGGCAAATCCAGTCGGGCGGTCAAGAGGAGCACTCCAACGGAGTCAGGAGCTCAGAAGCATCTCATTTAAGCTATTAGAACAGGTATTCCTTCATTTATTGATTACTTATGTAAATGGTTGCAACGAAATTCCTACTTATTTAATTTGTGGTAAATAAATTTTAATGGTATATTATCATCAAATAAATGTTTAGATCTAAATAAGTTACTTCCCATTTTAATGTGTTTAAAATCAGAGAAATTTAGTTTTTAATTAGAAGACCTTAGGAGGGAGCCTCACATTGTCGCAAAGGATCACAGTGGTATCTAGCACATGTCCAAACAACTCACTGAAGAGCTTCCTCAACCAGACAGCTTCACAGGAGGCCATACTAGAAGCTATGTATTCGGCCTCAGCGATGCTCAAGGCAACCGATTTCTACTTCCTAGTCATCCAGGATATTGAAGCAGAACCCAAAGAAAAACAGCATCTAGAAGTGCTCTTGCGATCCACCACACTGCCATCCCAATCAGCATCAAAATGACCATGCAGCCTCACATTTCCAGCAATGTATCTCAGTCCATGAGTGATTGTGCCCCGAAGATATCTTAGAAGATTCTTGGCAGAAATCCAATATATATGATGAGGCTCAACCATGTACTAGCTCAAAGTGTTAACTGCAAAACATATGTCCAGACGGGAGTTCACCAAGAACATCAGTGCTACTATGAGTTGACGATACTCAAAGGCATTTCCCAATTCAGGTCCAGCAGCACTACCACATAACTTTTTAAAGTTAAGTTCCATCGGAGTAGTCACATGCTTGCAGTCCGTTGAAGAATCTAGGGCAAATGTAGTTAATGCAATTCTTCTTAGTTTGATAACTATTTGTGAGGTGTTTTCAATTTTTCTTCTTATACCAATCTTCACTTATTATTGTTAGAGTGTGTCTTCTTTAGTTCATCAAATAGCTACCAAAACAAAGAGACAAGAACACAAGAAGTTGGCATTCTGCTAGGGCCAAAACCTCTCACTCTTTGAGAGGAAAACCCACACAAAATTCTTCTTATAGAGATTCCAATTGACGAATACCAAGACCATGACCCTTGACCTATGAAGCCACTCCAAGACCAAGACACCAATCCTCTTCTTTGTCACTGTTGAGATCATCATCATTGTTGCACCACTGAGTCCATTACTACTGCACTACAGAGATCTTCATTACTGCTGCATCAGGACTGTACCTTCACCGAGATCTTCATCACTGTCTTGACTTTGTCTTCATTAGGATCATGATTGCAACTATGTTGAGGTCATAACTGTGTTCATGAGACAGAGTGCATTATTGTGAGATCACTGGAATCCTTTTCATCATGATTATGCTGAGACTGTGATTGTATCTAGAGAGTAGGCCGAGACAAAGAGTGTCTCTCCATGACTCTCCTCTTCACAAGTATGCCAAGACTGTATGCTGAGACAAAGGTATGCCGAGAGTGTATTGAGAGATCTTCATCACACATATACTGGGACTGTGTCTTAGCATGCTGAGACAGTGTTGTGAGGAGGCCGAGATATCATTGAGAAACATAGAGATTCTTCTCCCTCTGCAATACTGAAATTCTGCACTCATCCGAGATTTCTTGAGCCACTATAACTATCTGAAATTCTGAGCTTCCTGCACCTATCCGAAATTACAGAGTGTTTGAGATTTTGTCTTGTAATTATTAGTGAGATTTCAAAGGTATCCGAAGTTGCAGAGGCTTGTGCGAAGTTTTGTCTCTCTGTGACTCTAGCCGCATATTTATAGGTGTTTGTCCATGTATTTAAGCCGACATGCACCAGTGAACCGTTGTGTCTATTTATTGAGCTGACATGAGTGAATCTAATTCTTTTTAGGCCGACATGACAGTCTTTTACCTTGCTTTGCTAGCAGTCTTCTTCTTTGGAGGATGGTGCTTGTCTTGGAGGGCTACTTGACACTAAGTTGACCCATAGACATGCTCAAGAAGAGCTCTTTAACATGACTTTGATTCTTTGACTTTTCTAGACCTATGGAATGAGCAAGAAACTCATTCAAATAATTTACAAAAATAATATTTCTTTTTCTTAACAAGTACAAAGATCAAAATTACATTAACAAATACTGAACCTCGTTACACTTTTCTTCAACACAGTCCACCATTCCAAATCTTTCCAATATCTTCACAACGTATTTTCCTTGAGAGAGGAAAATTTCACCTAGCTTTTGCCAGACCTCCAACCCTAGGAAATAATGCATCGATCCTAGGTCCTCATCTCAAATTCAAAAGCCAACTCCCTCTTACATTTGTGAATGAGAGGGTCTGCACCTGTCAGAAAGAGGTCGTCCACATAAAGTACCAAAATGAGAGGTTTATCATTTTCAACCTTAAAGTAAAGGTTCGGATTGGCTTCACTTCTAGTGAATCTCAGCTTCATCAGATAGCTATCGATCCTCTCATACCAAGCTCGGGGTGCTTGCTTCAATCCATAGAGAGCTTTCTTCAACCTACATACATGAGATTCCTGATCATGAACTTCAAACCCCTCAGGTTGTTCCACATAGACTTCCTCTTTGATTGAACCATGCAAGAAGGCGGTCTTGACATCCATCTGATGTAGGTTCCATCCTTGCGAGGCAACAAGGGCTATGATCGAGCGGATGGTGGTGTATCGGGCAACAGGTGCAAATATCTCATCGTAATCTACACCTTCCTTTTGAGAGAAGCCTCGAGCAACAAAGCGAGCCTTGAACTTTTCTGCACTTCCATCAGCTCCATGCTTGATTTTGTAGAGCCACTTAGAAGTGACAACTAATTTGTCCTGGGGTCTAGGGACCACATCCCATACATCATTCTTCATAATTGACTCATATTCTTCATTCATAGCATCCTTCCATACTTGTTGCTTCACGGCTTCTTCGAATGATAAAGGCTCATTTTGAATAATCGTGCTCATGGCAGTCAAATATCCTTGATACCTGTTCGGCTTCTTGCTCTCACGAAAAGTCCCCCTTGATGCAATGTGCCTCTCAGAATCTTCGAGAGTCTCCCTAAGCCATAAGGGTCTCCTCTTGAAGGATGAAGGCTCATGAGGGAGTGGATCAATAGAATCCATAGGTTCATCAACACCAGGCATTGTTTCATCCTCTTTTTCACCCTGATTTCCTATGTCAGCTTCTTTGTCCTTCCTTAGGATAGGAAGGTTGTTGATCTTCCTGAGGGCCATATCTTCGTCGAAGGTGACATCATGACTTATCTCAACTTCCTTTTGACCAGCCACATAAATTCTATATCCCTTAGAATTTTCACTGTAGCCCACAAAGATTCATTTCTTCCCAGATGCACCCAATTTGCTTCTTTTCTCTTTCGGCACATGAAAATATATGGGGATTCCAAAAATTCTAAAATGAGAGACATCGGGTTTTTTACCAGTGAACATTTCTTCGAGAGTCTTGGAGTCCAATGCTTGATGAGGGCATTGGTTTTGAACATACACAACGGTATTTGCAGCTTCAGCCCATAGAAACTTCGGAAGGCCTTGATCATGAAGCATGGCACAGACAGCGTTGTAGTCTCCATCCTAATGCCAGCTTCTCTGCAATAATCTTGGAATTCATTGGTTTCGTACTCGGTCCCATTATCAGTCCTCAATATCTTGATTTTCTTCTCAAATTGGTTTTCAATCAAGACTTTGAAGTGTCGAAACCAGGAGAACACTTCATCCTTCTTCTTCAAGAAGTAGATCCAGGTCTTGCAAGAATAATCATCCACAAAGGTGAGATAATATAAGTATCCTCCCAAGGAATTTACGAGCATCATACCACATATGTTGGAGTGGATCAATTGCAATATGTTTGTGGTCTTGCTATTACTTGAGGGGAATGGTCCCCTTGTACGTTTTCCTTCGACGCGTCCCGGACATACACCTTCATGCTCTACTTTGAACTTGGGCATACCTAACACCATCTGTCTCACATTGGGTAGGGCCTTATAATGAAGATGGGCAAACATCCGATGCCATAGTTCAGATTGTAGAGACGTGTCGCAAGACATGGCTCCCAATGGACTTCCTCTAACTTGATACAAAGTGTCAACCCTAAACCCAAGAGTAAAAGCATATTTAAAATTTATTTTCCAAACACGTACCTTTCCATCGATAAAAGCCACCTTGAATCCTTTATCTTCCATTGTTGAATGGACACCAGGTTCTTCTTGAGATTGGGTACATATAGTACTTCTTGCGCATGAATAGTGTTACCTTGATTCAATTGAAGGGTAACATTCCCTACTCCCTTAACGGGATAGGTGGCTTCGTCTCCAAGGATGATCTCCAAGTTTGTCTCCTTTTCTATCAGATTAGAGAGGGCTTCCTTGTATCTGGTGAAGTGCCTTAAGGCATCACTATCAATCAGCTAATTTCCCATAGTGTCCGGAGAAGACGCAGTGAAGAAGGCCGATATAAGATAGTACTCTTTTTGCTTATTGTTAACGACATTGGATTCATCATACCTAGAGTTCCTTGATTTCTTGGAGGGTCGACCATTTCCTTGATGTCTCGCATTCCTTTTTCCTTTGCCATTGGACCTGTCATTCCTTTGAACGTTGTTGTTGAAGTTGCCCCTGGATTTGTTATGATAGTCATCATCTCAAGATGTATCCCTTCTATTAGGACACTCCCTTGCATAGTGGCCAAATTTATTGCAAACAAAGCATCTTCCCTTCCTTCCATTTTTGAATCCTGGTCTTCCTTGACTTTGCTTCTTTGAACCTGCATTGTTCTTCCTCTTGGCATGAGCGGAGAATGCAGTGGGGTTGCTTCTATTAGAAGGCATTTCTTGCTCCACCATTCTTGTTTCTTCTTGAATGCATCTTGACATCAATTCTTCAAACCCTGGAATTCGATCATTGTTGAATATAGTGGTTCTAAATACATACCACTCAGGTGGGAGTCCTCCAAGGGTGGTGAGAGTAAGTTCCCTATCAGGAATGACTTCTCCAATCGAGAGTAGATCATTCTTGATCTCAGTAATCCTCAAGAAATAATATTGAATATCCTCGTCCTTGCCCTTCTTAATATCCTTCAACTTATTTTTGAGAAAGAGAATTTGATTAGCATTACTAACCTTGAACATGCTGACCAACCTGTCATATATCTCCTTGGAGGTCTTCAATTCGGAGATATAGGCCACCAGATGCTTGTCAACGGAATCCCTGATAATCTTCTTCGCTTTGACTTCAGCCCTATTGTGCTTGGTCTTCACAGCAATCAGTGCATTTGAAGGAGGCTCAGGGATTTTACCCTGCACATAATCCATCAGTTCCTGCTCTTCCAAGGTCAATTCAAGAGACATCTTCCATCCATGATAGTCAGATTTATCATGGAGCTTGTCTTCAACCGGGAAGTAAGATGAAGAACCCATTGAGTCTTTTGTCCTTGTCCAACTGTCTTTGGTGATTGCTCTTTCACTCTTGCTTGGGCTTTGTCTTCACCTCAGCTCTGATACCATGTTAATTTTAGGCAACAATGGTATGTTTTATGCTTTAGAGCAATTTTACTTCAATTTCTTTATTAGCCCAATATCAATATCCAATTTAGCAATCACATCAACATGATAGTAAAATGTAGATAGAACATAAACATAAACAGTGGAAGACAAGCCAAGAGAAGAGGAGATAAGATGTGGCACCAGCCAGGGACAAACCCCAATGTGGGGAAACCCTTGATCAATTCTTCTTTTAGTCTTCAATAGTTCAGCAAAGGGAGATAGTACAATTTACAAATTCTGATACTTTTATAACAGCAGCAAAAGAGCCCTAACCAGAAAAGTCAACGTTGGTCAACAGGGTAGATTTGACCCTCAAAGATTCGGTCAACTTCGACCTACAAACAGCAAGATGAAACAGCCCTCAAAACAGTCAAATTCAGCCTAGTCAAAGTCTGGTCAAACAATCAACCTGCAGTCAACCCTAACCATAGTCAACACTAGTCAAATAGTCAACGGATTGCCTTGATTTCTATGCCCAGAAATGCAGCCTGCCCAATCAGAGATAACCCTCACAAAAACGCAGTCAAATGGGTCAACGCAGCCCAAAACAGCCTTCTGGAAATTCGGTCAAACTTGGTCAACACTGAAACAGAGAATGACCTTCCTTTCCTTCGCACGTGTGGAGAGAGGAGCTGAAGACGAGAATGAACACCTAGATGGTAGACGGCTAGGGTTACTCGGCTCTGAACTGCTGTTCGCGCCTGCAGCGGCAGGGCCTGCCTCGGGTGCGGCTTTCAGTCCGCCCATCCACCTTACCCTGGTGCTCCATCCCGTCGTGCGGCCAGGTTGCTTCGTCGGCTGGGGGTTTTGCTGTACATTGGCTCCGGTTGCCTGGGGGTGCGGCTTCCGGCCTCTGTTTCCTTTCTAACCGGCGGCCCTCTTCCCTTGCGGCGAGCTTTCCTTAGCGGGGTTTTGTTTTATTATTTTCGTCTGTCGTCCCAGATTTGGAGTGCCTACTCAGCTTCTTCATAGACAGGGCTCCGCCGCCTTGTGCTCTGCTTGGGGAGGCTGCGGTGTGCGTCTGACCTCTTCTGGTTTCCGGCGGTATCGGCTCTACTCCGGCTCTGATTTTGGTGATCCGTCCCAGTTTTTTCTGAACCGTGGTGAGGAGGCGGGGGCTTCATTTGGCCTGGTGGGGGCGAGGTGGCTGCCCTAGCCGCCTCTGCCCCCGGATCCGAACGCCTCTGGCCCTGGTTGAGCCCTGATGGGCTCCCTTGCTGAGGTGTGGTTTTCTTTTTTTGGTTCTTTGCTGGCTTACCTTGGCAGTCATTGGGTGCGTTGAGGGATCTGTGGTGTGGAGCCTATCTCTGCACCGATTCGTGCCGGACTCTACAATGGCTGTTTCTGGTGGGTTTTTTCTTATGGTTTCTTTGGATTTTTGGGCGGTACCTTCCTCAGTCACAGATGGAGAGTTGAGGGAGTGGGGGGGGTGGCTACCTTGGCTGCTCCTTTCCTTTTCGTGCCTCTTCTTGGCGACTTTTCGATCTACTGCGCTCTCCTCAGGAGCCATTGTTTTTAGCTGTTTATTTTAGCTTCGTTGGGCAGGATATTGCCTTTCGAAGGAGCTATCGTATTTACTGTTTTTATTTTTCTGTTTATTAGCTTGTATGGGTAGGGTTTCACTCCTGTTGGGGTTTACATACCCTCTACTGGTTGCCCTTTAAGGGCCTATCTGCCTTATCTTCTGGAGGCCCTGCTGAGGGCTGTATCTGCATACTTCCCAGAAGTATTGGTTATTGTAAGTGGTATTCACCACATTTCAGCATATGCTTCGGCATCAACAACATGTAATCTCTGTTATCTTCTTAATAGAAATTACGAACTCTATTTCTTTGGAAAAAAAACGTGTGGAGAGAGGAGCTGCCTAGAAATCCGTACCCAATCAAATGAGGAGAGAGAGAGATGAGTGAAGATGAGTGTGTCCAAATGAGGATGAGACATCATGAATTTATAGGCTAACGTTGAGGATGAATAGACGTGATTGTTGGGCTTTTGAGCCTACATGAGTTTGTTGGCCGACCTTGACAATTTGTCCATAATATAAATAAATTTGTATCTTCGTTTGTACATGTCAGAACCGGATGATCTTTAAATCAATCCTACACCTCTCGGAGAGAGGAATCCAAGAAAAATACCAGTTGTCATAAATAAGATGACCCATGTGGAGTTTGGTCCTAGTTGCCAATTTTAACACTATTCAAGCCGCAACAAGAGAGAAGGGGTTGCAAGAAGCCTCAGGTAAGGTCGTAGGCTGCAGAAGGCCATAGAGGGCCAAAGAAGGTTGCAGAGAGTCGCAGGAGGCTCAGATCAATAGGTCGAGGGCCTGTACTGGAGAACCGAGGGAAGTTAGGGCTAGAACAGCCTGACCGAGGGCCTAAGCAGCAGGTCGCATGGAACAAGAAGGTTGTTGAAGAAGGTTGAGGTCTGGAAATGGCCTAAGGGAACTAGCCATGGCTACAGGAAAGTTGGACAGAGATCTAAGGGAGCAGACCCTGTGGACAAAAGAAGATTGTAGCAGTGAAGGAAGGTTGATTGGGTGTTACAGCAAGACTTATATGATTTTGTGGGCTAAAGGAACCAGCCCCGACGAGTCAAGTTCTTGCTAGTTGTGTTTTTGTAGGCGAAGGACAGCTAATTGTATTTATTCGGCAAATGAGAGTGTGATGGACTAGGCCGCAACCTTGAGTTATTGGTCAAAGGATTGACTATGTACTATAGGCTATAGCATTGTACTAGGATTGTAAAGGGGCATAATCCCTAGTACGGGAGCCCTAAGGTTTTCTTGTTAATCGACAAACAAGAAACGTGTTTTGGGCCATAAAATCTTGATTACTATTATTGATCTCATTGTTGTTATATTCTGTTGTGCAAATTTGTTTTTGGTTGGGCATCTCTAGTGTGTTTATGTGCTTAGCTAAGTCATAGACCAGACCTAGGGTGCAAGGAAATTCCAACAAAAGGTCAACCTTTCCAAGGAAGTAAACTCAACCCAGTAAAGCCTTGGTCAAACAAAAGGTCAATCTTTCCAAGGCAAGTAAAGTCACCCCGATAAAGTCTTAGTCAAATGAAAAGTCAATCCTTCCACTACAAGTTAACCTATAAATTGTTGGTCAAACAAAAGGTTAACTCTTCCAAGGTAATTAAAGTCAACCAATAAATTCCCCAAGAGTAGATAATAGAAAGGTCAATACTTACAAGACACATAAAGTCAACTGAATACATTCATGGCGAAATAAATGCCAACCCTTCCAAGAGGCCGTAGTCTACCTATTATACATTTAGGAGCTTTTTCGAGCATATTTTCTGATTAAATTTGCTCAGAATCTAGTATGGATTTGTTGGAATCAAAAATTTGTGTTGTGAACTCTCCACAATTTGAGTGCCTTGGGGATTTTTCAGGGTGTTGAATCCATATATATAATCAAAAACGCATTTTAAACAACAAAAGATTACAATTTGACCAAAAATTGTTTGCCCAAATTCCAATCAAAAACTCCAAAAGACAACATCCAACTTTCCCCTGGAGCGAAATCAAAACTCCTAAGACATATGACATGTCGCTTCAAGGGTTCTCAAGAAAGAGCCTATAAGGAACGTGCTGAGAATATTTCAATATACACATGGAAATATATTTTGGCACACATGGAGATATATTTTTGATATACATGAAAATATAGGTTTAAGTATAAATTCATGGCAAGGTAAAATGGGTTTATTTGGAGTAGATGGGAGGAATAATTGTTATCCTCACCCTGTTCAATTCCCCATATGACATGATTAACTTGTATTACTTGCTTTGTTGTAATGGTTTCTAACCTTATTGTTGAAATATAAAAATAGGTTGTTGAAATATAAAGATATTGGAATAAATTAAAATCAAATAACCATGCCAAGAAACTAGAAATTTTGCATTTACTTGAATATTTACGACTATTATCACACCAAAAATTCACAAATCTTTTTGAAGAGAGTAAAACAAGGAAAGTAGAAGACAGACCGGATAACGGGTTGAATTTAGCGCTCGTTCAATTACAGAATGATCGCCTCCCCATTCAACCGCGCTCCTTGCAAGCTCCATCACGGGCGCCGGAGGCCACCAGATAAGCTTTTTCACCCTCTCGTCCTGTGCTACCGCCAGCCACTTCCGGGATTCGAACCTTCTCCGGGTCTCCACATTTCCATCGCTAATTTCCCCGTTGCGGAATTCGAACCCTCGCCGAGATTCAACCCTAGGTACCAAGAACCGGAGACAGCTGAGTAGCTCCTGAGCTAAATCCGGGTCCACTGAACGAGCGTCCTCCTCGCTTCCCAGAAGGGCTACCAAATTGGCGGCGATTTTAGCAGGATCGACGTCTTTGGCTGTGGCTCCGGATGCCTTGGCGCAAAATCCCACTATACTTAGCGGGGCTCTATGCGTTGGGCGAAGTAGGAATCGTGGGCGTTGCGATACCAGAGATCTTCCTTCTATGGGCGGAAAGAATGGATGGAAATGCAGAACGGAGAGCATGACGAAAGCACGGCAATTGACCATAAATCTGGCCATCCCACTGACTACCTTTGCAAAATACTTTCATCGATACTCCAAATCTTTCTCGTCTTTAAATCTCTGGTTTACTTCCATTGCTTGCTCTCTCCACGTTACTTAGCGTGTGGCATACTTTTTACATTAATTATTTAAGAGAGGTTTGTCACATGTTTACGCAAAACCTTAGGCAACTCATGTGAATGGCAGAGGAGCTCTGCAGGTTTCTGGGGGCAAAGGATGAATTATTTTGATGCAAACTCAACATCGATTTTACACAGAAACGCTCTCAATGGCGATAAGCATAACAATGGAACTTCCAAAACTTCATAAATTCTTCCCCGTGTATCAGAAATGGTAACTATTATTATTAGCTTTCAGAATTTTAGTTAATTTTTTTTAGCTTTTATAAATACGTTTTATTTATGAACTTGAAAGCAA
The DNA here is from genome assembly GCA_031772625.1 of Pinus tabuliformis. Lineage (NCBI taxonomy): Eukaryota > Viridiplantae > Streptophyta > Pinopsida > Pinales > Pinaceae > Pinus > Pinus tabuliformis. Next base: position 1,482,236,391 of record CM062816.1, read on the forward strand.
TACATGGTATGTTTTTAAGATTTTATATCTTAAAAAGCCCTGGTACAGGGTTTAGATGAAGGTGTGGTTGGATGCTGCGGGTGAAGGAGGTAGGAAAACCACATGATTGACATCAGCAAAGTCCTAAAATCTTTGATAAAATTATTTTTGATGTTTTTGTTTTTCCTTTCATTGTGTTGCTCTAAAAGCTCAAGCTCTAGGATTTTGAATATATTGTAACAATTTTGGGTTAAGGATTTCAAAAAACAATTTTATTTATTTATTTATGGATGGCTGGTTTAGCTCTATTTTTTCTAATAATAAGTTTACTTGAATAATTATGTGGAAAAAAAATTAAGGATATATTTGTTAAGTGTTTAATTTTATTTATTTTAATTTAAAAAAAATGTTTCAACACATATGGGTTAAGTGTTTTATTTTATTTTAATAATATAGTGATTTAATTTGTTACAAATTGAGTAGATTTGCTAATTTTTATTAGTGTTTTTCACATTTGAATGGTTTAAGAAATTAAATAGGTTTTTCAAATTTACCGGAATTGTTAATGATTAAATAGTTAGTTTGCTAGATCTGTTACAGCCTATTTTGTCACATCTAGTCAATAGGCCTGAAAACCGAATCAATTAATATCCATGAACATTTTGTCATTATCCCTTCACAAAACCCTAAGCATCACCTCTCTGAAAAGTCTGAGTTACTGCGATAAATTGTTCAAAAACATTGTTTTTAGCTGCAACGCACCTTGTCTCCTTTGTCACCTGCATTCAGCGCATGCTGAATGCTTTTCCACCTACGCTAGTCAGCACATGTTGCTCCTTTCTACAGGTGTGTTAATTCTATAAATTCGGGAAAAATAAAAAAATATTTCTAAAACATCCTCTTCCAAAAGCTTCCAAGGTAGTTTTAACTATTTACCTCAGATAGAAGGCTTGAATTCCTATCTAATCCTATCTTGGAGACCTCATATCTTATCCCTTGAGCTCATCCTCCCATCATAAATATATCTCAAGCCTGTTAAAAAATAAACCTGCCACTGAGCATAGTTTCTCCTGGTTCAAGCTCATTAAAAAATGAAACCACCTTTGGTAAATAACCTTTGTGATCGCCTTGCTATTAGCATTTTTGAACCTTGGTTGTGTTCCTAACGTCACCTCCATTCCTTTGGCCAACCATACGCTTTCACTTGATTGTTTACCCTTCTGAGGAACAACTGCGATGAGTGATTTTGATTGCCACCCTCTTCAAACTGCTATGTTTTGAGAAGTTCCAAAACTTACCTAGAACCAGTTGCTACCCGAAAATACCACTCGTTCCTAAAAAACGAGTCCCTTTTAAGCTCTTTTTAGACTTGCTAAATATAAAAAGATTGTCGAGCCATTGGCCTTTCTAGCTCGTTAAAGTAAAGGGAACTCCATCCCTCCCATATATTTTAATATTTTTGGACCTGAGGGATTATTAAACAAAAAGATCAAGCGCTTGTCTTTTTCGGCTCGTTAAAACGATTGAAAAGTCATCCCTTTCGTATTATTTATACCTTTTCAAACTTAAGGGATTATGCCATGAAAAAGAACTGTTGGAGTTTCCTTTTTGTCCCTTTTCAAACTCTCTAAATAAGAAAAGGATCGAGTTATCTTTGTCGTTAAACTCATTAAAACAATAGCGACAAACTTGTCCACCCAGACAAGAACGAGTCTCACTGACGCTAGGCTCGCTAAAAACAGAGTGACAAGTTTGCCTGAAGGGCAAATTATAGACCAAACATATGTTATCTTCCTCAAGCTTGACAAAAATAAGGAGGTACTAGTCAGTAATGACTAGGGAAAAAGGGAAGAAAACTTGAAGAATTTTATTGGGAGCAGGTCGCTCTTGAACATGACACTTTCACTCCATCACCATGATTGAGTTGGGTTGGGTTTTTCTGTTCGCTATCACCATTGGTCCTCCGTACCATCCATGGGGTTAACGCTACCAGTCCATATCAGTGTCGCCAATATGTTCAAGAGAAGTCATTCAGAGAATTCACCATCCAGCAAACGACTCATCCATTGCAATACCTCCACCCTTCATTTTTCATGACCGTCATTCATGAACCTTATATCATCAGATCGTTTTCACCTCCAAAAAAATCATTTGCTCCGTTTTTCATTGTAGATGTGGGATACATCAAGGCCCTCCTACGACAAGTCACTTCTTGTCGACATCAACTCATTATCCAAGAAGTTGACTTAGAAACAACCCTTTCAGTACTTTGAAGCTTGCATGCCTTAATCGAAAGTTTCTCACTTTCGGCGACAGGTTTACATCAATGACTTTCAACTAAAAGATTTTGCGTGGTGTTCAACATCGGCTCATATATTCACACCACGCGAATTGTACTATAGTACCTTGAGGGTCATTATTATTATCGATGATTCCTCTCGCGCTTGTTAACAACTTACATTATTGCTGGTAATCAGGCGATGTTCTTCCATGTTCGACTTCAGAACATCTTTTTCACATGGATCGACTTGTACAATTGGGTGAATATTGAACGAGTTTGAAGACCCTGAATCTAGTTTCATCTATAGTTTTAAAAACCGGTCTTGCTAACCGGTTACCGGTCTAACTGGCCGGTTAGCAAGCCCACCGGTCAAAACCGGCCAAAAAACCCTGTTTGATTGCCCATTTCTCTTTTTTTTGCCCTAAACCGGTGAAAACCGGCCGGTTAGAGGCACGCTCATTGTCAACTGAAAAAAGCGTATTGTTGAGTCCTGACTGTATTTTAGGGGCTTTGGGGGGAATAAGAATCTTCTGCAGCATCACCCTAATTCAATCCTGAGGTTGTTAAGGCAACAATCTACCAATTAACATCTCTCTAAAGACTGCAGACATCTAATTCTGGTTCACATACGTCTTGGAAAATAGAGAAACATCTGCAGGGTCAGATTGTGCAAGCAGGGTAGCACAACAACTCTCCTACAACAGTAAGCCAACATAACCAGAGGTTGAAGCATTACTTCACGACAGGGAAAAAAGCAGTTAAGGAAGGGTCTGCCACAAACAGAAAACAAATCGGTCGCAGCACAGTAGGAAGTGAGTTAATCAGTAGAGTAACAATAGTATTGGGTAGTGCTAGTGTGAATTACAGTTGGAAAATTGGTCTACTAAATCTTGACATTGTAATCAGAACTATACTGTGGATTAATGGTTGGAGGAATCTACTGTTCATTGGGCAGTCAGCCCTAATTTATTGAAGCTTTGTTGAAGAATTATATTACTGTTGAAGATCTTTTATGTTCATGCATTACATAGATGAATGCCCATTGTTTGATGAAAATTAAAAAGATGAATGTGCACTGCTGTGTATAGTCTTTTCTGATTTAATGGACACCCTAACCAAAATAGAAACCCTAAGGGCAAAAATCCCCTTGGGATACTACACTCTTTAATCCTTGATGTTTCAGATCATGTTCCATATATTGGTGTTATTGGAAAAAGACTAATCTGTTATAGGGTAAGACAGTAAGGAAGAAGCAGGGGAAATCTAGTGCTTAGGAAGCCTTGGGATAGAGGAAATGACCTGAAAATTTACTAGTAGGGTAAAAAAGGTCAAGGGAAATGAGTTCGACATGGCTTTGGCAGGGGATGAAGCAGATTATGTGGCGGCATTAGAACCAGGATCAATAGCGGTATCAAGGAAAGGCAAAGAACCAATGGAAGGCACTAGTCGTGCAGGTTGACAAACTCGTGCTTCCATTAGGTCCACTTCTATTGTCATTGGTGGCATTGATACTGAGGTTGCAGATCAGGCTAACTCCTGAGGCATCCTCAGACTCTAAACCAGATGATGTCTATGTATCTCCTGATAATGATTCTGTGGCTAGTAGTGGTGATGAACTTGATGATTGATCATGTGTACACTGTAGACTTGTAGTAGGCCAATGGCCTAACTCATAGCTTGCAGCATTGTTTCTGGACTTTATAGGCCATTTAGAGCCTCATTGCTTATGTATTTTGCTGTTTTGTCGATGATACGTATTGCACTTGGTGCCATTTTGATATGTTCACCTTTACATGGTATATAAATGAGCAAACTTTGGATATTTGGTCTCTATTGGCTTAGAATCATGGTTTTACATCTTAAAAATAGTTTTGTTTTGTTAAAAATTAATTATTTAATGTATTATTTTAAAACCGATTCGTTTAGACCAAACCAGTCCCGGTTAGACCGGTTCCGGTCGGTAAACCGGTTCATTAGGTGGACCAGTCCGGTCACCAGTTCCGGTTTTAAAAACACTGGTTTCATCCATCCGGGCTGCGATATATTCAGGAACATAAAGACATCAACTATACACAAAAGCTGCACAGATAGTCATCTAAGCCAGGGAAGATGACTCTTCATGCGAAGAATCACCAGTCTGCAATAATGGATGATTGTCTGTCCTATGTACATGAAAATGAATTTATAAAGTTGAGCATGGGAATGCCCGCCTCAGCTAGATCATGAAAATAATATGATGATGATGTATTTTATTGTATCTTATACAGGTCACCTTCTAGTTCGAATACCTCAGATCCTCATGATAAAGCATTTCACTCAAGATCAGAAGATTTATGACCTCATGCTTTAGGGGGTAGCTGTTATAGACATATTTGGACACTGCAACTCCAAACTCATATGTCCATAAACTAGGGGCTCTTTAGTCCCTAAAAGTGTTGTTTCATACCCTAAAGGATCATGGTCAATTGATTACATCATTTCCTAGAAGTTCCACCTGAAAAACTACTCAAAACTGGCCAAAACTGGACCATACTAACCGCTCCATGGTCAAGGTGCGATGCATACTGGCTACCACACTAGCCAGGTGCGATGCATACTGAAATGGCCTTCTGTGGGGTGCGATGAGCGAGAATAGACAAATGGCAGAGACAATTTGCTAAGTGGATGATCATGGAATCTTCCAGAAACTTCTCTTGTGACACTTACCTCTCTGAATTCGCCCAAGGATGAGTAAGAGGTCAATGAAATCTCCAAGTGGAACTAAGAACTATCAGTGGAATGACACTAATAAAAAACCCAGAGCTGATTCACACCCTTGAAAGACATCTATAAATGGATCCTTCATCTGAGAGATCTAGAGGCTGGAATTTTGTAATTTGTGAGGAAATGCTGTTGGTTTATCTGTGAGAAGAGACATTGTATTGTTGGGTGATCTTGCTTTTCATGAGGTGAGGAGGACTTCTATGTTGGGAGGATGATGCTGGATCAGACAGCTGGGTTGTAATCCTCTCTTCTACTATTAATAAAGTTCTTTGAGTTTTCCTCCATATAATCGTGTATTTGTGAATCTTATTATTTATGAATGCAATTGTATGGTCAATGTGTTTTTGATTCTGCATTGTTTATGATGTTTTAGATAGAGATGCTTTGATGGTTTTCTGTTACTTTGACTCTACAGGTACTCTTTGAAGTGGGACAAGTAGGAGAAGAGTGGCAAATTCTATCAATGGAAAGAGAAATCAAGCAAGGATCAAAGCGGAAGATCCAGGTTAGTCCTCTTTTCTTCCCTCTTATCTATTGCACTTAAAAGAAATCTCGAATTGCTTTGTTTTTTTGTTTCTAAGATAGCTACCCATCTTAGTGGGACTAGCAGTTCGAATCGACACTAGTTTTCCCTGAAACACTCTGCCAACAGGGGAGCCACACCAGCTAACAATTATGGTAAGTGGAGGAACGGTTCAAGTAAAGTTAAGAACCCTGTGACCCAAGTAGACATTAGCCCTCTAAACAAAGTCTATCGGCGGCTTAAAAAAAACCCATGACAGGATTTTCTGGTAGATGGAAATCTTACAAAGAGCGCATAGTGTCCTCGGTCCCATTCCCCACAGGAGACCTTAACCAAAACTTGGGCTAGTGAGGGGTTCTTTCGGGAAAGAACCTAGATTCCAGGTCGAAACCCATTGACTTCATTTTTGTGAAAATCGTTGGAGCCGGTCCCCCTTCCTAGCATACTTATTCATTTGCACAACAGAAATATTCCTGACAATTTTTTTTGTTGGTATGCCTTAAACCACGCCAAAATGCAGTTAATTCTTGAAATGCAATCATAAGAAAATAGTTATTCTCATTTTAAACTAAGCAATCGCTAACAACATCCATTACTAAGGTCACATAATACTTTTAACACACATCAACAATTGGAAACACATAGATATTAAGGCATATACATCAATAGTTCATAATTTACATTTCAATCCTCATATCATTTACTTTTGCAATCTGATAATTATTTATTCAAGAGTACACATGTAGTGGAAATTTTATAGAAACACAAGGTATTGTTCACCAAGGGTGGAGATTCGATCCTAGTCTTGTTTCTTCTTGCACTCCCTTGTTGATGGTCGCATACACATGTGAAGAATGTTACGTCCCAACCTAACGTCATTGACTCACTAGTTGACCTCCCAACCTACTCCTAGGGTACTCTTCTTCCCCACAAACCCCAAAAATGCAATGGGGTTGTATAGTAGAGGAAGAATACTAACTAATGGAGGAGATCATCCTTAGATCAAGAGTCCCCTCTCTAATGACCTCCACCTCACCAAACTCACTCTATGATTCATAGTCACTCACAATAGCATTATGTAATCCATCCAACAATAGGGAAAAAAGTGATCCATCTCCCATATCTTACCCCTTCTTTTATAGGAGGCTTCATAGGTGATACTTGGCACTTCATGGATAAATAATTATTTTTATTAATCTTAAAGTTTGATTATTCACCCACCTATGTGTCAACCTCTCATTGAAGCTCTCCTAATTTATTTACTTAATTGTTTATTCAAAAACAATATTTTTCCTCACACCAACATGACTCCTTATCTCTTCTCCTAGTTGTCTCTTGATCCCCCTTTTTATGCTCCTTATTTTGTGTTCATTACCACAATTAACTGGTAGGTGTAAGATTTGGTCCCCCAAGTACACGCTTGTTTATCTCAAATTGACTCTTAAATGGAGATTTTGTGTTGCCTCTTGCCACATGGAGGTTCTCTTGTGAAATTAAATTTCCCTAGTTTAATTTATTTTTTCTTTATTTTCATTCACCATCCTCTTTTCTTAGTGAGGTTAAACTATTTTAGGTTTAATGTTTCTAATTAACTCTATGCCCCCTGCCCTCCCCCCTTTACTTATTAAAACACTTATGTACTTTGGATTTACCTTATATGCACATTATCGACCTAAAATTTTCCAAACGTTGGAAGGGTAAAGTTTTCAATTGGTCCAATCTTTATATTTCTTTCTATTCTCCCTTTTACCCCAAGTTTTATTCTTGTTTTAGATAACTTGGTTCTAAAACCTCATTTACCATATTATGTGAATTAGTATGATTATCATACCTTAATTATCTCAGTAGTTTCTTCTTGATGCCAAGGGTGCCAAGTTGGTCGTATTCTTCAAGAACTTCCCTGCGAAGTTCCAAAGGTACCACACCAATCCGTTTCTTCTTGATGCCAAGGGTGCCAAGTCGATCATGTCCTTCAAGGACTTTTTTTGAAGTTCCATGGGTGCCACACCACTTGCCTTTCAAGCATCCAGTGATTATGAGGGGAGAAACTAGGTGTGACGATGAAGATTGTTATCCTCTCCTATGTCACCCTCTATAGTGAGACTAATGGTGTTGGGGGATCAAGGAATCCGCCTTGACGTGCACCCCCAGTAAAATCTTCGTGAGTGGCCCAATCTAGGGTATAACCCCACGACATCGTGATCTTTAAGGTGAAGGTATCCCAACACCTTCTAGCCCAAGTCACATTAGGGGTGCTAGTGGATGAAATCAGGGATATTGTCCCACCCCTCCCACGAAGTTCCATCTATCTGTACAACCCCATCACCCATGTGTGAGTCGTTCAACCAAGCAATTAACTTGTGTGTGCAACCATTATCATGTCATTAGAATTCACAGTAGATTTTTTATTTTTTTTTAGACAGTGGTATTTAATTCAAACTGAATCATAGGTTATCGACTCATCACATGCAAGTGCATGTGGGTGATCTTCTGCCAGACTCAATGATCATCAGTAATATTTGATTCATAATACTAGTCACCAATATAATTTTGTATGCTAAATCATCATCATAAACCATCATCAACATCTTTATAATTGTGAGAAATAACTAATGTAAACATACATATAATGAATCCATTATACGACTAGAAATAGTTGTAAAACATGTCCATCACAATTATTGTCATCATAACATGAAACTGGAAAAATAATTATCATCACATCCATTCATAGTAAGAGTCAATTGTCTAGATTCTCAACCTGAGGTCCTCAAAGAATAATGTATCAAGGCTAATGTCATATCAAGGTTAGTCAACCAGAGTGGGCACTACATACACCCCCTCTTAACAATAGACTTTGTCCTGAAGTCCTCATAACAAGAAAGGAAAATGGTGACACATCTCGTCGACATCCTCCCGTGTGGTTGAACTGGGACTATAATTGTATCATTGGACCTTAACTTGGTCCACCAATCATCATCTAAGCAACAAAGTGTGTTGGTCCAGTATGTGAACTATTTCAACCATCATTATGCCCTTGTTCGAGTCCTACAAATGACCCAAGTCAATAGCATGCGAAGGATCTGAAATATAATGACGTAATACAAACACATGAAACACATCATGCATACATGCTAGAGACGAAGGTAGGAAGTCCTATATGCCACTGATCCTTTCCTTTCTATGATTTCAAAGGTCCCACAAATAGTGAAGACCATTTTTTCCCCTTCCAAAACCTCATGGAGCTCTTTTGGGGTCTTACTCTAAAAAACACCCCATCTCCCACTTCATAACTTTGATTCATTTAATGAGTGCCAACATAACTCTTTTATCAATCTTGTGTTTCTTTAAGACTCCCCTTAATCATGGTTATTTGTTCCTCCATCTCTTGTACTACTTCTGGTCCTATTAATACTCGATCCTCTAACTGATCCCAACTGAGAGGCATTTTGCAAGGCCTCTCGTACAAGAACTCAAATGGTGTCATATTGATGGAACTCTAATAATTATTATTGTAATCAAATTAAACCAGTGGTAAAAAATGTTCCCATCTCTTTTGTTGATCCATTACATACATTCATAGCATTTCCTCAAGTATTTAATCAGTCCTTTTTGTTTGACCATCTGTCTCAGGGTGATAAGTAGTGTTGGAGTTCAAATAGGTTCTCAAGGCTGATTGGAAATTGGTCCAAAACCTTCCTATAAACACTACTCCCTTATCTAATATGATCTTCCTCAGTACTCCATGTAATCTTACAATCTCATCAATAAAAACTCTTGCTCTCTCTTGTGCCTTATATGTAGTTTTAATTGGTATAAAATGGGCATTCTTGGTCAACGTGTCAACAAATGACTTGGATCTTAGCCAAATCCACATGCACGCCTTTCTCATCTATGATGTAACACATATATTGGACCTGGATCATGCCAAAGGTGAGTTTCTCTAAGTTGGCACATAGTTTGTGTTTATCTGGACGACATCCTCCTCTTCCCAACTCTTACTGAAGAGGAGGATGTCGTCCAGATAAACAACCATGAACAAGTTGGTGAAGGGCCACAATATTTAATCCATCAGCCTCATAAAATTTGCAGGGGTTTATCAACCCGAAAGGCATGACTAACAATTCAAAAAGGCCTTCCTTGCATTTGAAAGTGATCTTCCATACATTTGTGGGCTGTATTGGAACGTGGGGATAACTAGACTTGGCCCCCTTGAGTTGATCTAGAAGATCATCAAAATGTGGGATTGGATACCTGTTCCTAGCAGTTATTTTGTTCAATGCCCGATAATCAATGCAAAGCCTCTAGGTCCCATCCTTATTCTGTAAAAGTACAATTGGGCTCCCACAAGGTGAGGAATTTGGTTGGATGTGTCCTTTTGAAAGCAGCTCCTGGATTTGTCACTTGAACTCTTCATTTTCTAGAATGGAGCGATGGTATATCGACCCATTGGGTAGAGGTGCTTTGGGAGTCAGTTCGATCAAAGGCTTGATGTGATGGTGCAAGGGTACCCCTGTGGGCAAGGAGAAGATGTCCTTGTATTCTTCCATGACCTTATCCACTTGCTTCTACTACGTGGAGGAACTCTTCTCAGGGGCCATGGATGTGCCCACAATCTTCCCCTTGCTTTGAGAGTGAATAAAAAAGAAAACAAATTTCCCGGTCTGGGAGATGATCTTACTACATTGCTTAGCAGAGATCAAAGAGATAGTGTTAGGCAGGGCTTACTCTGGTATCCTGTATAACTTATTTCCCAAAGTAATAATAACAATGCGAGGACTAGGCTTATACACAACATGACACTTCCACAGGTATGGCTGGCCTAATAATACATCACAAAATTCAAGAAGATCAACATACATAGTACCTCATCTCTGAAGGGTTTCATGTTGTAAGGAAGGTGACATTGTTGGCTGACGCAGAGATCGCGTCCTTGGTGGAGCCACTCGATGGTGTATGGTTGCGAGTACCCTATGGTCGGTAGGCCCAACCTCTTAACGAATTTTGTTGAGATGACTTTCTATTAGCTCCCGTTGTCGACAATAAACTGCAATGATGACCCCTTCACCCACATGTATGAGTGGAAGAGACACTCCACTTCCTTTGGGTCTTCAGGCTCAATCTTCTGGACCTTGTTGGTGGCAATGGTGGAGTTGGGCTCTACACCAATAATCTGCTTCCCTTTTTCATTCCCCTTGTCAGGGTCTGGCTCAGAGTTAGAACATGCATATGACTTTGAAGCCTTCAACTTGGCCACTAGTGACTGCTTGGCATGACACTCACTTGTGTTGTGAGTGGGGCTCTTGTGGAACTCACACCACTTCCTTGTATACTTCTTCATCTTCGTGGTGCTATTCTTTGCTTGCGTCTTTGATGGATTGTCTTGGGTCACCCCGCCTTGGCTTTGTCTTTTGTTTTGCGGTTTGGGGGGGCCTTTTCCTTGCTTTGGATTCGTAGATCCAAAGTCTCACTTCTTTTGTTTGAATTTCTACTCGATTTTAACAATGTATCAGTATGCGACACTGAGCGAGGATATGTCTAGGAATTTCATCTAGTCCTAGATGTATTTGTGTAGACAACCACAATAATTGAGTACTAGATGCCGCTTAGAATATTTGATACCCAACTTCGTGCGAAGGGTATGAAAAATATTTGTGAACTTCGACACATCTTGGTCCCTTCCCTGCCGCAGAGTGGTCCATTTTATGTACTTATCTTCATAGCTTTTGATAGGGTAATATTGCTCCTTGATGGCGTCTCGGAAGGAATTCCAAGTGGGTGCGGCTGAAAACAGTAAGGGTTCCCTCACATCCTTCTACTCACAACATATTTCCCACCAGTCCTTGACATGGGTGGTGGCTTTGAGGAGAGAAAAAGTAGTCCTTTCCCTATCAAAAAACTCATGAACCAAAAAATATCCTTCCAACAGATTTAACCATTTATCTACAACATCTGCATCTATTTGACCTTCAAATATACAAATGTCAAAGTTAACTTGTACCTTGAAGGGGGTGGCGGCTTCGAAGTGACTACTAGATGAAGACACATTGCTTGTTGGCATCCGATGAAGGATTTGGGTAAAGTTATACATTATCTCATTCCTTTGTCACTCGAGGGCTTCTTCGAGCAATAGTTTGATAGGATCTCCTACTCCCTCATCTTTCTTCACTGCCTCCATTGGGGACTGTCAATGTCAGCAGGAACAATTTTGCAAGGGTTCAACCAATTCAAGTCCCAACTCCTTATACCCCGACCTCATTGGGAATATGCACAAAAAACAGGGAAAGAGCATACTACTCTTTACCACTGATCCAAATTTATGCAGGAATGAAATGAAATATAGATATGAATAGAAACACAGAAATATAATCAAAACAAAACTTTAATTAATTAATAACAAAGTATTGAAAACTATTACATGCAGAATGGAAATAAACTAGTTCGAGCGATGGTAGCTTTTCTCTGAAAAGATATGTGGCGGATACATGCCTTCTAAACTATGTTAAAATGAGGCTCGGAGGCCTTTTTATCATTAATAAATAGTGGGAAACCCTAAACATTAAAAAACTAACCCTAGGAGATGAAGCACCAAAAGCTTGTGGGCCTTGTTGGGTTTAGTTGGAACATCAACTTCATAGGGTCGTAACTTTGGCATACGATCTTCGTTTGACTATAATAATACTTCATTTCGAATATCTCCAATAGGAGGCTGAAATAAGTTTGGTAAATTGGTTGTGTGTAATATTGATCTCTCAGTTTTCCCAAAAAAAATGTCTTTTAGGCCCTAAAAACGACTCCAAAGTTTAGGACCCAACAAATTGCCAAACATAGTAAGTTGTGCTACAATTAAGGAAACTGGAATAAAAAATGGAAAGGGTCTAAGTGGAATAGGCGAGTGGCCACCAATATCCACCAGGATCAAATCCATTGATATAACTTCCCACTTATACCATGGTATCTCATGGGGTCGCAATAACTCTGTTGGATGTTTGTGCTCAACTTTTGCTCGTTGATACTCTAAACATCTTTCCACATAGTTTACAATTTCCTTCTTCATCCTTTCACAAAAGAAGAGAGGTTCCAGGTCTGCACTCATCTTCTTAACACTGGGGTGTGCCATGTATACCGCTCGATGTTCTTCGCTCAAGGTTAATTGGTATATATCTTCATTCAAATCGTAGTATTCCATCACCATTTAAGGAGTACCCTTGATATTTTGGGACCATCATTTCATCCTCCCTTAAACTCTTTCTAACCTCCTTGTAACAAGTGTCCTCAATTTGTGAATTGAGCAACTTCTCCCTCAAGTTTGTCTTTAAGGGAATTGCGAGAAATATTTGAGGTCTCCTACTTAAAGGATGTGCCACTTTGTTTACTGTTCCCTTTATGTATGTATTATCAAAATCATATTCACTTATTAATTTTGACTACCTTTGTTGTCACCTAGTTCAATGGTCTTGGGTGAATATGTGTTGTAGTCCACAATGCTCAGTCCTCAGTTCAAAATTCCTTCGTAGTAGGTAGTGCCTCCAAATATTCAAGGTGTAAACAATAATTTCTAGCTCTAGATCATGTGTTGTATAGTTCACTTCATGGGTTCTAAGTTTTCTTGATGCATACGCTATTACTCTTCCTTCTTGCATCAATACACAACCCAATGCTTCCTTGGAGGCATTAGTGTAAACCAAAAATTCTTGCTCCCATATCTAGTACTTTCAGGATTGGCACCATTGTTAGCAATAATTTTAACCTTTGGAACACCTCTTCACATTTTTCAGTCCAAATGAACTCTTGTTCGTTCTTTGGAGTTCAATAATGGGGGTTGCTATATTTGAAAACTATTCAACAAATCTACGATAATACCCATCTATGCCCATGAAACTATGTATTTCATGACCATTGGTTGGTGTTGGCCATTCAACGATGGCCTCGATCTTTATCGAGTCCACTGCAACACCCTCCCCAGAGATAATGTGCCCAAGATAGTGGATCTTGGATTGGTAAAAGGAACACTTTGACATCTTCCCATACAGTTGGTTCTCTCTAAGACATTGTAAAACTAGCCTCAAGTGTTTGTCATGCTCCTTTGGGGTCTTTGAGTAGATCAAAATATAGTCATTAAATACTTGTACAAACTTATCTAGGTATTTGTGGAATATTTCGTTCATTAAATTCATGAAAACACCTGAGGAATTTGTCAAAACAAAGGGTAATACTACAAATTCATAATGCCCATATATTGTCTTAAAGGTTTTCTTTGGGATATCTTCTTCCTTGATTCTCAATTGATGATATCCTGACCTCAGATCTATCTTTGAAAACACAGTTTCTCCCCGCAATTGGTCGAACAAGTCATCTACCCTTGGTAGAGGATATTGATTTTTTATCGTCACCTTGTTCAACCAGCGATAGTCAATGCACAATCACCAAGACCCATCATTTTTACTAACAAGAATTATAAGGTCTCCCCACGAGGATATGTTAGGTCGCATGAAACCTAAGTCCAATAATTCCTTTAATTGGATTTACAACCCCTTTAATTATGGAGTTTATATGTGATAAGGTGCCTTTGCAATAGGTTTAGCACCTGGTTTAAATTCAATGATGAAATCAATTTCCCTTTTGGGGGGTATCCTAGTCAATTCATGAGGAAATGCATCCTTAAATTCAATAAGAATTGGGTGTTTCTCAAGATTTTCGGAGTCACCTTTATCATTTAGAGCTGCCACAATGAACATTTTGCATCCTCTTTTTCTATATTTCATCATCGGTTTTGTTTTGTTTTGTTTTGTTTTTTTTTTGTTTTTCCCAGATCTTTACCTTTCATTTCTGCGTATGCTCTTTGCCCCGTGACTCTGTGCGATCTGGGCAAATCAGAAATAGAAAGGAAGGATTTTTCTCATGCATATGCTCTTTTCTGCCGCACCTTAGTGTGATCTCAGAAATCAGAAACATTGAGGAAAATATTTAGGTTCCGACTAAAGCTAACTTCAAGCCGTAAGGTTTATTTTTTTGTTTTTGTATGTCTGTGTTGGGTTTTGTGTTTTTTGTTTTGTAGGAAAAAAAGAGCTTTCTCAAGTAAGCACGCACCCCAAAGCTTCAGTGACTAAAAAAAAACAAACAAAACAAAAAACCCCCAATCCTTTTTTCCAAAAATTACTAACATTTTAATCTAGCTCACTTGGTTCGAAGCTACTTTATGAGAATAGAGGTCTTAAGTTCAAGTCTCTCCTTTTGTTGAGCTAATTAGATTAAGTTTAGAAAGGGGGTAGATTTTTTTTATTTTAAATATAACATTATCATTCATTTCCGCACATTCCCGCACTTCGTCGGCATCTTCAACAACTTTTCTTCAAAAAGCTATAACTTCTTCATTCGGAAGCCGTTTTCAGAGCCATTTTTTTTAGTCAACCTATTTTTTCGAGATCTTTCCATTGGAACACTTATTTTTAGCATCTACAGCTTTAGTTTATGTTAAAATTGAAAGTCCATGCCAAATTATTCTTGACATCACCAACTACTTCCAATGGTGGTCCTACATTGTGGATTTACTTAGAAGTAAAGGTCTCTAAATAATAGCTTCAGGCCAAGAAACCAAACCGAAAGATGAAGATAAGGCAGCCAAATGGGAAAATAGGCAAGATCAAGCACGTGGGTTGATAGGGATGTCTATTTCTCCAGACCTTAGATTCCATATCGCAGAACTTGATACTCCTAATGAAGCAATGAAACAGATCACTAAAGTTTTTGGAATTAAAAATGAACTTAGAGCCCATCAACTCGAAAATGAGTTGCTTACATTGGACCCCAATAATTTTTCTTCCATTGAAGATTTTTTGTCCAAGTTCAAGACCCTTATACTTCTCTTGGAAGGTGTTAAGGTTAAGAAAGAAGATGGTAACCTTATCTATTCCATTCTTACTAAGTTGGGACCAGCCTACTCTGTGTTTGTTTCCACCTTCCATTCTACAAGAGAAGCCTTCATTTTTCAACGACGAGACTACAAGTCCCCTTCCTTTGATTCCTTTTGTGATTCTTTAATAAGAGAATAAGAAAAACTCTTACACCTTGGTCTTCTTAATCTTGGAAACTCTTCTAAGAAAGCCTTAGCTGCCTAGCAACAACCAAATTCAAAGAATTCTAAGAAGTCGTATCCTAAAAAGAATGGTCCTAAACCAAACAAGGGTCCTAAGCAAGTTCAGCCTCAAAATGAAAAATCATTTCAACAAAATGATAAGGCAAATAAAAACAAAGGGAAGAAGACTAATCGACATTGCCACTTTTGTAATCAAAATGGCCACTTAGAATCCAAATGCTTTAAGAAGATGGAAGCCTTGGAAGCAACAATGAAGAAACATAACATCCATTAGGAGCACTCTTCAACTTCAACTTCATCTTCAGGAATAACACCTTTTGCATGTGGTTGTCGAACATCTCGATCTGGATATGCACTAACTGTATCTTCTTCTTCTAATTCTCATGAGTGGCTCATTGATTCTGGAGCTTCTTATTACATGGCCAAAACACAAAGCCATGTTTTGTTCTTTAAATGATTGTAACACCAAAAATATATATGTTGGTGATGATAGATCTCTTAGTGTTGTAGGGACTGGAACTGTTCATATAGACAATGGCCAATTTAATGATGTATTATGTGTTCCAACCTTATCATGCAACCTTCTATCTGTATATCAAATAACTCATTCAGGTGAAGGTAAAATCGTTGAATTTTCACCTCACGATGTTGTAATTAAGGACCTAAGAGATCCTAGATAGATTTTAGCTACTGGCATTGCTGATGATTCTACAAGGTTGTATAAGTTTAACAACTTTGGGTCATCAAATATTCCCTCGGTATTTGTTGCTCATAATGATGAAGTGAGCAAACTTTGGCATGAGCGATTTGGTCACTTAAACTATCGCTCCCTTCAGAATCTATGTAAAGAAAATATGGTGACATGTCTTCCAATGGTATCTTGCAGAGATGGTGTTTGTTCCGGATGTGTACTCGGAAAACATCATCGGGATAGTTTTGAAAAACGTGCCTCTTGGCACGCCTCAACCCCTTTACAGCTTGTGCATAGTGATTTATGTGGTCCACTTCTAGTTGTTTCATTCTCTGGCTACAAGTATTTCTTAACTTTCATTGATGATTTCTCTAGACACACTTAAGTATACTTCTTAAAACTCAAGAGTGAAGTATTTAACAGGTTCTTGGCCTTTAAGGCCTTTTTTGAAAGACAATCTGGACATCAAATTCTTAAGCTAAGATCTGATAATGGCAGAGAATATGTTAACAACAAATTCATCAACTTTTGCACTGAGAATGAAATTCAAATGCAACATACTGTTTCATATACTCCACAACAAAATGGTGTAGCTGAAAGGAAGAATCACACTTTAAAGGAAATGGTTAATTGTATGCTTCAATATAAAGGACTTAGTCTTAATTTTTGGGCAGAAGCAATTAACTGTGCAAATTACATAATAAATCGCACTCCTACTAAGGTTTTAAAGAATATCACTCCAGAAGAAGCATGGAGCTCAATTAAACTAGATGTAAGTCACTTTCATGTTTTTGGAAGTGAAGCATGGGCCCATATTCCAGATGAGAAACATAAAGCTTTAGAACCTAAGAGTGAAAAATGTATATTGTTGGATATTCTAAAGATGTCAAAGGATATAGACTTATTCCACTTAAGTCCAAAAATGTTATCATTAGAAGTGATGTAAAGTTTGCTGAAAATATATCGACCTACGAGCCTAGTTCGGCAGATGTGCCACCTCTCTCTATCTCTTTTACTTTTGAAAATATTTCTTCTTCAGATGGTGAAAGTGAGGATGACAATCCTCCACCACCTTCTCAGGATACTCCTTTAGCTCCTCAGCTTTAAAAATGGGTCCATGCTACTCGGGATGCAGCAGGCGCTCTTGTCGGTGAGCCTATAGATCAATGACGTACACGTTCTTAGTTCGATAGAGCCTCTTCTTTACCAACTCAAGCTTCAGTGAATTATGACCCTGACACCTTTGGAGAAGCTTCAGGCCATCCAGATTGGGACGCAGCTATGAATGAAGAATATCGTTCATTATTGGCAAACAATACATGGGATCTTGTTCCTCTACCAAAGGGACAAAAACTTGTTAGATACAAATGGGTTTATAGAACCAAGTATGGACCAGATGGAAAAGTTGATAAACATAAAGCTCATCTTGTTGCTAAGGGTTTTTCACAAGTTGAAGGCATTGACTATACTGAAACCTTCTCCCCTGTTGCCAAAATGAAATCTATCCACCTTGTTCTTTCCCTTGCTGCCTCTTTCAAATGGGAAGTCCATTAGATGGATGTTAAATCTACCTTCTTGCATGGGGACTTGCATGAAGAAATCTATATGGAACAACCTACTGGCTTTATACAAACAAACTCCAGCCTTGTATGTCAGCTTAAGAAATCCCTTTATGGTCTCAAGCAAGCTCCTCGGGCTTGGTATGCCAAAATGGATAGCTTTCTTTTAGAAACTGGCTTTTCTAGGTGTCATTTTGACAATACTGTGTACACCAAGAAAGTGGGCAAGTCTCTTTGCTGGGCATTGGATAAACCAACGCTCCTTGTGTGTTTCGTGACATGGAATAACTGCCTCTCGTGGATCCTTATCTCTGGAAATACGATCGTTGACTAACACTTGCATGTTTTGGTCTAATGGCAATCGTGATTCCCAACACGTGGTATCAAAGCGTAGGTCACGAGTTCGATACACACCCGACCACGTTGGGGGGGGAGATTGTTGGGCATTGGATAAACCAACGCTCCTTGTGTGTTTTGTGACATGGACTAACTGCCTCTCATGGATCCTTATCTCTGGCGATGCGATCGTTGACTAACACTTGTAGGTTTTGGTCTAACGACAATCGTGATTCCCAACACTCTTATCATCCTTGTTCTTTATGTTGATGATCTTATCCTTACTGGTAGTGATCCCAACACTATAAACCATGTGAAGACCAGCCTTAAAAATAAGTTTGAAATGACAGACTTAGGACACTTGCATTATTTTCTTGGTCTTCAAGTCTTGCAATCCAAGGAAGGTATTTCCCTTTCCCAGTGCAAGTATGCCTGTGATCTTCTACTCCATTTTCACATGGAAGACTGTAAGCCAGCCCCTTCTCCCTTTCAGTCTGGAGCCAAACTTTCAGTGACTTGTACTTCCCCTGAATTTGATGCTACCTTATACCGTCAACTTGTAGGAAACCTTTTGTATCTGACCTGTACTCGTCCTGACCTTTCCTTTGGTGTTGGCCTTATTGCTCGGTTTATGCAAAACCCACATGAAAGTCATTGGAAAGTAGCTAAAAGAATACTTTGTTATGTTCGAGGTACATTTCAGTTTGGGATTCATTACAGTGCAGAAGCATCTCCTCTATTGGTTGGTTTCACTAATTCTGATTGAGCTGGTGACCTTGATGATCGGAAGTCTACTGCAGGTTATGTGTTTACTCTTGGTTCAGGACCTATTACATGGGCTTGCAAGAAACAAAGTACCATTTCTCTTTCTTCAACAAACGCAGAGTATCGTGGTGCTGTAGAAGCTAAGGAAGCCTTGTGGCTTCATCAGAGCCTGTCACAGTTTGGCTTTCAGCAGCAACATCCGATTACACTTTGGTGTGATAATCAAAGTGCCATTCAACTATGCAAAGATCCAGTCCAACATCAGCGCAACAAACACAATGAACTGCACATGCACTTCATCAGAAAGCTCATTCACGACCATGTTCTTGAAGTGCAATATTGTTCAACAAATGATCAAGTTGCAGACATCTTTACAAACGCTCTCACAGAGGTGAAGTTTACTAAACTTTAATTTATGGTTGGAGTTTAGGAAATTGTCACTAAAGGGGGATAGGTTCTAATGCCTCCTTCCTTCTCTTATTGTGTCATACTTGTACATCCTTAAATCATATCCCAAGTTGTTCTTAAGGGGGGATGTTAGGATATTCCGACACATAGGAAATAGTTAAGTATAACTTGGTCTAGTGTAGAGTTAGGTAAAGTGTGTTTCTTTACTATGTACTTTTGTAACTTACAATCCGACAATCACGATATGTAGTGATACGATGGTTCATTCTCTCCTTGGTATTACCAACACTTAATTCGTGGCTTAACACCCGATTGGTCCATGATCTCTATTTAAAGAGCATGGAGGGTCATTTGTAGGGTAACCGTTCATGAGAGAAGCTAATGTAAATTTTCATTATTTTATTAATAAATTGCCTGAAGTGGCCACGTTGGCTCAGGCCGTGGTTTGTTTCCCTCTTTGAGGGTTTTAACCATGTCAACAATACTGGTGTATTGATTTGTGATCTGTTTGTGAGTGGTGTCCTTTGGTGTTCTGTCTAAGGAATTTACCCTGTAAATTCCTACAAAAATTGACTAACAATTTACATAGAAAGTTTATTTTCGAGGAGAATTTGACATGTTGATACTATACTGATTAATTATCAGCTTGAAATGATTGATCATAACAAGAGTCATCTAATTATATACAGAGTAATTTCGTAGATTTGTCATAGGGAAAAATCTTGGGTTTACTCAGTGAACTTGGATATCTCTCGAGTGAAGGGTCACTGTGTTAGGTTCAATGGTAATTAATGTATGATTTATATCCTTCAGCGAAAAGTTGAGACCTTGGAAAGGTATATGGCATTTTTATCACGACTCCAGCAGAGTGATAGCATAATACAATGAAATGAAACATTACCACAAATCATAATAAGCATGACGATCCCCATATTATAAAATTCTCTACTTGTATTTTTTTTTGTTAGTTTTTTTTTTTTTTACCAATAGCAAAGGTGCTTCAACAATAGAGATTTAACCAACTGAGTTAACCCTTGGGATTTTTCTATTTTAATGACAATCATGGATGAAAATCTATACTGACAAGAAATTGGTAAGCACATACATTGGTTGAACATTCCTATAGGTAATCTACTAAAGGATCAATTGCTACATCAGTGTTTTGATCCACGATACTTAGAATGTGTTTAAAGCTCATTGTCAAAATGGCTTCGTCTTCCCCACAGTGATCTAGATTTCGTAGTTGATTCTAATTGTTATTATTTTTTTAGGAGCCATCTACTTGATACTACATCCTTAGGACTAAATCTATTATAAAGTATTAGCTAACTTAGTGTGGGTCTTACTTTGCAATAGGTAAGATAAATTTGAGGAACTAGATGCAAGGTTGGGTTATGGTAGAGTATGGGAGTTGGGCAGAAATGTGTAGTTGATTTTATAACCAACAATTCCTTAGCTTCACATATTTCAATACAAGCTAGACACTCAACAATGGATCTTCCTATGCAATGGGTATTGTTAACATCAATAAGGCCTTGTATAGAAGAAGTATATGCTTTTTAGACTCGCTTGTATCGTCATAATAACAACTTAGGTGCTAGGATATGGATGAGTTGGATTGCTTCGTAGGTAAACTTATTTGAATATGTATTGAAATTTTGCAGTCTTTAAAGTTAGGTTTGCAAGATTGTGTTCATTTATGAGATATTTCAATTTCTTTTAACATAATCAACATTGAGTTGATTTTTTTTTTTTTAGCTTGACTGGATAGTTGCGCACTGCTACTTGAAATTTGAAATATTTTTTTTCAAAACTAGAAATAAAGAAATGCTCATGTTAATGCTAATCTAACAAAGTAAAAAGATCATATGCTATAATGTTAACTCGAACAAAATCCTATGAAAATATCATGTGGAAACCTAAGTGTAACATTAGATCTACTTTGAATGTCTAGAAAGAAATCTAACATTTACAGGGATAAATAATGTCAAGGTAATCGTTAAATTATAAGAGATACTTTTTTTTAATCAAAAGCTTGTGTTTAGGCATTTGGTGCTAAAGAGGAATGTTATTCACATTCCACATTAATTGTCTTAAGCAGTGTTACAACTTTGTAAGTTTAATTCAGACGATTACAAAAGTGTATTATTGTTGCCTAGTAAATTAAAATTTTCAGCTGGATTGTTTACATATGTAATATCAATGGAGGGCACCATTGCTTTTGCCCGCTTTATGCCTGAAAATTGAGATGAAGCCTATGTGGACTGTACTAGAAACGAATTGTGACTTGTTTGGATCCAAAAATTGCAACATCAACAAGACCATTCCATAAAATATTGGAATATAACCATTACAAAAGCATACATTCATGTTCAACTCATGTTACTTGAGTTGCAAGGAAATTATCGGAGGTTAAAGGTTCATTTCAATTTATGCAGATAATTGAGTGGTGTGCCTAGGTTCAGTGTGTGAACTATGATCTGATACCGAGTGTACAGACCATCCCTATGATGCCAAACTTGTTTTTTTTTTTAATCAAACCCCATAAGAAATGTATTTAAGTCTCGAAATGCAATCATAAGAAAATAAGTATTTTCATTTTAAATGAAGCAATCACTAGCAACATCCATTACTAAGATCACATAGTACTTTTAACACCAATCAACAATTGGAAACACATAGACATTAAGGCATATACATCAATATTCCATACTTAAAATTCAATCCTGATATCATTTACTTTTACGATCTGGTAATTATTTATACAACAATATACATGTAGTAGGACTTTATAGAAACACAAGGTATTGTTCACCAAGGGTGGAGATTTGATCTTGACCTTGTTGCTTCGTGCACTCCCTTGTTTTTGTTCGCATACACGTGTGAAGGATGTTGTGTCTCGACCAATGTTGTCGACTCACTAGTTGACCTCCTAGCCTACTCCTTGGGTACTCTTCTTCCCCACGGACCCCTGAGCTGCAATGGGGTTTTACGGTAGAGGAAGAAAAGTAGCTAATGGAGGAGAGCACCCTTGGCTCAAGAGTCCCATATCTAATGACCTACACCTCACCAAAATCACTATATGCTTCGTAGTCACTCACAATAGCATTGTGTAATCCATCCAACAATAGGGCAAAAAGCGATCCCTCTCCCATAACTTTCCCCTTCTTTTACAAGAGGCTTCATAGGTGACATTTGACACTTCATGCAAAAATTATTATTTTTATTAATCTAAAAGTTTGATTATTCACCCACTCATGTGTAAGCCTCTCACTAAGACTCCTAATTTATTTACTTAAATTTTTATTTAAAAATAATATTTTTCCTCATCCCAACATGATGTTGAAAATTTGCAGTTGAGGGAGAAATTACCTACCTAGAGAAGCCCTACATACCCTAAGGAGAGCCCACTTTCCCTTGGAAAATTTAATTTGCACATGGAAAAATATTATTTTCAAAGTCAACTCAAAAAGTACAAGTCGACCTAAAGGAGAAATTCATCCACCTAAACCACATATTAGTACACCTCACATGGCATCACATCACACATTCATCCTTCATCATTTGGTTTAATATGGTTTGAAATTGTAGAGTTTGAGTTCACACGTGCGAGTGAGAGAGAATACAATTATGTTCACTGTGTTTGACTTATGTTTTGGGATTGTTTGACCAACGTTGAATTTAGGAGAGTTTGACTTCATTTGACTAGTTTTGGATCTGTTTTAGGAGGCTAAGTTGACTGGGACTTTGACTGAACTTTTTTGCGCACTTTAACCAGTGTTGACTACAGTTTCATAGCTAGGGCTTCCACAGGTTGACTTTGTTTTGACCAAAAATTTTGGGTAGATTTTTTGGACTTTTTTTTACTGAGTTTGACTGAGTAAGGAGGCCACATCCTTTGATTGGTTGACATAACCTTTTGGAGTTGATTTTACCATTGACTTTGGACTAGTTAATATTGTGTTGGTCGCTGTTGACTTTGACTAAAAATTGCATAATTGATATTTGAACATATTTGACTTTTATGCACATATTGGATTAGATATTGATTGGTTGACTTGGTTGGTTAATGCTTTGACATTTGACTAGTTGTTGATGTACTTGGACTATGTATTTATTTGTTGAACATTTGATGAACATCTATTAGAAGAAGAACTTAGTTAGGATTTTCCCCCTTGTGGCGTTTTTCCCGGGTCTTTGACCAAAAATATTTGTGTCTCTATTGATCTTAGCTGCCTTTTTTTGTGTATATGGTTTACTATTCTATCTACAATTGCTTATTGTTCTTTGGTGATTGGAAATAATTGGATAAAGAGATTGCTATTGAAAGAAGAGGTTGTCTAAGTGATTGTTGCAACATAGAACATTGAAAAATTAACGATGGTTTCAGAGTTGATGTTAAGACAAGCTCAAAGAGATAAGATCAATCACCCTTTGAAGATATCTTATTTGTTGCCGAAGATTATTTGACTTGGTCAAGATGACTACCTCATACTTCAAGATTGAGGAGAAGTTAAATGACTCATCAAAATTTGTTGTTTAGAGAACTAGTGTGGTGTTGACTTTGGAAGAGAATGATGTCATGGAATATGTTGAAGGCAAGGTACCCCAGTCTACGGAAGATGTTTCGGTTACTATCTGAAGTATACCTAGCGGGGGTCATTTGGGGTACAGAAGAAGGTACCCAAAGGAATAATGTGATGTAATAATATAATGGGACATAATTAATAAATATAGTGGTTAACCCACATTATGCAAAGGACCACAAGTAGTTAGGGAATAATGTGATAAGCCCATTGTAATGGATGTATGGTGTTGAGGGACCCATGGTAATTAATCATGTTATTGTATGTATGAAGCCTATATAGAGGCTAGAGACTCTTCATTGAGACATGTGAAGGATTATTGTATTGACAAGTACATGGCTTGTGAAGTGTTCTCCTTTCTTAAGGAGTAGTTGTATGGTGTTACCCTACCTCAAGGGTTTGATATTAATAAATATCTGAAGCTTTTTTATTATTTGGGGTATATTCTATAAGTTTTATATATTTTTAGGTTAAATCTACTATAAGTGGTATAAGAGCACTTTCTTGGGCAAAGACGGGGGGAATTTTTTTATATTTTATTTTTGCAGGAATTTTTGGGCGACGAGTTTGCAGATCAGATTTGAAAATTTTGGTTCAAAATTTGCAAAAACAAATAGCATATCTGAATTTTTTGCAAAAAAATATCCAATTTCAAAAAAAATAAAATCAATTGAATTGGAATCAGGATGAGTGAAATATCGCTGATTTGAAATCAGCTATTTTGCAGAAATTTTGCTGACAGAAATTTATGGACGGTGGATCTCTAGTAAATTATGGAAGTTTTGTGGAGAATTTTGGGAAAATAATTGCATATCTGAGACCCTCTTGAAAAATCACCCAAATTAAAAAAAAAAATGGTCGAAACGGAGTCTGGACGAGGGAGATATCGCTGATTTAAAATCAACGCTTTTTTCAAAACAAATTTTGACGACGAGACAGTTGCAACGCGAATATGAGTTTCTAGATTGCCCAGATCTAGATTTCAATTATATAGAAAAAATGAAGAATGACTGTTCCATTTCTGAAAACAGACTATAATAAAGATTCTGAGTTATATTGACCAAGTTATGTCCATTTTAAATTTTCATCAAAGTGAGTGATTTTTTTCAAAACCCTTACTTTATTTTTTAAGGTTTCTAGCAAGATGTTTTTTATAGGAAAAGATAATGGCCCTACTATTGAAGAATTCCTAAAATGGGTGAAGTCATCATTTCCGAATGGTTGGAAAGAGGAAGCATGACTTCATTTAAGAGATGAGGCTACCATATGGTGGTACTTACATGACACAAAGAAGTTGCTAAACCTTCCTCATGAAGAATTTGAAAAAGTCATTTTGGACAAATGGTCTCATGCTAGAAAATAGGAGAATGAAACATGTAAGGGGTTATTTTCTGTTGCTATCTCCTTATTAGAGGTTCATGGATTTATTCAGAAGGAGAATATCATTGTGTCTATCAATCCTAGTTGCAAACATAATTTTATCAATGTTCATTTGGCAAAAAAAATGCAAGTTCTAGCAAAACACATTGAAAACACACAGGTTGATAATGAGGATGTTCAAATTAATAAAGATTTGAAGATTTTTATGGATAAGTATGTGTTGCATTCAGATTTTTATATTTCAGATATGGATCATGTGGATGTTGTTTTGAGATACCTTTGGACAGAATTTGTTGGTCCTGCCAATATTAATGTGTAGAAGAAATTCCTGAAGCCCTGATATAAAAAAGAAAAACAAAATTACATTGCAGGATATTTCCATCAGTAAACAAGTAGAGTCCAAGAAGGTTAAAGTAGAAAATGCTACAAGTACTGACACATCAGGTGAAGAGTCTGTGGTGGAAGTAATAATGGAAGACAAACAACAATTGCAGGCACCACAACAGGTACCAGATACCACTCAAGCTCCATCAGGTGGCGAATTAAAGAAATATACACCATCAATTAAAAATTTAGCATATCACCACTTGCACCACCCAACTAGACAACAACCAGCAAGGGGGAAAAGTATTAGCAACAAGGACAACAACCCCTGGATGACATATAGAGAGGTGCAACAAGCCACCCACAACACATCAACGTAGAGGAACCACCAAAAACAAATTCCATCTCAAGTGAGCGAGGCACCAGCTAGATCGAACGTTCACCTTTCTCTAGGATGGGTAGATGCACATGCATGGTATCAATGGACTACTCTTTTGAGCAGATCTTATTTTTGTGTTTTTCTCATGTTTTGGGGATGAAACATGTTTAAGGAGAGTGGAATGTAGTATACCTAGGGGATATCATATGGGGTACATAAGAAGGTACCCAAGGGAATAATGTGATGTAATAATATAATGGGTCATAGTTAATAAATAAAGTGGTTAACCCACATTCTGCAAGGGACCACAAGTAGTTAGGGAATAATGTGATAATTGATGTATGGTATTGAGAGACTCATGGTAATTACCCATCGTATTGTATGTATGAATCCTATATAGAGGCTAGAGACTCATTATTGAGACATGTGAAGGATTATTGTATTGACAAACATATGGCTTGTGGAGTGTTCTCCTTCCTTAAGGAGAAATTATATGGTGTTACCCTACCTCAAGGGTTTGATATTATTAAATATTTTGTGTTATTTGGGGTATATTATGTAAGTTTTATATATTTGTAGGTCAAATCTACTACATTGTCAAGTTCAAGTAAAAGAGAGGTGAGGCCAAAGCTAAGAAAATTATCATTGATTTTTTGAATCACTTATGTTTTGAAGTTGAAGAAGTATATGGAAATGTATGATAAGCTAGTTGGGATGTATGAAGTAAACAACTTGAATCAAATTATTACTTTGAAGAATCAACTCAAGGACATCAAGATGAATAAGGGTGAGACCAATCAAGCATACTTCATGAGGATATCTCAACTTAAAGATCAATTCTTGACTGTTGGTGAAATTGTGTGTGATAGAGAGTTGGTGTTGATATATCTTGGAGGTCTTCCTCCAATATGGGAGACATTCATTACAACTATTAGCAACAATGACAAGTTTCCTTCATTTGATGAGCTATTGGGAAAATGCACTCAAGAGGAGACCAGGATGATCTCTAGGGGAAAAATTCAAAATCATGAAGAGGGAGAACCCATTGCATTTGTTGCTCAAGCCAAGAAGAGGAAAGAAAGAGGAGGACCATCTAATTCAAGAAATCCTGCTCCAACGTCCAAGGACTCCCATAGAATATTTAGAAGAGACTTGTCAAAAAATTCAATGCTACAATTGCAACAAATATGGTCATTTTGCTTGAGATTGTCTTGAAAATGTTAATGCTCCAAGATCTAACAACAAGAATCATGGCTACAACAAAAACAAGTTTAACAATAGAAGAAGAAGAGAAGCTCCTATTTCTTGTGAAGAATGTCATCGCCCTCTTAAGGAATCAAGAAATTCAAGGTATGATAATAAGGTAGCTACAGCTCAATCTGAATACTTTCTTATTTATGCTCTTTGTAGTTCCTCTCCTTTGGTTTCGTTTAATCGTTGGTCAGTAGATAGTGGGGCTTCTAGAAACCACTGGTTATTGTGAAGTCCTCTCAAACCTAGTTGAGAGGGAGACCAATTTGAAGATCATTCTTATGGACAATTCTAGTTATCCTTTGAAGGGGTTTGGTTCGATTTCATTTCATTTGGATTATGGTCAAACTATACATCTTTAGGATGTTTTGTATGCATTCAGATTGAAAAAAAATATCGTGTCTATATCTGCCTTGGAGGACAAAAGAATGAAAGTTTCTTTTATAAACAGAAAGGATCTTACTTAGCTAATGTAATCTGGTGTAACAACCTTGGCTAAAAACTCATGTAAAACATATAAATACCATGGATGATGGGACACGTATTCCAAGTTGAATGGTGAGGGAAACATTCTAATGGGTGTTGTTTCGGTTTATTATGGCTAAGGAAATTAGCAAAATAAATGGCTAAGGGTTTGGAAAGACAAAAAGACATGTTGGCACATTTATTTATGAAAATAAAGGAAACTAGGAGAAAATGAATGTGAAAGGTCACAGGTTGCATGTGAGGAGGAAAATGAAGGAAAATAATGGAAAATAAAGAAAATAGAGGCCTCATTCATAAAAAGGCTTTTGAGGATCAGTTGGCAAGCTGTTGGGTCAGAGTTGGTCAGTTCAGTGTTGGAGCTCTCTCTCATTATTCTCTCTCTCATACTCTTGGAGACTTAGAGTCTTCTTGGAGCACTCTTGGTGGTTGTGGCATACATGGACTCTTGGAGCAAGAAGGCAAAGGAAGAGCAGGAAAGCGCAAGAAGGCATCGGGATTAGCAGTTACATCATATTTTCTTGCAGGTACCTATTTGCATGTATGTTTCCTTCACTAGTTTTGGCATGCATGGCATAGGCATGTGGTTTTTTGGTTGTGATATGTCATTGGCATGGAGGATGGTCAGGATTGATAGTGGATTGCTAACCTTGCCATTTCTTGGATAACCATGGTGATTGTGGGTTTATTTCCTTGTGCTTTTTGTTGGTTCTCATGTTTCCTTAGCTTGGGTTGAGTTACTAGTCTCGTAGCCTTAGTTGGACAAACACTCTGGAGCCCTTGATGGGTTGAGTTATTAGTCCTAGAGCCTTGGTTAGAAAAAGGCTTTGGAGCCCTTGGTGGGTTGAGTTACTAGTCTTGGAGCCTTGGTTGGACAAATGCTCTGGAGCCTGGTAAAAGATGTGGGTTGAGTTACTAGTCCTGGAGCCTTGGTTGGACAAACGCTCTAGAGCCCTGGATGGCTGGGATAGAGACCGATCTAATGATGGTTTTGTGATGTGTGATTGTGAGGTGGAACCATTGTTTAATGGGTTGAGGTGGATGACCTTTGGAAGCCCTAGATGAGCTTTGTTTGATGTGTTATATGAGATCCCACATTCATGGTTGGAATATGGCACGAGGGTGAATGACTGAAGAGAGATTTTGGCTCAGCCATTCTATGGTTAGGTGGAACGTGGAAGTCCCATCCTGGGTTGGATTTTGCATCATTAGTAAGAGGTTATTTCTTCTTGTATTTATATGAGCATTATACTGGATTATATTAGGTTTATATGGCTGTAATTTCATTGATATTTCTGTCCCTATTACGTTGGTTATGCATATGTTTTATGACAACAGTTATGTATGGATCTCATCATGTTTTTTACTTGTATATGGATGAGCAATGTATCCATGGTCTAATGGATGGAATGACAGTTAATGGGTTGAGGCATCAATGCTTCATGATGAATCTCAGATAAGTATGAGACCCCGATGCTCAGATTTGTTATTTACACCTGAAGATGGATTATTACGTGATATGTTTGATGAAATGCCTGTCATGGCTAGTAGGGGTCTAGTCAAGGTCTTAAACAAGTATTTGATTTAGTACTGTCATTTCCATGTTATTTTTTTGTTCTGAGGAGATGGTTCAATTCTGGGCAGTGACCTGGGCTATGGGCCTAAAAAAGTGGCTCAAATCCCGCGGACGCTGGCATAGCATTGACTAAATGAGTCTCTGGATGTTGGCAAGCAAGCCTGTGAGAGCGACTTTGGGTTTCTTGATGTTGTCATGCCTATAGCATGAGAGCGGTTGAGGCTTAAGTTGTCCAAAAGCTTAGTGGGACCCAAGGGAAAGCTATCTAAAGTGTTGAATTGGTTCTTGAGGGTCTTGAAGATGATGTTGAATTTCTGTATGGTGTGTTTCAGCGGTTCCACTTCCTTAACGTGACTTAGGAGGTCTAATCATATCATAGTGGCCTCTCATTGCATGTTTACCTTGGTTAGCCGGTTTCTTTGGTAGACGTGGGAAGAGGGTGTTACAGAGTGGTATCAGAGCATGGTTCACCCCTCAAACTGGATGGGTGGTGTGTTGGTCATGCATTCATGTCGGTTACATATGTGTTGTTTATGCTTGTAGTCCATGTGTTTTTTGCATTTGCATGGTGTTGAGCATGGTTGTAGTGATGTCGCCATGTGAAGGTTGAAGGTGTTGTTGTGGAGTATGTTGTCATGAGTGTATAGTTGTATATGCATTGTTATGCATGTCAGTGTTCACATATTCTCAAGTGCACGTGATGTGGTTGTTGTTGTCATGCATGAGGTCATGGTTTGTGTAGTTGATATGGTCATGCATTGATGACTGGACCCTAGCTAGAATGATGTGTATATGGTTTGTACTCATGTGCTATATGTCTATATGCAATTATTATGCATGCATGGTATTGGTTATAGTTATGCATGAATAGCAGGCCAAACATGCATTATGAAGTCTTGGTATGCAATTTAGGTTATCATGATGCTATTGGTATGTTAGGATGCTAATGTGTTGGCTGAAATAGAGTAAGAGATGCAGATCATCAAAGTGAGGTTGCAACATTGGACCTCGAGGCAAGAGCATTTCTTCAGACATATGTGTATGTTGGGCATTCAAGTATGTAGTTAAAGATTATTATGTGCATTATGGATATGTATATGTCTTTCATTCTATTGATGTTATGGTTACATACATGATAGGTGATGGTTGATTAGTATAGTCATATGCACATGTGTCAGATAGTTAATGATGATAGTAACCTGTGGTTGGATGCATTGTTGTTGTTGATTGTTTTGTGTTAGATAACTTGATGATTAGGTTATATGTTGTTGATGAGCATGATATATAGCTTATTGTTGTTATATGCTAGTAACTTGGTGATTATTGTTATTTACATTAAGATCTTGATGTTATATGTATCCTACTAAATTTGATTGGTCTATGCAAATAGTTAGGCCTATGAAATTCAGGTATGAGTTAATATGTTGTGATATTATGTCATACTAATTTAGACTGACTGTGCAGATGTGATTATTATGTGTGAATGATAATTGTTTATGATTTTTAGTGACTATTATGGATATCATGATCTTATTTATGTTTAAGTTGATATGTTGAGAAGTTATATCATGTTAACTAGATTGATTGTGCAAACAAGATTGCCTCCCCTGAGATACATTAAGGTATGAACTTGTTTATCTCATCTACCTTGTGCTTGATTGTTTGATTATGACATCTATTTAGTGTTTCAGTGTTTGGTGTCTAGTTGATTTATTTAACATGGTATGTTTGCAAGTTGGTTGAATGTTTGATGAATTTCATAATATGAGTATGCGTTCCAATGATATTGTTTTAAGATGATTGTACTAACACATATGTGTTGAGACAATTGATGTGTACTTGAATGTAGTTGACAGTTGTAGCATTATGTTTAATGACTATGAGTTATGACATGATTGTTTGTAAAAGTTGATTTCAAATTGATAGATATGATTATCTTGATATTTGGAACATGTGGTTGACATGTGTAAGCAGTTGCAAGAAACATGCTTGATATTAGTATGACAAGGTAATGGTTGATATGTTTATATAACTAACAACTGGGTGATGTGGCAATACATAGTAAGCATCGATTGCAACAAGGTAAAAAATGGTAAAAGAAAGGAATTGGACAAGAATTCCTTCGGCTATGTTTGGAAACCCTAATTCCAAACGAATGAGTGCATTTCATACAGAAGGTCTTTTTAACCTTGATTTTGTCTGACATTATGTGGATATGTGCTATAGTCATGAACATGTACTTGACAGGTATATTAGACAGTCTCTAGTTACAGGTGGATTTGTTAAGGGAATTGGAGTCCCTTGAGAGATGGCGTGGATGTGTTCAGTTGCAAGCAAAGTGCTTGGCACAAGGTGAGGTAACTGGTGTATTGTTATATTTATTTATGCACTGACAGTTATGTGTTTATGGTAGTATGATGAGGGAGATTGCATGGTAAAGAGATTGCCATGAAATTTTGAAGAATGCTCAAGTTGAGTTATTCTTTGGAAGCACTGGGAACCATGGGGATTGTGTCATGGTTTCTGTTGTTAGTATTGTGCTTTTGGTCTTTTGTGATTCAACTGCACTTGATTGCATATTTGTTTATGTCTAGTGTATGGCCATACGTCTTTGTGTGTGGTGTTGTATTGTTGTGGTTTTCCATGGTTTTCTTCTTGTTTGTTTCTTGGCTTGCTTTTATGTTTTGAGTCTTGGGAATTGGTTGGGAAAGAGGAAAGTTACTGGAGATCAGGGAGAGCTGCGTGGTAACCAAAAGGTAATGTAAGATTCAGATGAAACTCTGTACATAAGTAAGTGCAGGGGAAGGTAAGAATATGACAGTCGGTTGGAATGGTTTGGTCCATTGGTGTAAATGGACAGTGGCAGGATAGTCATGAGAAAGATAACAAGAAAGATGAGATAAATGAATATGAGGCATGAGATGCCTTGACTATGTTGGGAATGATTGTTCTCAATGTTGTGCATGATGTGCACGGATAAAGAGAGTTTTTTTAACCTTGACCTTGATATCTGGTAATTATGTTTTGATCATGATTATGTTGATGTTTATATATGCACACCTGTAGGTGTGTATGTATCTCATGTCTGATAGGGTCATCATAGATCATGATTATTAACACTAACATTTATATGTATATATATGTGTGTATGTATGTCGTTGTCTAACAGGGCTATGATTGTTTTATGCTAATGTTTATGTATATGTTTGTATGTGTCCATGTATCTATGTCACTGTTTGATAGGGTCATTAGGAATTGTTCTTGTGGAGGAATGATTGCTTACGCAAGCGAATGCCATGAAGAGTTTCTTGGTTTATGATGAATCAAGTGGGAAGTGTAGTCTTGACAAATATACAAGGTCGGTATCATGTGGTTATGAGTTGACATTATGTGATTATATTATGTCTATGTTATGGACAGGTTATATTGAGGGATACATCAACAAAATGAAAGCAGTATGGTCTACGACATACTAGGATAAGCATGGATGGCAGAGAGACACTAGAAGCAAGGTTGCTTGGTAGAGACAATGTGGTTTTGGATGAGTGGTACCTTTTTTGTGCATATGTTGTATATATTGTACATGTTGCATGTGTGATGTTGTGCGCTTGCGGTGTTGTGTATATAAAGTGTGTGTACATGTTGTTTATGCAATGTTATGTACATGATGGTACAAATAGTGTTGTGTGAATATTGCATATGCAGTGATGGGCATAGATGGTGCTATGTACAGGTTGCATATGCAGTGTTGTGCACAGATGATGCTATGTACCTATGGTGTTGCGTGCATATTGTACAGGTGGTGTTAGGTACATATGGAGTTGTGTGCATGATTGTACAAGTGATGATGTGTGCATGTAGTGTTGTTTACAAGTGGCATTGTGTGCAAGTAGTGTTGTGTACAAGTGGCATTGTGTGCAAGTAGTGTTGTGTACATGTAGTGTCGTGTACATGTCGTGCATGTGGTATTGTGTACACATTGTACATGTGGTGAAGTGTACATGTGGCATTGTGTACACGTTGTGCAGGTGGTGTCGTGTACATGTGACGCTATGCACACGTTGTGCAGGTGGTGTGGTGTATAGGTGGTATTATGTACATGTCGTATATATGGTATTGATGTACGTTTGGTATTATGTGCATGTCGTACATGATGTGTTGTGTACATGCAGTACTATGTTTGTGCATTGTCTAGTTGTGGTATCGTGACATGTGTATTTCTTGTGTTGTATATGTATTTTGTTGTGTTGTACACCAGGTGTAGGTACATGTATTGTGTGGCGTTGTACATCAGGTATAGATGTATGAGTTGTATTTTATATCGGGTGTATGTGTATGCATTTTGAGGTGTTGCACGTTGTGTGGATGTATGTATTGTGATGCACATTGTGTACGTATACATGTTGTGTTGTGTTGTACACTAGGTGCAGGCATATGTATAGTGTTGTGTTGTACACTAGGTGTAGGTTTATGTGTTGTATTTCAGGTGTAGATGCATGTATTGCATGGTGTGGTATGCCGTCTATGGTTGTATGTGTGGGATGTACACTATGTGTGTGTGCATGGTTGAGGAGAAGGCACTTAGTGTTTTTCGGGTGCGGCAACTAATCTGGAGTATGTATGAAATAAGGACGAAGGTGGAAGTCAATGATTGATTAAAAGATAAGTATCAATATTTTATTTCAGTTTTATTATGCATATGATTTATGATTCTCGTCTATGATGATTATGTGTGATCTATGATTCTGGTTTATGATGGTTACATGTGATTTATGATTTTGATCTATGCTGGTTGTGTTTCGAGCTAACCTGATGTGATATGTTATACATGATGATTTGGTCAAAGATGTTAGTCTGACTTGTTGTGACAGGAAGCGAACAAAATTGCAAATGTACTTTATTGACGAGCTATCAATGAGGTATGATTTGAAGTTATTTCAATTTGTTTTGAATCTAATGGAAATGATGTGCTTGGAACATGAATGCATGAACATGTGCAGTTGAGTGGTCGAAACTGACTGCAAGAATTAGCAGCAATAGTGAAAGAAATTGGAACATGTAGCAGTATGTTGGTAAAGAACTTCAGGAGCAAGGCCATTGTGGGACACTATTACCCAATAATGTCCATTCATTTTCATGAACATGCTATGACCTATGATGGTTTTAAGGCAGGGATATGCCTTGGTTTTTATATCTTTTGATGTGAGGAAGCTCTGCCAAGGGATGGACTGCCCGAGATAGGGGTGTCAACAGAACTTGGAATGTGAATGACTGCATGGAAGGGGTGACCAAATTGCCCAAGGGACTGTGTAGCAAGTAAGGGAAGGTAGGGGAATGGATTTTTTTATCATTATCATTTCCACATGGAATCAGATGCACATTGGGAGTGCGCCCTGGAACAATGAGTCGGTAATTGTTCACTGAGAGGAAAAGTGGTGCTGGATTGTAGCATTGGACATTGGATGCAGATTTGACTTTGCAGTGGATTCTAGACTTCCTAGGAAGGAGGTGAATCTTGGTACTATTTTGAGGGTGGAGGTGTGAGCCTCTGGATTCTCTTGTTGATTGATACAGGCATCATATCCTTTTATTTGTTGGTTGAGAAAATTTGCATATGTGTATATGTGTGTATTATTGTAAATACTGTATCTATCTGGTTATAAAACTCCATAGACAATAGGGTTATTTGTTGGTTGAAGCAAATGTGTATGTGTATATGTGGTTATTATTATAAATACCATAATGAGTTGTGTTATAAATATCTAGTAAACAATATGTTTGTCATGTTTTAGCAGGTATTCATTGTAAATACTGTAATGGGTTGTGTTATAAAGCTCCATGGGTAGTATGTCTTGTTTTCAGTAGTCTTGTTGGTTATAGGTGTCAATGAACATCGAGCACTGTGTTCCCCCAAGGGGGAGGGTTTTGTAACAACCCTGGTTAAAAACTCCTGTAAATATATATAAATACAACGGATGATGGGAAACGTATTACAAGCTGAATGGTGAGGGAAACATCCTAATTAGTGTTGATTCGATTTATTATGGCTAAGGAAATTGACAAAAGAAATGGCTAAGGCTTTGGAAAGGAAAAAAGACATTTTGGCACATTTATTTATGAAAATAAAGGCAATTAGGAGAAAAGGAAGGTGAAAGGTCACAGGTTGCATGCGAGGAGGAAAATGAAGGAGAATAATGGAAAATGAAGAAAATAGAGGTCTTATTCATAAAAAGGCTTATGAGGATCAGTTGGAAAGCTTTGGCTCAGACTTGATCAGTTCAGTGTTGGAGCTCTCTCACATTATTCTCTCTCTCTCATACACTTGGAAACTTAGAGTCTTCTTGGAGCACTCTTGGTGGGTGTGGCATACTTGGATTCTTGGAGCAAGAAGGAAAAAAAGGTGAGGAAAGCATAAGAAGGAATCGAGATCAGAAGCTACATCATATTTGCTTGCAGGTACCGCATTGCATGTATGTTTCCTTCATTAGTTTTGGCATGCATGTGGTTTGTTGGTTGTGATCTGTCATTGGCATGGAGGATGGTTGAGATTGACAGTGGATTTCCTAGCCTTATCATTTCTTGGATAGCCATGGTTATTGTGGGTTTATTTGATTCTTGTGTTTTTGGTTGGTTTTCATGTTTCCTTAGCTTGGGTTGAGTTACTAGTCTCGTAGCTTTGGTTGGAGAAACGCTCTGGAGCCCTGGAACAACTTGGGTTGAGTTACTAGCCCCATAGCCTTGGTTGGAAAAATGCTCTGGATCCCTTGATGGGTTGAGTTACTAGTCCTAAAGCCTTGATTGGACAAATGCTTTAGAGCCTAGTAAAAGTTGTGGGTTGAGTTATTAGTCCTGGAGCCTTGGTTGGACAAATGCTTTAGAGCCTAGTAAAATACGTGGGTTGAGTTATTAGTCCTGGAGCCTTGGTTGGATAAACACTCTAGACCCCTGGATGGTTGGGATAGAGACCGATCTCATGATTGTTTTGTGATGTCCGATCATGAGGTGGAATCATTGTTTGATGAGTTGAGGTGGATGGCCTATGGAAGCCCTGTATGAGCTTTAATTTATGTGTTCTATGAGATCCCACATTCATGTTTGGAATATGGCACGGGGGTAAATGGCTGAATAGAGATTTGGCACAACCATTCTATGGTCGAGTGCAACGTGGAAGTTCCATCCCAGGTTGGATTTTGCATCATCAATAAGAGGTTATTTCTTCTTGTATTTCTATGAGCATTGTACTGGATTATATGAGGTTTATATGGTTGTGATTTCATTTATATTTTTGTCCCTATTATGCTGGTTATGCATATGTTTTATGATAGCAATTATGTATTGCTCTCATCATGTTTTTTACTTGTATATGAATGAACAATGTATCCATGGTCAAATGGATGGAATGGCAGTTAAAGTGTTGAGGCATCAATGCTTCATGGCGAATTTCAGATAAGTATGAGACCCCTATGCTCAGATTTGTTATTTACACCTGAAGATGGATTATTACTTGATATGTTTGACGAAATGTCTGTCATGGCTAGTAGTGGTCCAGTCAAGGTCTTAAACAAGTATTTTCTTTAGGACTGTCATTTCCATGTTATTTTATTGTTATGAGGAGATGGTTCAATTATGGGCAATGACTTGGGCTATGGGATTGCAAAAGTGGCTCAAATCACAGGGACGCTGGCATAGCACTGGGATGTGGGAGGAGCGTGTTACATCTAGCTTGAGGGATGCCTTCCCCTTGGGATCAATAATTGAAGGCCTTTACAAAGTTAATGGAAGATTGATCTAAGAATTGGTTCATGATAGTATCATCAATGTGAACTATGGCACTGAAGATTCACACACCTTCACTACAAAGCCTTGCCTCATGTGAGAAAGATGATTACTGGAATGCCTAAGATTCGTGTGGATCATGATGGAATTTTTCAAGGATGTGCCAATGGAAAACATGTGAGGGGATTGTTCCCTTCAAGCAAAAGCAAGACCAATGGGATACATCAACTAATTCATTCTGATCTGTGTGGACCCATGTCAATGACTTCTCTTGTTGGTGACTTATACTATATAATCTTTGTGGATGACTTCTCCCACAAGACATGGATTTTCTTCTTGAAAAAAAAGGACTTGGAATTTGACATGTTCAAAGACTTCAACGCTCTGTTGGAAAATAAAACAAAGAAGAATATCAAAATATTCAAGTCTAACAATGGAGGAGTATTCATTTCAAATGAGTTTGTTGGCTTTTGCAAAAAAGTAGGAATCAAGAAGGACACCATCATACGTTATAACCTCGAGAAGAATGGTGTAGCTGAAAGGAAGAACAAGACTATCATGGAAGCAACCAGATTTATGTTGCATGATCAAAAGATGCAAAAGTTACTATGGGAAGAAGCTTCTAACATTGTTATCTACGTTCAAAATAAGGCTCCTCATCAAGCCTTGGGTGATAAGACTCCCGAAGAAGTTTTCACAGATGTAAAGCCTAAAGTTGGACACTTGAGGATCTTTGGTTGCCCCATATACTTTCATGTGTTGAAGGACAAGTGGAAAAATCTGGAAGCTTCAGGAAAGAAATGTACTTTTGTTGGCTATTGTGAAAATTCTAAGGCTTATGGAATATATGTACCTGGTTAGAGGAATATAGAGTTTGGCAGGGATGTGACATTTGATGAATATGTTGCTCTTGGGAAAGAAAGGGATACTCCTCCCCCAGCGAATGTTGAGAGGAAGGATGATGCCATGAATGTATAAGAAAACTCTCCTACGCCTGAGCCTAATCTTGTTGATGATCCCATGGAACCCATGGACCCCTTGGATCCTCCTCCGTGTGATCCTCCTACTAGGAAGAGACCATTATAGCTCCGTGACACCATTATAGGATGTCGAGAAACATGCGGTTGAGGAACCTTAACGGAAAGTAAGAAGCCATGAAGATACCAAGGATATGTTGTAGCTATGAACAACTTCATACAAGATGAACCATGCACCTTTCGAAGTAGTGAAAGAACATGTATGTGACGGGCCTCTAAATTAGACATAAATTAAGGCCCATGGCTATAAACTAAACATAAATTAATGTCCATCTAAACATCATTCAACATATTAAACCTCTCTTCTTGCATTAGATAATGTATTTTTAACTTTAATATATTCATTAGAAATATTTATGAATAATTGCATATTTGTGCCTAATATTATTTATTTTTGTGGAATATTATGAGAATATTGGGCAGATTATGAATATTTGGAAGATGAGATAATTTAGGGACTTGCTCCCTACTACAGGAGGATCAATAATAAATAATAAATCAACAATATATTATGGAATTATGGCACAGATTGTGAAACTCCAATGATTGAGAAAATCTAGGAATGCGTTCCCTGCCATTTAATGTAGATATCTAATATTGGGAACCAAATCCACTAATCAAGGGATTTTGGTGGGGAAAGTTTCTTCCATTCACGGGGAATGATTCCTAATCATTTTGTATAAGTACCAAGTCGAATTTGCCTCTAGGGAGAGATTTTCATTAGTGTTATTGTGGAGAGAACTCGTATTTCTACAGTTCCATTGTATTTTCTCACAGGGATGTAATTGTATTGATGAAAATAATGAAGATTGGTGTCATGTTCAGCTTCTAAATCTTATGATTTTCCATAGGTCTCTAAGTTTTCTTAGGCTTGGCCATCCCAGAAGCCTCAAAGCCCTTTTGTATCATTTTTTTCCTTCTTTTCACTTCTTATTCACTCGCATCTCTTGTTTTTATTTTTTTCTACTTCTGCATTTAGTATTAATGATCTCTTGTTGTAGGATTGAGTTGAATGGTTAATTTAAGTTATTTTGCAGGATCAAAAGCATCATTTCATTCTTGGAAAATATTTGGAAGGTCATAGTAATCATTGAGCTATTTGGATTAACTTTCTTATTCCCAAATCTAGATTTCTGGACCCCCTGTGTGGCAAAGAACAATGAATTTATGATATTTTTTAGAGCATGCTAATGAGATTCAATCGAATTGGTGCCACTTGCATTAGATCAAAAAAAGTTCTAGTTCATAACAAAAATTACTCCACTGCATTTGCACTTGATTAGGTTAGACATTTTATAGATTTACTAGCTCACTAGTTCTCAAATTTTTAGATTTTCGACTAGTAATTTTGTGTGTGTGTGTGTGTTTTTTTTTTGTTAAACATGGGTTAACAGAGGTCTTTTTGAGTGATTACACTTGGAATGGGGACCTAAAACATCCTAGTCAATAACAAAATTTGTCCCATCCAATTTGTATTTGATTTGCTTGGTCATCAATGAATTATAATTCTGTATAGTAAATCTGTAACATCCTGTAGTAAATTAGGGGATCCTGTAGAAAATCCTGTAACATCCTGTAGGAAAGTTGTTTTGAGCCTGAATTGAAAAAAATCATCATTGAAGTTGGGATTAGGTCTCTACTTGACCTCCATGCCATCAAGACCATTTTAACCCTCTTGCTCCACACTTGTCTCTCGTGCCAAAGATGAAGGAAAGATTAGCATTTGCATTTATAAAGCAAAAAGATTTAAAAAAATGAGTTCTTTTATATTTTCACATGCACACAACAGTTAGTACTCTCTAGATCAAATTTCATGCTAAGTTAGTTTAAATCACCAAATGTGATAAATAGGGTTATGCTAGGTTTCTTTCACATTTAGTTCATGATCTTTATGCAATTAGAATAGGTTTCTTTCCTTGTACTTTCTTTCTTGCAATAGGTTAAGGTTTCATTTTGAACATTTCATTTTCTGCAATTAGTTTAGGATTTGATTTCAGTACATCACTCCATTACATCATGACAACGAAGGAAGGACACATCGTATGCTGCACATATAGTGTCGATACCTATTAAGTTTGTACGAATCTTGGGTTGATAATTAAAGTCGGTAGCCTTGGGAGTTGCAACATTCTTGTTGCAATACCGAGGCTCATCACTTTTTGGCGCCATTGCCGGGGAGGTGTCAAAGTATGCATTGTTTTCTTCTCTAGTTGATTCATTTCCTTTTACTTTTTGTAAAAACAAAAAAAAATTGCATTAGGCATATTTCATTTCAAAAATAGAAAAGTGCATTGCATTAGTGTTTTCATTCAATCATAAAAACAAAAAATCTCCAACACCGAACCACCCCCCATTTGATGTCGTGGTGCAGTAAGAGCCACATCACGATTCACTTTTGCAGGTAGAATAAGAAGATGGCAAAGAATTTAGAAGAAATGGATGGAGATGATGACAATGAGGAAGATCCTCTCGGATTTCTCATTCAAGATACTGATGGTAGTGTGAACATGAAGAACATCCTTCCATCTTTTCTTCCAAAATTTCATGGTCTAAAGTCAGAGGATTCAGAAACCTTTCTCTTTGAATTTGAAATTGTTTGTAGATCTTATGGTTACTTATTAAAAACTCAAAAATTGAGATTGTTTTCGACAACATTGAAGGATAGAGCTCTTAAATGGTTCATGAGTTTAGGGACTAATTCAATAAGATCATGGAATGATATGCAAAATATATTTCTAGAAAAATATAAAGATCATGATCTTAAAGAAGAAATATTTAGAATGAATCAAAGAGAAGATGAGAGTCTAGAGGATCTAATAGAGAGGTTCATGTATAATGTTAAGAGGGAAAAAATATATCATTTAGGATTTGACACACTAAAAACCCTCTTACTTAAAATAATTAGGGATGAATGGATTAATCTCCTTGATCTCATGAGTAGAGGTGATGTATACCAATTATCATTTGAAGAAATTTGTGAAACATGCAAACACATATCAAGAGGAAAAGAAAGAGTAGGTAAATCAACATCAAGATCGGTAAGTCAAGCTAAACTTGGAAATTTGTTTGATGATTTTAAACAAAAATTCTTAGCAATCTAACCAAATAAGTAGAAATGTTACCAATCCAAGATGAAGAAAAAGAAGATGTTGATATTTGTGTTGTCCATGCAGAATCACATGATGTTAAACATTGTCCATCATTACCAAGGTTGAAGGAATTTTACCAAGAGGACAATGGAGCAAGTCAATTGCCAATGCAACTGTGTTATGTAGCTCTAAGAGGACCATGGAATCCTATTCAACCTAGTATGATGCAATAACCTAATTCACAATTTTAAGCTTATGCACATCCATCTCAAAGTAATTGGAACAGACCCTTTCCTTGGAAACATTGGCCATCTGAAGCCCAAAACCAATCTTGGCAAACAAGGTTGGCAAGGAACTTATGGGAGCCATCCACAATATCCTCAATATTTTCCCTAATATCCTCCATACCTAACTCCATGTTATCCCTACCATTCATCTCCACCACAACCACAACCCCAACCACATCCATCTCAAATATCCACTCCCACTCAACTACCTATAGCACAATTTCCAAACCGACACATTGAAGTAGCTCAACCCACTTACAATGCAGAGGTACAATACTTCCAAACATCTCCTCTTGAGATCAATGATATTCACCATAGCTCAATAAAAGTATTGCAAAAAAGAGATTATCTTGACATAATTGAAGGACCACATCTAGAAGAAGAAGATTCAAATGAGCAGACCACAGAACCATGGGCTGCACTTGATGAAGAGTGGACATCAAAATTAGAGATCGAGAGAGATCCGTCATGGTTACCATCAAATCCTCCATGTATTCAAGAAAAAAATCAACAAAAAGAGGAAGATTTGAAGGTCATGGTAGAAGAAGACACGAAGAATGATCCAGATAAGCAAGAAAACCAAGGACATCAAATTTATATTGAGGTTTGGTTCTAGAAAATTAACAAGATGGAGCATCACTCTCTTCTTCAACTATGTTTGATCCTTTTAAAGTCAAATCATTTGGTCTCTGAGATTCAGGTACATGTCAAAATATACATTTCAAGCCTACACATCATTTTGTCTCTCATCTTGATCTGCACATGGCTCCATTGGAAGTATTCTTATACTTGAAAGTGATTTTGTTTTTCAAGTAGGGTAGAGTATATTTTTTTTTTTGAAAAATAAGAGAAAAAATAAAAATCTCAGGTGAAAACCTCCTTGGAGGTTCCTCAGATTGACTCATTGATCTAAACCTCCATGAGGCGGTCAGTGGGTTGAAAAAGAAAAGAAAAAAGAGAAAAAATAAAAGATCCTAGGTGAAAACCTCCTTTGAGGAGCCTAGGTAGGCCTACTAGTTGAAAACCTCCTTTGAGGAGCCTAGGCAGGCCTACTAGTTGAAAACCTCCTTGAGGCAGCTAGTAGGCCTATAAGAAAAAAAAAAGAAGGAAAAAATAAAAAATTCTTGCTCCAT
Organism: Pinus tabuliformis; assembly: GCA_031772625.1. Classification (NCBI taxonomy): domain Eukaryota; kingdom Viridiplantae; phylum Streptophyta; class Pinopsida; order Pinales; family Pinaceae; genus Pinus; species Pinus tabuliformis. The sequence goes on from CM062816.1 coordinate 1,482,279,093, forward strand.
TTATCTCTTTGATGAATGTAGGTGCTCTCCAACATCTGCAAACAACAAAAACAAGTTAGCACTGACAAAAGAAGAAATAGGTCAAGTCTAGTCAAAAGAAGTCAAATTTTGACTTTCTTCTCCTTTGCTCAAATGCTCCAACATGACCAACGCCATGCCAATCCATCACCCTCATCTATTTCCACCATCCACTCATCATTCCCAAGCTTCTACCACTCATTTTCCTTTTTGTCCCAAAATACTACAGGAAGTTCTGTTTGACTACAGGAAACAAAATCCATAGAGCATAAATTTGTTTTTGTCATAACTTGAAAACCATGCATCCATTTGCCAAGTTGTTTCAGGGGGAGATGAATATGGATGATAGTAACATGCTCAAGAAATTTCAGCAAATTCTAGTGCACGGTTTCCAAGAAATCGGCCTCCATCACCTCCAACAATTTTTAGTTTTTCTCAAGATTGGTGCTTCCATTGACCATTTTTTTTTGGGGAGGTGCGTAATGATTATGGAAACATGCTCAAAAATTTTCAGGACAATCCATTCTATCGTTTGGGAGATATGGACAAAACAAGTCTGCTACAAGAGGTTGTCCTGAATTTTGAAAAAATTATTTGCAGGACAACAAGTGGAGGATCAGAGCAACAAGAGAAGATCGAACGGGACCTATACAGTTCATGTTTTCATTTCTCCATTCCACATCCTTCATCATTCCATAATTCCCTCAATTTTTCTTCTCATTTAGCTCAGTTTGCAAGGGCTCTGTGTTTTCTATAGGATTCCCGGTAAACCTACAAGATTCCCTAAAAACCTACATGATGACCCTGTAGGAATTACAGTGGCTTGGGAATCCCAAAAAAAACAACCCTAGAGCAAAGGGATGACCCGTGTATGTCAAAAAAATAAATGTCTACCTCACCAACTCATCACCATGCCTCTCTCCACCATGATCACCCTTGCATTCATCCAATAAAGTCAGTTTCAAAAAACTTATAGTTTTCAAAAAAAAAAAAACAGACAAAAGAATATGAAGACATAAAACAAGGGGACAACACCTGAAAGCTATACCTCTCATTCACCAATCCCTAGACCCCTTATCTACCCATGCAAACCATCCTCATGCTCCAGAAGTGAAGAAATGATTAAAAAATTTGAGGGAGAGGCAGCTACAGGACATCCTGTAGGAAATCCTGTAGCAGCCTATCCCACAAAACAAAAAATCACAGGTTGTAGTCAACTTCAGCATGGAGATCCAGAGGTCAAAGAAGCTCCTCCAAAGCTTAGCAGCAACATTAGGATCATCAACATCACCATCCAGTACCTGCACATCAAGGAAAAACATCAAAAAAAAAGAAAGAAAAAAACACATGCAACAAATACAAGCAAGGACTTCACTCTCCAACAAACAACATCTACAAGAAGGCCAAGAAGAAGCTACAAGAGGAAATATGATGGAGAAATGGGTCATATATTCTTTAGGAAGGTTGATATAGGTCCCCCAACACCTGCACATCAACATCAACTCATCAGCAGCATGCATGTCTTTCTAACAACCATCATGTAGGTACAGTTATGCAATATTATTGACCTCTTCTCTTGAGCATATTATAGTTAGAAATTTTTTGTTAATGCATGAGAGATGAGGTTTTAAAAGCTAAGGATGGGTTAGCAGTCTTAGCAGCCTTCAACTAGTTAACTGCAACTCACTCCTTCACTCATGCAATGTTGAAAAGTCAAATTATGAAGGGTGATGATTTCAAGGAATGAGGACAATAGTTAAAAGAAGAAATTTTTGCGAAGGCCGAGTCACCACAACACTCCAAGCCCTCCATCCACTTCATATTCACTATTTATTCATTATTCATCCATCCTAGTTCATTCTTGAAAAAGAAAGCAAACAAAGCATCCTCTCCATTTTCACAAACCTACACTACTCCCTTTGAGACCTAACATCATCATCTAATCCCTCTTCATCATTTCTCATCACTCCCATACATTTAGAAGACCCTTAAAGAGGAGGAATGACTACTACAGGAAGGCAGAGTGTTGCTACAAGAAGGAAGAAATGAACAAATTATGCTAAACCCCAAGATGGCAGAGCTTAAGAGATACCTACTCAAAACAGAGAACTCCAAGGCCATTAGGTAGTCATCTAGGCCACAAGAGAGAAGAAGAAGGCAACAAAAGGAAATGAGGCATTCATCATCAAAACAAAACTCAAACTACAGCGATGAAAATATGTTTTCCAATAGGTTTCCAATCTCTTTCTAGCTTTTGTCCAAGGCCTAAAATGGGAAAAGGCATGGGAGTCAAGTTGTGGGTTTGTCCTAGGCTCAGAGTATCATTTATGCTAAAAAGGGTTTCCTGTAGTTTTAACAGGGTTTCTTGTAGGTTTCCTGTAGTTTTGACAAGAATTACTACAGGATGTCCTAGTTCTCACCTAAAGGCAGTTTGAAGGTTTTGGAGGTGTCCAAATGGTGGAACAACGTAACAGAAGGTTGATAAGGATATGGAAGACCTTGTTAAACTGAAAAATATTCAAGAACCCATCTTGAATAAGGGCAAGAAAGCAAGCTAATGGTCCCAAGAAACATTGATTTTTCTTTGCACAAATATGTTTTTGGGCTTGTCCTTGCAGAACTTACAGCCAAGATTCTTAATGCACGAGAGAGGCCACCGGGGCCATGGATGTAGCACAATGAGGTCACTAAGTTGCTCAGAGGATGAGCAACACTTTCAGTGGGGGGGTATGATTGGCCTCTAAATTAGACATTGTTTTAAGAAACGGCCGTTTCGAAACCGAAACGGTCGGGTTGATCCGAGCCAATAACCTTTTCTATGACCCGGCCTTTGGAACGGTTCGACTGGCCGAGTCAGCCATGACTCGGCCAACTCGGCCGTTTCCGTTATGACTCGGCCGAGTCACAAAAAAACGCCCAACATCACATCAAATTGCGATTTAATAAAATTTTAATGGATTTTTAAATTGTTTTTTGGTTGGTTTGGACTCCAAGTAGTTATAAATTTTCATGGTAATGTTAAATTCTTAAAGTAAAGTGACATTCTCCTTAATCTTCATTTTCATCCTTTTACTTAAATTTTTAACATTACCATGAAATGACTCAGGATGTTTGAGAGTGGTTTCGGCCTCATTGGATTTCATATGGAGAAAGTAGAATTTTAGATTTCATTCAAAATCCAGCAGACTTATCAGTTTTTCAGGGTTTCAGGATTGGAGGATTGCAATGTTTCCATTGAATTTTGTCATGTATTAGGGTATGGATTCTGGAACTCGTATTTAATCAAGAGCACCAATCCCTCTATGTACCTTGATGTTAGTGACATTGGTTGTCGAACTCCTCTGGGATTCGCTCCCAAACCAAGAGCTTCTCAAAATGTCGCTCCCGCTCCCCACTTTCGCTCTCGCTCCCCACTTTCGCTCCTGCTCCCAAGTAACACTGAGCCAGATGATGTTGGCAACTCTAGCAGTAGCCAGTAGTACTGGTCACAGAGTTTTGTTGTAGAGGCCATTTATAGCCTCCTTGGTTATGTGTTTTTGTTTTGATCTCTATATCATCATCGTGTATGTATTGGACAATGTACTGGGTGCCATTTTGATATAATGGATATATTCATGAGCCTAATTTGATCATATGTTGTCTTCTATCTATATTCTAATGCTGTGTGTTTGGAAACATGAATGAAAATCTTTAAAATTATGTGTTTTTATAAAAAATAAATATTTAATGTATTTTTTACAAGGACCGAGTCATTGAAATCGAGCCGGCCGAGTCGATACCAAGTCGGAGTCGGAGTCGGAGTCAACCCTCGGCCGAGTCGGAGTTGGAGTCGGAGTTTTAAAACATTGAAATTAGACATAAATTAGGGCCCATGCCTATAAATTAAACATAAATTAAGGTTCATTTAACCATCCTTAGGCATATTAAAAACCTCTTCTTGCATTAGATAATGTATTTTTAACTTTAATATATTCATTAGGAAGGTTTATGAATAATTGCATATTTGTGCCTAATATTAATTATTTTTGTGGAATATTATGAGAATATTGGGCAGATTATGAAGATTTGGAGGAGGAGATAATTTAGGGACTTGCTCCCGGCTACAGGAGGATAAATAATAAATAATAAATCAACAAGATATTATGGAATTATGGCACAGATTGTGGAACTCCAATGATTGAGAAAATCTAGGAATGTGTTCCCTGCCATTTAATGCAGATTCATAGTATTGGGGACCAAATCCACTAATCAAGGGATTTTGGTGGGGAAATCTTCCTCCATTCATGGGGAATGATTCATAATCGTTTTGTATAAGTACCAAGTTGAGTCTGCCTCTAGGGAGAGATTTTCTTTAGTGTTCTTGTGGAGAGAACTCATATTTCTGCATCTCCATTGTATTTTCTTGCAGGAATGTAATTGTATTGATGAAAATAATGAAGATTGGTGTCATGTTCAACTTCTAAATCTTGTTTTCCTCCATAGGTCTCTGAGTTTCCTTGGGCTTGGCCATCCCAGGAGCCTCAGGGCCCTTTAGTATCATTTTCTTTCCTTCTTTTCACTTCTTATTCACACACATCTCTTGTTTTTATTTCTTTCTACTTTTGCATTTAGTATTAATGATTTCTTATTGTAGGATTGAGTTATATGGTTAATATAAGTTCTTTTGTAGGATCACAAGCATCATTTCATTCTTGGAAAATATTTGGAAGGTCAAAGTAATCATTGAGCTACTTGGATTAGCTTTCTTATTCCCAATGATAGATTTCTGGAGCTATTTTGTGGAAAAGAACAATAAATTTCTGCTATTTTTTAGAGCATGCTAACGAGATTCAATAGAGTTGGTTCCACTTGCATTAGATCACAAAAACATTCTAGTTCATAAAAAAAATTACCCCACTGCATTTTCACTTGATTAGGTTAGGAATTTTATAGATTTATTAGCTCACTAGTTCTCGAATTTCTAGATTTTCGACTAGTAATTTTGTGTTATTTTTTTAACATGGGGTAACAGAGGTCTTTTTGAGTGATTCCACTTGGAATGGGGGCCTACGACATCCTAGTCAATAATTTTTTTCCCATCCAATTTAGATTTTATTTGCTTGGTCATTTGATGAATTATAATTTCATATAGTAAATTTGTAACATCTTGTAGTAAATCAAAGGATCCTGTAGGAAATCCTGTAGCATCCTATAGAAAAGATTGTTTTGAGCCCGAATTGAAAAAAATCATCATTGAAGCTAGGATTAGGCCTCTACTTGACCTCCATGCCATCAAGACCATTTTAATCCTCTTGCTCCACACTTGTTTCCCATACCAAAGATCAATGAAAGATTAACATTGCATTTATAAAGTAAAAAGATTTTAAAAAATGAGTTCTTTTATATTTACACATGCACACAACAGTTAGTACTCTCTAGATCAGATTTCATGCTCAGTTAGTTTAAATCATCACATGTGATAAATAGGGTTAAGCTAGGTTTCTTTCACATTTAGTTCATGATCTTTATGCAATTAGAATAGGTTTCTTTCCTTGTACTTTCTTTCTTGCAATAGGTTAAGGTTCCATTTCGAACATTTCATTTTCTGCAATTAGTTTAGGATTTGACTTCAGTACATGCACTCCATTACATCATGACAACAAAGGAAGGACACATTGTATGCTGCACATATAGTGTTGATACCTCTTAAGTTTGTACAAACCCCGGGTTGATAATTAAAGTCGGTAGCCTTGGGAGTTGTAGCATTCTTGTTGCAGTACCGAGGCTCTTCAATATGGAAGGATGTATGGCCAAAAAATATGAGTCCATCATGAAAAATGATGTGTGGAAAATGGTTCCAAGACCTGGGATAATCTGTTGTGACTTTAAAGTGGATCTACAAAATCAAGCATGGTATTGATGGTATTATTGAGAAGTATAAAGCATTATTCTATTGGAATTTTGCATCTTAGGTAGAAATTCCCTCCATTGGGAAGCCTTCCTCATCCAGACAAGCCCCTATTAGCCCTTGTAATAATTTAATCTGGTCAAGGAAAAATACTATTTTTGATGTGAAAGCCACATGTGTATAAATGTACAAGTTAACACAGGCAAGGAAATTTGAATGCCTAGGTCACATTTAAATACACATCATGTCACATCACTTGGAGGACATCATCACATTCTTCTCTTGTATGGTTCATATAGCTCTGAAATTGCAGGTCTGGCCTCACATGTGTGAAGGGAAGGGGTATATTTTTGATTGGTGCATTGACTTTTTGTCGCGACAACGTGGACAAACCTTTTACTATCTTTGACTTGGGTTCATTTGACTTGGAATTATCTCTATTTTGGAAGACCGAATTGATTGGACAAGAGATTGAACTTTTCTGGTCAAGTTGACCTACCTTGATCGCAGACCTTAACCATAATTGACCACAGGGTTGTTGAAGTTTGATCGCAAGTTCTATCTCTCCTTTGATCAAGTTTTTGGATATTGCTTTGATAGGGTTTGACTAAGGAAAGAAGGCCAAGTTCTCTAACTATTTGATAGAGCCTTTTTAAGGTTTATTTCATTGTTGACCAGGGCTGGTTAGGGCACAATTGACTGTTGTTGACTTTGAAAAAATTTGCAGACTTGACTTGTTGACCATATTTTACTTTTGGGCTCAACTTTGTCGAAATATTGGTTAGTTGATATTGATTGGTCAAGGGCTTGAATTTGAACCTTTGTTGATGAACATGGACATTGTATCTCTCTACTGAACATTTGATGACAATCTAATATAAGAATAATTTTGAAAGGGTTTTCCCCCTTGTGGGGTTTTTGCCCTGGTCTTTGACCAAATATTGTGTCTCTATTGTTCTTAGTTGTCTTCTATTATGAATTGTTTTATTGTTCTATCTACAATTTCTTATTGTTGCTACAAGATTGAATTATATTGGATAAATTGATTGCTAAGAAGAATATTTGATATAAGTGATTGTGTTATGCATAGAATGCCGGAAAGTTAACATGGTATCAAAGATGAGGCGAAGACAAACCCAAGGAGATAAGAGACAATAAGCTTATTTGAAAGATTTGGAAAGGTTTGAAGAAGCTTATTTGTCTTGGTTAAGATGTCTACCTCATACTTTAAGGATGGAGAGAAGCCGGACGACTCAACAAATTTTGTTGCTTGTAAGATCAGGTTGGAGATGACCTTGGATGAGAATGACGTCTTAGAAAATTTAAAAGGAAAAGTACCCAAGTCTTTGGAGAATGTTTTGCTGCTATCAAATCCAAGTCCAAGAAAGGTGAGATCAAAGCAAAGAAAATCATTATTGATTCTTTAAGAGATCATTTGCTTACTTATATTTCTAAGTTGAAGAAGTCCAAGGAAATCTATGATAAGCTGGTTGGGATGTATGAGGTCAACAATTTGAACCATATTCTCTCCTTGAAAAATCAACTCAAAGACATCAAAATGAACAAGGGAGAGAATCTGCAGTGATACTTCATGTGGATAACCCAACTCAAGGATCAACTATTGGTTGTCAGAGAGCCTATGTATGATAGAGAGCTAGTGGTCATTGCATTTGGAGGCCTTCCTCCAATTTGGGAAATATTTATTACTACTATAAGAAATAATGACAAGTTCCTGACATTTGATGAGCTCATTGGCAAGTGCGCTAAAGAAGAGACCAGGATGATTTCTAGGGGAAGGATCCAAAATAATGAAGAATGGGAACCCTCTAAATTTGCTACTCAAGACAAGAAGAGGAAAGCAAAAGGAAGACCATCTAACTCAAGAAATACTTCTCCTGAATCCAAGGAATCCAATAGAAGATTGAGTAAAATTGAATGCTACAACTGTCACAGTCATGGTCACTATGCTCAAGACTATTTGGAAAAGAGAAGAGCTCCAAGGTTTTATTGAAACAATAATAGAGGCTTCAACAACTATAAGTCAACTGATATAAGAAGGAGAGATGTGCCAGATGATCATGAAGAAGCCCACTGTTCTCAAAAGAGATTAAGGAACTCAAGGTATGGAAATAATGCAGTTGCCACTCAATCTAAATATTTTCTTATTTCTACTCTTTCTAGTTCCATCTCCTCCAGATTTGTTTAATAGCAAGTTGGTAGATAGTGGGGCCTCCAGACACTTTACTAGGTATCATGAAGTCCTCTCAAACCTAGTTGAGAGGGAGACTAATTTAAATATCATTCTTGGGGACAATTCTACTTAACATGTGAAGGGATTTTGTTCTGTTTCTTTTCATTTGGATTATGGTGAAATCGAACATCTACACAATGTTATGTATGTATAGGGTTTGAAGAAGAATATTGTATACATATCTGCCTTGGAAGACAAAGGGATGAGAGTTTCCTTCATAAAAGGAAAGTTCCTCACTTGTCCTATGGAATCTCGCATGAGGGATGCATTCACTTTGGGATCAAGAATTGAAGGACTCTATAGAGTCAATAGAAGACCAATCTGAGCATTGGTACATGATAGCAATTGTTAAAGTGAGTTGTGGCACCGAAGGTTTGCTCAAATTCACTATGAAGGAATTCCTAAAGTAAGGAGGATGGTTTATGGAACACCCTAGGTTCAAGCTAATCATGATGGAGTATGTCTAGGATGTGCAAGTGGAAATATATCAAAGGTACCATTCCATTCTAGCAGGAGCAAAACCAGTGATATTCTACAACTCATACATTTTGATGTATGTGAACCCATGCCGGTGAAATATCTTAGTGGTTACCTCTATTATATAAAATTTGTGGATGAATTCTCATGGAACACATGTATATTCTTCTTGAAACAAAAGGACGAGGAATTTAATATGTTCAAGGACTTCAAGGTGTTGAAGAAAAGTGTAACTAGGTTTGGTATTTGTAAATGTAATTTTGATCTTTGTACTTGTCAAGAAAAATAAATATTATTTTTGTAAATGATTCGAATGAGTTTCTTGCTCATTCATAGGTCTATGAAATTCAAAGAATCAAAGTCATGTTAAAGAGCTCTTCTTGAGCATGAATATGGGTCAACCTAGTGTCAAGTAGCCCTCCAAGACAAGCACCATCCTCCAAAGAAGAAGACTGCAAGAAAAATGATTAAGAGAACATCCTGTCGGCCTCATATATATATATATATAGAACATCCTGTCGGCCTCATATATATATATATATATATAAATGTCATCCCGGCTCATATAAAATACACAACGATTCACTTGGTCAAGTCAGCTAAAAAATGGAGACATAACCACTATATATACCCAGTTAGGGTCACCATAAAGGAAGAGACATGAACTCACATTTTCTGAGATGATTCGATTAAGTACAGGGACTGCAATTCGCATTATAGGAGAGTAAAAATTCTTACTCATCTACAAACTTGGGTAAGGATAGAGACTCAAATTCCTATTGGATGTTTACAGGATGGGATCCTCGCAGTTAGGGTGACAAACAATGAAACAATTTCGGAAGTATACCACAAATGTATAGTCTCGGCATGGGTGTAATGAACAAGGTCACAGATCTCTATCTTGGCATACAATCATAATCTTGGCATTCCTTATGAACATCTCATAATGACACACATTGTCTTAGCATACAAACTGTCTCTACGCAATACTCAATCAACATACTTAACATAGTCATGTTCTTGACATAATAGTCTTGATCATAACCATACCGAAGATAAGGTCATAATGAATAACGATATGATGACCTCGTTGATATGGTGAAGGTCTCTATGGAAATACAATAATGATGTTCTCGGTGATGACAACAGTAATGAAGATCTTAGCAGTACAGTGAAGATGATCTCAACAATGATACATAAGAAGATTGGTGTCTTTGTCTTGGAGTGGCATAGAAGGTTATGTGTCATGGACTTGGTGTTCGTCAATTGGAATCTCTATAAGAAGAATTATGTGCGGGTTTTCCTCTCCAAGAGGGAGAGGTTTTGGCCCTGGAAGAATGCCAACTTCTTGTGTTCTTGTCTCTTTTTTTTGGTAGCTATTTGATGAAATAAGAAACACACACTCTAATAATGTCAAAGAGAAGATCATGCTAATAAGAAAGTAAAATTCCTCACAAATAGTTATCAAGTCAAAGAAGAATCTCATTAACTACATGTGCCCTAGATTCTTCAACACAAGGCACTAATATAGAATCAAACATGGAAGACAATCAAAATCTTCAGGTCTGATAATGGTGTAGAATTCACTTTTAACACGTTCATTAACTTTTGCAAGAGAACTATGATTAAGGAGACAATTGTACCTTAAAAACCTCAATAAAATGGAGTGGTTGAGAGAAAGAATAGGACCATCATGGAAGTTGTCTGAGCCATGTTGCATGATCAAAAGTTGCCGAATTTTTTGTGGGGTGAAGTCGCAAACACTCCGGTCTATGTTCAAAATGGGACACCTCATCAAGCTTTGGGTGATAGTTCCCCCAAAGAAGTTTTCATAGGTGTAAATCCCGATCTTGGAAACTTGAGGATCTTTTCTTGCCTCGTATATTTTCATGTACCAAAGGAAAAAAGGAAAAAGCTATAAGCTTTAGGGAAGAAATAAACATTTGTTAGATATTGTGAAAATTCTAAAGATTTTAGAATATATGCGCTTGGAAAAGGAATATAAAATTTAGAAGGGATGTGATATTCGATGAAAACGTTTCCCTTAGGAAAGCAAGGGACATTCTTCCTCCTCCTCCCATTATTGAGAAGAATGTTGATGACATGGGCCTACTATAAGGTCCTTATGTGCCCGAGCTTGAGACGAATGTTGTTGATGATCCCATGGAACCCTTGGACCCCTAAGATCCTCCTCCATGTGAAACTCCTCTCAGGAAGAGACCATTATGGGTTCATGATACGTTACATGATGTTGAAAGACATGTGTTTGCCAGAGGAACCTTCACTGAAAGTAAGAAGCCATGCCAATATCAGGGTTATGTTGTAGCTATGAGGTCCATTATACAAGATTAACCTCCCACCTTTGAAGAAGCAGTGAAAGAGTGGGTCAGGAAGGATACTATGGCAAAATAATATGAATCTATAATGAAGAATGATTTGTGGGAAGTAGTTCTGAGTACTGAAGGGAAGTTTGTTGTGACTTCTAAATGGTTGTATAAGATAAAGCATGGAGCAGACGGAAGCATCGAGAAATATAAGGTGAGGTTTGTGGCTAGAGGTTTCTCCCAACAAGAGGGAAAATATTATGATGATATTTTTGCATCGATTACTGATACACTACCATTAGATCTATTGTGGCTCTAGTTGCTAGCTAAGGATGGAATCTTCACTAAATGGATGTGAAGACTGCATTTCTTCATGACATACTCTAGGAAGGAGTAAATGTTGAGAAACAACAGGGATTTGAAGTACAAGAAAGGAAGACTCGTATGTGTAGGCTAAAGAAGGCACTATATGGATTGAAGTAAGCCCCTAGGGCTTGGTATGCTTGCATTGATAGCTACCCGATGAAGCTTGGATTCACAAGAAGAAATCTTGACATGAACCTCTACTTCAAATTTGCATATGGTATTTTGGTTTTATATGTTGACGACTTATTTGCGACAGGTGGAGAGCCACTGATTTTCGAGTGCAAGAGGGAGCTAATCTCTAAATTTAAGATGAAAGAACTTGGATTGATGCACTACTTCTTAGGATTAGAGGTGTCGTAGAGTCTTGGTGAGATTTACTTTCCTCAAAGGAAATATGTGGTGAAGTTATTAGAAAGATTTGGAATGGTAGGATGCAAGTCCATGGCCACACCAATGGAGATGAACTTCAAGAAGTTATGTGGAGAAGCTGCAGGACCCGATCCGGTGATCAACAAGTATATGTAACGCCTTCCAAGTGTGCCTTTGAGGTTCAAAAAGTGGAATATTTAGATCATATTGTATCACACGAGGGTGTCAAGGTGGATCCTATCAAAATCAAAGTTATGAGGGAACGACCAATCCCTAATACCTTGAAGAAAATTAGAGGATTCTTAGGATTGAGATGATATTACCGAAGTTTGTCAAGAACTATGGTCAAATAGTAGCACCTTTAATGAAATTATTGGACAAGGAAGAATTTTCATGGACTAAAGAAGCAACTAAAGCTTTTGAAGAACTTAAAGAGGCTATTTGTACAACTCATGTCTTAGCTAAACTTGACTTCACAAGAACCTTCAATATGGAGTGTGATGCCTCAAGCCATGGAATTGACGCAGCTTTGATACAAGAAGGAAGGCCCCTTGTCTTGTAAAGTAGCGAACTTAATGGAAGGAACTTACTTAGAACCATCTATGAAAAATAAATGTTGGTGATACTAGATGTGGTTAAGAAATGACATCCATACCTAATAGGAAGATGCTTCAAAGTAAAAATAGATGATGATAGTCTAATGTGCTTCTTGGAGCAAATACTATCTTCAAAATATCAATAAAGTGGGTCACAAAGATGTTGAGTTATCACTTTCAAATTATCTACAAAAAGGAAAAATAAAATATTGTGGTAGATACACTCTGAAGGAAAGAGGAAAACACAAATGATTTACCATGCACTATTTCCATTCCACAATTTGATTGGGTGGAAGAAGTAAGGATAGGATAGTAGTAAGATGAGAAGATATGCAAGATCATTCAACAACTACATGAGGTCCCCAATGCAGTAGAAAAAATTATTTGGAAAAGTGATTTGTTATGGTATTAAGATTGCCTATACTTATGTAAGAATTATTAACTCAAATAGAAGGTCCTTTTAGAATTACACAATTTTCCTATAGGAGCAAATTAAGGGTTCTTGAAGACATACCATAGGATCAAGAAATATTTTTTGGGGAAGGTCTTAAAGTATATGTGCCAAAGATTGTGGTGGAATGTGTGGTATGTGAACAAAATAATGGAGTGACAATCAAGACCCCATGGTTCCTTCAGCCATTAACTATACCAAGCTAGCATTGGGAAGAAGTTTAAATGGATTTTATTATGGGTTCACCCAAATATGAAAGAAAGAGTGTCATTATGGTATTGGTAGGTTGAATGACAAAACATGCCCATTTTTTCTCTCTTTCTCATCCTTTATAAAGCAACTACAATGGCATAACGATTCATGGAAACAATTCAAAATATACATGGAATACCAAATATTATTGTAAGTGACAAAGATTTAATTTTCACTAAAAAATTGTAGATTGAATTATTTTCTTGTTTGGGTACTCAATTGGGTCACAACTCATCTTACCATACTCAATCTAATGGAGATTGTGAATACATGTTTAAAAGGATATCTGCATTGCTTTGCATCTACTAAACAAGCACAATGGGTCAAATGGCTACCCTTGGCAGAATGGTGGTACAACACATCCTTCCATACCTCATAAAAAATGTCACCATTTATGGCACTTTATGGATATAATCCTCCATCCATCACATCAACCTTGAAAGGGACTATAAAGGCTCAAGCAGTAGAGGACTACATACAATACCAATAAGAGGTTCTCAAACTATTGAAGGACAACTTGATTATGGCACAAAATGGGATGAAATGACAAGTAGATAAACATCGTAGTGAAAGTGAATTTGAAGTGGGGGATTGGGTATTTGTGAGACTACAACCATATAAATATATGCTCCTCAAGCAACAAAAGAAGGACAATAAATTAGCATCGATGTATTATGGCCCATATAAGGTCTTGCAAATGATTGGAAGTATGGCTTCCAAATTTTAGTTGCCTCCATCTTCACGTGTACATCTAGTATTTTTTGTTTCTTTCTTAAAGAAGGTAATTAGTGATAAGATCTTTGTCCAACATATTCCGCTAAAGGTTAATGAAAAAGGGAAAATAATACTACAACAAAAATAATATTGGAAACAAGGACTAAGCAACTGCAAAATCAAGCAATTACAAAGTACCTCATGAAATGGAAGAACCCACTAGTGGAGAAGTGACATGGAAAGATGAATTTCTCATGCAGAAACACCCACATATAGTCAAGCGTTGAGGACAACATTTATTTGAAGGGGAGTGGCACGATAAGCCCTATATAAGCTGCACGTTAACCTTAAAACCCCTTATTAAGCCCTACATATTGAGTGATTACATTTCTATTATTATATTGTTATGTAGGCTAGAACTTCTCATGGTTCCATTTTATTATAATTTTACACTTTGTATCCTATATATATACTAAGGATACCTAGTTGTAGAATAATCTAATATTGTATTTTACATTGTATTCATTATAAAAGAAGGCTTCTCCCTTGAAGAGGACTGTAATTATAGGTTTTCTTTTATCATTTTTAAGGTGCAAGGTTCATAACACAACAACCCTTAGAATATAACTTTCTAAAATTGGTTTATGGAAGGGAGTGCTAATAGGTAGGAATAGGAAACTTGGACCTCCTCTCTTGATGGTACTCATGTCACATACATCCATACAACCCTTTCCCTCGTGTAAGCTTGTTTGGAAATTGTTTCCCTATCATTACTAACCCCTAGAGACAAACATATTAAATAACATTGTCTAATAATCATAAATAAATAATAAGCAATATCATATATATGTTAATCATTTATGATCGATCCCATCCTGGGCAACATATCTTGACCCAATCCAAAGTCCATATGAATCTTTGGTTCTTCTTGTTGCAAATGGAAAGCCATCTGTAGCATCATATAGCCTAATAATTCCATCATGTACCCTTGTATTCATTTGCAATATTCCATAACATCACTTATCACTAACATTTCACACATGCACAAATATCAAGATACAATTCAACCTACTCCCAGGCCACAATAAATCATCACATCACATAGCATAATCGAGTTATATTATACCTTCACAAAGATATTAAAACATAAACCATAAACGATTTTGTATGCATCAATTAATAATTAAGCCAAACCAAATCAGGAGTCCAAATCACATCATCCATAAGTGTATATGTCAACGAATCAAGGCATTTTTGTAACCATAATGCCCTTAAATAAAAACATATTAGGCAACTAAATTCAAAGAAAAGGAGGGAACTACACAACTATGTATAGGTTTAAAAATTAACATATAATAACATTTAATTACAAAAGGAATTGCCTAGCAAAGTTCCATTGTTTTTTCATAACCATTATTGAGGGAATATTTTCTTTTGACACTAGTGAGCTTGTGACTAAGGAAATTTAATTGTTTACATTAAGAAAAACCATAATTAACAATGACATATATTATGGTCATATAACATCATCTAAATAGCTACTATAATTTGAGAATGCTTATCATAAATGAGACTATATTCATAAACTTACAAACTGGATCTTCATCAAGGATCTCCCTACTTGATAGGTAAAATATGTACTCTTACATTTGTTTTGGTGTCAATTCATGCCTAGACGTCCAATAAATAACCACAATAGTAGGTCAAAGGTGTTAAAAAAGTACATTGGAGAAAATTCACAAAGTGGAAATGTGAAAACAACTCATAGATTGATACTAAAAGCATATAAAAAAAAGGATAAAAGTTAAAATATTAAGCAACTAGATAACTAAGAAAATACACTGTTATTTTATATTGATGTTGATGTAGGCAAAGAAACCTTCATGAGACAAGGGTACTCCTTGATGTAAAGTCCCAATTAGACTTCACATCATTTAGGATAAGAGAGACATATGAATTTGGGTCCAACAAGCATTACTTTAAATGAGGGGATGGTTATGAAATGTGGAATATAATATGCTATTATCCTACATGCAAGATACAAGCTAATCACTTATCCTAGTTACAAGTATATTTTAATTAGTAGATAAAAGTTTAGTTATATATTTCTATAAACATTTTATGAAACAAAAATATATTTAAGTAATATAGAAAACATAATCATAAATAGAGGTGCAATGAAGAAAAGTATTTTAGAACACTGCAATTAAAAAATCTCCTCTCTACCAACTCAAAGCAACATATTAGGTGAGCAAGGTAGAATAAGAACCATAAAATCACTACAAAATAGTCAACATAATAATATAGACTTATAGTGGTATTAATGACAACATAACACTTGAAGACGTTTAGAAATGGCCCTAAGGGGTTATTGTAATTATAATTCTCACAGAAGTTCTCAAAATTACATTGAGTAAAAGCCTCATTACAATGCATTCAAGGGATTATAAAGTGTTCAGGTTGTAGGTGCCTCGCAGGACTTCCTGGCCTCCCTTTTGGAAGTTATAACCTTTCGATTATTGTTTCTTTAATTCTTTCATAAAAACTATATGAGGTTACACTTTATTTACAAAATTATTTTAGTCGAACTTGCATCTTCTTAAACATAGGCAACCTAAACTTCACTTTGGAATGAAATGTCTAATACACAATTGAAAATCAATTTCTCGAAGAAACTTTGTATGATATTAGCTTCCTAGGCATAGGCCCCACCTCCCTTTTTAAGTTACTCAAGAAATAATTAATCAAATTTATCTCTTTAGAAGGGCCAAATGTGTTCCTTCAGAAGTTCTTTAATAATTTAGGAGCCATACAATTTACACTCTCTTTATTTTTTTTATGTTAACTTCTACCTCATTCAAAATATTTTCCATGGGTCTAGGTACACCCATACCTCCTAATGCTGACAAATGACATATTTCAATGATTTTTTCACATAGAGGTAGAGACATTTGCAATTGTTTACTAAAGTTGTGATATCCTTCCCTAATGTTGTACTTGTTGTTTGGCAACTTGACAAGTTTGTATAATTCAACTAGTTTTCTTTTTCTATCATGCTCAGTAGATCCTCCAGTGCACCTTTCTTTTTAGTCTGTCACTTCTTCAACTCATCCATGTTGAGCTGGACTCCTTATAACACCACCTTTTTTAATCTTGAATCCTCTCTAAGCATGTGAGGAATTTAGTGGCGATGTCATATAACTCTTTAAGGTTTTTGTGTACATTTTCTTTTGGATTGTGTTCAGCCCAGATTGCAATTCAAAGGCACAAGCCTTGAATTTTTCTAGTTTGGTCATGTCACCTTTATAATGAGCTACTTCTAGTTCCAAAATCCTTATTATAGCTTATATTCTTCTATTTCTTTGGCCATACTCATTTTGGAGGGTTGATATTATGTATCCATTGTAAACACTATGATAATTGGATCTCCTCTAGTGTCATCCATTAGGAATGTTTTGATAGTGATCATTAATTTGGGGCCCTCTAGTAGTTTCAATCTTTTATCCAATTGTTAAATTTTTTTCCCTATTTCCTTCTCAAAAATGAAGGAGTTGAGGACTGCCACTAACTTGGAAGGGGTAAAGTCTCTCTGTGCAAGGCCCCCAGTGGGAAATTCCCTCCTATCATATCAATTCCACACATTTCGTATGAGGTATTTAAAGGACTAGTGTCCATTGGTTTTGAGCCTCTTGCCTCTTTCTTTTTCCTTCTCCCTTCTTCTTATTCTTTTCTCTTTCTTTCGTCTTCCTACTTAAGCATCAATGCTTTAACTTCTTTTTCTAACCTATATTTTTCTATTGTTATTGTTTCTATTTCTATTTATTATTTTTCCATTCCTTCATTGTCGAGTCCTTTCTCCATTCACTCCTTTTACAATTGTTCTTTTCTCTTAGCCTTCTCGGATATGGAGTTGTTTCCCATATCAAAGGTTACCTCATCCAAGGGTATGTCCCTTCTATATACTTCTCTTACTTTCTAAACTTGATTCTAGTAATGCCATCCATACTTGTAGGCTTGGTAGTGTTAGCTAACCACATCCATGGAATCAAGTCTTTTTAACCTTTCTTCACCAAAGTTGAAAGTGGATAAGGTCTCGACCTTAATCCCTACTTCTTTAACATTCTTAAAATTATAGATTATCACATTGAAAGGCAGTGGAGGCCATGCCACTTTCTTGTCTCGAGAAAGTGCTACTCTAATTCCATGCACAAGTGTTTGGTAGGTCACTTCCTACAATGATAGCTCATGGGAGACAAAATATGGAAGTAGATTGGAAGATTTAATGGCTCCAAAGACTTGAATGTATGTCTCTCTATCAATGACATATCAATATCTGATTTATTCAATTGCTTGTATGGATTTGTATTACATATTATTTACCAAGGAATATAAGATCAATTTATAAAGTAGTGTTACAAATTTCTCACAAATATATCTGTAATGGATTATGTACTAGTGCTCCCATAGGTTCTGGTAGTAAATGCGAATGGGATCCTTGGTTAGTTTCCATTGTCAACCCATTCTAGAGAAGTGTTTCACTATGCAGGCAATATCCAAAAGGTATGATGACATGAAGAACATTTGATTTGTGATAGGGTTATATGCTTGACCTTGGATATAGTGTGGTCCATAGAAGCTGGCAAAATGACACCCAAATTGAAATTAGTGCGTGATTTTGTAACTACCTTTATCATTGGGACACAAGACTACCTAATTTGAGTGGCAATCATCACCATAAAATATGCAATGAGGTACACAATGATCTTTAAAGGACTCCTTAACAAGATAGTGGGATACATTCATGTCTTTATAGCCCTAAAGGCTTTGGGTTTAACCCACCAGCTCTACATGAGGTCACTACAATTCAAAGGGAACAACAACATCCAATGATCATTGGGCATACGTCTACTAACGGGAATTTGTAGCATACATCTAAAGCTAATGTCTAAATTGAAGCAATGTCCTTGTTATTTGTATCCCTACTTAATTGGTTATCAATATATGCTTGGTTGATGAACTAGGTGATGACTTTTACACATGGAAATTAGTAGGTTTAGTAGCCACTCTATGGCTTTGTGATTGCTTGATGGATTGGTATACACCAACAATAAGGTTGTTATTTCTAAGGAGAAATGCAAGCTCTAAGAGTATATCTTCTTCAAACATTTCATATAAATATCCCCATCTATAGACTATTCCTGTTCCCATACAACACCTTGTGTCTTCATAGCTAGTCCTAGGGATACATACATCTACCTCTAGCTTTGTAGCTTCCTCCTACTGAGGGCTTAGGTTAATAATTCCTTTTGTTTCCTAGATCTCTTAG